>OX451737.1:679252989-679895148 GCA_948472305.1 Vicia faba | reverse complement strand
ACAGAGGGTCGGGGATCCTTCTTGGTATGGGCCCTTACCCCATACACAGCATTTGTTTCCTTCTTTCACGTGAAGGGATTCTTTATAGAGTTGGATGCAGAAGCAAATGCCATGTGAATTTTTCTGCTCTTAATGCCGCTTTCGACCCTTTCACCAGTTAGGATCAAATCGGTGAAACCATACGAAGAACTTCCAATTAACAGACTGAAAAATGGTCCAGTTAATGTACCCATGAACATATCAACTAGTTCTCTGTCAGTTAGTGGTGGTTGGACGCTACCAACAAGATCTCTCCATTTTTGTGCTTACTCTTTAAACCTCTCATTGGTACCCATTGTCATACCTTGAAGTTGAACCCTTGTCGGTGATAAATCATCGTTGTACTGATATTGATGATGAAAAGTAGTGGCTAGATCTTCCCATGTGTGGATGCGGGAACCCTCCAATTGATATAACCATTCTAGTTGAGTCCCAGCTAGACTCTCTTGGAAGAAATGAGTCCAGAGCTTTTTGTCGATAATATGCAGTTGTATCTTGCCCACATAAGACCTTAGATGAAGTTTCGGCCAGGAAACCTCGTCATACTTGGAGAAGACCGGTATCTTGAACTTATGGGGAATGACGACCCCAGGTACTAAGCCCAAATCACCAAAATCCAAGCCAAGCATGGCTTGAATTTCAACAGCCTTTAGTCTATCCTCCAACTGCTTGTATTTATCCTCGGCAGGTGGGTACTGTTCATCAAAGTAGTCTTCATCCTTGAAGGCTTGATCATTTGCACCCCAAGCACGGGTGCTTTTTGCCTCTTTCACCTGGTTCTCGTCTTCTTCGGATGTCTCTTCAACTATCTGCACCTGACGGACTGGGACTTTAAACCTTTTCCCCATGTTGATGAGGGCCTTCTTATTAGTCTTCTTTTTGGCCGCCAGCAGCGTCATCAGCTCTTGTTGTCCCTTGGCCAGGGTCAGCGAGGTTGGTTGGAACTTGGAATTCCGTGCTTGCAAGTCCTTCACTGTTTGTTTGATATCCATCTTACTGAAATAAATAGTAGAAATATAATGAAACTTGTTGTGGAAAACCTGTTTATGTTATGATGCATGAAAATGCGTATGTAAATGATTTTAAGGACTTAGAAGATTTAAATTTTTTTAGGTATAAGGGAACAAACATTAATTGTATTAATAAGTTCAAATTGATTACAACATGCCTCTTGGGCTTACATTGAAACAAAAGAAACAAAATGAACTAAAATACAATAAAAATGGCTCAAGTTTCCTATGGATGCTTCCTCTTTGGAGCGATATAGGCATTCAAGCTCCTCTCCTCACGAAGTTGTCTCGTGAGTTCCAATGTCCTTTTCTCACTTGCATAAAACTGGGCCTCAAAGGTGTCTCTCTCCTTCTTTAGCTGAATCCAAGCTCTTTGCAAATATCCAAAAGAAGTAGGCATATCAGGATAAAGGATAGCATATGGAATATCTCCTTCAGCAACATGCTCCATGATGATAGGTAGGATGGCTTTATAAGCCATCGTGAGGTTTTGGGCGCGAGTTCTCACCCACTTGAGATAAGGCTCCAAAGGAATGGAGTTCTTATGCCCCAATATCTTTCTATCAACCTTGTTGACCATTCCCCAAGCTCTTATGAATCTCTAACAACAACTTTGAACATCGCTCTCGTAGTCAAATGTAATTCCTTGGACAAGTGCATCATGAGGGCCACCCCTCCTAGCATATCCAAACTGTTGCAAATCCAAACAAGGATTTTAGGTAATACCTCCCCTCATTCAAAGTACAGGGACATTAGGGAATTCCCCACAACGGTCAATAATAGTAATGTCCTTCATAGATAGAGCACACTAATATCAGAATATGTGAGTGACATCAACCTACTAGACCATCTTAAGTCTTGCTCGTTCTTCACAATAGATCAGGGTAGGTACGAAATAAACCACCTAGCCAACATAGGGGTGAAACACATAAGAAGTCCTCTTCTCTTCATGGTGCGAGTGTGAAGAGAATGCAAGATATCCCTAAGTAAAGTAGGGACCTGATTGTGAGATAGAAAAATTTTAACGGCATTCACATCTATGAGTTGGTCAAGATAGGTAAATAGAACCATCCCATAGATGAGAAGAGCCAACGCTTCTTCAAAGGCTTGCAAACCCAGAGCATCCAAAAAATATTGAGCCCTCTAAAAAAAAACTTGGCTAAAAACCCTTTGACACCACTTCTTGTTTCCCAATTGGCCACAACGTCAGGCCGAGGTAAATATAGAGCTCTAGCAATATCTTCAAGTATCGGGTCTCTTTCAATACGTTGAAGGGTAGTTGATCAAGAATAGGAATTCCCAAGAGTTGAGAGAATTCTACCATAGTAGGCACAAGTTGGTAATCAGGAAAGGTAAAGCAATGGTGTTTAGGGTCAAAGAATTGGAATAACACTTTCACCATATCCTCTTCAAAGCTTGTTGTAACCAGGTTGATGAGACGATCATATTTCTTGGTGAAGGGAGAATCATTGGGGACCCTTGATGCCAATTCCTTAAGTTGAGGAGGCATTTTGACGAGGTTAATTTGGGTAGTATTCCTGCAAGTGGAAGCCATGTCCTACAAAATAAGACAAAGATAAATCTCTAGGTCCTTGAAATGGTTAGTACAAAATGCCATGGTATGATGTCATGATGTTATGTACAAGTATATACACACAAATAAAAGAAGTCCTTAGGTTTAGGCTTGCATGAGGTTTCATTGGTAAGTACCCTCTTTGAAGTTTAGTTGGTTCAATATGTCCTAGAAAGTAATCGGGTTCTAGGGAATCTCAATATCACTGATCTTTCTTCATCGGGCATTATTTCAGCACAATCCTCTTTATTGGCGACCTAAATATCCTAAAAGTCTGATCTTAATGAGCGTAGTATCGAGTATCAACCAACTTCGAACTGCACCAAAGCCGACTATCTCACTACTTCCTAATGGCCAAGTTGTTCAATTAAAGGTTCTAAGGCCAGTTAGTGCTTCATGACACCATACAACGGCCTCGTATTCTTCTTGACTATACTCAAGGGCTATCGGTACCAACAAATGTGTCACACTAACGTAGCCATCACTTCAACCATGTAGGTATACCCCGCACATTCTTCACGATCTATTGCTACTTACCTAATAATATTCCCCCGATCCGGGTAGAGGATCAAAACAAACCCAAACAAGGACCCATAAATATATAGCAAGCAAATCAAACAATGAAAGAAATTTAAAGGTGATCTAGCTCTAATGTAACCCCACTTTTATGTACTCCCCAACAGAGTCTCCAGTTTTATGATACAGTGGGAGAACTGACTTGGTGTTTTGTGTTTTATCGCAATTGTTGCGGATAGCAAGAGTCGCCACCGACTTTTATTTTATCCAATAAGGAAAGGGTGAAAAGAACATGAAAGACCTTTGAGATATTTTCTTGAGTTCGGGGGGTAGGTTATGAAAAGGGAAGGTGTTAGCACCCTTCTCATCCATAGTTATCTATGGGCTCTTAGTTTCTTGCTAGATCACTTTTGAAATTTGCTTTGTTTGAAATGTGTTTGTGGTGGGTTTTGAAAGTATTTTTGAAAAGCGGCTTTGTTTAGGCAAACTTTGTAATGATTCTCTTCTCTATAAGAATGCATACAAAGTGTTGGACTTTTGAAAATATTTCATGTTTTGAAAGTGTTTGGTGTATTTTGGAAAGATGTTTGTTTTAAAGATGGATGTTGAGAAAGCAACTAAGAACGTTCTAACTACTTAAAAGTATTTTGTGCATTTCTTCCTTCCTTTGATATTTCTATCTTACCATTGATTGGAAAGAAGCCCTATCTTTATATGTAAAGGGACGGGCGCGGGTCATTATATAGTCATGAATAACAATGTTGTGAGATACCGAAGCATTTCTCTTAAGGGACCAAGATCATTTGTAAGACAACATTCATAGCGTCATCGAGGGACTTTGATCTTGTATTTTGTTTGTTTTTGCTAAGGCGTATCATATGCATATCATGACCATTTTTTAAGGCAACATGTGGAGTTAACCCTAGGGGTGAAAGTGTGCAAGTGTTTATTCTTTCATGCATTGTTTTGTCTTTGTTAGGGTTGTGTAAGATTGATTTGTATCTTGCCATACACACCCTAGTTACTAGCATTTGTATTTGCAAGCGGTAAATTGCGGAAAATAAAGTCATATGCTATTACATTGTTTAAGGGGATGGGGTACAATTTAAAAATGGGGATGGATAGGAGCTTAAATATTACAACCATATTGAATAGCCATGAAGAAAATATGTGAAACATGTAAAAATATAGGAAAAGGAAAGAAAAATGCATTTTTGAACATTATATGTCAACACATAAGGCTATCTGTCGACTCATAACCTTCCCATGCCCCTGTTTTGCCAAATCAACTCAGTATGAGTCGATGCATACTGGTATGTATTGACTCATACTCTCCATGTGTCGACTCATACGTGCTTTGTGTCCATTCATACACTCTTTTTTTCTTCTGTTTTGGGCCTGTATAGCAATATGTGTCGACTCATACAGCTATGTGTCGACTCATAACTTGTTTTTCCACTAAGATGTGTCGACTCATAAGGCTATGTGTCGAATCATACTGTCATTTTTCATTCTATCTTTGTTTTTCTACATACATGGGTTAGTTCTCAACACATAAATGAAAAGAGTGGAAGATAAACAAAGTTTAGCTTCAAGGGGAATGGTTATTACTATTTTATCTTCAAAGATGAATCAACTAATGATGCTTGAAATGAAAGGTTTAAAGTCAAGGAGACTTACCTTGAAGCTGGAATTTGTGTCTTGAGCTTGAGTTGCTGCCTTGAGTGTTCTTGAACTCGGAAAAACAGAGATGTTATAGAAGTTTGTTCTTGAGTTTGAACAACTTCTTACTGATGTATGTGGGATGCTTAGACGTTTGGACAGAACTAGCAAAGGATGAGAGGTTCAAATGTTTGGACTTTAAAACTCAAGAGTGGAAGATTTATAGACTGTTATGTCTTTTGTGAATATGATATTTTGAGGGTTTATCAACAAAACTTCTGGTTTTTTTCTCTATTTTTCTGACCTCTTTCCCTTACAAATGCTTCTCTTATTTATAGGCAAAGGGTTTGTGAACAAGGGTTGAATAGGTTTACAAGACAACATGTTATGGTTTGGTTGGGATGCAAATATCAAACTATGTCAAGTACTCCATGGTTCCAAGATGAAGTACCAAAGTTACTGGTTTAGAGGGGTTAATTTCCATGATTTATGGTGGAGTAAAATCAGAAACAAATATATGGGCTCAAGACAAATTTGTACCAAAATGTTTACTTTTCAAGAATAGCAATGGTAACTTTATGCCATAAATGGAAAGATCTTTTGGACAATGGCTCAAACACTTGGGTAATAGCTCAAGAGTGGGTGTAAGCATTAAATTATGATTATATTTGCAAGCAAGAAGGCCTATAACACAAGATTATGCAGCATAGCATAAGGGTTTTGTTATGTGTTCTTCAATAAAGTTACTTGCAATTCAAGAATGGATGCCTAACTTCATGCCCTTGAATATCCTAGCTCAAGTATGATAAATTCATGCTCTTGGATATTTTGGAAAGCTTGAAACATCCTCTATAACTTTCATGTTGGCCATTTTGACAAAATCATCTTGGAACTATGTGAAAAAATGCCAATAAGTTGGGATAAAATCTTGACCAAAATCTGTTGAAAATTTCTCTAAGTGTTGGATAACAATGTCATGACTTTATGGGCTCATATCTTCAAATCTAAGCATTTTTTGGACATCAACCCTCTAATACAAAGTTGTAGAATTCATCAAGATCTATAACTTTCATGTTTAAAGTTTCCTTTGAATCATTTTGTATCATGGTGAAAAATTAGTATGAAGTTATGAAATAAACATGTGTAAAACAGAAAAATTACTAAGTCTTAGAAAGTTTGACTTTTCAAATTGACTTTTGATTTTCTTGACTTTTTGATGATCAAGCTTAATATTCTTGAATGTCTTGATGAATTTTGATCTTTGAGACTTAATGTTAACCAAAAAGTCAAAGTTTGACTTTTGGTGTATCGGTTGACTTTTCATCAATACAGCTAATTTTTGGTCATTTGGTCAAATAGACTTAGTAGAATTTGTGATATAAGACTTGAAACTTTACATGAGCATTCTTTAAGATCCATAGTGATCCATGATGCGTGATTTTCGCAAGTATACGAATCGCGTCTGAGTAATATAAAAGATTATCGATCCCATAGAAACCAAAACGTCAATCTATCAAATTCTATTGTCACTATGTTTATTTAAGGCAGATCAAATCAGGGTTTTATAGCAGGCAGAGTAAATAAAGTAAAAGATGTCAATTCAGATAAAAGCAACGGGTTCGAATGCAAATCATAATGGTCAGATAATACACTAAAAATGCTTCTAATAGAACTACTTATGGGGCAATATTTCCTACTTTGAAAAGAACTAATTTAACAGGAACTGTCGCTTTCGCGTATTCAGAACCGAGTTTATTCTTTAAATAATGCCTTTTTATTGTTACGGATAAAATCTGCATATGGGTTAAAGTAATAAACCTATTTTTAATAAATATAGTTACTTGACTAATCTGAAAAGTGATTTTGACTCAGAACTTCTAACCAAGAGATGATTAAACTTTTAAACCTATAAACGCGCCCGAAAAAGGTTTTGAAATCATTTCTTCTAAAAAGTTGAAGGTTCTTACTTAATTGAACAAAACGATTTCGCTCTCTTTGAGCAATTAAGACTAACCAAGTTTATCAATGGTTGGACGGCTTTCAATCATACCCAATAGAAAATAAAGTGCAAAAAACTTGTGTTAAAAACCAAAGCAGCCCCTAAAGTACTCCTACATATGCAATGTTTAGACAGTTATCTTAACCATGATCATTACATTCTAACCCTAAAGGAAATTAGCCAGACATGGGAATAAACTTATTAAAGAAAATCATGTTTAAGCAGAAAGTAAAAAGGTTAAAAGATAAGTAAACGCGATGCGAGAAAATAAACAAAGTAAAGCAAGTGTGATGCGAGAAAAATAAACAAAGTAAAGCAAGTGCGATGCGGGAAAATAAACAAAGTAAAGCAAGTGTGATGCGAGAAAATAAACAAAGTAAAGAAAGTGCGAGGAAATAAGTGCAATAAATGCTAAAACTTAAATAGAAACCTGCTCCAAACGAAGGGCTTTAAAGCAACTTGACTGGAAGGTAAATTTGAATGAAATAAAGGAAACTTGAATGAAAATGGCGGCAAGATTATAAAGTGCTCCAAACTTGATTACAGACTCAATGACTCATGTGATAACTCTTCGATGTGAAGAGATTACCGCTTACAATTGGATAATATATGGCTTAAGTCAGTGCAACTAAGCTTGGATGAAGAAGAAGAACTAAAATCACTTCTATTTATAGGCCTAGGAGGATTTTGGAAATCATAAGAATGCCCTCCAACTTCTTTTGAGCGGGAAACGAATTTGTAAAGGTCGCGCCTGCCATGGGGGTGTGGCGGCCGCCATGCTCCAAAAATGAAGAAGTAGTGGAGAACGTGGTAGTTGGCTGTTGGCTGAAGTTGGCCACCTCATGGCTGACCCTATGGCGGGCGCCATGGTGGAAGCCACAAGTGCAAAAACTTCAAAATCTTGATTTTTAGCTCGTTTTTCTTCATTTATTCAAGCAAGGCTTAGGAAAGACAAAAAACCTGAAAATAAAACAAAATACAAACATAACACAAGAAAATAACAATAAAAACCTAATAAACATGTGTGAATCGAGTCAATAATGCAGTGTGATTCAGTGTTATCAATCCACGAACGTCATTTGAAGTGTTAGAAGTCCAGTTGTTCTTATGCAAGCTCAAACCCAAATTTTGAGGTATCAGTGTTAAGGAGATGGCTTGACCTAGTCAATACTTGTGCAAGCTTGAGTTTTTGCATAACTTTGTGAGAAATGTCTTGAGAAAAGAGAGGGTAACTTTTGGGGTACAACATCTTCCAATGACAAATTTCCCTTAATCAAAGGGTATGACATGATTATTGTCCAACACATCTGAGGCAGTTGAGTCGAGATTCAAAAATTCTCTCAAAAAGTGCTGAATATCCAGGAGCAGATCCCCATCTGAATCACTTGGGGAAATATTACATTGATCAGGGGTTTTATCAAAGAGCCATTTGATTAAAATATCTCAGGTACCACGAAATTTCTTGTTTGTGCCAGTAGTATTAGATGGTGTCAGTATCATGTATTCGGATCCTTCCATGACAGTTCTTAGAAAATGCTGAGGAAGACTATCAAAAACTGGATCAAAAGATCTTCGGTACCACCAAATTGCTTGTCTATGCCAATAGTATCAGATGGTGTCAGTATCATGTCTTCGGATCCTTCCATGACAATTCTTAAAAAATGCTGAGGAAGACTATCAAAAAATGGATCAAAAGATCTTCGGTACCACCTAATTGCTTGTTTGTGCCAATAGTATCAGATGGTGTCAGTATCATGTCTTCGGATCCTTCCATGATATTTCTTAGAAAAATACTGAGGAAGGTCAAAGACTATCAGAAACTTGATCAAAAATCTTCGGTACCACCAAATTGCTTGTCTGTGCCAGTAGTATCAGATGGTGTCAGTATTATGTCTTTGGATCCTTCCATGACAGTTCTTAGAGAAATACTGAGGAAAGTCAAATAATATCATAAACTTGATCAAAAATCTTCGGTACCACCAAATTTCTTGTCTGTTCCAGTAGTATCAGATGGTGTCAGTATCATGTTTTCGGATCCTTCCATGACAGTTCTTAGAAAAGATACCTAGGAAGTTCAAGACTATCAGAAATTTGATCAAGAACTTCAAACATCATATGCACTAGACTAACCCCAGTGGCAAATAGACTCCCACATATGAAAGTTCATGTGCAATCAAGCATATATGTTCTGGCATTTCTACAATACTTACTACCACAGAAAGTGACAACTCTCAACGCCCTATGAACGCGAACATAGTCAGAAATTACTACGCATGAAAAAAGACCTGCTGGGTTGACATACCTAGGTAAAATAAGGGCATCCTGGCGAACCAAAAAGGTTCGGGCAAAAATTAGGGATATATACAAAAGATTGTACACCCGACAAGTTGAAAACCTGAAAAGGCGGCTTGGGCAAAAACGGGTATTCCGATGGGCTAAAAATATGAAAAGACAATCCATGAAAAAGTTAGGGATTAAAGCGTATGACTATGTCCCGTTATATCATCACTTTTCTATCAATAAGATATTTGTCACTCTGATCAAGTGTTTACTAAAGACTCTGGGAGATAAGACAAGGTTTAAGTTGTCCATAAATTCCCACAGAGCCATTTCCATGGATTATCCCCACAAAGTAATCTTCACAAAATACATTACACACATCGTGTCAGTTCCCAAACAGATGGAGATTTCCGATAGTTTATCATCTTCTAGATACAGTTCAGATACAATCTAAATATAGATTCATTCTGACACTCATTCTAGATTCTCTTCCTAGATACAGTTTAGATATAATCTAAATACAGATTCATTCTGACACTCATTCTAGATTCTCTTACGAATATAGTTCAGATACAATCTAAATACCGATTCATTATGATAATTGTTCCAGATTTTCTCGCAGATACAGTTCAAATACAATTTACACACAAATTCATTCTAACATTCATTCTCTTCCAGATACAGGTCAAATACGATCTAAATATAGATTCATTCTGACACTCATTCCAGATTATATTGCAGATATAGTACAAATATAATCTAAACACATATTCATTCTGATACTCATTCAAATGCATCTTCCTAGATACAGTTCAGATACAATCTAAATATAGATTCATTCTGACACTCATTCTAGATTCTCCTGCGCATACAATACAGATACAATCTAAATATAGATTCATTCTGACACTCATTCCAGATTTTGTTCCCGGTACAGTTCAAATACAGATGTTATTCTAATACTCATTCAATACATCCTCAAATACAATCAAGGCTTTGATTTATTCTAACATTCCCCGGTCAAGTTTCCACTTCCAAAACTGAAAAGAAACCTTGCAAAAGTTCTTCCCCAAAAGAATTCATTTCCCCATTAAGGCCTTCAAAATACTTTCCTCAACAGGGTTTATTTCCCCAACGGACTACAATTTCCCCAACTTGAGTCTATTCCTCAGACTACTACAAATCCCTGACAAAATTCCTCTTCCCCCGGTAGAATTGCCATTATCCCTAGAAAGTTGCTGCAAAGCCTGGAATCCGACCAAATATCAGTTAACTTTATTCGACAAGATGGAAGTTTAATCATCTCTTTTATCCCCAATCAGGGTATATAAGAATTAAATTCCCCAATAGAGAAATAGACAACCAAGGTTCCTGAATTCTACTCCCCAAACAGAAATCAACATCCTTGTAGAGTTTCCTCAAACAGCAAATAGGAATCCCCAGCGGAAGTATTCTAAAAAAAGTTGAAGATACACATACTCTTCATCCACAACAATAGTCAAGGATTTATTTTTCCTAGACAATATTTCACTCTCATACATCGTAGCATATGCATACAAAACACATATAGCACAATCTCATTTATATTGAGAACATCATTACGTATTGCATGCATCATTGCATACAAATAATTCTTTACCTTTTTAGGAAAGATCAAGTCAACAGATGAATGTTATCAACAACAAACATCTCCTTAACAAGACCTTTACTGGTTCAGTTTAAATCGACCAATGGTTTATCCTGATTCCGTTCTGGTAGACGCTTTCTCTGGTTCAGTTAAATTGCTCCTAAGATTTATGTTGATTCGTTATCCAGTTAAAGACAATTTCAAGACATCTATTGGTTCAGTTTAAATCGACCAATGATTTATCCTGATTCCGTTCCGATAGACGCTTTCCCTGGTTCAATTAAATCGCTCCTAAGATTTATGCTAATTCGTTATCCAGTTAAAGATCATTTCAAGACCTCGACTGGTGCAGTTTAAATCGACCAATGGTTTATCCTGATTCTGTTCTGGTAGACGCTTTCTCTTGTTCATTTAAATCGCTCCTAAGATTTATGCTAATTCGTTATATATTTAAAGATAATTTCAAGACATCTGCTGGTTCAGTTTAAATCGACCAATGGTTTATCCTGATTTCGTTCCAGTAGACGCTATCTCTAGTTCAGTTAAATCGCTCCTAAGATTTATGATGATTTGTTACCCAGTTAAAGATCATTTCAAGACCTTTGCTGGTTCAGTTTAAATCGACTAATGATTTATCCTGATTCCGTTCCGGTAGACACTTTCTCTGTTTTAGTCAAATTGATCCTAAGATTTTATAATTCTTATCCAGTCAAAGAAAAATACAGACATCTGATATTTCAGTATAAGTCGACCAAAGATTTATTCGGATGCTTCTTCCAATCTCTATCAAAAATTACTTTGGATGGCATCTATAAGCCCATCACAGATTCCTTCATTACCTGTTGAAGTAGTAGTCGTCACAGATTCCTTCTATACCTGTTGAAGTAGTAGTTGTCACAGATTCCTTCATTACCTTTTAAAGTAGTAGTCGCATAAAAATCAAGTCAAGCACTAGACTTACCAACAATCACTCCTGGATGGCATCTATAAGCCCATCTCCGACGACTCCCAGTCACTTTTGGATGGCATCTATAAGCCCATCTCCGACAATATTCCATCACTCTCCAAATGGCATCTTTAAGCCCATTCCAAATGCAATCAACCATCAGTAATACTTCATGCACCAGAGAGTGCAAATTTCTGGGCACTTTAGTGTTCAATCATCTTCCACCTTCAATTAACGAATGGCAGACACGCCAATCTAATTTTTCATGTTTAAGAAGATTGAACAGGGGAAACTGTTGTACCAAAAAATTTTCCCTCCCTTTTTTCTTTAAGACATTCTCTTATGGTTTTCAACTATTCATGACTACCAAAGGCATCTCAACGTGTCTATCATTTCATCTGAAGATTGAAGACTGTAAGTATTGAAGTGTGAAATTAGGGTATTTATGGTTTTGATGGCTCTCATTGCCACTCAAGCTTGAATTAACTAGTTCTTTATTAATTATGGTCTACAAAGGTAAGGTTTGAATTCTTGATCACTATGATATTCTCCCCATCGAGCTACAAGGTTGTAAATTCAGGCGTTCATCATTTTCCTATACATGTCATCACTACTTCTTGGATTTCTTTGCAAAGGCACGAATTCAGAGATGTGGATTCCCTGGTGACTCTTGGATGTGTTCTCGTGTTCTTGTCGGTTGGATTAAGGCCCTAAATAAGGTCACCATGTGGTTTGCTATATGATCAAAAGTTTCTCATCTTTGGTGTGAGATTCTGTTGATATTCATCAATGGAAGTTGGTTGAGTTTATGATCAAAACATTTTGGTTTCCTTCATTCATTTTATGATTGAAGTTCGAATCTAAGATTGATTTAAAAATTGGATTCATTGGTTGTATTTGTTCATTTGATGCCAAAGTTTAAAGTTGTATAAGGGTGTTTAATGCTTGGCATGGTCCAACTTCAACTTAGCAAGAGATTTCATCAAAGTTCATTCCAAATCCGAATTTATAATTCTTTCATAACTTCAAACATTTTCCACTATAATCCATTCAAGACATTTAAAGCCTCATGGGCAAACATTACAAAACAGATCAATCCCAAAAGACACTACGCATCCTTTTTGGAGCAATATAGGTATTGAGATTCCTTTCCTCATGCAGTAGGCGGGTGAGCTCCAGGACCTTTTTCTCACTGGCATGTAGATTGGTTTCCAGAGAATTCCGTTCTTCCTTAAGCTGGATCCAACTCTTCTGCATCTCTTCCCAGGACGTGGGCATGTCAGGATGTTGAATGGTGTAGGACACCTCTCCTTCCAAGTCTGGCTCTTTGATCACGGGGAGAACATGAGGATATGGCATCACCAGCTTCTGGGAACGGGCTCGTACCCATTTGAGATAAGGCTCCAATGGGATGGAGTTCTTGTGCCCCAGGGTCTTGTTGTCTATTTTGCTGGGCATCCTCCAAGCTTTGATAAATTTCTGGCGAAGTCCTTGCGTATCCTTGTCGAAGTCAAAAACTATGTCAGGAATTAACATCTCATGGGGGCCATCTTTCCGAGCATAACCAAACTGTCTCCAAGCCAGGCACGGGTTGTAAGTAATACCTCCTCTGATTCCAAGTAAAGGAACATTAGGGTACTCCCCACAACGATCAATGATAGTGACATCCTCTCTAGATCGAGAACACCAATGTATATCTGCATGCGTAAGAGTCATCAACCGTTGTGACCACCTCAAACCTCGCTCGTTCTTCAAAACTGATTGCGGAAGGTGCGAAATAAACCACCTTCCCAGGAGGGGAGTGCAGCACATAAGAACACCCCTTTTTCTCATGGTTCGAGTGTAACATGAGTGAAGGATGTCCCCCAGCAATGTAGGTATAGGGTTCCTGGACATGAAGACCTTGACAGCACTGATATCTATAAGTTGATCTGGTTTAGGGAACAACACCAACCCATAGACAAGGAGGGCTACAACTTCTTCAAAGGCCTGCAGGTCAAGGGAATTCCAACACTCTTGGGCCTTCTCAAACAGAAACTTTGCCAAAAATCTTTTGATACCATTTCTGGCTTCCCAATGCCCCTTGATGTCAGATGGTTGTAGACATAATGCTTTAGCCACTTCTTCAAGTTTTGGTTCCCTTTCCGTACCGTTGTAGGGTAGTTGATTGAGAATGGGAATCTTCAGAAGTTGGGAAAACTCTTCTAGAGTAGGCACCAGCTGGTAATCCGGGAAAGTAAAACAGTGATGCAGAGGGTCAAAGAATTGGAAAAGGACCTTTACCATCTCTTCCTCAATATTGGTATTGACCAGGCTGATGAGTCTACCATGCCTTTCACTGAATGACGAGTTCTCGGGAATCCTGGATGTAAGCTCCTTAAGCTGAGGAGGGACCCTTATAAGGTTGATCTGAATTGTCTTTCTGCGGATAGTTTCCATGTCCTATAAGATAAGAACAAAGATGAAGATTCGAACCCCTGAAATGGTTAGTGGATGCATATGATGATGTATGATGTTATGATGCTATGATTAAACACACCACAAATATTTACAAAGGCAAACATGTAAGGCACACAAGTCACACAAGACAAGCCCTTAGAGTTTAGGCCAGCATGGGGTCTGGGTATTACCCTCTTGAAGTTGGTGGGCTTAAACCTGTCCTATCAAAGCAAACGGGTTCTAAGGATCTCAACATCATTGGATTGCTTTCATTGTTCATCGTTTCGATTTGGCCACTGACTGGCGATCAAAATATCCCAAGAAAACAACCCTCAATTGAGTGTAGTATCGAGTATCAACCGACTTCGGAGTACACCAAAGTAGTCATCTCACTACCCTAAAGAGGCCAAGATGGTTCAATTAAGGTTCCTAAGGTCTGTTGATGCTTCACGACACCACATGGAGGCCCCGTACTCTCCTTGATTGACTCAAGGGTTACCGGTACACACCAAAGTGCCACATCAACGTAGCAGACTGCTTCAACCATGTCGGTATACCCCGCACAGTTCCCTCACAGCCTTGTTGCTACTTTCTAAGAAGGTATCCCCAGATCCGGGTTAGGATCTATAGAACTCCCAAGACAGTCCCACAATTTAAAGCAAACAAATCAAAGCAATTGAAAACACAGTGATCTTAATCCTAAGGTACACCTCACTTTATAAGTTTCCCCAGCAGAGTCGCCAGTTCTGTGATCGGTGGATCTGGAACTGACTGTTTTAAAGCTGGTTTCGCGAAATGTCGCGGTAAGCAAGAGTCGCCACCGTCTTTTATTTTCTCCAAATGGAAAGGACAAAAGCACAGAAAAATTCCTTAAAGAGATTGCTCTCGGTTCGGGAGGTAGATTATAGAAAGGGAAGGTGTTAGCACCCTTTCTATCCATGGTTATCCATGGGCTCTTAGATACTTGCTCATTGTGTTTTCAAAAGGTTTGCTTTTCAATTGTGAGTGGGTTTTGAAAAAGTTTCGTTTGAAAAATTTCTAGGTAACTCTTGTATCTGTCCTCAAGAGTGTATGAAAAATTTGTTTGAAAACTTTTAGAAAGTGTAGGTGTGAAAAGTATTTTGTTTGTTTTTGAAAAGAGCAAGTATCTATGAGAATCTACCTACCCTAAGGAATTCGTCTGTGTAAATGTCCTTATAGTAGTGCCATCCCACCATTGAGAGGTAGGTAGCACTACCGTTGGAGGTGTTAGGGTCAATTCGATATTCGGGACACGGTGATCACCGGAGCAATAGGAAGACACCTTAGAAGCTACCCTCATGCCAGGTTCGCGGATCATGAGGACTTACTAAGACATCCTCTACTCGACGATCGCCTTTCGAGGGGCAAGGCAACAGTGAAGCGTACCCTAGGGGTGGTGTGTGAATTGTGTGTCATTTTCAGTTTATTGTTTGTCTTGTCATGCATTAGTGATCTACGTTTTGATTTTATTTTTGGGCATTCATTCTTTCATGTTATTGTTTAACAGTTAAAGGTGCGGAAATTTAAAGTGCGGAAAGGATAAAGGTCCTACGCTATTACAAGGGCGCGGGTCTACAACGCCAAATTAATCCAGACCCGATTTAAAATAAATTGCAGAAAATAAAGGTCTAAGAGCTATTACATGGCTTTGGTACGAGTACATTATATTTACATCAAAAAATAAATAAAACGCGCGAAAAAAGGAAAATATGACCGAATGCGAGGGCGTTGGACCCTTAAAGGAATTAAAATAAAATTATTAAATAATTAAATTAAATAAAAAGAAAGAAACTTATTTTTATGTTTTTTGTGCTTATGACATTAAAGAAAATTAAATTAATTAAAGGTCAAGTAATTAATTCTAATTCTAATTGTTTTTAATTTATTAAAGAAAATGCATTAAAGTTAAAACCTAGAATTAAAACTAATTAATTATAAAATTTTACTTACAAAATTAATGGTTAATGATATTCATAATAAAAATATTTAATTAATTAAAAAAAAAAGGGATAAAAAGTATTAAAGATCTAATTTTATTATTTTTGGTTTATTGTAAAAAAAAAGAATTAAATTATAACCTAAAAATAAATCTAAATTAATTAAGGGATTTATTTACAAAATTAATACTAAAATAAAATTATTATATTTTTTATCTTTTTTCAGATTTTTTGTGTTTTTTTTTTATATTTTGAAAATATTAATTAATTAAAATAAAGCAACAATTAAAAAATATAAAAAATAATAAAAAAGAACAAAGAAAAGAAAGAAAATTTGCAAAAAAACCTAAGGGGGTGAAGCCCTTAATTTGGAGGTTTGGATTGAGAAATCTGGCCCAATAAGCTAATGATTTGTTTGACTTTTTTGGTAGTATGTTGTGGTGTTGACTGGATCTTATGCTATTCTTCCAATCTGCACCCTTGATCTGATGAACCTGGACAGATGGCCATTGATTTCTGAGCGTGTATGGTGTGCTTCAGTATTGAATCTGCATGTGATAGTTAATAGAAAAATGATATTGAAATTATTGAAGACCTGGGGCTCGAACCCAGGTCTTGTGGTTTACCATTCAAACGCGTTGCCAGCTGAACCACTGAACTTTTTTGTTAAATAAATAAACAAGAAATAATATAATAAGAAACAATAGTTAGTGGTTTAAAAACGCGCGAAATTTAAAAGAACCAACCAACGTTTGCCAACACATCATCTTCCTCGCGTATTTTATTTTTTCTGAAACAAGAACACTTTGGCCACGGTTTTGCAAATGTTTTCTTAGGCCGGTTTCCAGAAAATAGCGATTAGGCCTGTAGTGTTCATAAATTGATCGCGATGAGTGGTTTGTGATCGTTCAGACCTGCTGAATCCAATGGCACAGGTCTTGAAGGCTAATTTTTCTCCAGTCAAAAAACCCCAATCTGGAACTCTGTAAACCCTAGAATTCAAACATGGTATCTTGGCATAGAGTGCGTGAAACTTCGATTAGATCATATCATTAGCTTGCAAATTTCATCATAAACATAAATATAACAACAAAATGTGATAAAGGTGCATGAATAAGGGAGAACAGTTTTGGAATTTCTTTTACCAATTTCAATGGTAACCTTGCGTTTCTTTGAGTATGGGGGTTGGGGAATGATTCAGTTATGTCCTATGATCCTCCAAGAAGCCAATGGAACAGGTTTTGAGACTTGAATCGCTTTAGAAATGAGTTTTCAGTTTTGAGTTTTTTTGTTAAAAATGTGAGTTTCTCGTGAGCAATAGGATGCAGATTCTGTCCAATTCTTGTTGTGTCTCAATTGTATATACTCTAGTCAATGTGTATGAATGAGATTTATGGTCAATAAAGCCTTGCTTTGATGATTTGGATTTTCACATAAACCACCATTATCAACTTTCCATTTTTGATTCAAATTTTGAATTCTTGCCTTGTTTGCTCTTTGCACGAATTTTGGTAGGCCCATAATGATGTTTCAAGGCTAGTTAAGGCCAAATATTCCCTCTTAAATCAATTTTTGAATTTCTTTTGATTTTAAAAAGATTTAAAATTAATTAAATCCAATAAAAATCAATAAAAATGAAAAAATTAATAAAAAAATCTGAAATAAAAGGTGGGACACGTGGGAAGCATGGCCAAGTTAATTCAAGTGGAAAAAGTGGGTCCCTTTTGTCAAAAATGAGATTTCAAGGATAAATGATTTTGGCCATTTCACAAAAATTTCCCAACTTCTCCAATGCATAACTTGCTCAATTTTTAAGCTTTGCTCATGTTCTTGGACATTTTAGAAAGGTCTTGAAGTCCTCTAAACAATGTCTTTGGTCCCATGTCATTTTGATTTACCAATCTCAAGTTATGGCCTTTGACCTAAAGTCCCTTTTTGTTGACTTTTGAAAATGACCTATAATGTTGAAATTGATAACTTTTTGTGAGAGCATTTCTTGGACTTTAAGTATGAATATGAGTTGTAGGAAATGTCTTTCTCTTCAAAATGAGCTTTGGATGGAATTTTTCTGATAATCCATGTGAAAGTTATGCCCTGGTCAATTTCAGTTGACTTTTTCAACTGTCCAAAAATAGAAACTTTTGCATCTTGATGATTTTTGAGCCAAATTTTGAGAATCATGATCAAGCATTGATCAAATGATGTTTGTGGCTTCAAAATGACATGTTGACCAAAAATTTGAACTTTTGACTGTCAAATGACCATTTTGCCCCTACAGTTGACTGTAGTGCAATTAGGGTTTTTGACTGTGCAATTTTGTGCTGAAAGTCTTGAAACTTGATATGAGGATGCTTGACCATATTTGTAGGCATGTGGGACTTGATTGGGCCCTTGAAAACTTCATTTTCTTGATCAGAACACAAGCCCTAATTTTGACTGCTTAGGAGGCTCATACACTGTGCAACCCTTGGGGAGATTTGAAGCTTGATTTGGAAATTTCTTGAAGAATATGGGAGGGCAAATTTTGGGGTACAACAGTTTCCCCTGTTCAATCTTCTTAGACCTGAGGATGCAGATTGGCTGACGCGCCTTTCGTAATCCGAGGGTAGAAGGTGATTGAACACTAAAGTGCCCAGAAATTTGCGCTCACATAGTAGCAGTGTGATGATGGAAATGGGCTTACAGATGCCATTTAGAGGTTGATGAATAGGATGATGGGCTTATAGATGCCATCTGGATGTTGATTGCGTAAGAGATTCTTTAGCGAGAACCTGCATGCCTGCAAAAGAAAAAATGAGTACCTGACACGTTGCAGGAGCTGGTTTTCAGATGCTTGGTATAGATGTGTCCTGATTGGTTACAGGAGCTGGATCTTTGAATTCTTCAGACGTGCCCTGGCGAGATACAGGAATCGAGTCTGGTAATGTTAGTCTTCAACGGATACACCCTGGCAAGATACAGGAATCGGATCTTCGAACTCTTCATACGTGCCCTGTCTAGATACAAGAATCGAGTCTGGTGCTGCAGTCGTCAACAGATACTCCCTGGCAAGATACAGGAATCGGATCTTCGAACTCTTCAGACGTGCCCTGTCTAGATACAGGAATCGAGTCTGGTACTGTAGTCGTCAACAGATACTCCCTGGCAAGATTCAGGAATCGGATCTTCGAACTCTTCAAACGTGCCCTGTCTAGATACAGGAATCGAGTCTGGTACTGTAGTCGTCAACAGATACTCCCTGGCAAGATTCAGGAATCGGATCTTCGAACTCTTCAGACGTGCCCTGTCTAGATACAGGAATCGAGTCTGGTACTGTGGTCGTCAACAGATACTCCCTGGCAAGATTCAGGAATCGGATCTTCGAACTCTTCAGACGTGCCCTGTCTAGATACAGGAATCGAGTCTGGTACTGTAGTCGTCAACAGATACTCCCTGGCAAGATTCAGGAATCGGATCTTCGAACTCTTCAGACGTGCCCTGTCTAGATACAGGAATCGAGTCTGGTACTGTAGTCGTCAACAGATACACCCTGGCAAGATACAGGAATCGGATCTGGAATCACGACAGTTGATAGAAATTATCTTTGCATTAACTTTTGTCCTGAAAAGACAAAACGTTGGTTGTATGCGATGCCATGATGTATGACATGCGAGGTGTTCTCAGAATGAATGGGATTGTATGTTCATGATGCTTATATGCATGCTATAATGCATGAAGATGTGTTGTTTATGAATGTATGTTTTTGTTTTAGGAAAATAAATCCTAGACGGATGCCGGGAAGTCAAATCCTGGGCTGACGTGAATAGCATTCTTTGTTTCCACTGGGGAGTGATGGTTGCAAGAATGAACCGGTAGGATAAGACGACTCCGTTGGGGGAATAAACTTGTTGGAGAGATTACTCTGCGGGGAGAAAATTATTCTAGCGATCTGGCTGGGGAACAATACTCTGTGGGGAGAGAGGTACTCTTTGTTGAGATGTTGGTAGTAACTTCGCTGGGGATACCGTCGCTATGTTGGGAGTGTTAATAGACTTCGCTGGGGATGATAAGACTTTGTCGACGACGATCTTTCCGTGGCTTTTGGCTGAGGATAACCCAGTTATATCCTGTTAAGGAAATAACTCTTTGAATAAAGCCGGACGACGCGTTCGTGCTCTGCGAGGGACAAGCTTCCAGAATCTACTGGGGATAAGCTTGCTGCTTGGGGAGATAAGTTCTAACTTTCCTGGGGAACTGGATTGGACTCTCCTGGGGAAGTATTGAACTGTGGGGGAAGTGATCCCTTTGAATGCTTGGTATGCCGTCGGGGAACAATCTTTAGACCAAGATTGCCGGGGATGCTTGTTAAGAACATGTATGCTGCTGGAGAATGTTGAGGTCTGCTGGAGGACACCCAACTTCTTTAAGATTGATAACTGCCTTGTTTGAGGAGAGTATACTGCTTGCTGGCTCACTCTCTGGGGAATTTAAGATGCCTGGTTATGTTCTTTAGCTGAACCTACCTTGGTACTTTGGAGGATAGAACAATTAGATTGCTTAGACAACTCCTTATTGCCCCTGTTTCTAATTTCACCTGTAATTAATCCTTTGTTTTGTATGCAAATACTCATGAGTTAGCAAGCTATTGTCAATGCATATATCACAAATTGAACCTTGGACGTTCTTCGCAAAACAAAACAGAAAAAGAAAAACAATTGGCACATTTTAACTGAAAAGTATATTTGTATTGATTTTTGAGTGGCCTGTAAATAGGCGTTTTGTATACAAGAGGCTGACGTCCTAGTAAGAGAACGCCGCCGAGCAAAAGAGTTTATACAAATTTTGTACAAAAGAAAATAAAACATCTGTGTGAAATGAATGATCCACTGGGTTTCAACTCTGCTATTGCCTTTATAACTCCGAGCGTCTCATCACTTGATGACCTTGGTTGAAGGTGAAGCTGACTGATCGATGCCGTCTGACCTTGATGTAGATACCGGATTCTGGACGCAAAGTGATCAATGAGACATAGTATTACGCTTTTATCCCTAATTTTTGCCTGGACCGCCCTTTCGGGTTTTCAGTCCAACGGGATACCCATTTCTGCCCAAGCCGCCTTTTCAGGTTTTCGACTTGCCGGGTGTACAGATTTTTTCATTTCATCCCTTCATTTTGCTCGAACCCTTTTGGTTCGATGGGAAGCCCTAATTTTTGCCTAGGCATGTCAGCCTAGCGGGTCTTTTTATGCGTAGTATCTTTTTACTATGTCTGCATTGGCGGGGTGAGGAAGGTCGTCACCATCCATGTTGGTTAGAATCATGGCTCCTCCTGAGAACACATGTTTAACCACAAATGGCCCTTCGTACGTAGGGGTCCATTTGCCTCTTGGATCACTCTGCGGAAGGATGATTCGCTTGATTACCAGATCCCCAACTTGATATTCTTGTGGTCTGACCTTTTTGTTAAATGCCCTGATCATCCGTTTTTGATACGTCTGACCATGGCAGATAGCAGCAAGTCTTTTTTCATCAATGAGGTTGAGCTGATCAAGTCGTGTCTGAATCCAATCATCCTCGTTCAGGTTTGCATCCTTCATTATCCGGAGAGATGGTATCTGCACTTCGATCGGCAAAACTGCCTCCATACCATAAACCAAAGAGAAAGGAGTTGCCCCGGTTGACGTCCTAGCTGAGGTACGGTACCCATGTAGAGCGAACGGTAACATTTCATGCCAATCTTTATAGGTCACTGTCATCTTCTGCACGATTTTCTTGATATTTTTATTTGCTGCTTCTACAGCCCCATTCATCTTCGGTCTGTAAGGAGAAGAATTGTGGTGCTGTATCTTGAACTGCTCGCAGAGCTCAGTGATCATCTTGTTATTCAGATTGGTACCGTTATCTGTAATAATTCTCTCAGGGACGCCGTATCGACAGATCAGATTATGCCGAATGAACCGGGCCACAACAGTCTTGGTTATTGTAGCGTAGGAAGCTGCTTCAACCCACTTTGTAAAGTAATCAATCGCTACAAGGATGAAGCGATGCCCGTTAGATGCCGTAGGTCTGATCTCACCAATCATGTCAATGCCCCACATTGCAAACGGCCAAGGTGCTGTTAAGACATTCAGAGGAACTGGAGGAACGTGCACCTTGTCTGCATAAATCTGGCACTTATGGCATGTCCTGGAATGTTGGTAGCAGTCAGCTTCCATTGTGGACCAGTAATATCCTGCCCGAAGGATCTTCTTCGCCATAGTGTGCCCACTGGAATGTGTACCAAAGGTCCCTTCATGCAGCTCTTCCATGATCCTTTCTGCTTCAGTCTTATCCACACAACACAGTAAGGTTGAATCATGGTTTCGCTTGTACAAGATGCCGTTGCTAAGGAAGAATTTTGCCGCGAACCTTCTTAGAAACTTCTTATCATTGACAGATGCACCTTCAGGATACTCCTGAGCTTCCAGATATCTCTTTACCTCATGGTACCAAGGCTTCTCAGTTACCAGTTCAGTCTCGAGATCGCAACAGTATGCCGGTTCGTCTAACTTCCAAATGATGACCCTGGGAGCCTCATTATCCCATTTAACCTTGAACATAGAAGACATTGTAGCTAACGCGTCCGCTAACTGATTCTCCTCTCTCGGGAAGTGTTCAAAAGTTATTTCTGTGAAGTGGGGGATCATTGTCAACACACATTCTCTGTAAGGAATCAAGTTTGGATGTTTTGTATCCCACTCTCCTTTGATCTGATTGATCACAAGAGCAGAATCTCCGAAGACACTCAGAAACTTGATTCTTAAGTCAATTGCAGCTTTGAGTCCCATGATGCATGCCTCATACTCCGCCATGTTGTTGGTACAGTTGAAACATAGTCGGGAAGTGAGTGGAGTATGAGTGCCTTGAGGGGATATGATTATGGCGCCGATACCGTTACCCAAAGCATTGGAGGCTCCGTCAAAGTGCATAGACCATCGGGATCCTGGTTCAGGTCCTTCATCCGGTCCAGGTACTTCACAATCAGTTACTATCATGATACTTTCATCCGGAAACTCGAAGTTCATTGACTGATAGTCATCTACGGCCTGATGTGCCAAGTGGTCTGCCAATACACTTCCCTTGATGGCTTTCTGGGTTGTGTACTGAATGTCGTATTCCGTCAAGATCATCTGCCATCTTGCAATCCTCCCAGACAGAGCAGGCTTTTCGAATATGTACTTTATAGGATCCATCTTTGAGATCAACAAGGTAGTGTGAGTCAGCATATACTGTCTCAGCCGGCGAGCAGCCCATACCAAAGCGCAGCAAGTTTTCTCAAGCAGTGAGTATCGGGTCTCACAGTCGGTAAACTTTTTGCTAAGGTAATAAATGGCGTGCTCTTTTCGGCCAGACTCGTCATGCTGTCCCAGCACACACCCCATTGAGTTATCCAGCACTGTCAGGTATAGTATCAGAGGTCTCCCTTCAACTGGTGGCATAAGGATAGGTGGTTCTTGGAGATACTCTTTGATTCTGTCAAAAGCAGCCTGACATTCATCATTCCAACGTACTACCTGATCTTTCTTCAGCAGTTTGAAGATTGGCTCACAGGTAGCAGTCAGGTGTGAGATGAATCGAGCAATGTAATTCAGGCGTCCTAAAAAACCTCTGACTTCCTTCTCTGTTCTAGGAACTGGCATCTCGTGAATAGCTTTAACCTTGGCAGGGTCCACTTGAATACCCTTATCACTTACCACGAAGCCTAGCAACTTCCCGGATCTTACCCCGAAGGTGCACTTGTTCGGGTTCAACCTCAGCTTGTACAGTTTCAGGCGGTCAAACAGTTTCTGCAGATGATCAAGGTGTTCTTCTTCAGTTTGGGACCTTGCGATCATGTCGTCAACATACACTTCTATCTCATGATGGATCATATCATGGAATAAGGCAACCATGGCACGTTGGTAGGTTGCCCCAGCGTTTTTTAGTCCAAAAGGCATGACCTTGTAGCAGAAGGTGCCCCACTGAGTAACAAATGTAGTCTTTTCCATGTCTTCAGGAGCCATCTTGATCTGATTATAACCTGAGAAATCGTCCATGAAAGAGAACACTTTGTGCTGTGCTGTATTGTCAACAAGGACGTCAATGTGAGGTAGGGGGAAGTCATCTTTGGGGCTGGCCCTGTTCAGATCCCTGTAGTCAACACACATTCTGACCTTACCGTCTTTCTTAGGTACCTGCACCACATTAGCAACCCACTGAGGGTAAGAAGTTACTGCAAGGAACCCAGCATCAAACTGCTTCATAACCTCGGCTTTAATCTTCTCGGACATCTCTGGACGCATACGGCGGACCTTTTGCTTAACCGGAGGGCAGTCTTCCTTAGTAGGCAAGTGATGGACCACAATATCGGTATCCAACCCGGGCATGTCTTCGTAGGACCAGGCAAAGATCTCCATATAATCATGCAGCATTTGAGTCAACCGTTGCTTCACGCTGAGCTCTAAGTTGGCACCAATCTTTACTTCTTTCCTGTCTTCTTCAGTACCCAAGTTTATTATTTCCACTGGCTCTTCATGTGGTTGAATTGCCCTCTCTTCCTGTTGTAACAGTCTTGCAAGTTCGCCAGGCACTTCGCAATCATCTTCACCTTCGTCTTCGGCTAAGTTGATCGGATTTTCGAAGTCATAACTGGAAGTAGCAGAGTCGTTACCAGTGAGATCCAGAGTGGATTGAAACCTGTATGAGTGAGTGTGTGTAAATACAGCTGTTTTGCAATATGTAAAGAAAGGAAAGAAAAGGAGCGCAAAATTTGAAATGTGAAAAACGTCCAATGCTTTTATTTATGATATATGACAGTGACAAACAAAAGCCCTCATAAATAAGACCATGGTGCCTCGGGTAAGACACCGGGCCATACAGTTTCAAGTTATTGTTTATTACAAATCCAAAACAAAGAATTTCATTACTGGGGAACAAAAGTTATGGGTGTAAAGTCTTTAGCAGTCCAATTGGTCAATCCACCGTCGGTCGTCGGGTAGATCCAGCTATCGAACTCTGACTCTTCCACTTCGTCTTCCTCTCCAACAGCATTCACTCCTGAGTAGGTGATGAGCACAGGAGGTCTTCCAATTCTCGCCTTGCGCACTGCCTTCTGAGCTTCTGTGGTGAAACCCAGCCCAAACTTGTTAGTCTTAGGAGTAAGATCAGGGAGCTTGCCCCAGTTTGCACATTCACCTCTTTCGATCACAGCCCGGGCGTCCTTTAAGGAGGCCATCTTCAAAGGAGAAACCTCTTCAACCACTGCTTCTGCTGCTGCCAAAGTTTGTGGCACCTCCTCAAAATGTTGAAAGGGGGTCTCAATGAACTCCCCATCCATTTCCACGTACCTGAAGGAGTTGAGGTGGCTGACCATGTATTCTTCTTCCCCTTGCATTGTTACAATCTTCCCCCTGACCGGGTATTTGAGCTTCTGATGCAATGTGGAGGTCACAGCTCCAGCCTTGTGGATCCACGGGCGACCCAGCAAACAAGAATAGGATGGACGGATGTCCATCACATAGAATTTTGAATCAAACACCTGTGACCCCACCCTGATTGGGATGTCCACCTCACCATGTACCATTCTTTTGGACCCGTCAAAGGCCCGGACAACAATGTTACTTGGTTTGAGCTCTAGACCCTCGCAGTCCAGCCTATCCAGAGCCTTCTTGGGCAGCACATTTAATGAAGAACCTGTGTCAACCAGCACGTGAGCAAGAGTAGTGCCCCTGAATTCAATGGAGACATGCAGGGCATCATTATGATTCTTCCCTTTTGCTGTCAGATCGGCATCAGAGAAACCCAGGCCATTGTCAGCGGTTAGGTTGGCCACACAGTCGGTGAACTGGTCAACAGACGTCTCTTGGGGTACGTGGGTTGTCTTTAAGAAGGCAATCAGAGCCTTAGCATGGGCCTCTGAACACAGCAGTAGTGACAACATGGAGATTTTGGAGGGGGTGTGCCCCAGTTGTTCCACGATGTTGAAATCACTTTTCTTAATTATCTTGAGGATTTCTTCCATTTCCTGCCTGGAAGCCTCAACAATGGTCTTCGGTGCCTCCGTCCGGGCAGGCACATCAGCAGCAATCCCCTTGCCCCGAGTATCAGATGACTCGGCAGCAGGGGTGGATACTTGGTCAGGGGGAGAAACAGGCACACTGGCGGGTGTGAAGACCAAAGGCCTATGAATTACCGGAGGAGCAATGTCTGGCGAGAACAGTCTTCCACTGCGAGTGACCTTAGCAGGCCCAGTGATGTTGGAGACACCAGCATCAATGTTGAACTCTTGTTTCACACCCAGAACGTAAACATCTGCCCCATAGTGCCATGGGACAGCCTTATCAGATTTGTAGGGGATGGGCCCCGGAACAGTGATGGTGACGGGAGCAATCTTGTGAACCGGCGAAATTTGGACAGGCTTTTTTGAAGGAGCCTTGGAAGGGTTGTTGAAGATGGTAACGATTGAAACTTCTTCAACAGGAGCAACAGGAACAGTAGTCTTTCTGAACAAAATCTCTCTACTATCCATCAGGCTTTGGACGCCTGACTTCAGCAGAGAACAACCAACAGGGGAAGCAACACATAGAGGGCAACCCTTGCTACATCCCGGAAATAAACCGGCTAGCAACAGGTTCCTCTTGACCGTCAGCAGCGGAGTAGCAACATCATCCACCGAAGCTACATACAAATCCTCCTCAACAGCATTCACTCCATGCTGGGGCATGGGAGCGGTTACAACATTCGGCCTCTCGGGTGCCTCAAACTGTATTTCCTTTGCATCAATAAGGTCCTGAACCTTATTCTTTAGGGCCCAGCAGTCATCTGTGTTATGCCCCGGGCTATCAGAGTGGTAAGCACAGCGGGCATTTGGATTAAACTTGGGGGACGCAGTATTCACAACCTTCGGGGCCTCTCTAACAGTCACCAAGCTGGCTGATAACAGTTGCGGCAGGATTTGAGAAAGAGTCATGCTGAGCCGAGTATATTGTCGCTTGGGCCTCTCGGCTCTGGGTTGATTGTACTGTTGTGGAGCAGAAGCAGGTTTAGAAATAACCACCGCGTTGACAGCTTGGCGGTGTTCAGGTTTGATCTGCCTTCTCGGGCCATACACAGCACTTGCCTCTTTCTTGAAGGGCTTCTTTTCAGCATTTTAGGAGGCAACCTTCTGTATCTTCCCCGATTTTATACCGGCCTCGATCCTCTCACCAGTCAGGATCAGATCGGTAAACCCAGCAGAGGAATTACCGATGAGATGATTGAAAAATGGACCAGAAAGGGTCCCCAAAAACATATCCACCAGCTCTCGGTCTGTCAACGGTGGCTGCACCCTGCCAGCCAGATCCCTCCATTTCTGGGCGTACTCCTTAAAACCTTCACCCGACCCTAGCGACATACCCTGGAGCTGGGTACGCGTAGGAGCGAGGTCGGAATTATATTGATACTGCTTGTAAAAAGCAGTGGCCAGATCCTCCCAGTTACGAATGTTGATTCCATCCAGCTGATAGAACCATTCGAGGTGAGTCCCTGAAAGACTCTCCTGGAAGAAGTGGATCCAAAGGTTCTTGTCTGCTGTGAAAGGCTGGATCTTCCTTACATAAGAACGGAGGTGCATCTTGGGACAGGAAGCCCCGTCATACTTCACAAAGGCGGGTGCCTTGAACTTGTGTGGAATCACCACCCCAGTAGATAACCCCAAGTCTCCGAAATCCAGTCCAGGCACACGCTGAACTTCCATAGCTTTTAATCTGTCCTCCAACTGCTTGTACCGGTCTTCAGCAGGAGGGTATTGTTCGTCGTTGAAGTCTGTTTCAGTATCAGAGCCCACAGGAGTAGGGACCTCCCCTTCTTGGTGACTACCTTCCCCCACAGATGGAGTAGTCCTCTCAGCCTCATTTCGCAAGGTATTCCCGAGTCTGCGCCCAGTGTTGAATAGCACAGTCCTCCTCTTCTTCTTAGTCTTCTTCAGAAGCATGGTCTTCAACTCTTGTTGGCCTTGAGCCAAACCCTTGATCAGCTCCTGAAATTGGGCGTTCTGCGCCTGAAGAGCCTTGATAGATGCCTCGGTTGATGATTCAGGGTTCATGATGCTGAAATAAACAGCGAAGGACAGTCAGCAGCCTGAAAAGAAGAGTACCTGTGATGCATATGATGAATGATATGTGTTTATGCAATGCATTCAAGGGTTCGAAAATTCAAATTTGTCGTAGACAAAAAGGAACACACGTTATCATTAAGGAAATAACTGTTCAGTACATTTAAAGCCTCATGGGCAAACATTACAAAACAGATCAATCCCAAAAGACACTACGCATCCTTTTTGGAGCAATATAGGTATTGAGATTCCTTTCCTCATGCAGTAGGCGGGTGAGCTCCAGGACCTTTTTCTCACTGGCATGTAGATTGGTTTCCAGAGAATTCCGTTCTTCCTTAAGCTGGATCCAACTCTTCTGCATCTCTTCCCAGGACGTGGGCATGTCAGGATGTTGAATGGTGTAGGACACCTCTCCTTCCAAGTCTGGCTCTTTGATCACGGGGAGAACATGAGGATATGGCATCACCAGCTTCTGGGAACGGGCTCGTACCCATTTGAGATAAGGCTCCAATGGGATGGAGTTCTTGTGCCCCAGGGTCTTGCTGTCTATTTTGCTGGGCATCCTCCAAGCTTTGATAAATTTCTGGCGAAGTCCTTGCGTATCCTTTTCGAAGTCAAAAACTATGTCAGGAATTAACATCTCATGGGGGCCATCTTTCCGAGCATAACCAAACTGTCTCCAAGCCAGGCACGGGTTGTAAGTAATACCTCCTCTGATTCCAAGTAAAGGAACATTAGGGTACTCCCCACAACGATCAATGATAGTGACATCCTCTCTAGATCGAGAACACCAATGTATATCTGCATGCGTAAGAGTCATCAACCGTTGTGACCACCTCAAACCTCGCTCGTTCTTCAAAACTGATTGCGGAAGGTGCGAAATAAACCACCTTCCCAGGAGGGGAGTGCAGCACATAAGAACACCCCTTTTTCTCATGGTTCGAGTGTAACATGAGTGAAGGATGTCCCCCAGCAATGTAGGTATAGGGTTCCTGGACATGAAGACCTTGACAGCACTGATATCTATAAGCTGATCTGGTTTAGGGAACAACACCAACCCATAGACAAGGAGGGCTACAACTTCTTCAAAGGCCTGCAGGTCAAGGGAATTCCAACACTCTTGGGCCTTCTCAAACAGAAACTTTGCCAAAAATCTTTTGATACCATTTCTGGCTTCCCAATGCCCCTTGATGTCAGATGGTTGTAGACATAATGCTTTAGCCACTTCTTCAAGTTTTGGTTCCCTTTCCGTACCGTTGTAGGGTAGTTGATTGAGAATGGGAATCTTCAGAAGTTGGGAAAACTCTTCTAGAGTAGGCACCAGCTGGTAATCCGGGAAAGTAAAACAGTGATGCAGAGGGTCAAAGAATTGGAAAAGGACCTTTACCATCTCTTCCTCAATATTGGTATTGACCAGGCTGATGAGTCTACCATGCCTTTCACTGAATGACGAGTTCTCGGGAATCCTGGATGTAAGCTCCTTAAGCTGAGGAGGGACCCTTATAAGGTTGATCTGAATTGTCTTTCTGCGGATAGTTTCCATGTCCTATAAGATAAGAACAAAGATGAAGATTCGAACCCCTGAAATGGTTAGTGGATGCATATGATGATGTATGATGTTATGATGCTATGATTAAACACACCACAAATATTTACAAAGGCAAACATGTAAGGCACACAAGTCACACAAGACAAGCCCTTAGAGTTTAGGCCAGCATGGGGTCTGGGTATTACCCTCTTGAAGTTGGTGGGCTTAAACCTGTCCTATCAAAGCAAACGGGTTCTAAGGATCTCAACATCATTGGATTGCTTTCATTGTTCATCGTTTCGATTTGGCCACTGACTGGCGATCAAAATATCCCAAGAAAACAACCCTCAATTGAGTGTAGTATCGAGTATCAACCGACTTCGGAGTACACCAAAGTAGTCATCTCACTACCCTAAAGAGGCCAAGATGGTTCAATTAAGGTTCCTAAGGTCTGTTGATGCTTCACGACACCACATGGAGGCCCCGTACTCTCCTTGATTGACTCAAGGGTTACCGGTACACACCAAAGTGCCACATCAACGTAGCAGACTGCTTCAACCATGTCGGTATACCCCGCACAGTTCCCTCACAGCCTTGTTGCTACTTTCTAAGAAGGTATCCCCAGATCCGGGTTAGGATCTATAGAACTCCCAAGACAGTCCCACAATTTAAAGCAAACAAATCAAAGCAATTGAAAACACAGTGATCTTAATCCTAAGGTACACCTCACTTTATAAGTTTCCCCAGCAGAGTCGCCAGTTCTGTGATCGGTGGATCTGGAACTGACTGTTTTAAAGCTGGTTTCGCGAAATGTCGCGGTAAGCAAGAGTCGCCACCGTCTTTTATTTTCTCCAAATGGAAAGGACAAAAGCACAGAAAAATTCCTTAAAGAGATTGCTCTCGGTTCGGGAGGTAGATTATAGAAAGGGAAGGTGTTAGCACCCTTTCTATCCATGGTTATCCATGGGCTCTTAGATACTTGCTCATTGTGTTTTCAAAAGGTTTGCTTTTCAATTGTGAGTGGGTTTTGAAAAAGTTTCGTTTGAAAAATTTCTAGGTAACTCTTGTATCTGTCCTCAAGAGTGTATGAAAAATTTGTTTGAAAACTTTTAGAAAGTGTAGGTGTGAAAAGTATTTTGTTTGTTTTTGAAAAGAGCAAGTATCTATGAGAATCTACCTACCCTAAGGAATTCGTCTGTGTAAATGTCCTTATAGTAGTGCCATCCCACCATTGAGAGGTAGGTAGCACTACCGTTGGAGGTGTTAGGGTCAATTCGATATTCGGGACACGGTGATCACCGGAGCAATAGGAAGACACCTTAGAAGCTACCCTCATGCCAGGTTCGCGGATCATGAGGACTTACTAAGACATCCTCTACTCGACGATCGCCTTTCGAGGGGCAAGGCAACAGTGAAGCGTACCCTAGGGGTGGTGTGTGAATTGTGTGTCATTTTCAGTTTATTGTTTGTCTTGTCATGCATTAGTGATCTACGTTTTGATTTTATTTTTGGGCATTCATTCTTTCATGTTATTGTTTAACAGTTAAAGGTGCGGAAATTTAAAGTGCGGAAAGGATAAAGGTCCTACGCTATTACAAGGGCGCGGGTCTACAACGCCAAATTAATCCAGACCCGATTTAAAATAAATTGCAGAAAATAAAGGTCTAAGAGCTATTACATGGCTTTGGTACGAGTACATTATATTTACATCAAAAAATAAATAAAACGCGCGAAAAAAGGAAAATATGACCGAATGCGAGGGCGTTGGACCCTTAAAGGAATTAAAATAAAATTATTAAATAATTAAATTAAATAAAAAGAAAGAAACTTATTTTTATGTTTTTTGTGCTTATGACATTAAAGAAAATTAAATTAATTAAAGGTCAAGTAATTAATTCTAATTCTAATTGTTTTTAATTTATTAAAGAAAATGCATTAAAGTTAAAACCTAGAATTAAAACTAATTAATTATAAAATTTTACTTACAAAATTAATGGTTAATGATATTCATAATAAAAATATTTAATTAATTAAAAAAAAGGGATAAAAAGTATTAAAGATCTAATTTTATTATTTTTGGTTTATTGTAAAAAAAAAGAATTAAATTATAACCTAAAAATAAATCTAAATTAATTAAGGGATTTATTTACAAAATTAATACTAAAATAAAATTATTATATTTTTTATCTTTTTTCAGATTTTTTGTGTTTTTTTTTTATATTTTGAAAATATTAATTAATTAAAATAAAGCAACAATTAAAAAATATAAAAAATAATAAAAAAGAACAAAGAAAAGAAAGAAAATTTGCAAAAAAACCTAAGGGGGTGAAGCCCTTAATTTGGAGGTTTGGATTGAGAAATCTGGCCCAATAAGCTAATGATCTGTTTGACTTTTTTGGTAGTATGTTGTGGTGTTGACTGGATCTTATGCTATTCTTCCAATCTGCACCCTTGATCTGATGAACCTGGACAGATGGCCATTGATTTCTGAGCGTGTATGGTGTGCTTCAGTGCTGAATCTGCATGTGATAGTTAATAGAAAAATGATATTGAAATTATTGAAGACCTGGGGCTCGAACCCAGGTCTTGTGGTTTACCATTCAAACGCGTTGCCAGCTGAACCACTGAACTTTTTTGTTAAATAAATAAACAAGAAATAATATAATAAGAAACAATAGTTAGTGGTTTAAAAACGCGCGAAATTTAAAAGAACCAACCAACGTTTGCCAACACATCATCTTCCTCGCGTATTTTATTTTTTCTGAAACAAGAACACTTTGGCCACGGTTTTGCAAATGTTTTCTTAGGCCGGTTTCCAGAAAATAGCGATTAGGCCTGTAGTGTTCATAAATTGATCGCGATGAGTGGTTTGTGATCGTTCAGACCTGCTGAATCCAATGGCACAGGTCTTGAAGGCTAATTTTTCTCCAGTCAAAAAACCCCAATCTGGAACTCTGTAAACCCTAGAATTCAAACATGGTATCTTGGCATAGAGTGCGTGAAACTTCGATTAGATCATATCATTAGCTTGCAAATTTCATCATAAACATAAATATAACAACAAAATGTGATAAAGGTGCATGAATAAGGGAGAACAGTTTTGGAATTTCTTTTACCAATTTCAATGGTAACCTTGCGTTTCTTTGAGTATGGGGGTTGGGGAATGATTCAGTTATGTCCTACGATCCTCCAAGAAGCCAATGGAACAGGTTTTGAGACTTGAATCGCTTTAGAAATGAGTTTTCAGTTTTGAGTTTTTTTGTTAAAAATGTGAGTTTCTCGTGAGCAATAGGATGCAGATTCTGTCCAATTCTTGTTGTGTCTCAATTGTATATACTCTAGTCAATGTGTATGAATGAGATTTATGGTCAATAAAGCCTTGCTTTGATGATTTGGATTTTCACATAAACCACCATTATCAACTTTCCATTTTTGACTCAAATTTTGAATTCTTGCCTTGTTTTCTCTTTGCACGAATTTTGGTAGGCCCATAATGATGTTTCAAGGCTAGTTAAGGCCAAATATTCCCTCTTAAATCAATTTTTGAATTTCTTTTGATTTTAAAAAGATTTAAAATTAATTAAATCCAATAAAAATCAATAAAAATGAAAAAATTAATAAAAAAATCTGAAATAAAAGGTGGGACACGTGGGAAGCATGGCCAAGTTAATTCAAGTGGAAAAGGTGGGTCCCTTTTGTCAAAAATGAGATTTCAAGGATAAATGATTTTGGCCATTTCACAAAAATTTCCCAACTTCTCCAATGCATAACTTGCTCAATTTTTAAGCTTTGCTCATGTTCTTGGACATTTTAGAAAGGTCTTGAAGTCCTCTAAACAATGTCTTTGGTCCCATGTCATTTTGATTTACCAATCTCAAGTTATGGCCTTTGACTTAAAGTCCCTTTTTGTTGACTTTTGAAAATGACCTATAATGTTGAAATTGATAACTTTTTGTGAGAGCATTTCTTGGACTTGAAGTATGAAGATGAGTTGTAGGAAATGTCTTTCTCTTCAAAATGAGCTTTGGATGGAATTTTTCTGATAATCCATGTGAAAGTTATGCTCTGGTCAATTTCAGTTGACTTTTTCAGCTGTCCAAAAATAGAAACTTTTGCATCTTGATGATTTTTGAGCCAAATTTTGAGAATCATGATCAAGCATTGATCAAATGATGTTTGTGGCTTCAAAATGACATGTTGACCAAAAATTTGAACTTTTGACTGTCAAATGACCATTTTGCCCCTACAGTTGACTGTAGTGCAATTAGGGTTTTTGACTGTGCAATTTTATGCTGAAAGTCTTGAAACTTGATATGAGGATGCTTGACCATATTTGTAGGCATGTGGGACTTGATTGGGCCCTTGAAAACTTCATTTTCTTGATCAGAACACAAGCCCTAATTTTGACTGCTTAGGAGGCTCATACACTGTGCAACCCTTGGGGAGATTTGAAGCTTGATTTGGAAATTTCTTGAAGAATATGGGAGGGCAAATTTTGGGGTACAACACTTACAAATTCAAATACAATTTTAAAACACAAATTACAATTTTCCTATTTTTATTCTATACAAAGAAAAAGAATTCTTCATTTCTTCATTGTTTTCCCTTCAAGCTCTCCCAAGCCATGCCACGGTTTCCCTTGCCTTTTTCTTGATTAGTACTCACATGAAACAAAAGAAAAAGAGTTTGTTAGCAACATAAACATGAGCATAAAAAATAAAGTTTGCAAAAGTATTGTAAATTCATCATTAGGGTTTTATGTAGGGAATCAGATTTTAGGGCTTAGCTTTATCCATTGCAAATCACAAGACAAAGTTTGGTTTATAAAGACAAAGAAAGATAAAAAGAATCAAATCAGATTTACAAAATTCAACATCATGTTTTCACGCAACAATCCCAAAAGGCCTTATATTTGTGTTGTTTCAATGAAAAAAAATCAGAATTGTAATGTAAGATCACAGGCCTATCCCTACTGCAAAATCTCAAAACAATTCTTTTGTTTGGTTCACAATAAAAGAAAAAGTTCAAAAGGTAATATACTGCACAAAGTGCAAATCCATTTGAAAAAGAAACAGGGACAATTCATCAAGGCCAATACAGAAAAGCCACCAACAAGTATAGAATCACAAAATTCAACAACCAATACAAGGGCCAAGATAGCACAACATAGCAAAGTACCACATAATTGATATCAGAAAATCAGAAAAAGATGATAAGTCCAACAAGGCCAACAAGGAAAGTCAAAAACCAGCAAAAATACAACAAAATTGGTATATCAGAAATCAAAAGTAACAAGCCTATTATGCCAACTCCAACAAGTCAAACACTTCATGGTTCTGTAGCGGTAGAAATGTTCAAGACTAAGCCATTGGATTGACTAGACTTTATACAAATCAAATTAAAAATCGCCACCGTGCTTTATTGTTTCCAAAGGAATGGGAAAAGAGCGAATAACCCAAAAAAAGGGGGAAAGATTCAAGGTAAGGGGGTTGGTTATGCAAAGGGAAGGTATTAGCACCCTAAACATCTATGGTACTCCGCAGGAACCTCTTTGAAAAAATCTGTATATATTTGGCTATAAAAAATGTGTTATATATAAAATGGATGGTGGAGGTGAGAAAAGAAATATATTTTTTAAGATTTTTGCACCCTCCGCGGTTGCGAACCTTTAGTGCTTACGTACCACCTTTCGTGCAATAGGGGATCAGGGTACACGTAGTTCCTCTTTTAAAATTTTAAAATACAAGTGTGTTGGTTATTTTTATGAGATAAGACATCATCGTCATTGTCCGTGTGGAAAACATACTTACTACCCACAATCATGAGAAAGGAGAATTTGCATCATCTCAAAGTGGAGGATATAGCTTGGATTTTAAAATCAATAATGCTTCACTCGACACCCAAGTGGAAAATATCTCACTTCACTACATATTGTGGAAGTATAGTTGTTTGCATCACTACAAAGATTGATAAGAGTCTAATCTTTTGAGAAAAGTTTAAAGATAAAAAGCCAAAGTGGCAAAATGGTTTGAAATGAGATTGGTTGACTTTTAGTCTTCTCATAAAAATGTCAAGGTATTATTAAATTGATTGGAGTTTATTTATGAAAATATTTTGAAAATGCATGGACATAAGGCCAAGTTTATTATGAAAATGGTTTAAGTTTCAAAACAAGAAGAGCTTCAAAAGGAGGGAGAAGATTTTTGAAATTAAAGAAGATGGGAGGAGAAGAAGAGGCTATCATAAAGCATAAAGTAAAAGCTAGGGATAAGGACCATCTAACCAACAAGAAGCCAAAACTTGACATTATGAGCCAAGATAGAATTCCCATTCTTTGGATTGAAACCAAGCAAGCAAAGATACTAGACCTCTTGAGAGAACCAATCTTCAAGTGTATTAATTCTTCACAAAAATTGGGCAGAGTAACGGTTGTATATGGGTGAATTCCAGATTATAAACAAAGGATGTAATCACAAAAACCTGCACACAAAAACAAACAAGCAACCCAATTTCTTGAGGTAAACCTCAAGAACTCCAGACAAAATAATCAGATAAGATCATAAGGTCTCCAAGATAGGCCAAGGTTTCTAATCCTAAGTCCAAAAAAATAGGCTCATGCTCCATCATGCCAAGGATAGTAACCAAATAGTCCAAGTACCATTAAGGGTTTTTTAGGGTTTAAGTTGATTATTAAGTATCTTAGAAAAATAAAAGAAAAGCTCAAGTGAGCAAAGTAAAAATGACAAGAATAATAAATTCTCAAATGAGCAAAGATAAAAATGGCATGAAATGTAAAATTCTAAAAGTAAATGGTACATAAAGCATAAAAAGAATAAAGCATAAAAATAAACAAGTCAATAATTAGTGGTTAGTTGGATGACCATCTTGAAACTTGCATTTGGAACTCATTAGAGGATTAGTATAACCAAAGCCTCCACACAACAAGTTGCATTTGCTTTTTGTCAAGTATATCATCCATTTGGGATTCTCACAAGTTCCATTTAATGATCAATGATGTTTAAGTGATCCGTGTTGACCAAAGGTGTTGTAGATCCATTAGAGGATTGGTAGAACCAAAGCCTCCACACAATGAATCTCAAGATTATACGATCAAAGAGATCAAATTAACATACTTAGGCTTGCAATCATAAGTTTGGGCCACGATTGATCATTTATTCGAATCGGGACAAAGTTTAGCGTTATGTTAAGCAATCATAAGTGGACTTATATAGAAGTCGCACCTATTTTGAGGCCGGTCAATAGCAATCTATGCACCATTTTTTTTTGAGACATGATATAGAGATCATGCTCCAACAACATTTAGTGCAATGAGAAGGGATGAGATGAAGGGGAATTAGGGTAAAAAAAAACACATTTGAATTAATATTCAATCAAACTATTATTAAAATCATTCATCCATTTTTTGTGGAGTTAAACTCAACACCATGGATCCAATGATGTTAATAAATCCATGATGAAAAAAATCAACCCAAGACAGCCAGAAAATATTCACAAAATAATAATATAATTAATATATACATTAAAGGGTTTAAAAATGTTTTAAAATGGAAAATGATGAAGAAAATGCCAATTATATTCAAATTAATCAAGAAATGAAAAATAAGACCATAGAAAAATCAGAAAAGATGCCAAGTAATTTTACAAAAAAATTGGGAATTTTTAAAAGTCATAAACTATTTTTTAAAAATTAAAATAAATGGGTAAAATAAACAAAAATAGAAAAAAAAATGGTAAAGTCAGAAACAAAAATAAAATAAGGTCACCAATATTTGTCACAATATCATTGGATTATTTCATAATTTTTTCAGAATTTAAAAATGTGTAAAAGTATTTTTAAACATTTTAAATCAATTAAATAAGTGTAAAATTCATAAAAAAATACCAAAACCAAAAATTAAATTGTGAAAAAATAAAAATTAGAAAGAGAATAATCAAAAATATTTTTCATAATTCTTTTGGATTTTTTGGACTAAAAATGAATTTTCTATGATTTTTTGAAATTTAAAACAATTAAAATATAAAAATCAGAAAAAGAAAATAAAAGAAAAAGATGTGGACCATTGGATGAGAGTCAAAACGCGTTAGTAATCAAATCCAAAGGATCTGGCGCACTGTGCATATCATGGTCTTTAATGAATAATGTACAGAATCATTTATAAAATCAGAATTAAAAAAAAATGTCACGCTTTCATTGGTTAGAAGGTGACAGGTTGGTCATCTTCAACCTCCATCCCTCATGAATTGCAGGTCTCTCAAACTGTAAAATCAGAAGCTCGGACCTATGATATGCAATTCGCTTCGTCTCTTCAAGACGAAGACAACCATACCCTCGCGCCATTTTTATATAAACTCTAACTCAAGCAATTTGGAAAGAAAGTTTTGAAAAGGGATTTGAAAATTCATGGTCAAAATGTGCTTCCATATAAAAGTAAGTGTTGCAACTAGAATCAGGACAATGAGAGCAACACAATGGTATCAAAGTTTTGAAGAATTGATGAAGGAATCTACCTATTGAAGTTGAGTTGCAGAGCTCTGAAATGGGACTTGTATGGAGCAATATAGGGCACGATTCTTGAATGTGATTATATGGTTAGCTCCAGAGAAGATCAAGGAAGGTGAATTGATAAAGAAAATGGATTGAAAAAGGCTTGAGAATAGGATTCGAAGTAGATGAATTCTGAGTTGTGAAGCAAGTATGGTAGGGTGATTCTGGCTATCTAAGCTTGGGAAATTGAATGGAGGATGACCCTCTATTTATAGGGAATGAAATGGGATGCTCAAGCGTGTGGAATGATGCAAATTGGAGGGAAAGCATCTGGGTCTGCATCATGAAGAAAGTGTGACTCAAACTTGATCAAAACTCAGCCAAATCGTGTGTTTCATGAAGCTAATCACTTCTGGAAAGTTGCTAAACATGATTAGAAACAAAAACGCGTGGAAATCTTGTGATTAGAAGCCAAAACAAAGATTTAAAAATTCTGACTTTGTGCAAAATTCAGTTTCAAACTACCAAATTCAAATCCATGGCATTTCCACCTCAGGGAGTCTTAGGGCAAAATTCTCGATGCTTTGGAAAGATGAGGTAACAAGCTTTGCAATGGAAAAACAATGGAATCAAATGGAGGCTTGATCTGAAAATTACATGGAGTCAAAGTTGAAGAAAAAGAGTTGGCTTTCCATACTTAGAAATATTTCAAATTCTTCTTCAAAAATGACCTATAATCTCTTGCATCCAAACATGGCCTTCCACTTAGAATTTTCTCTTGACCCCAAAATATGGAATGAAGTAGATCTCTTGAATGACATTTTTAAATTTCAAACACTCAAAATCTCCAAAAAATGAGCAAGTTATGACTTGTTGAAGTTGGCCAAAAATCATGAAATGACATATAATCTTTTGAATTCTTAAGGCAACTTCCATCCATTTTCTTACTTTGCACATAAAAGAAGGCATGAAGTGCACATCCTTAAGATCATCATGGAAAAATAATGGGCTCAAGGTGACAAGAATTGACCAAGTTATGACCATTTGAAGTCACATATGGAAAATTAGGGATTCATCTGGATGGCTTGTAATCTTTCTTCTTCACCAAGTTCTTTCCACATAAAAACTCCTTGGAACTTTTGAAGTGATTTATTGGTAACTCTTTGAAGAGAAGAATTTTTTTGGAATAACTCAAAAATACAAAAAGATGAGCAAGATATGCCCCTTTGAAGTCCAAAACCCTAGCCTCTAGATCAAGAGAATGCTTGGTGGAACTTTGCCAAGTTTGAACAAACTTTTTGTGCCAATATTCTTACTTTGTGACTAGAAATTGTTGAGGATGATGAGGAGGACCTATGGACACCAAAACCAATTTCATACCAACTTCAAAACAACTTCAATGGTGAGGTTGGAATCTCTCAAGCTTTTGACTAGGGCGTGGAAATAAACTCATGAACCCATGAAGAAAACTTGCTAAACCTCATTGCCTTTACCTACATTATCAATAAGTAATACAAACCAATATTACATTTTGTTAATTAGAGAAAAATCAAAGTACAATATCTATGATCACAAAAGCAAACAAATCAAGGTGCTTGGTGACTCCTCAAAGAGCAAAGCTAAAGATATGGAGAAGAACCAAAGTCCCTAATGTGATTTTGTGGTGATTGAAACAATATGGTATGATGAAGGGATCTTAGGGGCAAAAATTGGGGTACAACAGCTGCCCTTATTTAAGTTTCTTCTATCCAGAGATACGAAGGTTAAAAATCTTCGTGTCAACGTGATCGAAGATACTTAAATATAAAACAAACCCTGTTTTTGGCCCTAAGATGCCATGCAAATGTTTATGCATATGAATGCATATGAATAGAATAGAAGAGACGCAAAGTTGCATTTGGGAGAAAACACAAAATGCATAAGCAAAAGAGAAATCCCACCAGGAAAATAAATCACTGGTAAACCACGAGAATAGAATCAAAGAGGAGGATAATAAGCATCGATGTTCACTGCCGATGTACTATCATCATTCACTGAATATATCATACCATCGTCGTTCACTGACGATGAACTATCAACGTTCACTGAGGATAGAAAAAAGATAAGAAACACCGACGTTCACTCCCGATGTCTACCAACGTTCACTGAAGGTAGAAAGAGAAAATATATCATATCATCGTCGTTCACTAACGATGAACTATCAACGTTCACTGAAGATAGCAAAAAGATAACAAACACCGAAGTTCACTGCCGATGTCTACCAACGTTCACTGAAGGTAGAAAGAGAAAATATCATATCACCGCCGTTCACTAATGATGAACTATCAACATTCACTAAAGATAGCAAAAAGATAACAAACACCGACGTTCACTGCCGATGTACTACCAACATTCACTGAAGGTAGAAAGAGAAAATATATCATATCACCGCCGTTCACTAACGATGAACTATCAACGTTCACTGAAGATAGCAAAAAGATAACAAACACCGACGTTCACTGCCGATGTACTACCAACATTCACTGAAGGTAGAAAGAGAAAATATATCATATCACCGCCGTTCACTGACGATGAACTATCAACGTTCACTGAATATAGCAAAAAGATAACAAACACCGATGTTCACTGCCGGTGTACTACCAACGTTCACTGAAGGTAGAAAGAGAAAATATATCATATCACCGCGTTCACTGACGATGAACTATCAGCGTTCACTGAAGATAGCAAAAAGATAATAAACACCGACATTCACTGCCGATGTACTACCAACGTTCACTGAAGGTAGAAAGAGAAAATATATCATATCACCACCGTTCACTGACAATGAACTATCAATGTTCACTGAAGATAGCAAAAAGATAAGAAACACCGACGTTCACTGCCGATGTCTACCAACGTTCACTGAAGGTAGAAAGAGGAAATATTAAGTTTTCCCCAAAGTTCTGGTGTTCTGCAAAAAATGGGTCTCAATTTCTTCTTTAACCAAGGAGATCTTCCTGGAAAAGGTAATATGTAACCTTTCTCAAATAAAGAGACTTCCACTTATTATGCAAAGAGAAATGACTTTCTGGGGATAGAAATATGACATCCCGGGGAAATGCCACAATATTCCTGCTGAGGAGATAAGGTCTTCTTGTGCAAAATAAATGCACGAGCAAAAACTCAAAGTTTTCAGGAATCCATAATAAATGATATCGTCATGCAACCACAAATCTAATTCAGAAATATACCGGAGCAAGACGGCCAAAGCAGATTTATCCAAAGGAAAGGTCAAAAAGCACAGGAAAGACCTTTGAGATGTTTTCTTGGGTTCGGGGGGTAGATTATAAAAAGGGAAGGTGCTAGCACCCTTTTCATACATGGTTATCCATGGGCTCTTAGTTACTTATTTTAGATCACTTGCCTTTGCTTTTCAATTGTTTGAAATGGTGCTTTGTGTGTGCGGTTTTGAAATTGTTTTGAAAAAGATGCCTTGTCTAGGCAACCTTTGTAATGATTCTTGTTTGAATATATACAAAGGTGTGTGTCTTTTTTAAAAGATAATTCAATGTTTTGAAAGTTGTTTTGAAATTGTTTTGAAGTTGTGTTTGAAAAACGGCAAGGATGTTTTGCAAGTTTTTGATCAAGTAACTAAGAGTTGTCTACCCTATTCTACTCAAAGATCTTTCTTATGTTTTTAACCCTTTTTAACAGTGTTATTTCACCATTGTATTTGATGAACAACCTTGTGTTAGGATGTTAAACGGGACAGGCGCGGGTCATCGTATACAATCATTGAAAGCAACTTGTGAGACGCTCTAGAAATTTTGTAAGGGACGAGATCGTTTTATCGAAGGCAACATCGAGGGTCATCGAGGGACTACGATCTTTGTTTATTAAAGGGGAACTTTCTAGAGTGTCTCATACTCGAGGGACATGATTGCATTTTCCGAAGCAACGAGCGAGGTTACCCTAGAGGTGCAAGTGTGAATTGTGTATTGACTTTTATGCATTTATCTTTGGATTAGGCCATCTAGCGATTGATTTTGAATCTTAGCATACAAACCCTAATTACTATACAGTATATTGAAAGCGGTAAATTGCGGGAATTTAAAGTCTAAGTTATTACAAATAAGTATCCGGGGATGGGGGTACAATCATTTGCAAATGGGGATGAGTCTTATCAGAATAATAATGTCCAAGTATATATTACAACCAAATTGAACTGTCGCATTTTCAATGTAAAATTATAACAAAGTATAAGATAATGAAAATCAAAGAAATATGAGATGCATGTATTTATTTACAAATGATCAAATAAAAATTTTTAACCTAAGAAAGATTAAGTATTTATTATTATTGTGTTTTTTATGAATTATGTAAATAAAGAAAAATTATTTAAGTAAATGCTTAAGATCATTTTTGTATATTTTTAAAGAAAACTTTTATAAAAAAAAACTCTATTATTATTGTATGACAAATATTAATTAGTAAAGAAAATTAAAATCATGTTAAGAAAATCTAAAGTAATTATTATCAAAATGAAAAGATCAAAAAGAAAAGTAATAGTTTTTTTAAGAAATTAAGAAGAGATGAGGGTGATGGGCCTAGGATTTGTGGCCCAAATAAGAAAAATGAAGAAGAATGAATTGCAAGTCAGACCAAGCAAAGGAGGGGGGTGTGCGCTTAGTAAGAATGTTGGGCTTTGAGATAGTTGTTGAAGCGAAGGCCCATTAGGAATGTTGTAACAATTTAGGGTTTTGTCATTTGGTTAGGGTTTGCAGTTTTCATACACAGCGGCGCCTCCTCTCATCTTCTTAGTTCTCTTCATCTCTCTCAAACGCCCTCTCTCTCTATGTCCTAGGTTTCCAGGCGTCTCCCTCTCTCACCTCCTCTCTTCTCACAGCGACCCACAGTTGTGGTCTGAAAGGTATGAGTTTTTATCTTTCTCTCTCGCGCCTTTTACAGATTTGTCCATTTGTTTGCATGTTCGTGTTTTACAGTTTTAATCTCTTTAACCTATGATGTTTTGAAGGAAATTTACCTTGAGGAGGATGGAGAGGACAGTGGAGGAAAGGAGAGGGATTGGTGGCGCTTCCGGTGGCCGGAATGGAGGGCGGAGATGCTGGTTGCTTGCTTTGGCTTATGTTATTTCTGTTTCTTTGAACGTTTGATGATGATTTTGTTCTGAGAACCCTATGTTGTTTGGACTTTTATTGATGTTTGATGATGATTTTATCCTGAGAACCCTATGTTGTTTTTGCTTCTAAGATTCTTCCTCTTTCTTTGTTGACCTTGATGATTTGATGATGATCTTTACCTTCTTAAGACTGGCTTATGTTGTTTTACTTTGAGTTTGCTGCTTTGTTAGTGATGATGTACAAAATCTGAAACTGGTTGTGTTTTTGTTGATGATGAAAGATCTGAAACTATTTTTCTTCTTTTTTTTTTCACTTTTGAACCTCTTCCTCTTCTTTGTTATGTTGATGATGATCTGGGTTCTGAAACAATTTTGGTTGCTTCTAAACTCCTCCTCTTTCTGGTTTTGTCAATGATGAACAATACCTCTGAGATTTTTGTGGTTTCTGAATGTGTACTTCTGACTTTTGTTGATGGACACAAACTGGAACTTGGCTTTGCTTGATTTTCGTTTGATGATGAATGTACTTGAAAACCGGTGTTGTTACTGGTTTGCTTGAGTTATGCAGGTTATGCAATGCAAGTTTGTTGTGTTTAGGCTTGTAGTTTAGGTAGGTTGTGACTAAGTTGCAGTTTGTGGCTTGAACTGTAGGTTTTTTCTTTGGCCTGTGTGCTTAGCAGGTTTGCTTGAGTATGGTAAACAGGTTTGTTGTTTGAGATGCAGTTTTGCAGATTTGTGAGTTTGGCTTGCAGGTTTCAGGTTTTGGCCTGGACTGTATGTTTGTTGAGCTTGAGATGCAGTTTTATGGATTTGTGAGTTTGGCTTGCAGGTTTGTTGTGTTTGAGTTACAGTTAGGAAGTTTTGTCTTTTTGACAGTAGCTTGAGTTTGTTTTGAGTTTTGCAGGTTTGCGATTTGTTTGTGTTTGCAAGAAGGTTTGTGGTGTTTTTTGTTTTAGCTTGCAGTTTGGAGGTTATGCAATAATTTCTCCCTCCCTTTGTTGGATTGTTAGACTGTTATATATTTTCTTTTTGCTTTATTTTACTGTCTTGAAAACAGCCTGCCAAAACTGCAAACTCTCACTTCACTAGGTCTTCTCTTTCTCTCTCTCTCCCAAAAGCACTTTTAATTGCTTATTATATTATAATTCTGAAAAGCTTGTTGGGCCAGAAAATGATGATGAAATTGACAAGTCCCTTTGGCTTGTAACTTTGGTTTATCTCTGCATTGTGTACTTGTTTCCATATTTCCTGCATTGTATACTTTCTTTGACAACTTTGCAACTTTCTGCTTTGTATACTTCTGCATTGTACTTGCTGTGACAGTTTGGCAACTCAGTTTGACATTTGGTTAATGCATTTTGAAACTCAGTTTGCAGTTCAGTTTACTTGGTTAATGCAGCTTTGTACCTTTGTATTTGAACCATACGCATGCTTTCAATTTATTTTTTTACTTTTCTCTTTGTGAACCAAGAAGAGAAATCTTCTTGTGATTTGCAAAGAGAAAAAGTAAAACATGATGAATCCAATAGCATTCTGATTCCGGCCAACAAGCTTTAATGATGACTTTTCTTTCTTCCTTTTCTGCTTGAAAATTCTTATACTAATTTCTTTTTCTCTGTCTTTTGCAGGTAAGTACCAATTGGATGATAGAGGAAGCAGTAGAAGTCAAAGACCTTAGGCGATTAGGCTTAGATTTACTTTTTCCATTTATTGTAAACAAATATTATTGTAAATACTATAAGTTGTAATCTTACAATATTCGAATAAAATTTGTAACAACATTTGAAATAAATAAAAAGTCTTTGTCAAAAAAGAATTTTCTACTGTAAAATATTCCAATCTTTCCTTGTATTGTCTATTTAATTATTTAAGACTCTTAAATTAAAATAACTGGAAATGTATCCCAATAACTTTAATCTAGATGAAATAAATAATCAACAAACTTTGCCATCTCGCAACCTTGCATTAATCACAATACGCTTGGTATTCCAATTAACATATGCGTTGTACAGTTAAACAAACAAGCATTCCATAAACCTTTCACTCCACTGATCAAACCAATGCCTCAAAGTTCCAAAAAAAAGTCTCAGCTCCTATCCCAGATATTTAGGTTTTGAGAAACAACCAGTAATCTTGAACAAGCGTGAAAACAATGTAACAGTTAACTGAATTTCTGAGGATTCAGATTCTTCTGAGAAATGCGAGCGCAAACCCTAATCCTGGATTACTGCCAAAGAAAGATCTGTCTGATTGATTTCTGAGCCAATCTCAACAAAATCAGTGGAAACCCTAATTCCGGATTGACTGATAAAGAAAAGTCTGCTTGATCAATTCCTAAGCCAATCTGAAAAATCAGAGAAAATCCTGGGGTTGTGATTTCTTGTGAAAAAGGGAGGCCAAATTTTGGGGTACAACAATATGATACACTTGGTGCATATACACATGAGACACTTGGGTATCGTGTCAATAACATTTTCATTGGGTGTCATTTCAATTTATGGCATTGTGTGTATACATTATGCATTGCATTTTCAAATTTCTTAGGCCAAGAGTACTGCGAAGTATCTTGAGGCCTATTGAAAGGTAATTTATCTACGAGCTCAAACCTTAAGCTTTATTCAACAAATACATCGGTTGAGAACAGACAAAACTGTTAGATTAGGGTAGTACGAAGAGATATATTTGTGATTTATATCTTTGGTTTATTTATATAAGATTCAGTTATCAAACTCAATTTCAAACATCAAACACACATTATTTATCCCCTAGGTTGTGATAGTTATGAAAATCTGTGATATAGCTTACTATGTCAGTCTCGAAGATTTAGTAAGTTATTTATTTTTCAAACTCGTGTTATCTACCCCCTAGGTTGTGGTAGGTATATGAAAATCTGGGATATAATTCATTGTATCAGTCTCCAAGCAACAATGAATTATCAAGCTTGCGGTATTTATCCTCTAGATCGTGATAAGTACATAAATCTATGATATACCTTACTATGTTAGTCTCGAAGCGTTAATAAGATATGTTCAAACCCATATAATTTACTCTATAGGTTGTAGTAGATATTTGAAAATCTACAATATAAGTCGTTGCGTTAGTCTCAAAGCAGCAATAAGTTATCTATTTTTCTGCGATATAGTTCATTGTGTTAGTCTCCAAGTGACAGTGGGTTATGAAACTTTGTGTTATTCATCCCCTAGGCTGTGATGAGTGGACATAATCTGCGTTGAGGCTTACTATGTTAGTCTCGAAGTTCTAGTAAGTTAATTTTCAAACAGGTGTTATTTATCCTCTAGGTCGCGATAAATACATAATAACTATGATTTAACTCGTTGCATCACTCTTAAAGCGGCAATGAGTTATTTATTTTCGAGCTCATGTCATTTACCTCCTGAGTTATGGTAAATGCACGAAATCTAAGATTACTTCTTGACTTGCTTTGTTATTCAAACTCTTTTTCAAAAAAAAAATTAAGTCTATGGTCAAATTTCGGGGTCTTCCATTATTTAATAACCCTTCGATCCGAATGTGCAAGATCTTTGTATTCTCGCACCCTCAATCGAAGAGCGAATAAATAGGGACATTTGTTATACCCTAAATTTTCCCCACTACGTGTTAATAGTCAATTTGTTTTAGATAATTATTTCCCTATTAATTTTGGGTGTTATTATATTTTGGTTTTACTAACTTATATTTATATTATTGGGTGTTTAAATACAATAGGGTAAATTAGAGCAAGGGGGTGTATTTTTTCTTTGGGATGGCTCACTATTTTCATTTTTGAAATTCTAAGTCGGCCCATTAGGAATTGTGGAGAAGCCCATAATATACTCAAGTTAATTTTAATTTTTTTATTGTTATCATGGTGTTGACCGAAGTCAACAAACCTCTTTTTCTTTTTTTCTTTTACTTAGCCATTTTAAATATTATATATTTATTACATTTTTGTTTATTTCAATTTTATTATTAAAATGCATTTTATTATTATTATTATTATTAAAATCATTATTCAGAAGAGTGGACTAAAAGTCAACTAGGGTTTGAGAACTCAAGTCCCCAGCTCCGCGTTTCCTTCTTCCTCCCTAAGATAACTAAAGCTCGGGTCCAAAAATTCGTAATCAAATCGAATCTGAAATAATTTTGATTGGAATTCCTTTATTGATTATATTAAATTCATACAAGAAGAACGTCCAAATACATTCAAATTACATGAACCCTAAGAGATAATTTACAAATGAAATTCTAATCTAACTCAAATCAAATCTTTGATTTACAATTATATTTTACGAATTACAATCAATCAACCTAAAACTAATTTGTAACTGCAAACCACTACAAATATTTCCTTATCTATCTAATTTCTAAAACATATAAATTAAGACCTAGACTATTGGATTGAGCACGAAAAATCTTGGAGAAACCCTTTGCTTATTGTTGCGCATCCCTCACCCTCCAGTAAAGCTCTTCATCCATAGGGTATTAGGATTCATCATTAGAAACTTAATTTCTTAGAGCTAAGCCTCCCTCCAAGTAGTACCTGTGAAGAAGAAAGAAGAAGGAATTAGTCGAGAAACCAGAGAACCAAAAGAGGAAATTACATAAATATTCATTGCATCGAACGGTAAGCCTGAGAACTCTTAGCTTTAGGGTTTGTTGATGATGCTTGATGTTTGATTTTGCTTTGATTAGGGTTTTTTGAAGAAAATTTGGGATTAGGGTTTGATTTGGGGTTAGGGTTCATGTTAGAACCCTAGGGTCCTTAGGGTTCATATGGTTTAGTTTATGGTTAGGGTTAGGGTTTGGTTATCTTTTTAGGGTTCTTGGGGCTTGGATGTGTTCCGGCTTTAGGAAAGGGGTTATGGTTCATAACGAAGAACCCTAGGTTTAGGTTTCATGCAAATCTGGGTTTGGGGTTGAATGTTGGGATAAATATTGTTGGGGTTATGAGTTTAGGTTTGGATGAATATATGAAGATCCACAATGGATCATCTGGGTTTGGATGAACACCATCGGCAGAGGCGATTTCTGACTGGTGGTATAGGCAGTGGTTTTAGAGAGAAGAGGGAGTATCTCTCTTTAACTCTCATACAACACTTTGTTTGGTTTGGCTTAGAGAGAGAAAGAAATCAGAAAATGATCCCCAGGCTCAATGTTTTATTTATATAATGCTGCCCCACTCTCTTGATGCGCTCCAGGTGGCTCCTTGAGAGCCCCTGGATGGGGTGACCATTAATCAGTCACATGCGCCCTTGTCCAATGTGTTCCCTTAGTTAACATGCAATCTTAATCGTTAGTTTGTTTTACTTTTGATCAATGCTCCAGTATTAACTCTTGAGGGCCTTCTGATCAGGATCAAACATCTCAAACCATGCATAACCATAATAAAACCCTGCATTCGCTCACACGTTGGCTAACGGATCTCAAAATTTGTCTGGGTTAAGCCCATCTTTATTCACACCCCCATGTTTATTTCCTCAACTATGATTCAAACCCCCTTGTGCATTTGGACTTTAAATAAATATTGGGCTTAAGCCCTTACTGTCCAGACCCCCTGCTTTTAATACCCGAGCTACAAATACACCCCCTGTTTTGTTTAAATATTTTATTTATTTGATTTATTTAATTTATTTATTTATTTTATTTATTTATTTTATCTATTTAATTTGTATATTGTCTCATAACATTTCTTATCACTTTTTACATTAAAATATTTTTTGGATCATTTTTCATAAAAATCATTTTTGATAAATAAAAATTAGATTATTATTAAAAATATATAATATATTTTTATTAATAAGAAAATAGTTATTTATTAATTACTTTCTAAAAATACTAACCTTTTTTTCTATCAAATCATCAAATATTTTTATCATTCAAACTCTATTTTTAAAAACTTCATCATGCATTATAAGACAACTAACCAATCAAACATAACAACTTTTCACTATTTAACTTTACTTTCAAAATTCAATTTTAACTTCATCGTGCATTATAATTCAAATTTAACTTTACTTTCAAAAAAAGGATTGTTAATATATTTTCTCATTAACTGTGAATTGCATCTACGACTACGATATTTTCAAACTCAGACAAAGTTCGAGGGTAATTCTAAAATATTTCCACAATCCATAAAAAAAGCTAACCAAACATATACGAACTACGAATTTGGACTCTGATTCTTCGCAAGGAGATACGTAGGCACGCGGTTAAAACCAAGGTGAGTCTAGCTATTAAAAAATTAATTTCTTTTCTCAAATGCATGGAAACATTAACTAAGTAGAAATTTCCATATTACCCTTAAACCTAAAAGTGGGGCCCTTGAGAACAAGGAAGATGAAGGGTGCCTAACACCTTCCCTTCGTCTAATCAACTCACAAATTTAGAATCTATGTACAAATTAGGGTTACCCGTTATTTTCCCGTCCCTAGGACAAAAATTAATGGTGGCGACTCTCTTATTTTTTGCCATTTATGAAAAGTCTCTAGGCAAGAGGTGTCTTTGTATTTGTCGAAATCAGGAACCTTAAACTTTGGAGGAATAATAATCCCAGCTACAAGTCATATGGAAACAACATTGAATCCAGAAGTCTTAGAAACTCCCATAGCCGTGAGACGCTCTTCAAGAGCACGATACATCTTTGCAATTTCGACAACATCAACAGCAAGGTCAACCAGGGGGTCATCAAGATCAATGACATTGTGATGATCATCAATCAAATTCTGATGAATTTCAGTAGGAGTATCAACATTCACAATCTTAGGTCCTTCATTTGCAGAAGTAGAGGGAGTAGCAGTTGCAAGCTTAACAACATTCTTTCTGAGTTCTTTCTGACCTTGGAGGACAACATGGAGAGTCTCAAGAAACTAATTCATTTGTGTACCCATGGTGTCCATGTCCTGGAGAAGAGCATTTTGGTTATGGTCAAAGAGATCCATGAGTCTTTGTTGGTTGCTTCTAGTACGATAGGGATGTAGAGAAGTCGTCTTCGTTGATATTATACAATCCTCTGAATAGGTTGAGTATAACAGGATCAAAAGTTCATACTTGTCTCTGAAACAAGAAAACCATGTAGGGTGAAGGTCAAGGTTTTCCTCCAAAACCAAAATGCCTCTCACATGTAGGTTCTAGTCTTGAAGGTAGTTCCTAAAAGGTCCCCGGAGTCATGAGTCCAACATGGAAATATATCATCGTAATAAAAACACGCATGACAATAATATTCCCAAGTGAACCTCGTCTGAGTGTGGCTATCATGATCGCGTTAGTAGGGTCTGTACCCAGTAGGCATCATGACTATCCATTTTATTCTATGTGTAAAACTCAAGCTTGGGTTGTGGGTTTATCTCCTAATAAGATCACCCATCCCCATAAGAAGAATAATACAACAGATATCCATAATATGAATAATAAAATGCAATGAATGCAAACGAATATGATAAATAAAGCAAGTAAAGCGTATAAATAAACACCCAAAGAAACAAAAAAAAATGAAGCTAGGATTTACTTGCTTTAAATTACAACTCCCCAGCAGAGTCGCCTGGTGTCGCACCGTGAAAAAACAGAGTTGCCATCGAACTTTATTTATCCCAAAGGGAAGTGGAAACATCGAGAAAACCCGGAAGGAAGGATAAGTTGGTCAATCTAACCAAGAGAAGGTTATGTAATTTAGTTATGCAAGGGGTGAGGTGTGAGAAACACAAGTTTGAATTGGGTTTCACCAAATTAAATCTTTTCGTTGGTGACAGAACAAGTTATCTTAGAATATAACAGTAAATGAACACGATGATTTTTATCCTGGTTCACTGTTAACTAAGCTAGTCCAGTCCACCCCCACAAGGATGATTTCACCTTCAACAAAGACTTAATCCACTATAACCAAATCGATTACAAAATAACCCATAATAAGTATAATCAACCTTATTGGCACCCCTAATAAGTATGTCGATCCTTATTGTAAATCCACTCAAGCCGCAGCAGGAGTCTTCTTGAGATCAGACCTTCACTCAATCTCTCAAGATATCATTCAACAACAGTTGAGTACTTTCAGTGTTTTAGAGATTTGCTTCTTGTAAGCAGATTACACATACTTTTCAATACAATGAAAAATACCTAAGTGTTCCACTACAATATAAGAGCAACAACTCCTTGCTTATTTACAAAACTATACACAGATGATATCTCTATAAAGTTTGCACATCGCTTTGTGTATTTTTGTTGAGCTTGATTTGAACCGAAAGATTTGTCGTTGTAGTGTAGTTTCTTACTTTTCTTCAGCTTCCAATTCTTCCTTTTATAGCTTGTAAAAGAGATCCATTGAAAGGGTAGAAAAGTAAATAGGAAATCTAGTTATTGGTTCTCAACGGTTATAATGAGAGTAGTCACAATCAAATACAAAAGGATTGTCCTTGCGCCACTCTAGAAGAGTAGAGGTCACATACACTTTATGTACCTTTTGTAAATTATCACACATTAACCATTTTGAACTTTTCTTATTATCTTCAGTGGCTTCAGATATTTGAATGTTGAATGTTGAAGCTTGTTGTAGAAAAATCTTTATTAAGCCTTAGAACCTAAGTCTTTGAGTCTTCAAAACTTATCACAAAGAACCTTATCTTCAGAGTCTTCAGCACTTGGTTGTAAGAACTTGCGTTTCTTCAGATCATCAGAACCTGCTCAGTAGAACCTTGTCTTTATAATATTCACAACTTGTAACACATAGAAGCAAAGCTTTAAAAGGCCTCCAAAGCATAGACACAAAGTCACAATCAGAACCTCTTATACCATTCCTTAGACACGTTGTAGAAGATAAATTCATAACCTTGACTTCAGTCTAACACATAACCACATGTTTTCTTCTAAAGTGTATGTTCAGAACCTGATGATGTCATACGCCTTGTACTAGAGCCAGAACATTATAGCATCATCTACACACTAGAAAAAACCATTAGTGTATATAATTGTTCTCTAAGATAACATGTAAAGTTATCATCAAAATCCCAAGGCCAGATGTAGAAATGCTTCATGTTCTTACAAGGGGGGGGGGGGGGGGGGGGGGGGGTATTAGCACCCCTCACATTTGTTGTACTTAAAGGTATCCACTTTTGTTTTTTGTTTCTAAGGGTGTGTATATATCTAAAGCTTACTTGCTAAGAGAATGCATGAATGCATTATTAAGGGAAAAAACAAAAGGTTTTTATTATTGAGTTTTCCCAGGTCTTCCAACCTAATGCCTATGTATCCCTATAGTACAATGAAGAAATCAGAACTCTGTAGTTCTTCTAAAAAATTTTGGTTTGTTGGGTGTTTTTTAGTGGACGATGTTATGCGTTCACATTCTAGCATTAGGTAATGTTGCTCGTTCTATGGAGACTCGTGCATTACCTGTACTGTGGTCGAACGAAAATAACATTATGCCCTTTTGAAAAGGTTTTAAGGAGAAAAGCCAAGAGGCAAAAAGGATTTGAATTTGTTGAAGTGTTTTGTTGGGGATAATAGTATATTACTCCCAATGTAGGCTTTACGTAGCTACTTCTTGTGAAAACAAATTTGGTTCTACATTTGGCCTTATGTTCTGATGATAAATTTACATGTTATCTTTGAGAACAATTGTATACTCTAATAGATTTTTGTTTAGTGTGTGGCTTTTGCTATACAGGTTCTAACTCGGGTAAGAAGGCGTATGACGCCATCAAGTTATGAACTCAACACTCTGGAAGAATACCTTTGGTATGTTACAAGTTAAGTCAATATTAAAGAATGCATCTTATGAAATGGTTCTAAGGAATGTTAGTAAAAGAGATTCTGATTGTGACTTACTCAAGGAAGCTTTTGAGGCCTTCTAAAGCTTTACTTCTGACGTTCCAAGTTCTAAAGACATTCTTCTAAAGACCAAGTGCTAAAGAGTGAGAAGGCAAGAGTTCTCTGAATAAGCCATGTAAAGTTCTAATGACTTAGGTTCTAGAAGATACATATTTCTGATCCTTCTATAACATGTTTCATCAACAAACATATCATAAGCCTCTGAAGACATGAAACATTAAGATCAAGACTAAGGGTTTGTGTGTGATGATGAATATAAAAGTAGAGGGCATACCTTTTTGTGGTGAAAAGTTTTAGTACTGGAAAGATAGACTAGAAAGTTTCTTTCTATGTCATGATGTTGATATTTGGGATGTGTTAGTTGATGGATACGAACATCCCACAGATGCAAAGGGAAAGCAGCTTGAAAGGAAAGCTATGACTGATCAACAAAAGAAGAATTGTAAGAATCATCATAAAGCAATAACTATCTTGTTGAATGCTACTTCTTACACTGAGTATAAGAAGATCACAAATAGAGACTCAACTAAGTCTATATTTGACTCTCTCAAAATGAATCATGAAATAATTGATCAAGTTAAGGAAACCAAAGCTTTGACCTTGATTCAGAAATTTGAAGCCTTCAAGATGGAGGATGATGAAACAAATGAGATGATTTTCTCAAGGTTTCAAACCTTAGTTGCAGGACTGAGAGTTCGGAACAAAGGATGTTTAACAATATATCATGTGAAGAAGATTATCAGAAGCTTTCCATCCAAATGAAGACTTATGATAACTGCATTCAAGCTTGTAAAGGATCTCAACAACACTTCTCTAGAAGAACTGATGATTTCTCTAAGAAGTCATGAGATGTAGCTAAAATAAGATGAACCTGGGAAGAGAGGAAAGTCTATTGTGCTCAAATCTGTCAGAAGACCTGAGAAGTTCAAAGCTCTTCAAGCTAAAGAGATTAAGGATTTGGAAGAAGATTTTTATGAAAATGAAGATAAGTTATCTCTACTGTCCATAAGGGTTAACCGTCTCTGGAAGAGAAATCAAGGCAACAAGTTTAGAAGTACTAGAAGGACAAGTGGTCGCTTCAAGTCTACTTCTGATCAGAAGAAGTCTAGTGGCAAAGAAGTCACTTTTTATGAGTACAACGAGCTAGGAAACTACAAGAATGATTGTCCTGAACTGCAGAAGGACAAGTCCAAGAAGAAAGCTCTCAAGAGCAGGAAGAAAGGGCTGATGGCAGCCTGGGATGATTTTGACTCTTCAGAAGACAACTCAGAAGAAGAACGTGCTAATATGGTGATGATGGCTCAAGTTGGAACATATGTTGAAAGGACCCCTCCAGAAGATGAAGTAGAATCAGATTCAGACACAAAAGAGGTATTCTCCAAAGAGGTATTTACTTACCTTACTCATTTTGAATTAACTTTATCTTTAGTTAAAATTCTGGAAAAATATGAGTTACTCAAGATTGAATTCAAGGAACTTAAAAAGTCCCATCTTTTGAAAACAGTAAGCTTGAGGAATATCTCTCCATTTTAAATGAAGAAAATTTATTTCTCAAAGACGAGAAATGTGCCCTCAAAGGCACAAGAACTCTTTGATAAGTGCCAAAATGTCGTTATTTTGTATATATCGGTTATTTTGTTAATAAACTTTGAATAAATCCCCAATTTATTTGTAAATATGTATACTTTGTGTATAATTGCATTTTTAAGTCATTTGTGAACCGTTTGTTAGTTTTTCATTCATTTTGTAGATGTTTGAGCATGTTTGGAGCATAGAGTAACAAAGGGAAAAGACTAGGCTTTAAGATGCAATTTTGGAAGAAAATATGAGCTTCAGGTTGGGCTAAGCGCAATCTCAATTCACTCTGGATAGAAGGTTTCGCATTAAGCGCGATTTTTGGCGCTTAGTGCACTTTAGCGCGGTTTGCTTAATAAATGAGAGTGCGCTTAGCGCAGTTTTGGCGCTTAACGCGGTATGCATTTCTAGTTTTGTATAAATAGATTTAGAACAAATTTTTAGGTATGGAGTTTTGGGTATTTTTGTCCCAACTTCATCACCTTCATTCTTTGGTAGTTTAGAGCTTAGAAAACAACATTTGTGGCTTATAATTCGATGATATGGGGCTGGTAGCTTGGTTGATCGTGATTGACACCGTGAAAGATTTGGTTTCTTCTCCATTTATTCTCTTTGAAAACTTCAATTGTTGGGGTTTTATTTGTAAGTTTACCTTGATTATATGTATATTTATTACTCTTGGTGTTGTATAAAAATTACTTTACAAATTAATGTTGATGATTTCTTACTTTATTTGGGTTTGGATTGCTACATAAATGTATGGTTCGAATCCGGATTTAGGATGAACATTTATTGGGTTTTGATTCTATAAATAGATTAAGGCTTAATATTCATGTGGTTATCGGCTCTTAATGCCTCTGTGTTGTTTGAGTTGCATGCGGAATCGCCTCCGAGAGCAATACAGTTGAAACCTCACTTTGTGTTAGAGATAACCTCTGTGTGAGTGGTGTGTGATGATGTTGACGAGTGATTTAGGTTGCGTACAACTGGGTAGTAAGTTTAAGTATTTGATAGGGTAGATGAAATTCAATCCCGAGAGTTCTCTCCTCTTCAAAGAATGAATTTTTTTTTCTGTTCATAAGTTTTAATTCCCGCATTTACCTTTAAACCCATTAAAATCCAAACTCATAAACACGAGACTTGTCGAACGGAAATTCAGTAACACTAATCCCTATGGAGACAATACAATAAAACTAAATAGAATACTTACTACTTTTTTCTTACCGCTTTACCCCTTCAACACTCTTCCAGAAGCTTCGGAGAGTATTGATGATGTCATCATGAAATATGACAAAACCGTCCATAAATTCTTAGCTAAAAGCAGAGGAAGAACCATTTAGATTCTATGATCTATGGCGTGAGCACAAATGGAACCAATGGTATTGGTTATAACTCCTATGACAAATCCAATTATGATAAGGAAGAAAAACCTAATAGTCTTCACTCCCATTTTGTCTCTGTTGGGTTTGTGCCTAAAGATAAGGGAGAAGAAAAAGAGAAATCTGCTTCTTAACCTAAGGCAAAACCTTTGGCTTAATTTAATTCTTGCAAATTTCTTTTGTTCAACCCAAAGTTGTCAAAAACTCTAGGGAACTTACAAGAGAGGACCCAAGAAATTATGGGTACCCAAGAAACAAGTAATCTATGTTGCATATATTCTTAGCAATGCAATTGAAACACTTGTTATGTCACCTGGACTATGGTTGCTTGCAACACATGGAGGTAAGAAGGCATATGTTCCTAAGCCTGCAACTTAAGCTTGGAGGCATCATGGTTCCAGAGGTGATCAAGAAAAGATCATGCGCTCTGGAACAGTTGGTAATGTTTTTCTTCGCTCTATTTACAGTCTTAAATAACTGATGGAGCAATTCATAATGTGTGTCCTTATATTAATTAAGTGACAATTATTATGATATTATCCTTATTAAAGAATCCTGTCGTGCTATTAGTTGGAAGGATGTGAACATTCCATTCAATGATATAAGGTAAAAACAAAATCTCCACAGTCAGTCTTTCAAATCTTAAAAAACTCTTATGTGCACTTCTAAAGATAATTAGTCTTGGCATTGATAATTAGAAGAACAAGAAGCCCAACAACCCTTATTTTCATCCTTTCGGATGCTAGTGTTTTATAATGAATGGGAAAATCTTAACTTAGTAATTCTAAAACTCTTGGTTGTGGTTTTGTGGAATATTATGGATGCTCAAAAGGTTACAGAGTATACAACAAACGATACACTCAGTGTTAAAAAACTAGTCTATGATGAATTTAGCAATAACCTTGACCTTGAAAAGTCAAAGCTAGTTGAAATATCTTGCAGGTATGGATATTACCTTCTCGTGTGTAGAAGATGATGAAGCCTTAGAATGAGGAAGAGAAGTCAAAGACTCAAAAGACACTCATTCAGAAGTTGAGAAATCTTAGACAAAGATCGTCATATTCTGGTGCATTGTTTCTGAATGACTAGACTAAACTCTGGCAAAAACTGACACTTGGTCAAACCTTCTGAAGCAACACTTATGGGTTTGGTATTTGTAGTAAGTAGGATCTACATATGTTGATTAAGCATGCCTAAAACAAAGTTGGTGCCTGACCACTCCAAGTGAAAACTATTGCTTCTCAAAAAAGATGACATATGGGAAAATAAGTTCACTCTCAGCATAATGTTCTCCAAATGGATAAAACTCTAAGGTACGTATTAATCCAAATTGTAGGTTTTTGGGTTATGATACTTTAATATAATAAAGCTCTCATAACAGAAATGTTTATGTTCAAAATGTTCTCTTTAGAATGTTTTTTTTCACTAGAAACTAAAAGGTTTACCTCATCAAAAGAGTTGTCTGTTTAAATGAAAAGTGGATGAATGAAACCTTAGACATATGTCCTTTCTTAAACCACGCCTATCATTTAATGTGACACTTTGGGAAAAGATATTATCTTGATATTAAGTTTAAATCCTTACGTCTTCTCTCTATCATATCGTTTCACTACTCTAGGTTTTTTTCATCATTTCTAAATTTCCTTTATAAACTCACACATTCCACTTCACACGCCATCGCTTCAAAACCCCTTCACTTTTCTTCCGAAAAACCAGTAAGCATCCTTGATCACTCTCATCCATGGCCAACTACCTTTCCAATGCTCAACGTATTCTTCTACAACAACAACAGATGGGAGAACATCAAGGCCCATCCTCCATTCAAAACAGTAATGTACCTCAATCCACTATGGCCCTGTCGATTGAACATCTGCACGTGATTACTAAACTGATAGTAGACTTCAACAATATTTCTACACATGGATTCGATATTTCTGATATTTTAAAGACTCGAGTATGGGAAAACTAATTCAATCTCCTAAAAGGACCGACCTACCCTAATCTTTTCAAATATTTTTGGGCAAATGCCTTCATCCTAGGTGAACGTACTATTTGTTCTAAAATCAAGGGTCATGATATCTGCATTCAGGAAACTAATATTGCTAAACTCATTCAACATGATAACTCAGATGTTTGTTACTACAACCATAGAGATGCTCTGTTACTAAGAACTAAGTCTAGCTTTTGAGGCTATTCAAAAGATCTCTCCAGCCATCTTCACAAACAGAAAGGATTCTCAGTCAGCAAACAACCTCTTTAAGATCTTAAGAGTTTGGTTCATAATTCTCATTAGCACTAGCATTCATAAAAGCTCAACAAATTCTTCTAAGTTTCTAGATATAGATCTCAAGTATCTTATGTATCACCTGGCTAAAGGAGAAACGATTAACTTACTCGTTAGTCTTTTTTACTATCTTCGTCACTCTATCAACTTCTCTAAAAGAATGTCCAAGAATCAAAGGAATTGGATTCCTTATGGAAGATTGGTCTTTGTGTCCCTGATTGATAGCAATATTATAGATTCTGAAAATCAAGAATTTGTGCCAGAAGTTGTAATTGGAAAATCCTTCAACGGCCAAGATTTGCTAGACATGTCTTTAATTACTGAAATAATTAAGGAACTTGAAAAGTTGAATCCAGAAGATTTTCAAGAAGAACTATATTCCTTCTTCCATTAGTTCAATAACCCAAGCCTGTGTTTTCTGCCTTATTTGATAAGGAAAAAAAAGGTTTAGAATGAGAGAGAATATTCTGAAAAAGAATTTCGGGGAGTTCTCTTTGTAACTAAGAAGAAATCCAAGAAACAATAAATAAAGGAGCTGAAGGCTGTTATGGAAAAACAACCGGAAGAGAATTGTCTCATCCATCAACGCTTGGATAACCAGGATGAAAGGATTGAAGTGCAAGCGACTTCTTTCAAGGAATTATTTGATGTGGTGATGAAGTTTATGGCAAAGTTTGACAAGAAGGATGATGCTTAGATCTCTATCCCTTTGTATTAGAACTTAAGAATAGTTTTTATTTTGTTTCTAAAACAATTTCATCTTTATCCTTTTGGGTTTCAATGAAAATTTATTTTTGTCTTTTAAATCCTTTTTGATTTCTAACAAAGGTGAGAAAGAGTATATGATTTTGATAGTACTTAATATAATATCTCAAACTCAAACATGATATAATGCTTTTACTTATAATAGTTTGTTTGATGTTTGAATCAAGAACTTTCCAAAAGTTCACTAGTTTTCATAGATATGATAATTGGCTATCAGAAGATTATCAATCTGCCAACCAGAAGATCAAGATTAAGATCAAGATACACGAAGAATGCTCTGATGAGCTAAGCATCTGTGAAACATTCAAGATCAAGATGCATGAAGAATGCTCTGATGAGCTAAGCATATATGAACATGTATTCGTTAGAAGTTGTAAATTGTCTAAAAATGAATCATGAACTGAAACTATTATTTGGTCAGAAGGATATGACTAAGTTAAAGGTTGAAATAGACTTTGATGTACCTATTGTTCAGAAGAAGTGAACTTCGTGAAAATATGGTTAAATCAAGCTATGATACTCCTACTTTTCAAAAAGTTGTGAACATACTGAAAGTAAGGAAATTGTGCATTGATAATACCTATTGTTCAAAAAGAGTGAACTTCATGAAAATATGGTTAAATCAAGCTCTGATATTCATACAGTTCAAATAAGTTGTGAAATTTATGAAAGTAAGGAAATCATGTGTTGACAATACCTATTGTTCAGAAGTTGTGAAGTTTATAAAAATATGGTAATCAAACTCTACCACTTCAGAAGTTGTGAACTGTCTGGAAGATTAACAAAGTTGTTATCTTACTTAGCATTCGTTTCATAAGTTGTGGACTATCGGAAAAAATGTCAACATGTGCTTTGGCAACATTTGATCCACTATCACAAGACTCTTCAAAAGTTGATAACTATTTGAAAGTGTTTGTAACCAGGTTACATTTTACCATACTGTGATACTTCAAAAGTTGTGAACTTTCTAGAAGTATAGTAAATATGTTATTAACCAAGTTATTTCATAGGTTGTGAGCCGTCTGAAGACATATTCTAATACATGTTCGGAAGACATGGTCTAAGACATGTTCTAAGACATGGTCGGAAGACATGGTCTAAGACATGCTCGGAAGACATGGTCTATGACATGGTCTAAGACATGTTCGAAAGACATGGTCTAAGACATGCTCGGAAGACATGGTCTAAGACATGTTCAGAAGACATGGTCTAAGACATGTTTGGAAGACATGGTCTAAGACATGTTTAGAAGACATGGTCTAAGACATGTTCGGAATACATGGTCTAAGGCATGGTATAAGACATTTTCAAAAGACATGGTATAAAAGACACGGTTTAAGACATGGTCTAAAGACGTAGTCTAAAAGACATGTTCTGAGACATGGTCATAAGACATGTTTAGAAGACATGGTCAGTCAGGAAATGGTTCAGGTGCTGAACCTTCTGATGACATGATGTTGTGCACCTTCTGGTGGCAAAATTCTAGTTTCTAGAAGCACCACATATTAGTTATTATGTTTGATGAAAGTCATCAAGACAGTGACTAAACATGTTTTATTGCCTTATGGTGCTCTTATAGCAATTCAAGTTCTGAGATGAAGACCAGGTATTTCTAGTCAGACGCTGATGAGCCATCAATGGAGAAGTACTCCTTCTTTATGTTACTTTGTGTACTGCAAAATTCATTATGCAAGTCTTGGGCTCAGGGGGAGACTCTGAACAAGATTTACTGCAAATTTGAGTATTAACAGATTCAGGGGGAGCTGGTTAGCTTTACTAAATTTGCGTTCCATGGTGATTACCCTATATGAATTATTCTATCAAAATACATGGTTTTGTCATCATCAAAAGGGGGGAGATTTCAAGAACAAATTTTCTTTTACATCTAGTCTTATGTTTCAATGATAACTTTACATGTTATCTTTGAGAACAATTATGTACTATAACAGGTTTCTGTCTAGTGTGTGGCTTTTGTTATACGAGTTCTGACTCTGGTAAGAAGGCGTGTGACATCATCAAGTTCTTAACTCAATACTCTGGAAGAATACCTTTGGTGTGTTATAAGTTAAGTCATGATTAAGGAATGTGTCTTATCCAACAGTTCTAAGGAACATTAGTAAAAGAGCTTATGATTGTGACTTACTCAAGGAAGATTTGGAGGCCTGCTAAAGCTTTACTTCTGATGTTCCAAGTTCTGAAGATGCTGAAAACAAGGTTCTACTGAACGAGTTTTGAAGATCTAAAGACATTCTTTTGAAGACCATGTGCTGGAGACTAAGAAGGCAAGAGTTCTTTGAACAAGTCCTGTAAGGTTCTAATGACTTAGGTTCTAGAAGATACATAGTTTTCCTTCTACAACATGTTTCATCAACAAACATACCATAAGCATTTGAAGACATAAAAGACGAAGATCAAGACTAAGTGATTGTGTGTGATGGTGAGTATAAAATTAGAAAAGTACAATGTGACCTCTACTCTCTATAGTGGTGCAATGAAAAACCTTTTTGTACTATTGTCTACAAGTCTCACCATGACTGTTGGGAACAATATAACTGTATTTTAATTTTCTATTTTGCCCTCCAACATATCTCTTATTTTCAGCTATAAAAGAAGTACTTAGAATAATTTGAAATCAACGAATCAGTTCAACAAAACTACACAGAACCGCTGCACAAAACCCTGTGGAGAAATCTTTTGTACAATTTTGTAAATAAGCAAGGAGTTATTGCTCTTATCTTGCTATCAACATTTTTGTGTTACTGTACTTAAACATTATGTAACCTACTTGTGTAGAAGCACATTTGTATACACATATTTGTAATTAACTGTTATTGATAGGTTCTTTAAGAGGCTCTGTGTAGTCTGGATTCTCAAGAAGACTTTGGTTGCGGTCATAGTGGTTTGCAATAAGGACCAGTGGACTTATTGGGGGTTCCAATAGGGTTTATCAGACTTAATATGGTTGTTTGTAATCAGGTTGATTATAGTGGATTAAGTCCTTGTTTATACGGAAAATCATCTTGCCAGGTGGACTAGAGTAACTTAGTTAATAGTGAATCAGGATAAAAATAATTGTGTTCATCTTTTTTTATTCACTTGTTATCTTTGTGTTTTGTGTTGCGAAAAGATTATATTTAGTGAAACCCAATTCAAATCCCCATTTCTTGTGTTTCTCTCACCTTTACTTTTCCACGTTAAGTTTTGAAAGTATTTGTGAATTAAATCATACTAAAGTCTATGAATGGAAGAAGAACAAGGTTAGTAATGTACTGGCTCAACCTTTTCCATTAATTAAGGCTCAATGAAGTATGATTAACATCTTTGTTATTAAGTGTTTTGAAGTTTTATTAAGAAAATGTTTTTGTTTTATAAAGAAAAGAGAATGCAATGCAAAAGGAAAAAATAAAGGGGGAAATCTACCCTAATGTTATCATGCATCGTGGACTTAAGGTTGGGATCAAAGGGGAAACTTTAATTTGTGATCATGCTTGGGTTAAATCCTAAGGTCTATATCTTAATTCAATTTAATAAAAGATTAAAATAGAATTAGAAAGCCTAAGGGAACATGTTAAGAACACAAACAATTAACAAAAATAAAAGAAATAATATCTTATTATTTTATCATTTTTGCAATGTAAATAAATTAATCAAAATCATGGAAAAACTCACAAAAAGAATTGAAAACAAGAATTAAAATAAATAATAGAGAATAAAGTGCCAGGAGGTGCAATCTGGATCCAGGGTTTATGATTCAATAAATCAGGTGCTAAGGCCTATCAACAAGGGTCTAGGACATTTGTTTTTGTCCAAGGCATTATGATGTATCTAAAAAATTCTCATGGGCTTTGGTAAGGTTGGTTCATTCTAGGGCCCATTCAAAAACACAAGCATCACCAATTCAAATCAACATTATTCAGCAGTTTTTATCTATTAATGAATTAAAATAAAACTAAAAGAAGAAGAAAAAACATTGGAAACACATCATTTTGGGGGAATTAGGTCACTAACATCTTTATCTCTTCCATATCATCACCGTTGCATCCATTTGAGATTAAAAAGTTCTTCACCATCGTGCCTGCGGTGGTACGGTCCAGAAATGTCCAAACAACACACCATTGTCTTTGTTTCGTCCTCCTGAAACCATATCTAGTCTTCTTTTTCATTGATTTTTTGTTAATCTTTATGAATATACAAATTAAGTCAAAACCCTAAGTTCTCTCAAGTTAAATTAAATGTTTCATCTGAAGCTTCAGGCCATGGATTATTAGGGCTTCTACTCAGTGACACGCAAGCTACATACTAGGAACAAGAATCGAATGCAGGGATGCAGAGAAGTGAAGGTTTGAAGCTTACCGATCATAGATGCTCCTATGGCGCTTCTAAGCTGCTGATAATGAAACCAGAAACTCAAAGGTTCTTCAATGAATAGTTCATCTATCCTTTTATCTATTTTTGTTTGATATATTTCGCTTTCTTCTTCTTCGTCATCTATTTCTTCTTCTCGATCTTGTTCTTACTTTTTGTGTCTTCCATTTCATCTCATTGCTCCTCTGTGTACACGAATCATTATGCTGTTGTTGCACCCCAAAATTTACCCTCTTGTTTAGGCTTATGTTCCATCATAATCATCATATTTCATTGCATTCATTTCTTTGTGATGGGATCAAGGTGTTTTGGCTATCAAGTTCTCCTCAAGCTGTGGAAGTTAATTATATCGATAAGTGGTTTAAGAAGAGCCTCATTACCTTAATCACGGGATATTTCAAGTCACATTAATATCTCATGGCCTAGAATATATCAATTGTCTCATTATTTTATCAAGTGTTCAAGTTATGCAAGGTTTTAAAGAAACTCATATGCCTCCAACATCTGTTGAAATTAGGGTTTTGACCTATTGTGTGATTTGAGGTTTGTCTAAGCCAATTTATTGTAGAATTATCTTCTTATTATAATTTGAGGTAACTTTGTGCAATTAATTCTCAAGAGGTCCAATGGAATTAGGGTCTTGAAGTTTGATCATCATGCTTCTAACACAAGGTGCAAAATTAGGGTTTTAATTTTAATCAGGAGTTCTTCAACTTTTTTATTTAAATTGGATTCCATGTGTTTCTATATGTTATTGAGCATCTTTGATTGAAATATTTAGGTTAAATCTTGATTGGAAAGTATTCAATTGGTCTCAAGGGGAAATGGTCATTTTGGTCAAAATCAGTCAGAGTCAAAGTTTACCAAGTGGACTTTTGGTCAACCATCAATTTAAACATCCTCATTTCATATTTCATAACCAATTTCATCATTTAATCAAGGGAATTGAAGAAATTAGGGTTTAGTTGTTCATAAAGTTACTTGAATGTTGAAAAAGTTTCTAAGTGTCCATAGTACACAATTTTGGCCAATCATAACTTGAGTTTGGTTAATCTGATTGAGGCAAATGATACATGCTTAGAAATCATGGAAGAAATTATATAACTCTTTTAATGTGTATCCAAGTCCCAATTGTGAAGTATTTGTGAGATATAGAGCTTGGAATTTTAGGGTACCAAGATGACACATTGTTAGCATCCTGCATGCCAGGCCAGTACTTTTATCAAGCACTTGGTGTGCCCACGTTCATCACTGATTTCCTTGAGATTCAAGCCTCAATTTTAAAACTAGAAATAATGGATTTCTAATTAGATATATGAGCTTCATGTTTCCTTTTGAATCACGTCATTTTTGAGTGAGATATGGAGGTTTGAACTTTGGTCCTTAAAATTGATTAACCTGCATGCATGAATATGCATGGTCAGCACGCGCGCACGCTTGCCAGAGTCAATTTCCTCAAAACTTCATGCCAACTTTCCATCAGCTTGCAAGCATCATTTTAAGTTTTCACTAACTACAATGTTTTTGCTTGTCATTCAAACTGTCCAAAGGCCCCAAGAATAAGAAAAACGCACGAGTAAAATTGTGATTAGAAGCTGAGTAAGGCGTATGATAAGCAAGGCAAGACAAAATTTTATTATTGGACATATTGTTAGAATCTGTTGCATGAGTGTTATGGTATACTCTATGCACGTTACACACATCACTATCTTTCCTGTATTCCTTTCCAAAATAGCCAAACAAGTAGAAACTTTCATACATGCACAAATAGTATCTTTCATACTATATTAACAAAGGTTCTTAAGTGGGACAGATTGCATTATCACGTGCCATCTAGCCTCCCTTATCTCATTCTTTTTGTTCTAAAACGACTTCAAAGCTTTATAGAAATGTTCATAAAACGCAACCCATGTCCCTATTTTAACAGCTTTACTTTTCTGCCCTTCAGCATGAAACTTCTCTTGAACTCTTCCTGACTCTATATAAGAGACCTCATTCATATTTCATTCACACACTTTTGATGTTTCTCCCATACAATAGAAATTCTGGTAAGAGAGAGAGAGAGAGAGAGAGAGAGAGAGAGAGAGAGAGTAGATCTGAGAGTTATTCTTCGAGCAAGCTCCCTTTGTTTCTCTTCAAGCTCTATTCGTTTTTCTTTCACTGAATCGTTCTTGAATCTTCAAGCCACGCACCTCTGGAATTCTAGCTCTTTATTTGAGCTCAACCCTTCACAGATTTTCTTCACAAGGTAAGAATTCTGCAAACTTTCACCTTATGCTTGCATTCGTGATTTCATGTTGAATTAGTTTTCATCAAATCATTAGCTGGCCAAACCTTATGTTTGAAGTATAAATTGCATGAATCTGAGTTGAAATCATGTTCTATAATTTTTCTATAAAGTGATAAATCTGTGAGTTGGTGTTCATTTTTCTCCCTGATTTAGCATTCGTTTGAGGAAGTTCTTAATATCATGGTGTAAATTTCCATGAGATCTACACTTTTCATGTTTATACTTTTGAATTTCATTAAGAATGGAGAAATGTGTAAGGTCCTTAAGATCGTTTGTTGGAATTAAAAAACGTGATAATAGGGTTTCTGTTTACAGGGATGATGAGGTGTCACAATTCGATTGAGCATGCTCTTAGTTATTTTTACAGGGCTTTTGGTTCAAAACAGGTGTAATAGTTTATGTTCATTTTTGAATTTTAGCCTATTTTAAATTGTTTTCTCCAATTTTTTTAATAGTTTCATCAATCCAAAAATCATAAAAAAATTACACAACATTTTAATGAGTCTATTTCATCACCATATTTTCATTTTTGATTTTAGAAATTTCGTGGTACCTTAATTAAATTAGTTAATTAAAGGTATCATTTCTTTAAATATTTTTGTTAATAAAATGTGGCAATTTTATTTTAATCATTCCTTTAATTCTAAAAATAACAAAAAATCATCTTAGGGTTCATTCCTAACTTAATTAATTTTATGTAATTTTTAATCAATATTTTAAATGTTTTTTCATAGAATTTAAAATTGTGAAAGTATAATGTCCATCTTTTAGGGTTTTCTTACTGATGCTTGAAATCTGATTTAATTCTTCATTTTTCTCCACTTGTAAAAATCGGGAAAAATTATCTTAGGGTTCTTGGGAGACTTAGGATCATAAAAATAATTTTTACCCATGTTTTCCTATTTTTCATTAACTAGCCTTAATAATTAAGGATCATTTGCATTTTTTCTTAACTTTCCAAGAACCATAAGCATCTTTTCTGATTTTTAGAGATCTTAAGAGTTATAGAATTAATTTGTTTTGAGTTTATAATTTTTCTTTCTATTTTTGATGCATTTTAGAAGTGAATGTGGCTATTTGATCTTGAAAAATTGTGTTAAAGTCCTTTTGTTGACTTAAGAATATATTTGGGATCGGATTTTTGGACACATAGTGATCATAGGGATTCCTTAAGATCACATCCATTTGATTTAATTTTTATTAGTCTATAAATTGTTTTTGATGATGCCTTGTTAATGCATTGTATGGCATGGTTTTAAAAACCCTTATTTGAGATTGCTTCAACTTTTGATTTATTTTCTTGCATAATGTTTGACTTTTAATTGATGCTTAAAGGAATGATAATCTCAAGGATAGTCTCCCAAAGACTTTAGAGACGTTTTACCTCAATTGATCATGTTAACTTTCCTCTTTTTAATGTGATCTTGTTTATACCTTTATTGCTTGTATTATGAGATATAAGGAATGCATTTATGAAATCCCTTGGGAATTCATTTCTCGTTTATTTTACTTCATTATTATGACATGTTTAGGGTCCTAATATCAATTCTATTGATCTATTTAAGCTCCCTAAATTGTATTTTTTATGTTTACCTTTGTGACTAAAGATTCAACACTTTGTGATTATGGTTTAAGTATTTGCCTTATGCACATAATCTTAATACCTTGGTTCCAATTTTAATTAAACCATTAGTGTTTTACTTCTGACTTTTTCTTTTTATATAGCCTTTGGTGCTTTGATCTTTGATTCCTTGACTTGCATTTGATTGTAAGATCATCATGATGATCTAAAAGAGCCAAATCCTCTTCCTTCTTCAACTTTAGTTTGATAATGTTTTATGGTGAGCCTTTAAGGCATATGATCCTTATCTTTTCTTATTGTTTCATTACTGACTTGAATGCTTTGACACCCATCTAACCATGTCCTTCCTTCGTATATCCCTTTCTCACACCTCTTTCCCTTTCAGAGTTTAGTTTAGGGTTGATATTGACATAGTCTTGCACTTATGTTTAGATGTGCTTTAGTAGAAGGTACTTTATGGATTTCATAGGTTAATTATAAAGCACTAACCCTATGTATTTACTTCTGACCTTATCCTTACTTGATATTTCTTTCCACGGTCACTTGACCATGCACTTGTGCGAACTTTATTACACCATTTTGTTGGATACTAGTTTGATTTCTATGGAGTTTGGATCATGTTATAATGACTAATTGAGTGCATTTTTAGCCATGATATATGATAAATTTATGACATGTATATATTCACATTTATTTTCCTCACATTACCTTGTTAATACTAACTGTTTTGTTAAGTTGTGCAAGCTATTTCATGAGCTTTCATTGCTTTGTATTCCACTTTATTTGTGGGATACAAACTTCACTTTTGAGGCGATCTATATTTTTCTCATATCTATGGGATACATATATTTTTACTATTGTGTGCTTTGGTCTATTTGTATTGCCTTACAGGATGTTTATATGGTTGTTTCTGATACACTGCTTATGATCTATTTTCACACCAAGGCCTTGATGTTTATGTTCGAGGACACGACTTCTAACTTGTTTCTTTGTTGATGCTAGCTTGTTCAAAGATCTCTGGATTTTGTTACTGTTTAGTTGCTTTATTGCGGATTTATATTTGTTCGGTACTTTCTCATCTGATTTACTCTTCCCGCATTTTACTTCTTATTTAGGATTGGGAGTTTGTGCCACTTGGCAGGAAATTCTGGAAGTCCTCACTAGGAGGCCATGTATTTGTTTGTTTACTATTTGTGCTTGCATAGTGGGATAATGTTTTAGGTTCCTTTTATGGCAACCATTCCTAAGTCCTCATAAAGTATGCAAGTGGAACGGGTTAGTAATCAACCCCTGCAGTCTTTAGTCTGCGTCGTTCCTATGCTCACTTTTTTGCAAGTAGATGATGTGAACATGTGCCCAAGATCTGAATGAGTATAAGCCCTATTAAGGCAAGTGAAAAGGGTTCCTGTAATTAGATCCCCAGGTTTTCTTTAGCTCATGTTGACTGACATTGATGCTCGGTGTACACATACACCTTGTCTTTTTCCCCTGATCTTTCTTGCCCTAGTAATTAATATTATGGTTATATATTCCCACAGTTTTCTAGCTTAGTTGACTCGGGTGATTCGCTCCCCTTGGCTATGGCTTTACCCTTGGTCTGGTGCTTGGTTTCTTGCCTATGGTGGGACCTCCCCTTTTACTACTTGGCTTGCGCCTTGTAGGTGTTTAATATTCGAGTGATGCTCAAGCTTTTTTTTGTTCAAATGTTCTGCCATCTGTTTGTTTGATTCTTGTCACAGGATCTGTGATGTTTTACCATCTCCCTTTGGATGTTTCATCATCCATTCTCGTACTCTCTCTTATGACAGTATGATTGCTCTTGCGTCTCCTTTATGATATATTTGTCATGCTCCCTTAATATTGCTCAGGTAGGATTAGTCCACGAGCCAGAAATTAGGATAGTTATCTATGTATGTCCACTTAGATAGATATTTCCCTTTCAAAACTCAACCATAGGGCCATCATTGTATGATAACATTAGGGATTAGATTCTAGATAGTCTCCCTTAGATGATTTCTTTCTTTTTGAATCCTTGCATTTAAAACTAAAACTTTCTTTTTCCTTAAACTAATAAAAACACTCTCTAACAACTTAAACCCTTTCTTAAGGTAAAAAACACTAACCAACTCCTTTCTTTTTGCCAATTGGCTTTTCTCTTATAAGAGCATGTTAAGTCTTTTCCATTACAGGTCGTAAGTCTCCAAAGGTCGAGCAACGGTGGAGTGATTGAATTTAACATTTTTCAATGAAAAAACACAAACCCACCAAAACATATGAGCCGAACTACGACTTCTCTAATTCCTTAAAAGGGATACATAGGCAGAGGCTTTTGTGGGGCCTAATCGAGCATATCTTTGTAAATATTTCTTTCTTTTCCCCACATTTTCTTGGCATGCATTCCCTTTTCAGCTTTAAGCCTTAGACATAGATTTTTACCACACCCATTAGATTAGAACAACAAGAGTGGATACCATATAGTACTACGGACGTGAGGGGTGCTAATACCTTCCCCTCCCATAACCGACTCCCTTACCTGATCTATATGGTCACAAGACCATGATTTCACCCTTCAGGTATACTTGATGTTTACCTTTACATTTCGGAGGGGTAAAAGACGTTCGATGGCGACTTCATTGGTTTTATATCCGGTAACAGTTTGGCCGGTTGTTTCAGCTGGAGACTTCACTAGGGACATGTTGACCAATTACTGGTCTATCCCGGAGTCAGTCCTAGCTCTTGTTTGCTTTATCTTTTGGGTGTTTTTATTACTTTATAGCTTGATCATGTGTATATGTGTTTGTCTGTATATGTGTGTTTATATGTATATATGTTTGCATTACATTACATTTTATTGCTTTCCATATTTGGTTATCTGATGTGTTGGCTCTGTTTCCACTTTGGGTGGGTGTTACAAGAGATAAAAGGCCCAATACCCCGGCCAAGTGACAACCGTAGGAACCTTAGGAATAGAGTGGAACATGAACGGCTAGTCGACTTTGGTTTGCTAGTACGGTCATGTCGTCCATGCTAAGATGAGATTACAAATAAGGTGTTATCATTTCACGTAGGTATTTCGACGATAGTGGCTTCAGGCGTACCTATGGTTATGCGTTACCCTTGCCTTACCCTAACTAGTTTCGCCCATGAGTGGGGAGGGATGATTGATTCTTACAGGTACTGTTGTTGACTCAGTTTTGTTGGTGACTTCATTTTGTTGATGACCGTTTGTTTTATAGAGTTCTGAACCTTTGATCCTGGTTTTCCCGACATATTTTGAACAGCACAACAGATACCTCAATTCCCATATGACTGCATTGCATTATGGCATATTTATTTTTTAAAATAAGCGTATACAAAAAAATATATGATAGTATATATGTGTCTAATTTGCATATGCATATCATTTCCAGGGTATTCAGAAGTTGTCATTAGCGTCAAGGATGAATAACAACATGGGCACAAGTGCAGAAACCTTTAGAAAGAATGTTGTCTATTAGTTAGTGTTTTTTGGTGGTAATTGCGAGAATTAGAAGCTCTTGTAAAGGGACCGAATGAGAATATCTTTAGAAAACGATACGGGAACTTATTGCCACTAGTGAATGATTGTTATGAGGAATGGGTTGTGAGAGTGCTTCTTCAGTTCTACGATCCATAACTGTGATGCTTTACTTTTCAAGACTACCAGTTAGCTCTGACTCTTGAACAGTATGTATATATTCTCGACATAAATATTACAAATAATATTCCTTTTGCTCAAGTGCCAGAAACCCCTGACTACATGGCTATCGCTAAGGATATTTATTTGACCCTTAGCAAAGTGGAAGGTAATTGGATCAATAAGTGTGGTACACAGGGTATTTCGTGGGATTATTTGATAAACAATGCCAAAAGGTTTGTAGAAGAAGGGAATTGGACTGTTTTCAATGCATTACTGGCGGTGTTGATTTATGGCTTGATTCTCTTACCTGTTTCAGAAAAATGGGTGGATTTGGCAGCAATCTGCGTCTTTATGAATGATAATCCAGTACCAACCATACAAGAAAATATGGAGGGAAAAAATATTTAACTCTCTTTCGCTTTGCAAGAAAAGAAAAGACTTTTGTAGGAGAGTCGGGTGAAAGATCGTCTACTAGAGATTTGCGGTTTGCTTGAGCAGTCAAAGAGGTTAAGGATTGAGAATTCTGGCATAGCTAATCATCAAGCCGATGCACTATTGAAGATTCAAAAGATAATTAAGAGTCTCCAAATGGCAGAAACAAAGTTGAAAGCAAGTCATAACAAGAAGGTTAAAGAACTAGACAATCAACTCAAAGATATCAAATTACAAGAACAACAACATGAAAAACAGATGACTCATATGATGGAAGAAAATGCCAAGCTCTGAAATCAAATAGAAAAGTTGGAAAATGCGCCTATACCTATCCCTTTGCCAGAGTGCAAAGAATGTGATCGCTTTCTTGAAAAATGTCAGTATTTAGAGGGTCAGTTATTCTGGAAAGATGTGGTAATTGATAGTTTTCTCGTGGACGAGATCGTGAGGAGACGAAGAAATTTTTCAAAGAGACCAAAGATTGGAGTGAAGAATACTTCCGGCAGGGGGGACCATTGTACTACACAAAGATTAGAGATCCACCCCAGTGATGTTTTCTGATCACCCCCAGACATGTTGGATGGGATCGTTTATATTTTGTTGTATATTTTGGCTCATTTTTGTATGAAATTATTTGATCCTAAGAACTATTATTATGAATGAAAAGTTTTTATCATTTCTTATTATTTGTACTTGTATCTTTTCTTATTATCATGCTTGTTGGATATCCATGATGGTTGACAAAGCTCTTGAATACCTGGAAATGGCAAAACATATCATGTATATCATACACCTCATACATTACAGGTTATTTCAGGATGGTATTCTTATCTTGATTCTGCTTTTCTTATCCAGAGATCAAGATGACTACTCACTGGTACTCAACCAAGAATAACTTTCCAAGGTAGATTGAATAGATCCAGGATGAACTCGCTGAAATGAGGGCCCAGATGGCCACTAATCGCCAACAGGATGAGTTGGTTGCTCTCGTCAACAATCAGCATCGTAATCAGGCAGATGGTGGGAACCAAGGTGTTTATCAAGATATTTCTGTCGGACTGGGGGATGTGCAAGACCAACCTTTCATGAATATTCACGGGCCTCGTGGAAATCCTTTTTTATGCGTCGGTAATATGGGGAAGTTTCCTCCATCTCTGGGACCTCGTCTTATGGGTAACCAAAGAGATAATCAGGGTGTAAGGAACTATTAGGAGCAGGACTATGATTATGATCAGGATGAAGATCAGTTTTCTGTGTGGTGTTTTGAGCCAGAAGTTCAAGTTGAGGACAGAAGGTATCGACTATTGGAAGAATAGTTAAAAGTTGTGGAAGGACAAGGAGTCCTTGGTATAGATGCCAATGATCTCGGGTTGGTGTCTGGGGTGAAGGTTCCCCATAAGTTTAAACCTCCAGTGTTTGAAAAGTACAGCAGTTCTTCATGTCCCGTTACTCATGCTACTACTTATTTCAGAAAGATGTCGGTTCATACTGAAGATCAGAGTCTTTTGATTCATTACTTCCAAGATAGCCTATCTGAGGCATCCTTGGAATGGTGCGTGAAGCTGGAAAAAACACATATTCGATGTTGGAATGATCTTGGTCGTTCTCTTGTCAAGCACTACCAGTATAATATGGATATGGCACCTAATCACACTCAGCTATAGAGTTTGGCACAAAGTCCAAAGGAATATTTCAAAGAGTACGCCTAAAAATGGAGTGAATTGGCGGTAAGGGTTCAACCTCTACTCATGGAGCGAGAACTCATTGATATGTTTATGAGCATGCTGCAGGGGCCTTATTATGATCACATGATAGGAAGTGCTTCGACAGGTTCTGCAGAATTGGTGATGGCTGGTGAAAGGATTGAAGTATGTTTGAAATTGGGAAAGATTCAAGTTGGCAATTCCAGTGGTTCATCGGGAGGGGTGGTAAGAAGTCTTTCAATGTTTACCCTAAGAAAAGGGAGGGTGATACAAGTTCAATGTATTCTCATAGGGGAAGAAATAGAGATCGTCAACACCAACAAGTCAATGATGTTTATATTCCTATTCCTCAACAGCGAAGGCAGAATTATGTTCCTAAACAGCATAGACAACAAGATGCTCCTCGTCGGTATAATAATACTCAGTAGCATAGACAGCCAAGGAAGTTTGATCCCTTGTTAGTATATCTTACTGAAGCGCTACATTACTTGCTTCACTTAAAGTTAATCAATTTTAGAAATCCTCCTGCACCCACTGGAAGGCTCCCTGCTAATTATGATGCTAACGCAAGATGTGAATTCCATTCTGGCGGAATTGGTCATTCTACTGACAATTGTTATGTGTTGAAGTGCAAAGTACCAAACTTGTTAAATGCCAAGGTAATTGAGTTTACTCTGGTGAATAATCCGAATTAGGGGTGGAAAATGGGCCTGGCCCGTTGGGCATGCCCGTTTTACCCGCACTTTTATGCGGGGCGGGTCAAGAATTTAGGCCCTCACCCTCTAATGTGACCGCCCCGCCCCGCCCCATTTTCTTTGCGAGATTTTGTGGGCATGATTATGAGCATAAAAGTTTGCATTTTTAGGCCTAAAAGGTGCAGTTCCCACGGGCTTTCCCCGCCCCGCACTCATTTTTTTGCGGTACGAGCCTAGGTTTTAGGCCTTCATCCTCAACTATGCTCGCCCCGCCCCGCCCCGTTTTTTTGCGGGCTTTTGTAGGGCGGGCCTAAACGGGGCGGGCATGCCCGTTTGCCACCCCTAGTCCAAATATTATTCAAGACCCATTGCCTACTCATGGAGAGGTTGTTGTTAATATGATTGATGATAGCGGTGAGATGTTGAATTTAGTAAGGGATGTAGAACAAGTAACTACTTCATTGTTGTATGTCAAGAGGTATCTGCTTGATAATGTTATCTTTCCAGGTTGTGCTTCAGACTATATCAAATGCAAAGAACAACTAAAGGGTGGTGACGATTTGAAAGATGTAATCCAATTTCTGATGGATGGGGGTTCCTTACAGGTTGATAGAAGACCAAGATTCTGAAAAGTTACCGAGGAAGATATCGTTATGGTATCCATTCCTTACACTCCTGTGCATATTCCTACTCCATTTAGGGCGCATCCTTTGATGATTACAGTACCTGGTCCCATATCGTATACTAGTGAGAAGGCTATCCCATGGCATTATAGTGTTGATGTCTATTACCATGGGGAGAAGCAAGAGACAAATCCCCGTCCATCTGAGGAAGAACTTATTGAAAATAATGAAGCATGTGTTTATAACTTCTATGGTGTTGGTCGGATGACCAAAAGTGGAATGGTGTTTAGTCCCTCCAATGTACAAGATGTTATGGATGCCTTATAAAGGGAAAAGGCAAGAAGCAGGTGATGATTGGTAACTCGAAAGTTACTCCAACTAATATGACTCAGTCAATTCCTGTACCGGGAACTTCTTTAGCTTTTGATGAAGTTGAATAGTTGATGTGAATTATCAGGAAGAGTGATTACAATATAATTGATCAGTTGAGTCATACCCCTTCCTAGATTACTATCTTGTCCTTGTTGATTTATTCAGAACTGCACAAAAATGCTTTGATGAAACTGTTGAAAAATGCTTTTGTGCCACATGAGATAACGGTTAATCAGTTTGAGAATGTATGTGCTAACATATCTGCTGGGAATGGTTTAGGATTTACAGATTTTGATCTCCCTCCTGAGGGGCGTGACCATAATAAGGCACTGCATATTTCTATAGAGTGTAGAGGAACTACTTTATCCCGAGTTTTGGGGGACACCGGGTCATCTATGAATGTGTTGCCTAAATCAGCTTTAATGAATATTAATTATTATGGCCTTGAGTTGCAGCCTAGTGATCTAATAGTGAAAGCTTTTGATGGGTCTCGGAGATCAGTGTTTGGAGAAGTGGACCTACCCATCAAGATTGGCCCTCGTACTTTCACTGCTACATTTTTCGTTATGGATATACAACTGGCATATTGTTGCTTGTTGGAGCGTCCATGGATTCATAAAGCAGGGGTAGTCACTTCTACTCTTCATCAGAAACTCAAGTACCTTGTGGATGGAAAAGTGATAACTGTGAGCGGTGAAGAAGAGTATATTGTGAGCCATTTGATGTTATTTCGCTATGTTGAAGTTGAGGGTGAGATACATGATACTCCTTTACAAGCTTTCGAGATAGTTCATACGGTCAATATTCCTCCTCCACAGTAGAAAAGGAAGCCGAAGACTTCTATGTCTTCTCTCATGTTTGTTTTCAAAATTTTATCATGAATAAAGGACATTTTTGCATTCAAATATTATGTTCCATTTCTTTCCTTTTAAATTTTATTTTTTTAAATGGTGATGTTTCCTTTTCACACACTATCATTAAAACACCAAAATATCGTTTGTGAAGATGCACTCCCACCATGGATTCCATTGATAACAACTTTGCTATCACTCACTATGACTTTGATAATCCGATCTACCAAGCCAAAGAAGAGGCATATGAGGATTATGACCTCCCTGAAGAATTAGCAAGATTGTCGAAACAAAAGGATAAGGTTATCCATCTGAATCAAGAATCAATCGAGATGGTGAATATAGGTACAGAAGAAGTGAGAAGAGAATTCAAGATAGGAGCGGATCTCGAAGAAAGTTTGAAGGCCAGATTGATTGAGTTTTTTAGAGAGTAGTATGATATTTTTGCTTGATCTTATGAAGACATGCCAGGGCTGGATACAGATATCGTGGTACATTGTGTGTCGCTCAAAGAAGGGTGTTCTCCTGTCAAGCAAATACTCCGAGGAACTGATCCAGAAATGTCAAAAAAGATCAAAGATAAAGTTTAGAAACAGTTGGATGCAAATTTCTTGAAAGTCATCAACTATCCTCCGTGGATTGCAAATATTGTGTTTGTGCCTAAGAAGGATGGTAAGGTCAGGATGTGTGTGGATTATAGGGACTTGAACAGAGCAAGCCCTAAAGATGATTTTCTTCTTCCCCACATTGATGTGTTAGTCGATAACACAGCTCATTCTAAGTTATTTTCCTTCATGGATGGTTTTTCGGGCTATAATCAAATCAACATGGAACCAGAGGACATGGAGAAGACAACATTTATCATGCCATGAGGAACCTTTTGCAATAAGGTGATGCCATTCGAGTTAAAGAACGCAGGGGCAACGTATCAGTGTGCCATGGTCACTCTCTTTCATGATATGATTCACAGGGATATCGAGGTTTATGTGGATGATATGATTGTTAAGTCTGATACCAAAGAAGAACACCTTGTTCATCTAGAAAAGTTGTTTGAAAGACTGAGGAAGTTCCTTTTGAGGTTAAATCCAAATAGGTGCACCTTCCGGGTGAGATCCGGCAAGTTGTTGGGCTTTATTGTAAGTGAAAAAGGATCAAGGTGGATCCTGCTAAAGTAAAAGCAATACAAGAAATGCCTGAACCAAAAACAGAAAAAAGAAGTTTGTGCTTTCTTAGGGAGGTTAAACTACATTTCTAGATTTATCTCTCATTTTACAGCCACGTGTGAACCTTTGTTCAAATTACTAAAGAAAAATAAAACGATTAGATGGAATGAAAATTGTCAAAAAGAATTCGATAAAATAAAAGAATATTTGCAGGAACATCTGATACTCATGCCACCCGTAGAAGAGAAGCCATTGATCATGTATCTAACTGTATTGGAAAACTCCATGGGTTATGTTCTCGATCAACACGACAAGATAAGAAAGAAAGAACAGGCCATTTATTACTTAAGTACGAAGTTTACATAATGTGAGTTAAAGTACTCCCTACTTGAAAAGACTTGTTGTGCACTTGCTTGGACTACCAAACGCTTGAGAAATTATATGTTGACCTACACCATCTACTTGATATGCAAAATGGATCTGATCAAGTACATTTTTGAGAAGCCAGCTCTCACAGATAGGGTAGCCCGTTGGCAGATGATACTCACCAAATATGATATCCAGCATTTTATGCAAAAATCAATCAAAGGTAGTATATTGGCCGATCATCTTGCTCATCAACCCATAGATGATTATTGTAATACGGTGGCAGAACCGACTGTTATACTGGTTTTGCATTTGTATTCACAAATGTTGCGGTAAGCAAGAGTCGCCACTGACTTTTCTTTTATCCAACAAAGGAAAGGGTGAAAAGAACAGAAAAAGACCTTTCAAGATTATTTCTGAGTAAGGGGGTAGATTATGGAAAGGGAAGGTGTTAGCACCCTTTCCATCTGTAGTTATCTACGGGCTCTTAGTTGCTAGCTCATTTGAAAATGTCTCGTGTTTGTGTCTTTGAAAAAGTATTTTGAAAAGACGCCTTAGTGCAGCAAACTTTGTAATGTTTCTCGTGTCGTGGAGAACGTATACAAAGGTTTTTGTCTTTGGAAATATTTTAGAAAAGGAGGTGTATGTGTTTGAAAATGTTTTGTTTGAGCAAGTGACTAAGAACTATCTAGCTACTCGAAAAGGTTTGTTCTTTTCCTCTTTTCCTTTAGATAGCACTATCCTATTATTAGTGAGTAGGTAGCCCTATCGTTGGATGTTTGAGGCACAATCGAGGGTCATCGTACAGTGACAAAGGCAAATAGCAAGATATATTAGTAATTATCCTAAGGTTTTAGGATCATTTTACCGAGGCAGCGTCGAAAGGGTCATCGAGGGACTTATGATCTTTTTAAACCAAAGGGTAGTCACTAAAATCTCTTACATTCGAGAATCGTGACCATTTTGTTTCGAAGGCAACGGAAGTGGGAATACCCTAGAGGTGCACCTGTGCGAGTGTGTTGTATTCAATTATTTTTCTTTGATGTTAGGTTTGCTAACGTTTGCTTTTAGTCTTATCATGCAATCCTATTAAGCATACATATAACAGTCAATATATGTACAGGAATTTAAAGTGTGGAATTTAAAACTTAACTATTACATGGCTTCGGGGAGGGGGAATTTACAAATCCAAAATGGGGAAACAAAAAGTAAAAAGTCCTAAATTTAACTATTACAACCTTTTTGCATATACATCAATATAAAATGAACGAAATTTAAAATGGGCGCGCGGATATGGAAAGCGAGGTAATCCCTAAAATACTTCTACATACTTAGCACTTTTTTGTCATTTTTATTAAGAAAAAAATTTAAACTAAAAAATAAAATTAACTAAATAAAGATAAGAGTGATAAATAAGATGCGATTAAAACTAATTGGAACGAAACTAAATCTAACATTTTTTCGATTTTTATTATTGAGAAAAAGATTTGAAATGATTAAATCTAAGTTCTAATTGATTTTAAATTACTTGAAATAAATAAAAATATAATTAATTAACTTGCATAAATTAAATTTAATTATATATATAAAAAAACATAAATCTATTTTTTGATTTTTTTGATTTTATGATTAAATAAAAATGATTTTGAAAAAGTAAATATAAAAAGAAGTAAATAAAGAAATCCGGCGTTAGTTTTGGCTAAAGGTCTTTGAATTTTGCGTTTCGAAGCCAAGCTTCTGATCAGGGTTGAGAATGGCATCTCATGAACCAGGCCTCAAAACTTACATGATTCACGTCCAACCTGCTCTATATAAGAGGTGCAACTTGTATGGACGACTCAGGCGCGCTCCAGGCCAAGGTGAGGAATGGAAATGACTCCTAGGGACCTCAGGAGTGCAAAGATGGCACAAGATTAGATGGAGGAAAGCTGCAGATCAGGTTTTGAATTTTCACAACTTTTGAACGATTTTGAGAATTTTGAGAGAGCTTTGTGAAGAGCTTTTTAAAGAGAAATTTTGTGTCCTTTGCTTATGATTTTGTTTTGTATTTATAGAGGGATGGAATGGTGAGTAAACATGGCAAGAATCCACACATGATGGCCCCCCCTTTCAAAGCAATATCAAACATATTAAAATACTTCCAAAATTGTGAAAAACGTATCCTTCTTGAGATGCAATGAACCTGGTCTTTTTCCTCATGCCTTGCACGAATTCTAAGGCCCAATATCAACCCAAATCATCAGCCCATGTGTCTATACTTTTTATTTATTATTTTATACAATTTATTTTGTATTTATTTGAATAAAAACAAAATAAATATGAATAAAATGGAGAAAAATGCAAATCAAGGTGAGAGTGAATTTAGGGGTCATTGAGTAAGTCATAAACATTTTTGAATCCCACAAAATAGGTCTATGAACTTAAAAATGCATTTTTGCTCAAAGTTGACTTTTTAGAAATCTCAAGATGTCCCATACAATCTCTATGTTGACCATTTTTGAATTTTTAGAATTTATCTTGATGTAACTAGCCTTGACAAAAAATGCCTTTTTGTTGACTTTCAAAAAGACCTGTAATGTGTTGGCTCATATCATTCCAATGATGCATTTTTTGAAATTGAGGACAAAAGGAAAGTTGTAGGGAATTGAATTTTATTCACAATAAGCTTTTGTTGTGGCAAAATGGATGAAGCATGTGAAAGTTATGCCTGCTCAAAGTTCAGTTGACTTCTCCTAAAGAAACCCTAATTTCACAAATCTTGACTTTTGATGATCTGAGGACATTCATTGGGGAATCATGATCAACCCTTGATAAAATGATGAATATCACTTCAAAATGTTGACTTTTACCAAAAATATTAAAGTTTGACTGTATGTTGACCATAATTGACTTTTTGACCAATATAGTTAATTTTCAAACATTTGAGCCATTGACTGAGCAAACTTGTGATGCAAGGCATGAAACTTGGCATGGATATTCTTGAGGACATATTAGGAACCATGGAAATCACTTGAGACCTTTTAAACTCAAACTTCTTTGTGAAAAATGAAACCCTAGTTAGAGATCTATTGCTTAGGAGGAGAATTTGTCTGGTCAATTCTTAGTCAACCTTGAGCATTTGGGGACCTCTATGAGTATGTCTTGAATAAAATGAGAGGGAAAATTTTGGGGTACAATAGTTGCCCCTATTCAATCTTCTTAAACCTGAAGAGTTAGATTGGCTTGTCTGCCATTTGTAATCCGAAGGTGGAAGATGATTGAACACTAGAGTGCCCAGAAATTTGCACTTGCCTGTGCATGAAGTAACGTTGTTGGTTGATGATATCGGCAATGGGCTTATAGATTCCATTTGGAGAAGATGACTGAGAGTCGTCAGATATGGTCTTATAGATGCCATCCAAAGTAAATGTTGACTCCAAACTGGAAAAAGTATCAGAATAAATATATGGTTGATTTTATCTGAGCCAGAAGAGGTCTTTGTATCTGACTTCGTATGAGAAGTATACTAGAATGAGTTTGTGTCTGATTGTATCTAGCAGATGTGTTGGTGAGTGTCAGAATGAATCTATGTTGTGATTGTATCTGGAGATGTATTGAGTATGAGTATTGTAACACCCCAATTCTACCCCAAGCAATTACATAAATAAATCAGAGTTATAAAAATCATTCATGCAAACGAATCGGGACGTCACAAATTCTTCTATCAAAATTCATTGCATTCATCGTGGATATATAACACTTTTTAAAACATCGGATGAACCATCATCATAACATCTTTAATCAAATAATTCAACATCTACGCAGCGGAATTCTCAATAACATCTTTAACAACAAAACATCAACTTCGAAACAGCACATATTTAATAATAATCAACTAAAGTTCAACAACTGAAAATCAACAATCAAAACAGCAAGCGTTCATTCCCCCGAGTGTTACATATTAGAGCAATGACACCGACTCGAACTACTGAAGGTATACAACCTTCACTCTAGATTACCTGCACATTACCAACATAAGGGCAACATTCAAACAGAAGAGGTGAGATATCTAACAATATAATAAAGCGCGTGATAATTAATATATTAATTTAGATCAATAACATCACCACTTCTCATCTCATAATCAACAACAATCTCAACAATAATACACATTCACAAGGCATAGCCTTCATCTCAAAATTCGCCAATACATGCCATCTCAACGAGCATAAGCTCAATCTCAAAAATGCAATGTATGCGACACAACCATGAATGTAATAACAACACCCAAGTTAACAACATCTCAAATTAACAACATCTCAAAATTCATCTCAAATTAACAACATCTCAAAAGCATCTCAAATTAACAACATCTCAAAAGCATCTCAATGTCTCGTCATCAACATCTCATATCATCATAATAATTCATCAAACATCATTTATTTATTAATAACTTCTCACTAACAACTCAATTTTACATTAAATCCACAGTAATTCAATACTGCTATTCTGTAACTCTTACGTCACTATCCTACTGTTATAGTTCAAACAACAGCTTCTAAGCATCTAACTTTCACATTCTGTACGAAAACAATGTAACGTCCAACACCACTTATGACCAGAACAACTTCTTACCAACTCAACTTCTAACCAACACAACTTCTAATAACACAACTTCTAATAACACAACTTCTGACAACACAACTTCTGACTAACCCAACTTCTGACCAACACAACTTTTGACAACACAACTTCTGACTAACCCAACTTCTAACCAATACAACTTCTAATAACGCAACTTCTGACTAATACAACTTCTGATGACCCAATCTTCTGACTAACCCAACTTCTGACCAATACAACTTCTGCAATGCAACTTCTGACTAATACAACTTCTGATGACCCAATCTTCTGACAATATAACTTCTAACCAACACAGCTTCTACCATCAGAACTTCTACTTTCTAATAATTCAACGCAACTTCTAACATCAGAACTTCTACCATCAGAAATGCTACTTTTTACCACTCCTACTATTTTAATTCTTAGCCTGATATCAACCTAACTAAGAACAGTATGACAAATTCTATCTCCAATTTAATTCATTATTCTAATACAGCAACTTCTGATATCCTTCTGGCCTAATTCTGCATTTTTCATCACTGTAATATTATGTGTTTTTCATCACTGCAACTCACTATGGAATTCATACCTAAAGCCCTAAAACTTAATATAATCATGGATAATCATCACTCATAATTTACCTTATAATTCTACATCAATTAAACAACATCATGACATCAATATTCATCTAAAATTCATCAATTTTCGTCATACAACAATCATGTATTTTCAATTCAAGAACAAGACAACAATCATCTCTAACCCCACATACCAATCATCATAAACCCAATTATAGAGTCAGAACCCCGCCCTTACCTTGGATTGAAGGTCTCTCTATAATCTTCGGTTGAATTCTCGTTCTTGCCATTTTTCCACTTTTCCAAGAGTTTGCACGTTCTCCTCTCAATCCTTATTCTTCTACTGCTTCTTTCTTTCTATTCTATTCCAACAACAATAAAGTAACCCAATTATTCTTTATTCCATAATGGGCTTAAACTAATACACCCCCTTATTACTTTTATTCCTACAAAATAGACCCACATCAAATAATATTATAATTCTAATATTATTTCTCCACTTAATAAAATAAATCCAATTAATTATAACACCACTTCACAAATATTCTTAATTAAATAATGGGTTAATACCTATTTTCACCCCTGACATATGGGATGTATTTGAAAAACCCCCCTGCCAAAAAAAAAGTTTAAATTGTTACCTTGACAAATTTTAAAAGTTTCAGTTTTTACCTTGAGGATGCCACATCACCTAAAAAGTTCCAATTGTTACCTTGACAAATTTTAAAAGTTTCAATTGTTACCTTGACAAATTTTAAAAGTTTCAGTTTTTACCTTGAGGATGCCACAAAAATATAAGCCACATCAGCCTTTTAGGTGATGTGGCATCCTCAAGGTAAAAACTGAAACTTTTAAAATTTGTCAAGGTAACAATTGGAACTTTTTTTTTGGCAGGGGGGTTTTTCAAATACACCCCATATATCAGGGGTGAAAATAGGTATTAACCCTTAAATAATTAATTAAATTACAGGTGTTACAACTCTCCCCCACTTAGAATATTTTCGTCCTCGAAAATTTACCTCAATCAAACAATTCAGGATAGGAGTCTCGCATCTTGCTCTCCAACTCCCAAGTCATGCTTTCACCAGCAGCTCCTAGCCAAACCACTTTAACCAGAGAAATCTCTTTACCCCTCAGAGTCTTCATTTCATGATCCGTGATCCGTACAGGCATCGTCTCCACCATAAGATTATCCCGTACTTGCACATTATCCATATGAATCACATGAGAAGGATCTGAAATATACTTCTGAAGTTGCGACACATGAAACACATCATGCAAATTCGAAAGATTAGGCAGTAAAGCCACTCTATAAGCAACATTCCCCACTCTCTCCGAAATTTGATACGGTCCAATAAAATGAGAAGTGAGCTTCTTAGACTTCAATTCTCGCCCAACACCAGTCACATGTGTAACTCTCAAAAATAGATGATCACCAGCTTGAAATTCTAAATCCTTCCTTCGCTTGTCATGATAACTCTTATGTCTACTTTGGGAAGCTTTCATCTTTTCTTGAATCAACTTCACCTTCTCGGTAGTCTCACGAACAAGTTCAGGTCCAAGTACTACACTCTCACCAGATTCATGCCAACATAACAGAGTTCTACATCTTCGACCATACAACACCTCAAAAGGTGCCATCTCAATACTAGAATGGTAAATGTTATTATAAGTGAACTCTATCAACGGAAGATAAGTATCCCACGAACCTCCCTGCTCAAGAACACATGCCCTCAGCAAATCTTCCAACGATTGAATCGTCCGTTCAGTCTGACCATCTATTTGAGGATGATACGATGAACTCAACCTCAACTTAGAACCCAACGCTTATTGCAAACTCTTCCAAAAATAAGAAGTAAATCTTGGATCTCTATCTGACACAATGCACAAAGGAACACCATGCAGCTTCACAATCACACTAATATAAATCTCAGCCAACTTCGGCACTGGAAAACTGATGTTAATAGGAATAAAATGAGCTGACTTCGTAAGCCTATCAATAATCACCCAAATTGAATCATGTCCTCTTAAAGTATTAGGCAACCCTGTCACAAAGTCCATTGAAATGCTATCCCATTTCCATTCTGGAACTTCTAACGGTTGCATCAATCTTGCAGGCTTCTGATGTTCAACTTTCGACTTATGACAAGTTAAACATGCATACACAAACCAAGCCACGTCACTCTTCATCCCAGGCCACAGAAACAAACCTTTCAAATCTTGATACATCTTTGTAGCTCCTGGATGAATACTTAACTTACTTCTATGACTCTCTTCAAGTATCACTTTCTTCATCTCAACATCATCAGGAATACAAATCCGATTACGAAACCTCAACACACCTTGCTCATCTAGCTTAAAATCACTATTCTCATATTGATCAGTCCCAACCATCAAATCTACCAGTTTCACATCCAACTTTTGAGCTTCTCTGATACTGTCTAAAAATTCATTATTAATCTTCAACATATCCAACATAACACTCTGCGGAGTAACCTCACAAACTAAGCTCATATCTCTTAACTGCTCAATTAATTCCAACTCTTTAATCATCATGGCTGACATATGTAAAGTCTTTCGACTCAATGCATCAGCTACCACATTCGTCTTTCCTGGATGATAATTCAAACTGAAATCATAATCCTTTAACAATTCCAACCATCTTCGTTGCCTCATATTCAACTCCTTCTGATCAAACAAATACTTTAAACTCTTATGGTCACTAAACACTTCAAATCTAGAACCATAAAGATAATGCCTCCAAATCTTCAACATAAAAACAACTGCAGCAAGTTCTAAATCATGCGTAGGGTAGTTCTTCTCATGAGTCCTCAACTGCCTTAACGTATAAGCAACTACCTTACCATTCTGCATAAGCACACCTCCTAAACCCATCTTAGAAGCATCACAATACACCACAAAAGGCTCTCCTGGATTAGGCAACGTCAAGATCGAAGCCGACGTCAACCTCTTCTTCAATTCTGTAAAACTTTCTTCGCACCGAACATCCCACACAAAAGCTCTACCTTTACAAGTCAACTTAGTCAACGAAAGTGACAAATTAGAAAACCCTTCGATAAACCTTCTATAATAACCAGCTAATCCCAAGAAGCTTCTAATCTCAGTAGCTGACTTTGGAGTTTCCCATTGCAACACAACATCAACCTTCGATGGATCTACAATAATGCCACTACATGAAATCACATGACCAAGAAAACTAACCTCTTTTAACCAAAATTCACACTTGGACAGCTTCGTATACAACTTCTTCTCTTTCAAAACTTGAAATACTACTCTTAAGTGTTCAGCATGATCTTCTTCTGACTTAGAGTAAATCAAAATATCATCAATGAACACCACTACGAACCGATCCAAATAAGTATGAAAGATACGATTCATATATTCCATGAATACTCCCGGTGCATTAGTAACACCGAAAGGCATCATCGAATACTCGTAATGTCTATAACATGTTCTGAAAGTCGTCTTCTAAATATCTTCATCCTTCACTTTAATTTGATGGTAACCCGACCTCAAATTAATCTTACTAAACATGCGGGCATCCACCAATTGGTCCATCAAGTCATCTATTCTTGGAAGCGGATACTTGTTCTTAATCGTCACTTTATTCAGCTGTCTATAATCAACACAAAGCCTCATACTCCTATCCTTCTTCTTTACTAACAACATTGGAGCTCCCCAGGACGATACACTTAGTCTTACAAACTTCTTCTTAAGTAACTCTTCCAATAGCTTCTTCAACTCTGACAATTCAGATGCAAACATTTTGTATGGTGCCATAGACACAGGTCTGGTACCAGGTGCAAGATCAATCGCAAATTCAACTTCCCTCTCTGGTGGTACATCAGGAATCTCATCAGGGAAAACTTCAGGAAATTCACACACCACATGCAATTCCTCAATTATAGCTTGAGTCTCTACAGATAGCGACGCCATCAACGAGAACATTTGTGCTTCTTCTTACATCAACTTCCTCAACTGTTTAGCCGACAACAGATCATCTTCCTCTTCTTCAGGAGTAGAAAACTTCACAGACTTGTCATAACAGTTAATATGAACATAGTTATGCTCTAACCAGTTCATACCCAAAATTACATCCAAACCTCTTAACGGTAAACAAACCAAATCAACAAAAAAGTCTCTATCGAAGATAGACAAGGGATACTTCAAACACATAAAGGAAGTAGTCACCGACCCCTTGGCTGGAGTATCGACGACCATTTCTCCATTCAAAGAAGACAACATAAGACCCAATCTTTTAACACGATCAGCAGCAATAAAACAATGTGTAGCACCAGTATCAATAATAGTGATTAAAGGAGTACTATTAATGAAACATGTACCTCTGATAAGTCCGTCCTCAGCATTTGTCTGATCCTCAACCAAAGCAAACACATTTCCACTTGATTGAGCCCTCTTCGGTTTCGGACACTGACTACCAATGTGCACTTCTTCTCTACAGTTGAAACAAATCACATCCTTATGTTCACACTCAGATACGACATGTCCGTTCTTACCACAACGGAAACACCTCTTCACTTTAGCAGTGCACACATTACTCTTGTGTCCAGATTTTCCATACTTAAAGCAAACCACACCAGCAGGAGCATCTCCCTTACTAGTCCTCTGACTCTAAACAACTTTCTATTTACCTTTACCAGCTGGGGCATCATAAGTCTTACCACGATTCTGTTGGTGCTTACTCCTCTTCTCACTGATAATCTTGCAATGAGCATTATTATCCTCTTCATAAATCCTGCAGCTATCAACCAAATCAGCAAAGACACGGATTTTCTGGTATCCAACTGCCTTATTAATCTTCGGGCGCAACCTGTTCTCTAACTTAATACACTTCGAAAATTCAGCATTTTTCTCAGCGTAATGCGGATAAAACTTAGCCAACTCAGCAAACTTGGCAGCATACTCAACAACAGACATACTTTCTTGCTTCAGCTCAAGAAACTCAATTTCCTTCTTACGACGGACATCTTCAGGAAAGTACTTTCTCAAAAATTCTCTATGGAACACAACCCAAGTGACATTCTCACCTGCAGCTTCTAACTTCTGACAAGTCTCTAGCCACCAGTCATCAGCCTCGACTGCTAGCATATGAGTACCATAACGAACCTTCTGCGTTGGAGTGCATTCCATCATGCGAAAGATTCTCTCAATCTCTTTCAACCACTCCAATGCCCCGTCAGGATCATACTTTCCCTTGAACGTAGGTGGATTCTCTCTTTGGAAAGTCGCCAAGCTACGAGATCCAGCATTCCCGTCCGTATTCGGCTGATTTTCCATCACATGAGCCATTGCTTCAAGAGCAGCAGCAAGAGTAGCATCATTCCTTCAATCCATCTCAACTTATCACTACAACATAAACAACGGTTAGAACTCAAAATAACAATACTCGAGTGTTAGATAACTACGACTCGACGACAAGGTCGGACCAACCTTTTGCTCTGATACCAACTTTGTAACACCCCAATTCTACCCCAAGCAATTACATAAATAAATCAGAGTTATAAAAATCATTCATGCAAACAAATCGGGACGTCACAAATTCTTCTATCAAAATTCATTGCATTCATCGTGGATATATAACACTTTTTAAAACATCGGATGAACCATCATCATAACATCTTTAATCAAATAATTCAACATCTACGCAGCGAAATTCTCAATAACATCTTTAACAACAAAACATCATCTTCGAAACAACACATATTTAATAATAATCAACTAAAGTTCAACAACTGAAAATCAACAATCAAAACAGCAAGTGTTTATCCCCCCGAGTGTTACATATCAGAGCAATGACATCGACTCGAACTACTGAAGGTATACAACCTTCACTCTCGATTACCTGCACATTACCAACATAAGGGCAACATTCAAACAAAAGGGGTGAGATATCTAACAATATAATAAAGCGCATGATAATTAATATATTAATTTAGATCAATAACATCACCACTTCTCATCTCATAATCAACAATAATCTCAACAATAATACACATTCACAACATCAATACAACTTCTTTATGCAATCATATAATGCGACTAAATACTATGAAAATGCATGTGGTACCATTGGAGCAGAACTCCCATCTCAAATATTTTCCAATTAATAGAGGCATCAACAAGGCATAGCCTTCATCTCAAAATTCGCCAATACAGGCCATCTCAACGAGCATAAGCTCCATCTCAAAAATACAATGTATGCGACACAACCATGAATGTAATAACAACACCCAAGTTAACAACATCTCAAATTAACAACATCTCAAAATTCATCTCAAATTAACAACATCTCAAAAGCATCTCAAATTAACAACATCTCAAAAGCATCTCAATGTCTCGTCATCAACATCTCATATCATCATAATAATTCATCAAACTTCATTTATTTATTAATAACTTCTCACTAACAAGTCAGCTGTACATTAAATCCACAGTAATTCAATACTGCTATTCTGTAACTCTTACGTCACTATCCTACTGTTATAGTTCAAACAACATCTTCTAAGCATCTAACTTTCACATTCTGTACGTAAACAACATAACGTCCAACACCACTTCTGACCAGAACAACTTCTGACCAACTCAACTTCTAACCAACACAACTTCTAATAACACAACTTCTAATAACACAACTTCTGACAGCACAACTTCTGACTAACCCAACTTCTGACCAATACAACTTTTGACAACACAACTTCTGACTAACCCAACTTCTAACCAATACAACTTCTAATAACGCAACTTCTGACTAATACAACTTCTGATGACCCAATCTTCTGACTAACCCAACTTCTGACCAATATAACTTCTGCAATGCAACTTCTGACTAATACAACTTCTGATGACCCAATCTTCTGACAATATAACTTCTAACCAACACAGCTTCTACCATCAGAACTTCTACTTTCTAATAATTCAACGCAACTTCTAACATCAGAACTTCTACCATCAGAAATGCTACTTGTTACCACTCCTACTATTTTAATTCTTAGCCTGATATCAACCTAACTAAGAACAGTATGACAAATTCTATCTCCAATTTAATTCATTATTCTAATACAGCAACTTCTGATATCCTTCTGGCCTAATTCTGCATTTTTCATCACTGCAATATTCTGTGTTTTTCATCACTGCAACTCACTATGGAATTCATACCTAAAGCCCTAAAACTTAATATAATCATGGATAATCATCACTCATAATTTACCTTATAATTCTACATCAATTAAACAACATCATGACATCAATATTCATCTAAAATTCATCAATTTTCATCATACAACAATCATGTATTTTCAATTCAAGAACAAGACAACAATCATCTCTAACCCCACATACCAATCATCGTAAACCCAATTATAGAGTCAGAACACCACCTTTACCTTGGATTGAAGGTCACTCTACAATCTCCGGTTGAATTCTCGTTCTTGCCATTTTTCCACTTTTCCAAGAGTTTGCGTGTTCTCCTCTCAATCCTTATTCTTCTACTACTTCTTTCTTTCTATTATATTCCAAAAACAATAAAGTAACCCTATTATTATTTATTCCATAATGGGCTTAAACTAATACACCCCCTTATTACTTCTATTCCTACAAAATAGGCTCACATCAAATAATATTATAATTCTAATATTATTTCTCCACTTAATAAAATAAATCCAATTAATTATAACACCACTTCATAAATATTCCAAAAATAATAAATTAAATTACGGGCGTTACAAGTATCAGAATGAATCTATATCTTGATTGTATCTGAATTGAAAGATGTATTGAATGAGTATTAGAATAACATCCATATTTGGAGCGTATCTGAACTGTATCTGAAAGATGTACTGAATGAGTATCAGAATGACATCCGTATTTGGAGCGTATCTGAACTGTATCTGAAATATGTAATGAATGAGTATCAGAATGACATCCGTATTTAGAGCGTATCTGAACTGTATCTGAAAGATGTGCTAAATGAGTACCAGAATGACATCCATATCTGGAGCATATCTGAACCGTATCTGAAAGATATACTGAATGAGTATCAGAATAACATCCGTATTTGGAGCATATTTGAACTGTATCTGAAAGATGTAATGAATGAGTATCAGAATGACATTCGTACTTGGAGTGTATCTGAACTGTATCTGAAAGATGTATTGAATGAGTATCAGAATGACATTCGTATTTGGAGCATATCTGAACTATATCTGAAAGATTTACTGAATGAGTATCAGAATGACATCTGTATCTAGACCATATCTAAACCGTATCTGAAAGATGTACTGAATGAGTATCAGAATAACATCCGTATTTGGAGCGTATCTGAACCGTATCTAAAAGATGTACTCAATGAGTATCAGAATCACATCCGTATTTGGCGTGTATCTGAACTATATCTGAAAGATGTACTGAGAGAGTATCAGAATGACATCCGTATTTGGAGCGTATCTAAACTGTATCTGAAATATGTACTAAATGAGTATCAGAATGACATCCGTATTTGGAGCATATCTGAACTGTATATGAAAGATGTACTGAATGAGTATCAAAATGGCATCCGTATCTGGAGCGTATCTGAACCATATCTGAAAGATGTACTAAATGAGTATCAGAATGACATCCATATTTGGAGCGTATCTGAACTATATCTGAAAGATGTACTGAATGAGTATCAGAATGACATCCATATTTAGAGCATATTTGAATTGTATCTGAAAGATGTACTGAATGAGTACCAGAATGGCATCCATATCTGGAGCGTATCTGAACCGTATCTGAAATATATACTGAATGAGTATCAGAAAGACATCCATATTTAGAGCATATCTGAACTGTATCTGAAAGATGTAATGAATGAGTATCAGAATGACATCCGTATTTGGAGCGTATCTGAATTGTATCTGAAAGATGTACTAAATGAGTACCAGAATGGCATCCATATCTGGAGCATATTTGAACTGTATCTGAAAGATATACTGAATGAGTATCATAAAGGCATCCGTATTTGGAGCATATTTGAACAGTATCTGAAAGATTTAATGAATGAGTATTAGAATAACATCCGTATTTGGAGGGTATCTGAACCGTATCTTAAAGATGTACTGAATGAGTATCAGAATGACATCCATATTTGGAGCGTATTTGAACTGCATCTAAAATATATACTCAATGAGTATCAGGATGACATCCGTATTTGGAGCGTATCTGAACTGTATCTGAAAGATGTACTGAATGAGTATCAGAATGACATCCATATTTGGAGCGTATTTGAACTGCATCTAAAATATATACTCAATGAGTATCAGGATGACATCCGTATTTGGAGCGTATCTGAACTGTATCTGAAAGATGTACTGAACGAGTATCAGAATGACATCCATATTTGGAGCGTATCAAAATTGTATCTGAAAGATGTACTGAATGAGTATCAGAATGACATCCGTATTTGGATCGTATCTGAAAGATGTACTGAATGAGTATCAAAATGGTATCTGTATCTAGAGTGTATCTGAACCATATCTGAAAGATGTATTGAATGAGTATCAGAATGACATTCGTATTTTGAGTGTATCTAAACTATATTTAAAAGATGTACTGAATGAGTATCCGAATGACATCCGTGTTTGGAGCGTATCTGAATTATATTTGAAAGATGTACTGAATGAGTATTAGAATGACATCCGTATCTGGAGCATATCTGAACCATATCTGAAAGATGTACTAAATTAGTATCAGAATGACATCTCTATTTGGAGCATATCTGAACTGTATCTGAAAGATGATCTGGAATGAGTATCATAATGACATCCGTATCTAGAGCATGTCTGAACTGTATTTGGAAGAGAAATCTGGAATGAGTATCAGAATGAAATTCGTATCTGGAGCGTATCTGTACCGTATCTGGAAGATGATAAATTGTTGAAAATCTCTATCTGTTCAGGAACTAACCTGAAAAGACAAAGTTAGTTTTATTCAATGGCATGATGTAGGTATTATATTGCGTAATGATGCTCTCACAATAAACGAGATTGTGCTATATGAGTTTTGTATGCATATGTTATGTCGTTTGTAAATGATGTATGAATGTGAAATGTTATTGAGGTGCATTTGTAAATTGGAGCATATTTGTCTGGGGAAAATAAATCTATGTCTGTTGCTGAGGATGAAGAGTATGTGTATATTCGATCTTCTAGGAATTGTTTCCACTGGGGATCCATGCTTTCTTGTTTGAGGAAACTCCGCTGGGGAACATTGATTTTTGCTCTTTGCTTGAGGAAACTTTGTTGGATCGTGTTAATTCTTGCTTCGGGAGAAGAGTTTAAGAACATTGGATGTTCATTATTCTACTGGGGAGTTTATACCCTGACTGGGAATATAAGAGATGGATAACCTTCTGGCTCGCCCGGGGAGGATAAAGTTGACTGACATCTGGTCTGATTTCCAGGTTCCATAGAAACTCTCTGGGGATAGTGACGAATTCACTAGAGAGAGGGATTTGCTAGTGATTTATGGTAGAAGCACACTTAAGCTGGGGAGTGTCAGAATAAATCCATGCCTTGATTGTGTCTGAAGATGTATTGAATGGGTATCAGAATAATATCCATATCTAGACTGTATCTGAACCATATCTAAAAGATGTAATGAATGAGTATCAGAATGACATCCATATTTGGATCGTATCCAAATTGTATCTGGAAGAGAAATATGGAATGAGTGCCAGAATGAATTTGTGTCTTGATTGTATATGTACTGTATCTAGAAGAGAATCTGGAATGAGTTCCAGAATTAATCTGTGTCTTGATTGTATCTGCATTGTATCTAGAAGATGATAAAATGTTTGTGGGAAATAAACCCTATTGATGGAGAAGTACTCTTATTGAGGAAACACCCTTGTTAAGGAAATGAACTCTGTCGAAGAGCAGAAGTCTGGAGGGGGTTTTACAACCTTGGAGGATTAAGCTCAGTTGGGGAAGAGAAACTCCATGAACTGTATTGATTGTAACTCCGTAGGTTAGTGATATTGCCAGGAAGAAGATCATACTCCTTTATCAGCCAGAGTGATCTACCGGAGAAATTGCGGGGAATGTATGAACTTGTGAATATTACCTTGTGGGGATAATCTCATGGAAGTGGCTCTGTGGGGATTCATGGAGACTTGAACATATCCCAACTTCTAAAGCCTTTGGTGAATGTTGATCAGGGTGATAAGTCTTCTACTGATAGATAAGTGACGAGATGACGTGACATAGTCGTACGCTTTAATCCCTAACTTCTGCCTGGACTGTCCTTTCATATTTTCAGTCCACCGGGATACCCTTTTTTTCCTAATCCGCCTTTTCAGGTTTTCGACTTATCGAGTGTACAATTTTATTTATATATCCCTAATTTTTTCCTGAACTCTTTTGGTTCACCGGGATGCCCTTATTTTTGCCTAGGCCAGTCAACCTAGCGGGTCTTTTTTCATGCGTAGTATTTTTCGACTATGTCTGTGTTCACAGGGTGCAGAGAATTGTCACTGTCCATAGTAGTAAGTGTTGTAGCACTGCCAGAAAAATGTTTGCTTGATCGTACGTGATCCTTTGCTAGAATTCATATTCAATGCCTCAAGTGATTCAAATGGAGATCTGCCCCTGGCTATTTGGAAATTTTGAGAGATTCCTTGAATCTTGACTTGACTGCCCCAGATCAGTTAGACATCATGTCATGTCCCTTGATTATGAAAGGCCTGTTACTGGAAATGTCTTTCCATCTGAGGTGATTTTGTTCATTGAGAGGATTTCCATTCATTGAATATCCGTCGTGCGAATTTCTCTATTGTCGAACAATTAGTCATATGCAAACAATGACATTTAAAAAATGCAAAGCTTATGTCTGTCTTGAAGTTTTAAAAATTCATTTTTAGTAAACAAAAATCTTTAAGAATGTGATATCAAACCAGGATTTATAGCAAACCTTACAGGATTCAGGATACCTTTTGTAACAGTATGCTTTCAAACTAACCCATGCTTCAGCTAGGACTTTTAAGGGTTGTAGCGTGGCATGGTTCACAGTTTAAGAAACAAAGGATAAAGGCTCAAAATTTATTTGTACCCAACCCATTCTTTGTGATGTTCTTCAGTCCTATACTCAGTTAATTGTGCGTTTAAATCCCAATTGATTCTGGAATCCTAGCCTTGATATTCCGGTGATGGTTTGGATACTGAAATTTTATTTGAGAAAGAAGTCATTTTTGTAACCTTTTATTTTTGTTGAGGATTTGTAGTGACCTCTTTTTTTTTATTATCCCTACCTTTTGCTTGAACTGTTTCTTTTGTGGTTACAGTTAGTGAGATGCCCGAGTTTTTTTTCCTTAAGTCTCCTTCATAGGTTTTGACTTAGCGGGCTTTTCTTTTGAGAGATAATGACTGCTTGTTTTAACGATTACACGAAACCATCACCATATTTTGTTATGGAATGACACCTCTGACACTACTTGTAGTGTACGAGGGGAAAGCTTGCGATTGAATGCATCATTGAATTAAATGAGAAACTACCTTGCCTCAGGTTATGATTAAGGGTTATAATTTGCATGAAAAATAAAACTCCTACTTCTTAGGCTCAAAGGGGTTGACTAGGGATTATCTTCCTTATAACTCCACTATTTAGGATTTGAAACAATGTATGTACATCATCAGCAAGGTCTGTTCTAGAGCATATTGTAGAGATTATGGTATCTTTTTCGTCATCCTCCCTCTAAAGGCTTAGAGCTTTTAATCGAGAGTCGAATATCCCAAAAAAGGAAGTAAAAGCATATTTTCAGTATAGTGACAACAAATGGATTAATTCAACACAAACATATGCAATGCATTAATGTAATAATAAAGTTTGACATGAAATAAGCGTTTGAACAATCAAAAGAAATTATAATTTGAAAATTCTAATGAACAAAAAGCCTCTTTGTCTGAACTTGTCATTTCAGATGGTGTGCCTTTGAGGGATGGCAGAAGAATTCAGTCTGACCATCTTGTGTGAACTCCAGCACCCCCTTTATCGATCAAGTACTGAATCTTATTTTTCAATGCCCAACAGTTATTAGTGTCATGCCCCGGACTATTGGAATGATAAGTGCATCTCACATTAGGATTGTACCAAGGAGAGGCGGTGTTGGGATTCTGGGGAGGATCCTTCAAAGTTATCAACTCCATCTTCAACATGGGTTATAATACTTGAGCCGAGGACATGTTGATTTTGGTGAATTTACTTTTGGGCGCATCCTACTTACGCTGATTGCCTTATCGTTGTTGTTGCACCGGTGCTGGATTAGAGATCTGCACTGCCCCCACAGATTGGATGAGATCACTCTTATTATGACCCTTCTGGTCGTACACGATACTGGACTCCTTCTTTCCGTTGTATGATCTCTTTTGAGTACTTGAAGATGCAGTCCCCTGAATTTCACCGCTCCTGAGTTTATTTTCAACATGTTCTCGCATGAACATGTCACTCGATTCCCTGTCTGCCAAGAGAGATTGATCATTGATTAGGCCCTAAGCTCTAGCAGTTTGCCCCAGGCGGTCGTATTTGTCTTGATGAAGCTTCCTGATGAGAATCCTCAACTCTTCTTGTTCCCGAGCTAAACTTTGGATAAGAGCCATCTGACTACTCGTCTGGATTCTCATCCTTTCCATCTCAGCTTGCAGTTGTTCCAACTGGTCATCCTTATTGTCTTCCAGATTTTTCTTGGTCATGTTCCCAGCAAGGAGTGCTTTCATTTCTTCTTGCCCCTTGGATAGGTTTAGGAACATTTCCTTAAACTAAGCATCTTGAGTTTGGAGATCTCTATCATTCTGTTTGAGAGCCTTTTTTCTACTGAAATAAATAACGAGAAAATGAGAAACCTATACTGGAAGACCTGTTATGTAATGACATGCATGCAATGTTTTCAAGGATCTTGCGGGGTAAACACAAGAAAATGTTAGAAACTGAATCTGACTGCAGCTTCAATTGAAGAACTTCGTATCATTGAATGCCCTTCTACGAGAATCAAGCTCACCATGTCGAGTGGGTCATAGCCTCTGACTCAAGTTATCACTTTGATGGTGTTGGCTAGAGGAAAATAAATCCCCTTGCCCTTTTCCAGACGTCTGGTTCATCATAACCTGCATCACAGACCCTTGAGATCCTTGAAATGGTTAAGGAAATGTTATGGCATGATATTATAATGTGTATGCTATGCACCAAACAAAAGTGTAAGGGGACAAAGACAAGTATATCTTGCAGGAAATCCAAGTTATTGGATAATGACTACAAACAAGTCCTACAAGGAGTAAAAACATAGCCCTGTAATGAGTTCAAGTTATTAGATAATGAAAGCAGACAAGTCACACAAGTAGCCTTAGGTTCAGGCTTGCATGGATTTTTATGGGTAAGTATCCTCTTGAAGTTTAGTTGGTTCAACCTATCCTAAAAGAAGTAATCGGATTCTAAGGAATCTCAATATCATTGATCTTTCTTCATCGGGCATTGTTTCAGCTCAGGATATCTTTTCTCGCGGCCGAAATATCCTTAAAGTCTTATCTCAATGAGTGTAGTGTCGAGTATCAACCAATCCTCGGCTTTATACTGAGGTTGGCTGTGATACGGTGGGAGAACTGACTTAGGTGTTTTGCGTTTAATTGCAAATGTTGCGGTTAACAAGAGTCGTCACCGACTTTTCTTTTATCCAAAAGGAAAGGCTGAAAAGAACAGGAAAGACCTTTGAGATTATTTGAGTTCGGGGGGTAGATTATGAAAAGGGAAGGTATTAGCACCCTTTTCATCCGTAGTTATCTACAGGATCTTAGTTGCTTTTAGATCACTTGTTTTTGTTTGAAAATGTGCTTTGTGTGGTTTTTGAAAGTATTTTGAAAAGGCGCCTTCGTTTAGGAAAACTTTGTAATAGTTCTCATTTGTAAGAACGTATACAAAGTGTTGAGCTTTTGAAAATATTTCATGTTTAGGAAAAGGTTTTGAAAGTGTTTTGAAAGTGTTGGTGTTTGTTTTGAAAATGAGCAAGGATGTTTGATTTGAAAGTGAGCAAGCAACTAGGAACAATCTACCTACTCAAAAGTATTTGTAAATTTCTTCCTTCCTTTGATATTGCTATCTTACCATTGATTTGATAAGAAGCCTTATCTTTGGATGTAAAGGGACGGGTGTGGGTCATCGTATAGTCATGATAGAATGTTGTGAAATATCTTAGCATTTCTCTTTGAGGAACTAAGATCATTTGTAAGGCAACATTCTTAGCGTCATCAAGGGATTATGATCTTGTATTTTTGATTGTTTTTGCTAAGATATCCCACATGCATAACATGATCATTTTTATAAGGAAACAAGTGGAATTACCCTAAGGGTGCATGTGTGCAAAGTGTGTTTTATTGCATGCATTTTGTCTTTGATTTTTGGATTGTCTACTTGTTAGTTTTATCTTTCCATACACACCTAATTACTAGCATTTCTACAAAAGTAGTAAAAAGTGCAAAAAAATAAATCCTACACTATTACAACCATATTGAAATGCATAGAAATATAAAGGCAAAAATAAGATAAAAAGAAGAAAAAATAGATCCTTCGATTGAAGGGAGGAGTGCCCTTCGAATCTGCTTCTGTTGGCTTCCTTAGATTGGGAGTTAGCATCTAGCAAGTCATGGCCTTCGATTGGGCCTTGGCCGCAGGTGGTCATGGCCTTCGATTGGGCATTGGTAGCAGCTGGGCGTGGCTTCTGGTTCTACCTAGTTGCCTTGCTACCTTCTTCGATTGGGTCTGGAATCACTAAGTTATGGCCTTCGATTCTGGCTTTCTGGAGCTTGGAAGTCAGCATGAGCATGCATTCTGGCTGGGCCTGGAAGTTAGCATTGAATCCCAAGGCTTCGTTTCATGTCTTTCTTCCCCCTGTCTCTTTCGTTTGGGACATAAAAATGGCAACATGGCCTAAGGCCATGCCAGCCTTTGTCTTATGGCCAAACTAAATGTTAAAGTATATTTAATGAACTCAAACAACAAGAAACAAAAATATTAGCCATAAAAATAGATTCAAAGCGTGTAAACGAAAGGGAGGCAAAATAGTATATACATGTTATGTTTGAAACGAAGGATACAAGGGTAAGAGTAACTTACCTTGCTGCAGCCTTGAGGGTGAGATGGGCCTTGAGTGGTGGCCTTAAACTTCTCCTGGATTCGAAGGGAGGGACCTGAAACAAGCCCCTGGATGCTAGATTTGAAGGAGGAAAGAAAGCAAGTGTGATGCTTCTTTCCACTGGATTCGAAAGAGACTGAAGGGTGTTGTTCTTCATAATCGAAAGAGATAAATGTGGCTCTGGGTTTTTGATTTCACAAGTGTTGAAGGGACTTAAGAGATTTGTTGTGTTTGAGAAGATTCTGGAGGTTTTGTTCCTTCAAAATATCCTCTAGTCAAAACAATCCTCTCATCAAAAAAATCCTCCTCAACCTTTGCAAAGAATTCCTTTATTTATAGAGAAAAAGTGGACATGTTGTCCAAAGCCATCCTTGCAAAGAAATGATAAAATATATGTAACATGAAAGTACATGTGGGGGGCCTCTTGGTAGTTGGGGTGCAGAAGATGTGACTTATGCTTCTGGCCCTCTGATTATACAAATATTTAGAAGCAACATAGCTTGTCAAGTAGGGCATAGCCATGAGATTTCCTCATATTTGTCTCAAACAAAACCTTCTTCGAATGGCTCAGCTTGGATTCGAAGCAAGTTGATTCGAATGGGATAAACATTCCAATCAAAGCTTTGCATGCAGGTGTTTTTATCCAAATGAATGGTTTTCCTTGCATGGGGGAACATGTGGCTAGGAGGTCATGACCTTTGATTGCAAGCATGCAGGCAGCATACTTGTCCAATCGAAAGGCTTACCTTCTAGGGGGCACTTGTGGCAGCAAATTTGGTACTCAAAGCAAGGATGCAGGAAGCATGCTGGGTGAATCGAAAGGCTTGCCCTACATGGGGCACTTGTGGCAGCAAAATTTGGAATTCAAAGCAAACAAGCAGGTAGTGGAAGACACAAACGAAGCCTGCAACAAGAAGTCACATGCCCAAACGAAAGAGGCACGCTAGCAGCACTTTTTGAGCAATCAAAGGAGGTGCAAAGTCCAATCGAAGGGGGTTGAGTCAAAGGAGGCCTATTTTTCTCCAAATTTGTCAAATGTTATTTTTATCTATTTTCTCCCTTTTTGACAGTTTCCTTTTAATTCTGGTTCTGGAAAATTCCAATGTACTTGTGCAAGCTTGAATTTTGAGAATCATTGTGAGAGATGCCTTGAGAATTGAAAAGGCGAATTTCAGGGTACAACAACTACCCCTGTTCAATCTTCTTACACCTGAAGAGTTAGATTGGCAAATCTGTCGTTCGTGACTTGATGGTGGAAGATGATTGAACACTAGAGTGCCCAGAAATTTGCACTCGAAGATGTTGTGGTTGATTGTATAAGGAATGGGCTTAAAGATGCCATTTGGAGAAATGATGGATAGTTGTTGGAGATGGGCTTATAGATGCCATCCAAAGGTGACTATTGACAGAAATTAGACTAAGTCTAAATTCTGACTTCAACTGGGGAAGAATCAGAATAAATCTTTGGAGTGATTTATCTGAACCAGAGGAAATGTCTACCAGAAAGAATCAGGATAAACCATTGAGATATTTAAACTGAACCAGCAGACGTCTTTCATTGCCTGTCATTAACTGGAAGAAATAAATCTAACCAGAGGAGGTCTTTGGTCGCCTGTCATTAACTCGAAGAAATAAATCTAACCAGAGGAGGTCTTTGGTCGCTTGTCATTAACTGGAAGAAATAAATCTAACCAGAGGAGGTTTTTATTTGTGATGGGCTGGTATATGGTTGTTCTTTAGGAGAAATATGATAGGGAAGCCTGGGTAGGGCTGCTTCAGGATGAATCCATATGAAACCGCGTCTGGGAATGAGAAGGAACCTGTGTAGGGTTGCTTCATGATAAGTCCGTGTAAAACTTCATCTTGGAAAGAGAAGGAACCTGGGTAGGGTTACTTCATAATGAGTCAGCGTAAAACTTCATCTTGGAAAGAGAAGGAACCTGTGTAGGGTTGCTTCATGATGAGTCCGTATAAAACTTCATATTGGAAAGAGAAGGATCCTGCGTAGGGTTGCTTCATGATGAGTCTGTGTAAAACTTCATCTTGGAAAGAGAAGGAACCTGGTAGGGTTACTTCATGATGAGTCCATGTAAAACTTCATCTTGGAAAGAGAAGGAACCTATGTAGGGTTGCTTCATGATGAGTCTGTGTAAAACTTCATCTTGGAAAGAGAAGAAACCTGTGTAGGATTGCTTCATGATGAGTCCGTGTAAAACTTCATCTTGGAAAGAGAAGGAACCTGGGTAGGGTTACTTCATGATGAGTCCGTGTAAAACTTCATCTTGGAAAGAGAAGGAACTTGTGTAGGGTTGCTTCATGATGAGTCTGTGTAAAACTTCATCTTGGAAAGAGAAGGAACCTGGGTAGGGTTGCTTCGTGATGAGTCCGTATAAAACTTCATCTTGGAAAGAGAAGGAACCTGGGTAAGGTTGCTTCATGATGAGTCTGTGTAAAACTGAAGTGGTGAAAAACACAAGAAGGGGGTTGAATTGTAAAACTGAAATCTAATGCAATGAACACGATATTTTTATCCTGGTTCGTTTGATCTCAAACTACTCCAGTCCACCCGTCAAGGTGATTTCGCCTCTCTCCAACGAGGTCTTAATCCACTATATTCAACTGAATATTACAGACTGCTTTAACAACTACTAAAGCCTTCTTGATTCAAACCACAACCCGGTTTGTCAAGGTAACACTTTCTTACAAAGAGATAAAACTATGTGTGTGTGGATGTTTTCTACAAAACTGTATCACAACTGTGATGTATACACAAATTGAAGCTTAGAAACTAGATTGCTAAACAGTAATAGAATATCAGAGTGTGTGGTTTAGCAAAACTGAGAGAACGAAGATTATGGTTTAGCTTTTGTGCGTGTAGAGATTTGGAGAGCATTAACCATTCCAATCTTCAAAGCCTTGTTTATATAGCACTGAGATGATGAACGTTGGATCCAATATTTTTGATTCAATGCTAATAACAAGCTTTCCTTATTGAGCAGATCTTGTCTGGAATGAGGCCGTTGGAATTAATTTGCTTTCAATGCACAGTACCGTTGCTTACTTAATGCAAGTTCTGGCTTGGCTCATTCTGACTCTGCTTCGCTGCTGATGAACTATTGTGTTTCTTTATCAGAGTGTTGAGCGCAGTCTCGTTCATCAGGCTTCAGCATGTACGTGAGTTGATCATCTGATTTTAATCATTCTGATATAGCAACTTCTGATGCTGGTGTCTGAAATCAAGTTCTGATGCTGAATAGATGTGATCTTGCTTATTTCAATCAGAGTATCTTCACGTCAGAACATAATAATTTTAGGCAGCAGATAGTTCATACATGAAACTTATAAATACTATATCTTTTCACTTTGTTATCATCAAAACTTAAATATAGGGTAGTAGATTCAAACTTTGTTCTAACAATCTCCCCCTTTTTGATGATGACAAAAACTAGATATTTTAAATGAAAATAACGTGAAAAGGTATCTGGAATATGTATCAGAATAAGAAGCAAAAGAATAAGGAGTAAGGAGATACTCCCCCTGAGTTTATTACTTCCCTTTGATTATATGTGTTTCTTCAGGATCAGATCTTTTTGCCTTTCTTTGAACATCAGAGTATCAGAGTCTTTGACTTATCAGAAGCTTTATGTCAGAGCAGAGCTTCAGAGCTTATCTTGTCAGAGCTTTGCTTTGGATCAGAACTTCATAGTGATCAGAGCTTCTAGTCTTCAGAGTGTCCAGGAGCTTCCTTGTGCCTGTAGACTTTAAGCAAAACAAAAAAACATTTCAAGTAATAGAGTTAGAATGTTTGAGAATTTCTGTCTAGTCAGCCGTTATTGATTAAAATATCATTCTTGTTCTCCCCCTTTTTGTCAGCAATCAAAAAGTGTTGGTGATGTGCTAAAACAATTAAGATCAGAAAAACTAATCATATTAAGATAGTTCAGAATCAAAACAAGAAAATATTACAAAACATATTCAATCAGTGCATCAGAAAATCAAGGAAAACATGAAAAAGGTCATGCATAAAAAAGAGACTAAGGTTGAGGAGGCAAGCGTGTGAACAGGTTCTCCAGCATGGCTTGGATCTTTTCAGCAGTCTCATTCTGCTTATGCCCCATGCTGACAACAGTGTCAATCTTGTTGTCCTGCACATCCATTCTCTCTTTCATCTTCTGATCGCTTTCATCCATCCGCTGCTGTAGACGCATGTCATTCAGCCTTAGTTCTTCCAGAGTCTGCCTGTCCAAGGCAGCTTGAGAAGCATCAGAAACAGGAGGCTTTTGAGAACTTTCAGCAACATCCTCTGCTTGACTTTCTTCAGCTTGCATGGTATTGTCTTCTTCTGATGATTGCACCTTTGCAGCTTGCTGTTTCTCAGACCAAGGTTCACTGTCCAGAGGGAGCACGTCTTCTTTCAGGAGCTGACTTCCAACTTCATTCAGAAGCTTGCTGAAATTTTGTTGTGCCTGCTCATAGTTGATATCCTGCAACTTGAGGGCTTCAGCACGTACCCAAAGTCTGAATTGTGACCAGAGCTGATCAGAAGCAGCTGGGTCAATCATTCCAGGACAGACTTGCTTCAAAGAAGCAATCCATTGCAGCACACCTGTTTCAAAATTCATAATACCAGAGCCAACATCTGGTTGCTTTGGTTTTGGGATGGCAATTTTGTGTTTCAAATCAGCAAGACGGTCAAGACTGGTTAAGTCTATGAAGGTCCTGCTGGGGTTTTCAGAGGTTTTCTGAGAAGCTATTTGTTTTGGAGAAGGAGTATCAGAGTCAGATATTACGATTGGACTGGGTGGTGTTTTGGGAGTATTTGGTGGTGTCGATTCTGATGAGGATGGTAACTGGGGCATGATAACAGTTGTTCCACATGGCAGTTGAATTGCCAGCGGTGATGGTTGAGGTGAATGAGGTTCAGATTGGTGAGGAGAAGGAGTTTCAGAGTGGTGAAACTCTGTTTGTGGTGATGGTGGATTAATTTCTGGTTGGGGAGAGGGAGTTGGAATCTCTGATTGCTCAGGGATCAGAGGTTCTTCTGAGAGTGGTTGTTGTTGTTCTGGTTCTGCAGCAGATTGCTGTTGTTCTGGTTGTGGAGGAGGAATATTTTGTGGTTCAGAGTTTGGTTGATCAGAGGCATGTTGATCAATATCAGACAGCACTTGGTTAAGTGCTGATGTTGTTGAAATTGTTGGTTGTTTGGGGTGTTTGGTTCTAGGTCTTCTGAGTTTTAATGCCTCAGAAGGGTCTTCTTCTTGTACAGTTTCATCTATGGTAGGGATGGGGATTGAGATTCTATGAGAGGTTTGAGGAGGGATAGATGCTGGAATAGTAGAAGAATTTAAAACAGGGGCAGCAGATGAATTACCTCTTTTCTTGGGAGTCTGCTGAGATGATCCTTCTGATGGCGCCTTCCTCTTCTTGGTCTTCTTCAGAGTCACTTCTGGTTGAAGTTGATGCAGATCTCTGATATTCAGCTTTGGATCTGTACCATCTGCCTTGCACGCATCCAGGTACCTGAGAATCACTTCTGGTTTGGATTCAATTTCAGAAAATAACGGAAAATCACTCAGAGGCACTCTTCTGCTGGAGATATCAGCAAGGGGAGTAGCTCTGGGTTCCTTCTGAATATTCTCTATCAGCTTCATCTTTTTCAGGTTCTTTGCGTTCAGAGGTTTCCCAATTGTTAGTTCAATAATGCTTAGCTCTTGAGCTTCTATCAGATGCTCAATCAGCCTATTCTCTGTCAGAATATCTGATATCAACCTTACAAAAGGTATCCAATCCCTCTTGGTTCTTTCTTCTTCCCTTGTTTCTTTCACACTTGTTCTGAGGTGGTTGAACAGGAAGTGAGCCAGATTGATCTTTATCTTCTGATCAATAAGTAGATCAGAAACTGCTGATCCACATTTATGTAATCAGGAGAACTGGTTGGTTTCCTGTGGTTGAAGCACCCCAGAATAATCTTAGCCCACACTCTGCAATGATCCTTCAGATCTTTAATCTTGCTGCTGGGCATCCCAAGAGTGAAAATCCTGTTAGCTACCACACCTATATCAGCACATCTTTCAGCCATGTCCACACAACGGACGCCACCACCATTTTGACCGATTAGCCTTGCAATAAGATCTTCAGTAATCACAATCTTCTTCCCCATAACAAAGGAGGTGACTAGATGTGTTGAAGTCTTGGCGTGAATCCAAAATTCCTTGACCAGCATTGGGAATGTTGGTCCAACCAACCTATCGAAATACCTTTCCCACTTTTGAGCCCTAACTTCTTCAGTTAGGTCAAAACCGTTCTCCTTCAAGCTTTCAAAGTCAATGATTAATTCAGAAAGCACTTCAAGATTCTTCACCGGAGTGAGGAGAGTTCTGAGTGGCACTTGATATTGCTCAGATGATGCTTTCTTCTGAGTACCTGCAGAAACGCTGCTGGAGGTTGCCATGTTCACGCTAAAAGGTTTTTTGAGAATGAACTGAGGAAAATAGGTTGCAAGAGATGAACACAGAAATATGCAGAAAATGCTTGAGTATTAGTGAGAAAGTGTAAAGAATAAGAATGAGAGATTAATGTGCTTAAATAGAGTTTTCAAAACTATTTTGAAAAGATAAACGTTTTTAAGAAAGAGAAAAATCATGATTGCCATTTAAAAGCATGATTACTTTTCATTAAATGCTTGCTGATTTTGGGGGATTTGAGAAAGATACTTAAAAACGGTTACCAGACATGTGTCTCAATGCACCCAATCAGCACTTTGCCTTCTCAGAAGCGTGCACGCGTTCTGCTTCAGAGATATGCTGATGATTGGATGACACTTGTTTGATGTAGTGATCAGCACGTCTGTCTTTGAGCTTTAGACTCTCAGATCTTTAGACTTGCATCTGATACAATCTGCATGTTCTATCTTTCTGAAAGGAGATTGATCAGAAGTTCACAGTAAAATAATTACATTCTGAAGGTAAATATATGGAATTAAAACATTTTCACTCTGGGCACACTTTCATGCTGAGATGTTTCATAATGAAATTAAACCTATCTTCTGAAAGGGGTTTAGTAAAGATATCAGCCCATTGATGGTCTGTATCTATAAATTTTAAGTTCAAAATACCTTTCTGAATATAGTCCCTAATGAAGTGATGTTTTATTTCTATATGCTTAGCTCTAGAATGTAAAATGGGATTCTTACTTAAGCAAATAGCAGAAGTATTATCACAAAGTATAGGAATGTTACTCTCAAAAATCTGGAAGTCTTCAAGCTGACTTTTCATCCAGAGCATTTGTGTGCTACATCCTGCTGCTGCTATGTACTCAGCTTCTGCTGTTGACAGAGCAATTGTTGATTGCCTTTTGCTGGACCAAGAAATCAGATTTTCTCCCAGAAACTGGCAGCTTCCAGAAGTACTTTTACGTTCCACTCTGTCTCCAGCAAAATCAGCATCACAGTAGCCTACTAAGCTGTAATCACTAGATTTTCTATAAAACAAACCCAGATTAGTAGTACCTTTCAGATACTTGAAAATTCGCTTAACAGCTGTTAAGTGAGATTCTCTAGGATCTGATTGGAATCTAGCACAGATACAAACACTGAATAATATGTCAGGTCTTGAAGCCGTCAGATAGAGGAGAGAACCAATCATACCTCTGTAGACTTTCTGTTCTACATTTTTGCTTACCTCTTCTCTTTCCAGAATGCACGTGGGATGCATTGGAATCTTTGATGGCTTACATTCTGAGAGGTCAAATTTCTTCAGAAGATCTCTGATGTATTTGCTCTGATGAATGTAAGTTCCTTCTGGAGTTTGATTGATCTGAATTCCTAGAAAGAATTTCAGTTCCCCCATGAGGCTCATCTCAAATTCTGCCTGCATACACTTAGCAAATTTTCTTCCAAGAGAAGGATTAGTAGAACCAAAAATAATATCATCAACATAAATTTGACAGACTAAGATGTCACTCTTAACTGATTTACAGAATAGAGTAGTGTCCACTTTCCCTCTGGTGAATTCATTTTCCAGCAGAAAGTTTCTTAGCCTTTCATACCAAGCTCTAGGAGCTTGTTTCAGACCATACAGTGACTTCTTTAGTTTGAAAACATGTTCTGGATGTTTCGTATTTTCAAAACCTGGGGGTTGGTGTACATAAACTTCTTCTTCTATATAACCATTTAAGAATGCACTTTTGACATCCATCTGATACAGAGTGATGCCTCTATTAACAGCAAATGAAATTAAAAGTCTGATAGATTCTAACCTGGCGACTGGGGCAAAGGTTTCTGTATAGTCTATCCCCTCTTGCTGACTATAACCTTGTGCAACCAGTCGTGCCTTGTTTCTGATGACTTCACCTTGTTCATTTAGCTTGTTTCTGAACACCCATCTTGTTCCAATGACGTTGAATCCTTTTGGTCTGGGAACGAGATCCCATACGTCGTTTCTGGTGAATTGATTTAGCTCTTCTTGCATTGCCAGAATCCAGTCATTATCCAGAAGTGCTTCATCAATTGAAGAAGGTTCAATCAGAGACACCAGTCCCATAAGTGTTTCTTCAGAGTTTCTGAAGCTTGCTCTTGTTCTGATTGGATCTTCCTTTCTTCCTAGGATAGTCTCTTCTGGGTGATCCAAGCTGCTTCTGGGTAATCTCTTCTGAGGTTGATCAGCAGCTGTTGTAGGATTTCTAGCAGTGCTCCTTTCAGACGTTGAAGAAATGTCTGTGTTGAGAGCTTCTGATGACTTGTTTTCAGAACCTGCAAATTCAATTTCTATACCTGCAAAAACTTCATTCTGCTTTGACTTTTCAGAGTCAAGCTTGTCATCAAAACGAACACTGATTGATTCTTCCACAATCTGTGTTTCTGTATTGTATACTCTGTACCCTCTTGAGCGTTCAGAGTATCCTAACATAATACACTTCTGTGCTTTAGAGTCAAACTTGTTCAAATAATTCTTTGTATTTAATATAAAGCAAGTACATCCAAAAGGATGAAAATATGAAATGTTGGGCTTTCTGTTCTTCCACAATTCATATGGAGTCTTTTCCAGAATAGGTCTTATTGAGATTCTATTCTGAATGTAGCACGCTGTGTTTATTGCCTCTGCCCAGAAGATCTTAGCAACGTTTGTCTCATTGATCATGGTTCTGGCCATTTCTTGCAATGTTCTGTTCTTTCGTTCTACAACTCCATTTTGTTGGGGAGTTCTAGGACAAGAGAAATCATGCAGAATGCCTCTGTCATTAAAGAATGACTCAAAGTCTTTATTTTCAAATTCTCCACCATGATCACTTCTGACTTTAACGATTCTAAGATCCTTTTCATTCTGAACTTGGTTACAGAAGGTAACAAACACAGAGTGTGACTCGTCCTTGTGTCTTAAGAACTTTACCCATGTCCATCTGCTATAGTCATCTACGATTACTAACCCATACTTCTTACCACAGACTGAAGCAGTTTTAACTGGTCCAAATAAGTCAATGTGCAGAAGTTCTAATGGCTTAGAGGTAGAAACAACATTTTTGGATTTAAAAGAAGGTTTAGCAAATTTGCCTTTCTGACATGCTTCACACAGAGCATCTGAATTGAACTTCAAATTAGGAAGTCCTCTGACCAGATTGAGTTTGTTAATCTGAGATATTCTTCTCATACTAACATGCCCCAATCTTCTGTGCCAGATCCACTGCTTGTTGTTAACAGACAGAAGACATTTTACATTCTGACTCTTTAGTTCAGAAAGTTTGATTTTGTAAATGTTGTTTTTCCTCTTACCATTAAACAGGATAGTCCCATCTTTCTGACTAACAGCTTTACATGATTTTTGATTAAAGATTATATCATAACCGTTATCACTTAATTGACTTATGGATAACAGATTATGCATCAATCCATCTACTAGCAGAACATTATTAATAGAGGGAAGATTTCCATTACCTACAGTTCCAGAGCCAATTATCTTTCCCCTCTGATTGCCTCCAAAGCCAACGTGGCCTCCAGGCTTAAGTTCCAGGCTTTGGAACATATGCCTTCTTCCCGTCATGTGTCGTGAGCAGCCAGAGTCCAGGTACCATGACTGGTGTTTCTGACTTGCTGCTAAAGATATCTGCAACATGTATTATTTTATCCTTAGGTACCCAGATTTTCTTGGGTCCTGATTTGTTAGTTTTACCAAAACTCTGGTTGAATTTTGGTTTCACAGAGTGCTTACTGCTAGTATATTTGATATCATGTGTGTGACCATACACAAAGTGTGAATTCAGAGGAGTGTGTTTAATGGTTAAGTCCATGACATTCTTTGGTGTAGGAACCTTACCTTGGTATCCTATTCCTTTCCTGCCGTTTCTGCTAACCCCATAGATCATTGAAGCCATTCTGCTTCTATCTATGCTTTTAGCTAGGAACTTCTGGAAACTGTGATCATACTCCTTGATGATCTCATCAGCGTTGCTGGGAGTTTCAAAAATTGGTTCCTTCTGAGAGTTTTGTAAAGTGTTTTCTAATTTTGAAATCTTATTTCTCAGCTCAGAATTTTCCAATTTGAGACTCTCAGTCTTATTAGAGTCGGATTCAAGATTCCTTTTCAGGTCTCTGAATTTAGCTCTAATTTGCTGATAACGTTCCAGAATCTCATTAAGGCTTTCAGCAAGTTCAGCCTTTGTAAAGTTAACAGCAAAGTTAGGAAATACCTCTTCAGTGTCTGATTCTGAGTCTGATTCAGAAGCTTCACTATCTTCTGAAATGTTAGCCATGAGAGCTATGTTTGCCCTTTCATCATCTGATTCTGAGTCAGCTTCAGACGAGTCAGAGTCATCCCATGTAGCCATGAGACTTTTCTTCTTCTTTCTTCCAAACTTCTTTTTGGGCTTTTCCCTCTGAAGCTTTGGGCAGTCACTCTTGTAGTGTCCTTGCTCATTGCACTCATAGCAGATGATGTCTTTGGTGTTTGGCTTTTTGCTACTGGAGGAGCCTTCAGATCTTCTGTATCCAGAGGAAGAATCTGTCCTTCTGTATCTGGAAGAGGACTCGTTCTGATCAGATCTTCTGGGATTCCTGAACTTCCTTTGTCTTTGCTTCCACAGTTGATTTACTCTTCTGGAGAGAAGGGAAAGTTCGTCTTCTTCTGATGAGGATCCATCAGATGTTTCTTCAACTGCCTGCAAAACTTTAGACTCAAATTTTCTGTTAGATTTTAATGATAAAGGCTTACCTTGCTTCTGAGGCTCATCAGCTTCTAGCTCTATCTCATGACTTCTGAGGGAGCTGATAAGTTCCTCCAGAGTGATTTTGTTGAGATCTTTAGCTAGCTTCAGAGCAGTAACCATAGGCCTCCACTGCTTGGGTAAACTTCTGACGATTTTCTTGACATGGTCAGCAGTAGAGTATCCTTTGTCCAGAACTTTGAGACCAGCTACCAGAATCTGGAATCTAGAGAACATAGTTTCAATGGATTCAGATTCTTCCATTTTGAACGCCTCATACTTCTGAATAAGCGCCAGAGCTTTTGTTTCTTTGACCGGAACATTGCCCTCATGCGTCATTCTGAGAGAATCAAAAATATTCTTTGCTGTGTCTCTGTTGGAGATCTTTTCATACTCAGTATAGGAGATGGCACTGAGGAGGATGGTTCTGGCCTTGTGGTGATTCTTGAAGTCACGCTTTTGTTGATCAGACATTGTTTTTCTATCAATCTTCTGACCACTTGCATTCACAGGGTGCGTGTATCCATCTGTCACCATATCCCACAGATCAGCATCATGTGCCAGAAAGAAGCTTTCAATTCTGTCTTTCCAGTAATCAAAGTTTTCTCCATCAAAGACTGGAGGTTTGCCACTGAATCTGTCTCTGTCCTCATTGTTGTCATTGCTGATGTGAGAATTGTTTCCTGCCATTGTGTTTTTCTGACGCTGGATCTTGTACTGATACGGTTAAGTGTTTTAGCTCAGAACCAGGCGATCTGATGCCAATTGAAGTGGTGAAAAACACAAGAAGGGGGGGTTGAATTGTAAAACTGAAATCTAATGCAATGAACACGATATTTTTATCCTGGTTCGTTTGATCTCAAACTACTCCAGTCCACCCGTCAAGGTGATTTCGCCTCTCTCCAACGAGGTCTTAATCCACTATATTCAACTGAATATTACAGACTGCTTTAACAACTGCTAAAGCCTTCTTGATTCAAACCACAACCCGGTTTGTCAAGGTAACACTTTCTTACAAAGAGATAAAACTATGTGTGTGTGGATGTTTTCTACAAAACTGTATCACAACTGTGATGTATACACAAATTGAAGCTTAGAAACTAGATTGCTAAACAGTAATAGAATATCAGAGTGTGTGGTTTAGCAAAACTGAGAGAACGAAGATTATGGTTTAGCTTTTGTGCGTGTAGAGATTTGGAGAGCATTAACCATTCCAATCTTCAAAGCCTTGTTTATATAGCACTGAGATGATGAACGTTGGATCCAATATTCTTGATTCAATGCTAATAACAAGCTTTCCTTATTGAGCAGATCTTGTCTGGAATGAGGCCGTTGGAATTAATTTGCTTTCAATGCACAGTACCGTTGCTTACTTAATGCAAGTTCTGGCTTGGCTCATTCTGACTCTGCTTCGCTGCTGATGAACTATTGTGTTTCTTTATCAGAGTGTTGAGCGCAGTCTCGTTCATCAGGCTTCAGCATGTACGTGAGTTGATCATCTGATTTTAATCATTCTGATATAGCAACTTCTGATGCTGGTGTCTGAAATCAAGTTCTGATGCTGAATAGATGTGATCTTGCTTATTTCAATCAGAGTATCTGCACGTCAGAACATAATAATTTTAGGCAGCAGATAGTTCATACATGAAACTTATAAATACTATATCTTTTCACTTTGTTATCATCAAAACTTAAATATAGGGTAGTAGATTCAAACTTTGTTCTAACAATAACTTCATCTTGGAAAGAGAAGGAACCTGTGTAGGGTTACTTCATGATGAGTCCGTGTAAAACTTCATCTTGGAAAGAGAAGGAACCTGGGTAGGGTTGTTTCATGATGAGTCCGTGTAAAACTTCATCTTGAAAATGAGAAGTAACTTGTGTAGGGTTGCTTCATGATGAGTCCGTGTAAAAATTCATCTTGGAAAGAGAAGGAACCTGGGTAGGGTTACTTCAGCTGGTCGTGTAGATAAATGCCCGAACTTGTTACACGTATTAATCTCTGACCTGAGAAAGAAAGATAGTTTTCCTGGCTTATTACAGGTATTAATCTCTGACCTGAGAAAGAAAGATATTTTTCCTGGCTAGTTACAGGTATTAATCTTTAATCTCTTCATGTAGATATTTTTCCTGGCTTGTTACAGGTATTAATCTACAATCACTCGTCCACAGATAGTTTTCTTGGCTTGTTATTGGTATTAATCTGGAACTTGAAAATTGTTGGTCGTTGAGATAGTTGTCCTGGCTGGTTTCAGGTATTAATCTCTGACCTCAGAAATAAAGATAGTTTTTCTGGCTTGTTACAGGTATTAATCTTCAATCTCTTCATGTAGATAGTTTTCCTGGCTTGTTACAGGTATTAATCTACAATCACTCGTCCGCAGATAGTTTTCCTGGCTTGTTATAGGAATTAATCTAGAACTGTTGAAAATTGTTGATGGTAGCCATCTGTTGATTGACCTTTTCCTGAAAAGGTAAAACGTTAGCTGTATACAATGTCATGGTGTATGAAATGCATGGTGTCATGATGTTCTTAAAATAAATGATATTGTGTCGTATGCACTTATCATGTATGTAAATAGGATGTATGAAATGTGAAATGTTTATTGAAGTGTATCTTTGTCTGGGAAAATAAATCCTTGACTAATGCTGGGGAGTCGTTAAATCCCGGACTGCTGTTGAAGAGTAGGTATGTCTTCAAATTTTGCTTAGAATGTTTCCACCGGGGATTCCTGTTTTGAGGAGAACTCCGCTGGGGAATGTTGAAAACTCTGTAGAGAGTGTTAATTCCCTCTTGGGGAAAAGAGTTCAGGAGTCTCAGTTGTCCGTTGCTCTACTGAGGAGTTATCTTGGGGAAGATTTAAGTTAACTGTTATTTGGTCATATTCCATGCTTCGTAGTAGCTTGCTAGAAAAGATGAAGTTGAACTGATATCTGGCCGGGTCCAGGCTTCACAACAACTTACTAAAGTTATATGTTATTTGGTCGGTTTCCAGGCTTCACAGTAACTTGTTGGGGATTGTAGAGTAGTCTACTGGGGAAGAGGAGTTATGGTCCTCTGATTTGTAGTGGTTGGAGAGGCAAACTCAAGTTGGGGAATTCTGCTGTTTGTTGGGGAAATAAACCATGTTGCCAATCTGTTGGAGAGGTGGCGACTTCACTGGGGAAATCCTCGGGGATTCTTGAGGTCGTCTCAGCTGGGGAAAAAGTTTTCAGATATTAAACTATGGCTGGGAGTCATCCTTTGAGAAGGATTTGGGGGAGTTTTGTCACTGCCCCTAGTAGCAAGTGTTTGTGGCACTGCCAGGAACTAATTGATTGTACGTAATCCTTTGTTGGTATTTGCGTTCAATTCCCCAAGTGATTTAGATGGAGACCTGCCCCTGGTTATTCAGTATTTCTTGAGAGATTTCTTAGAATCATGACTGGACTTCCCCAGGTGTGCTGGATAGTGACATGTCATGCCCCCTTGTTGATAGGAGATTTTTCATTGGAAATGTCATCCTACTTGGAAGTGATTTTGTTCATTGAGAGGTTTTTTGTTCATCGAATATTCGTTGTGTGAATTTCTCCACTGTCAAACAAATAGCCATATGCAAACAGCGATATTAAAATAATGCAAAGTTTATGCTTGTCTTGATGTTTTGAAAATGCGTTTTAGCAAGTAAAGAAATTTTGTAAGAAAATTCAACTCAGGATTTAGAGTAAAGCCTTACATGAGTCAGGATACCTTTTGTAACAGTATGCTTTCGAACTAACCCATGTTTCAATTAGGACTTTTGAAGGGTTGTAACGTGGCTTGGTTCAGGGTTTAAGAAACAAAGGATAAGGCTCAAAGTGTATTTGTACCCACCCGCTCTTCATGATGTTCTTCAGTCCTAAACTTAGTTAATTGTACGTTTGAACTCCAATTGAGTCTGGAATGACATTTTGGTGATGGTTCAAACAAGTTTAGTTTGTCGGAAGGCAGTCATTTTTGCAACATTTGTCATGTTATCGAGGATTTGTAGTGACCTCTTTCTTTTGATTTGTTATCCCTAATGTTTGCCTGACTGTTCTTGTTTTGAGATTACAGTCAGCGGGATGCTCCAGTTTTCTTAAGTCTCCTTTGTATGTTTTGACTTAGCGGGCTTTTCTCTTGATAGATAATGACTACCTATTCGGTAGGGAACCATCACCGTCTTTTGATTCCATGGGAATGTTTTTGATGTCATTTGTTGTATTACAAAGTGAAAGTTTGCGACTGAACGCGCATTTGAATTAACTGAGAGACTACCCTGCCCCGGGTTTTAATTAAAGGTTTCAATTTGTGTAAAAAAGAAAACTTCTACTTCTTTGGCTAAAAGGGGTTGACTAGGGATTATCTTCTTTATAACTCCAGTGTTTAGGATTTGAAAGAACGCATGTACATCATCAGCAAGGTCTGTTCAAAAGCATACTGTATGAGATTATGGCATTGTTTTCGTCATCCTCCCTCTAAAGGCTTGCAACTTTTAGCAAGAGTTGAATGTTATAAAGAGAGTAAAAAACATAGTTTAAATATAGTGAAAACGAATGGATGAATTCAAGACAAACATATGCAATGCATTAATGAAACAGAGTTTGACATTAATAAATAAGTGTTTAAACAACAAAAGAAATTACAATTGAAAATTCAAAATGAACAAGACGCTCTTAATGATTCGGCATAGGAGCAGTGATCACGTTTTGAGTCTCCGAAGGGTCAAACTCGATTTCCTTGGCGTCAATCAAATTCTGAATCTTGTACTTCAATGCCCAACAATCATTAGTAACATGCCCGGGACTGCCGGAATGATAAGCACATGTTGCATTAGGATTGTAATTAGGAGAACAAGTTTTGGGGTTTGGATGAGGTCCTATCAACGTAATCAGTTTCATCCTCAACAAGTGTTGTAGCGCTTGATACAGTGGCATCTTGATGTTGGTAAACTGTCTTTTGGGCTTGTCTAGCCTTCCTTGATTTCCCTTTTGTTGTCGCTGCGATGCAGAACCGGTGATCAGGACTGCCGCCACATGTTGATCATGACGACTCTTTTGACCATACACAGCATTGGACTCTTTCTTCCCATTGTATGTCTTTTTCTGAGCATCATAGGGTGTAGCTCCTTGGATTTTTCCATTTTGATGCCAGCTTCGACCCTTTCGCCTGTTAGTATTATTTCGGTGAACCCGGCTGAGGAGCTTCCGATTAGGTGATTGAAGAAAGGTCCCGTCAAAGTTCCTATGAAGATGTCAATCAGCTCCCTGTCGGTTAAAGGGGGGTGCACCCTACCAGCCAAATCTCTCCACTTTTGGGCGTATTCTTTGAAGCTCTCGTCGGAACGCATGGTTATGTTCTGAAATTGCACACGAGTTGGTGCAAGATTATCGTTGTATTGGTACTGCTTGTAGAAAGCAGCAACTAGATCCTCCCAGGTGTGGATGCGAGAACCCTCCAATTGATAGAACCATTCAAGTTGAGTCCCTACTAGGCTCTCTTGGAAGAAATGGATCCAAAGCTTCGGATATGTTGTGTATGGCTGAATCTTACGGACATAAGACTTTAAGTTCATCTTAGGGCAAGAGACTCCATCATACGGGGAAAAGATAGGGATTTTAAATTTTGGTGGGATGAGCACTCCGGAAACTAAACCCATGTCTCCTAAGTCCAAGCCAGGCACAACTTGGATTTCCATAGCTTTTAGTCTATCTTCAAGTTGTTTGTATTTTTCATCCGCCGATGGATACCGCTCCTCAGAAGAGTCATCGTCATCAATAGCTATGTTAGATTTAATGCTTTCAGCTTCCTCTTCTTGACTGTCTTTAGAAGAAGCATCTTCTTTTTGAACTAGCTGGACATTCCCCTTGGACCTTCTCCTCACGTTGAGGATGACCAACTTTTTCTTCTTCTTGCTCTCTTTGGTGAAGAGTGTTTTCAGATCTTCCTGCCCCTTTTCCAAGTTCATGAGCACTTGTTGGAACTGAGAGTTTTGAGCTTGGAGATCTTTCACCGTTTGTTCCATATCCATCTTACTGAAATAAACAGTGAGAAGATAAGGAAACCTATATGGGAGAGACTTGTCATGATATGTGGATGCATGTTTTCAAGGATCTCGCGGGGTAAACACAAGAAAAATGTTAGAATTTGAACGTCGATCAACAGCTTTGATTGGAGAACTTTGTATCGGTGGATGTCCTTCCAAGAGAATTAAGCTCACCATGTCAAGTGGGTTATAACCCTTGATTCAAGTTTGACGGTGTTTGGTTAGAGGAAAATAAATCCTCTTGCCCCTTGATAGATGTCTGGTTCAATGTGACCCTGCATCATGGACCCTTGAGATCCTTGAAATGGTTATTGAAAATGCTATGGTATGATGTTATGATGTTATGTACAAGTATGCAAAGTAAGCAAGTTTATATACAAATAATCATATACACACAAAGCAGACAAGTACTTAGGTTTAGGCTTGCATGGGGTTTGTAGGTAAGTACCCTCTTGAAGTTTAGATGGCTTAACCTGTCCTAGTTAATAGTAATCGGGTTTTAAGGGATCTCAATATCACTGATCTTTCCCACAAGTTTCGTTCCAATCGACAATTGACTTTTCACCAAATAAAACTTGGGAGTTAAATCTCAATGAGTGTAGCATCGAGTATCAACCAACTTCGGACTGCACCAAAGTCGGCTATCTCACTACGTCTTAATGGCCAAGTTGTTCAAGTAAAGGTTCTAAAAGTCAGTTAGTGCTTCATGACACCACATAGCGGCCCCGTATTCTCCTTGACTACTCAAGGGCTACCGGTACCCATAAATGTGTCACACTAATGTAGCTATTTCTTAGACCATGTCGGTATACCCCATACAATTTCCATAATGTATTGCTACTTACCTATAAGGTATCCCAAATCCGGGTAGAGGATTAGAACAAGCCCAAACAAGGAACCAAAGTGTAAAGCAAACAAATCAAACCATGAAAGCAAGTAAAGGTGATCTAGCCCTAAGGTTACCCCATTTTTAAGTTGAGTCCCCAGCAGAGTCGCCAGTTCTGTGATACGGTGGGAGAATTGACTTGGGTGTTTTGCGTTTGATTGCAAATGTTGCGGTTAGCAAGAGTCGCCACCGACTTTTCTTTTATCCAAAAGGAAAGGCTGAAAAGAACAGGAAAGACCTTTGAGATTATTTCTGAGTTCGGGGGTAGATAATGAAAAGGGAAGGTATTAACACCCTTTTCATCTGTAGTTATCTATTGTCTCTTAGTTGCTTGTTAGACCACTTGCTTTTGTTTGAAAATGTGCTTTTTGTGGGTTTTGAAAGTATTTTGAAAAGGCGCATTCGTTTAGGCAAACTTTGTAATAGTTCTCGTTTGTAAGAACGTATACAAAGTGTTGAGCTTTTGAAAATATTTCATGTTTGGGAAAAGGTTTTGAAAGTGTTTTGAAAGTGTTGGTGTTTGTTTTGAAAATGAGCAAGAATGTTTGATTTGAAAGTGAGCATGCAACTGGGAAAAATCTACCTACTCAAAATTCTTTGTTCATTTCTTCCTTACCATTGATTTGATAAGAAGCCTTATCTTTGGATGTAAAGGGACGGGCGTGAGTCATCGTATAGTCATGATAGCAATGTTGTGAAATATCTTAGCATTTCTCTTTGAGGGACTAAGATCATTTGTAAGGCAACATTCATAGCGTCATCGAGGGACTATGATCTTGTATTTTTTATTATTTTTGCTAAGATATCCCAAATGCATAACATGACCATTTTTATAAGGCAACAAGTGGAATTACCCTAAGGATGCATGTGTCTAAAGTGTGTTTGATTGTGTGATGCGGTGGCAGAACTGACTGTTAATACTGGTTTGCGTTTTTTGTTCGCAAAATGTCGCGGTAAGCAAGAGTCGCCACCGACTTTTATTTTATCCAATCAGGAAAAGGAAAAAGAACAGAAAAAACCTTTTTTGAGATGTTTCTGAGTACGGGGGTAGGTTATAGAAAGGGAAGGTGTTAGCACCCTTTCTATCCATGGTTTTCCATGAGCTCTTAGGTACTTGCTCATTTTGAAATTGCTTGTGTGTACTTGCTTTGAAAAGTTTTGTTTTACTTTATTTTAACCCTTGTTTCTGTCCTCAAGAGTGTTACGAAGTTGTTTTTGAAAACTTTGTTTGAGAAAGTGTTTGTGTGAAAAAAGTTTGTTTGTTTGAGCAAGTACCTAGGAACTAATCTACCTACTCGAAAAAGGTCTGTTCATTTTCCTTTTAGACAATGCTATCCCATTATTGAGAAATAGGTAGCATCGTCGTTAGAGTTTTTTTAGGGACATTCGAAGGGACATGTACGATCACAAAAGCGATGCTAGGAAATATTAGTAATTATCCTAAAGCCTTAAAGATCCTTTTCCGAGGCAACATCCGAATAGGTCATTTTAGATCTTTCGGGGCTAGAGGACAACCACTAACAAACCCTATACTTCATGACCGTTTACCGAAGGCAACCGGAGTGGAGTAAACCCTAGGAGTGAGCATGTGCGAGTGTAATTTTTCACTTAATTATCTTTGCATAATTAGGGCTTTCTACCGTATTAATTTTTAGTTTGTATTTCCATACAATCCTATTAACATACATCTAAGCAGTTTATAGTTTGCGGAAATTAAAGGTGCGGCAAGTTTTAAAGTCCTAGCTATTACAGGGCTTTTGCAGATACATAATTATCTTGACTGAAAATAAAAATGCGGAAGTTTAAAACCCTACTTAATCTATTACAACCTCGAAACAGTTACAAATAATAATAAAAAGGAAATTAAAAAAATGTGCGCGGCGAATTAAATGCGAGAATAATTAAAGAAGCCTAAAAATTTAATTGAAAAAAAATATTTAGGTTATTTTTTTGAGAAAGATTATTAGGTTATGTACAAATTAAAACCCTAATTCTAATTGATTAAAATTATGAAAAAAAAACAATTAAATTGCCCTAAATAATTAAACTAATTAATTAATTAAAGAAACAAAATATTTTTTATGAAAAAAAGATTTTTAGGTTTTTTTTGTGATTTTTTGATTTAATAAAAAAACTGATTTTTGTGTTATTTTTGTAAAAAGAAAATAAATAGCAAAATTAAAAAAAGAATTAAAATAAAATATTTAGAGATGGGCCTGTGTTGTTGAAAAAGGGAGGTCTAAGTTGAATTGTTCAGGCCCATCTGCCTTGCGCTGGATCAAGTGGAATTCCCTTCTGATGGTTTACCATGCTCCTTGCTTACCGAGCGTTGGATTGGTGATGGTGAGAATCCATTGGCTGAATTCTTGGGTTGTATGGTGGGCGCCTGGAAACATAATGTACAAAATCTACATGTAAATGTTGTGAAAATAGCAAAACGCTGGGACCTAGGATCGAACCCAGGTCCTATACATTTTCAAACGCGCGCTTCACCACCGGGCCACCTGTTCTATTTGTTATAATACTGAAATAAGAATAATATAATACAATATGACTTAGTATGTTACAAAAACGTGCGAAATTTGAATCGTTCACTCACGTCTCGCCATACCATTGTCTTCTTCGCTGAGACCGTCGTCTTAGGCTAAGACTTTTACCTACAGACAAGCGTCTGTAGCCATAACCTGTGCACTTCAAAAATCACGTTCAAGTAATATAAATATGATTCAAGACCATGGATCAATTGGGTTTGACCCTCTGATCATAATGGTGTCCTTCATTAGGGCAAATTGTTCCTGCATTTGAAAGCCCTAAAACGATAAGGTAAACCCTAGCCATGGCAAATATGCATACAGGCATCAAAACACAAAATTACGTAAACCAAAATATTCCAAATGATAATACAAATATCATGCTATGCTTAAAAGTTATTAACCGTGCGTAAATAACCAAAATCAAATTCAAGAAATATGCCAAACCGTGAGATACGTGGAGGCTGATTCCTGGAGTTTTGAGGCGTGCAAAGGATCCTATTAGCTTCAGGAGATGTCCAGGAAACGATTGGGGGTGTTGAACTGCTTTGAATTGTCCTCTAAGTTGGAAAGCGATTCACCACTTTTTGCCAATTTTTTCAGTTTTGTTTCCAGCTTTCACGACCTCCAAACCTTGTTCTTGCGCCTTGGTTATGTTCTGTATTTGTACTAGAATACATTAGGTCAATAAAAATGCATTGTATCTTGGTGAATTAAGGAGATTGGATTTGATTTTATCCTTGTATTGGAAAGGCCTAATCATGCCAATTTTTGCTTCAATTTTCTTTTCACGATTTGATCTGATATTCCAGCTTGATTAGATTGTGATTCCTATAAAAAATCAGATCAAAAATCAATCTTTTGTATTTTTTGCAATTTATTTGATTTAATTTGAATTTTAAATAATAAAAAATCAAAATAAAATAAATAATGAAGCAAATAAAGTGTAGATGCTGATTTGGGTCGTGGACAATGTCACAAATAAGATTCAATCATGAAAAGTTAGGCCCAATTGACAAAAAATGCACTTTTGAGCATATTTGACTTTTGGCAATTTTACAAAAATGGTCAACTTTGATGAGGCATATCTCCTGAAATTTTAACCCTAGAGAGGTGTTCTTGGACTTTTTAGAAAGCTTAAGATGTCCTCTAAACAACCCTTTTGGTTTCATTTCAATTGGGTCTTCCATGTTCATGTAAGAAGCTTTGACCCAAAAGGTGTTTTGTTGACTTTTCAAAAGGACCTATAATGTAGAAATTCATATCTTTTGATGAGTGAATATTTTGAACTTGTGGTATGAAGATGAATTGTATGGAATTTCATCCTCTTCAAAATGAGCCTTGGACGGAAAATTTCTGATAAAGTATGAAGAAGTTATGCTTGGTCAAAATTTGGTTAACTTTTCCTGAGAAACCCTAATTTAGCAACTTTTGGGTTTTGATGAATTTGGGGAATTCCTTGAGGAATCATGATCAACCCTTGATCAAATGATGGATATCACTTAAAAATGTTGATATTGACAAAAAATATTGAAGTTTGACTGTATGTGGGCCATATTTGACTTTTGACCTAATACGGTTGATTTTTCGGCATCTGAGCAGTTGACTGAGCAAACTTCGTGTGCAAGGCATGAAACTTGACATGGATGATCTTGAGAACATATTGGGACCATGGAAGGCATTTGGGACCTTTGTATTTCACACGTCTTGATGAAAATGGAAACCCTAGTTTGAGATTCATTGCTTTAGGTGAGAGTTTGTCTGGTTAACTCTTAGGCATCCTTGAACAAGTTGGGAACCTCAATGGGCATGTGTTGAGTAAAATGAGAGGGCAAATTTTTGGGTACAACAGGTGCCCCTGTTCAATCTTCTTAAACCTGAGGATGTATATTGGCTTATCTGCCTTTCGTAATCTGAAGGTGGAAGATGATTGAACACTAGAGTGCTCAGAAATTTGCACTCGTCTGAGATGGTGCTGGACTGTGTAGGTAGTATCGGGAATGGGCTTACAGATGCCATTTGGAAGATGACGGAGAGTCGTCGGAGATGGGCTTAAAGATGCCATCCAGAATAATGTTGATTTTATGAGATATTCCTTCGATGAGAATTCTTGTTCCTGTCGTTAAGGAGGAATCTGTTGCAGAATGTTGGTCTCTGTCTTGGTTGAAATAGAATTTTATGAGCTTCAGTTGTCTGTTACTCTACTGGGGAATCACCTCTTAGTCGAGAGATGAAAACGAACTGTTATCTAGTCATGCTCTAGGCTTTACAATGATTTTTCTAAGGATAATATGATTAACTGCTATCTGGTCGTGCTCCAGGTTTCACCCAAATCGATACTAAGATAGTCTCCACTATCTGCTCGTTTCTAGGCTTCATAGTATCAAGATATTATTTGGTCGATTTCCGGGCTTCATAGCTTGAATTTGAGATATACCACTATCTGGTCGATTCCAGGCTTCATAGAATTTTTTAGAAATCAAGATATTATCCGGTCGATTTTCGGGCTTCATAGCTTTAATTTGAGATATACCACTATCTGGTCGATTCCAGACTTCATGGTATTTTGGAGAAATCAAGATATTATTCGGTCGATTTCCGGGCTTCATAGCTTAAATTTGAGATATACCACTATTTGGTCAATTCCAAGCTTCGTAGTGTTTTGTACTGTTATTCGGTCGTTCTCCAGGCTTCACAGTATGATGGGGAAATTAAGCTGTTATCTGGTCGATTTTCGGGCTTCATATCTTTTAAACTGGAATAGAAATCTTAGTATCGATTTGACTGAACCAGAGAGAGGTCTCGAGTTATCTTCCGCTGGGAGAGAAATCTTAGTATCGATTTGATTGAACCCGGGAGAGGTCTCGGAATAACTTTGACTGGCATAGAAATCAAGGGAATCTTAGCGGCGATTCGGCTGACCCAAGCGAAAGTCTTAAAACATCTTCAACTAGAATAGAAACCTTAATGTCGGTTTGACTGAACCAGAGAAAACTTGTGAGAACTTCAACTGGGAGAGAAATCTTAATATCGATTTGACTGATCCCGGGAGAGGTCTCAGATTAACTTTGACTGGCATATAAATCAGGGGAATCTTAGCGGCGATTCGGATGACCTAGACGGAAGTTTTAGAACATCTTCAACTAGAATATAAACCTTAGTATCGGTTTGATTCAACCAGAGAAAATGTTGGAATATCTTCAACTGGAATAGAAACCTTGGTGTCAGTTTGACTGAACCAGAGAGAACTCGTGAGAACTTGATTGCATCTTTCCCTGAAAGGTAAAGAGTTAGTCGTATGTAATGTCATGATGTATGAAATGTATTGAGTAATGATGTTCTCAAAATAAATGAGATTATGCTATATAATGCACATGCCATGATGTATGGATATGCAATGCTATTGTGATATTCTCTAGATGGGGAAATAAATCTTGGACTGCTGTTGGAGAGTATAAGGAAGTTTAATTCTTCATTTTCGCTGGGGATAGTGACTGAAGATGATTATACCGGGGATTTACTCCTTTCTGCTTGAGAATATTCGGTCGGAAGAGACTGTGTCTGAGAATAAATTTGTAGGGGAATGATTCTGTAAGGAAGAGAGGTACTTTGTTGGAAGATCCGCTGATTTGGAGAAATAAACTCAGCTGGGGATGAACTTCCATTGCTGGAGAGAAGAGCTCTGTTGGAGATTGAGCTTCCGCTGTCAGAGAAATAAATTCTGCTCGGGAGAAAACTTTATAAACTGTTTATGATTATAAAGCTCGGTTGGGGAATACAGACATCAGCTTTCTGAAGGAACCTGTTGGGGAAGGAATTCCTGCTTGGGGATATGGAGGTCAGACCTTGGTTGTCTCGGCTCTGTGGGGATTATAGGTATCATTGGCTTGTATGTGATAGTGACTTCACTTCCAACTATCTCTGTCCCTTGAACCATTATGGACGGGGTAACTGTCGATATTTAGGTTTTATACCAGTTTCTTTGAGTTCTCAGTAACTGTATTTCTATTTTTATATGCAGATATTTGTGAACAGTAATCATATTCAAATGCATATGTCAAGAATAAAACATTGGACATTTTTTGCAAAACAAAACAGAAAACGGAAAAACAAACACAGAGTTTTGTACTTAAAATACGCTTTGTATTGATTTGAGATTTGCCTATAACAGGCGTTTTTTACAAGGAGGCTGACGCTCTAGTAAGAGGACGCCGCCGTAAAAATGGAAATTATTACATAAATTGTGTACAAAAGGAAAACAGCTATGTGCAGTGATCCCATTGGGTTTCAATTCTACTATTGCCCCTATGTCTTCGAGCATCTCATCACTTTGCTGCTTGTCCGAAGATGACTGGATTGATCGGTACCGTTTGGGCCTGATATCTGATTACTGAGGTCTGATCGCAAGGTAATCCAATGGGACATAGTGATACGCTTTAATCCCTAATTTTTTTCTGGACCGCCCTTTCGGTTTTTCAGTCCACCGGGATACCCTTTTTCGCCCAAGCCGCCCTTTCGGGTTTTCGACTTGTCGGGTGTACAGATTTTTTTCATTTTTTATCCCTAATTTTTGCCTGAACCCTTTTGGTTCGCCGGGATGCCCTTACTTTTTCCTAGGTATGTCAACCTAGCGAGTCTTTATTATGCGTATTATCTTTTCACTATGTCTGCATTGACAGGGTTTGGAAGGTCGTCACCATCCACGGTGGTCAGAATCATGGCTCCACCCAAAAATATGTTTTTGATTACAAATGGTCCCTCATAGGGGGGAGTCCATTTTCCCATGGGATCACCTTGCGGCAGTATGATGCGCTATATTACCAGATCCCTAACTTGATACGCTTGTTGTCTGACTTTCTTGTTGAAGGCCTTGATCATCCGTTTCTGATACATTTGACCATGGCAGACAGCAATAAGTCTTTTCTCGTTGATTAAGTTTAATTGATCAAGTCGAGTCTGGATCCAATCATCTTCGCTCAAACCCGCATCCTTCATAATCTGTAGAGAAGGGATCTGGACTTCTATGGGTAGGCCAACCTCCATGCCATATACCAGAGAATAGGGTGTTGCCCCTGTCGACGTATGTGCTAAAGTACGGTACCCGTGAAGAGCAAACGGTAGCATCTCGTGCCATTCTTTATATGTCACTGTCATCTTTTGTATGATCTTTTTGATATTCTTATTAGCAGCTTCGACAAACTCATTCATCTTCGGCCGGTAAGGAGAAGAGTTGTGATGCTGAATCTTGAACTGTTTACAGAGTTCGGTGATCATCAAATTATTTAGATTAGTACCATTGCCCATGATGATTCTCTCAGGGATACCATAACGACAAACCAGGTTATGCTTGATCAACCGTGCCACCATATTCTTAGTAACTGTAGCAAAGGAGGCAGCCTCAACCCACTTTGTGAAGTAATCAATAGCCACTAGGATGAAGCGATGCCCGCTGGATGCAGTAGGTATGATCTCGCCGATCATGTCAATGACCCACATTGAAAAGGGCCAGGAAGCTGTCAAAATATTCAAGGGAACTGGAGGTACATGCACCTTATCAGCATAGATTTGGCACTTGTGACAGGTTCGAGAATGTTGATAACAGTCGGCTTCCATAGTGGACCAGTAGTATCCTGCCCGTAGGATCTTCTTTGCCATGGTATGTCCACTGGAATGAGTTCCAAAGGTACCTTCGTGTAGGTATTCCATGATCCTCTCTGCCTCGCTCTTGTCTACACACCGCAATAAGGTAGAGTCATGATTGCGCTTATAGAGGATTCCATTGCTGAGGAAGAACTTTGCAGCAAACCTTCTCAGAAATTTCTTGTCATTGACAGATTCCCCCTCGGGGTATTCTTGAGCCTCGAGATACCTTTTCATCTCATGAAACCAAGGTTTGTCGGATACCTCCTCAGTATCGATCTCACAGCAGTATGCCGGTTCATCCAATCTCTCAATAGTGATTTGGGGAGCTTCATTGTCCCACCTGACCTTGAACATTGACGACATAGTAGCTAGTGCATCTGCTAACTAATTCTCTTCTCGTGGGAAATGTTCAAAGGTGATCTCTTCAAAATGCGGCAGCAGTGTTAGTACATACTCTTTGTAAGGGATAAGGTTTGGGTGTTTCGTATCCCACTCGCCTTTGATCTGACTTATCCCCAAAGAGGAATCCCTGAATACACTCAAGAACTTGATCCTTAGGTCAATGGCAGCTTTAAGACCCATGATACATGCTTCATACTCCGCCATGTTGTTGGTACAGTTGAAACATAATCGGGCAGTGAACGGAGTATGACAGCCCTCAAGAGATATGATTACAACACCAATGCCATTACCCAGTGCGTTTGAGGCTCCATCAAAAAACATAGACCATCAGGATCCTTCCTCAGGTCCTTCATCCGGTCCAAGTTCTTCACAGTCGGTTACTAACATGATGTTCTCATCTGGGAACTCTAAATTCATGGACTTGTAGTCATCCAAGGGTTGATGCGCCAAATGATCGGCTAACACACTTCCCTTGATTTCTTTTTGGGTTGTATATTGGATGTCTTACTTGGTCAAGATCATTTTCCATCTTGCTATTCTTCCGAAGAGAGCGGGCTTCTCGAAAATATACTTGATCAGATCCATCTTAGATATCAATAAAGTAGTGTGGGTCAACATATATTGTCTCAGTCGGCGAGCATCCCATGCCAAAGTGCAGCAATTTTTCTCGAGCCGTGAGTATTGTGTTTCACAGTCGGTAAACTTTTTTCTAAGGTAGTATATTGCATGCTCTTTTCGACCAGACTCGTCATGCTGCCCCAGCACACACCCCATTGAATTATCTAGCACTGTTAAGTACATTAGCAAAGGTATTCCTTCAGTCAGAGGCATCAGAATAGTAGGCTCTTGGAGATATTGTTTGATTCTGTCAAAGGCTACCTAGCATTCGTCATTCCACTTTACCACTTGATCTTTCTTCAGAAGCTTGAAGACCGGCTCACAAGTAGAAGTCAGATGTGAAATGAATCAGGTAATGTAATTCATGCGTCCCAAGAAACCTCTAACTTCCTTCTCAGTACGGGGAGCCGGCATCTCTTGTATGGCCTTCACCTTTGCAAGGTCTACTTGAAAACCTTTGTCACTGATGATGAATCTAAGAAGCTTACCAGACCTTACCCCGAAGGTGCACTTGTTTGGATTTAACCTCATCTTGTACGTCTTCAACCTATCAAGCAGCATTTGTAGATGATTAAGATGTTCTTCCTCAGTTTGATACCTAGCTATCATGTCATCGACATAAACCTCTATCTCATGGTGAATCATGTCATGGAATAGAGCTACCATAGCTCGCTGATAAGTTGCCCGAGCATTCTTCAACCCAAACGGCATCACCTTATAGCAGAAACTGCCTCACTTTGTAACAAAGGTTGTCTTCTCCGTGTCTTCAGGTGCCATCTTGATCTGATTGTAGCCAGAGAAATCGTCCATGAAGGAAAAGACTTTGTGTTGTGCGGTGTTGTCAACCAGAACATCGATGTGGGGAAGCAGGAATTCATCCTTGGGGCTTGCCTTGTTCAGGTCTCTATAATCCATACACATTCGTACTTTACCATATTTCTTAGGTACTGGAACCACATTAGCAACCCACTGCGGATAAGAGGTGACAGCTAAGAACCCTGTTGTTGTACCCCAAAATTTTCCCTCTCATTTTTATCCAGAAATCACCCTGGATCCTCAGGTTTGCTTCCAAGCTTTGAATTACAAATTTTTCATGAAGATCACTCCCAAGGGCAAATTAGTCATTAGCGCTGAAAAACCAAGCTTCTAAGTACTTGAGATTTTTCTAAGTATTTAAGGGGAAAATGGCACTTCAGAGCTTCTGAACCAACCTCCAAGCAGGAGCAGTCAGAAGTTGCAAGCTTAAACACATAACCTTCAGTCAGAAGTTGCAAGATTAAGCTCAGCACGTAACCTTCAGTCAGAAGTTGCAAGCATAGCTCAGCACATAACCTTCAGTCAGAATGTGGCTCTTCAGCAGCTACGCAAGCTCAGTCAGAATCTACCAAGGTAAGAACAGAAGATTATAAAACATGCTGGAAAGCCTAAAGGGTCCCTCAGAACTGGCTAAGGCAACAGGATGCCAAAATCAGAACTTGGGTGCATTATTTTATGCTGAAGCAGGACTGCTGGCTCAAATTTATGTAATGATACAAAATCTCCCATTACAGGATTTCTGATTTTGACAAATCTCATCACCATTTAATGCTCATTAATGCTCACAACCACTTTTGAGTATTCGTTCAAAGGGCTTACTATTCCAGCCTAGGCTAAAAGCTGTCAATCATCACAACTTTTTATGAACTTTCTTCAAGAGTAAGTCGGCACCTAATGCATGATATTGGCGCCACTTAACGTTTCAAAAAACCACAAAGCTTTGCCTATAAATAGAGCACCATTGTCCACTGAAAACCCCCGGTCCAAACCCAGAAAAATTGCTAGAAAAGAAACAGAAAGTTTTTAGCAAGAAAACACCTTGAAACTCTGCCAAAATTCCTAGTGTTTCAAGAACCTTAAACACAACTTTGAATCTCCTGCCTTCAAACTCCATTTATTCCCAAAGTATTTCTTGACCAAGAAACACCCATACAGTTTCTGACCCACACGTTGGAAACTGCCAGAACTTCTATATTCATACACATATACCCTCCATCCATCCATTCAAAGAACCTGTCTAGAACACCATCAGAGTTAAGGCTAACTCCAGTTCACAGAATTTCTTTCAACAGCAAGGTAAGCACCTGCTGACTGTCACCACACTGCTTAAGCATCATCAGATTTGCATGCTCAAAAAACACAATGTAGATATCATGCTTCTGATGTTGTACATGTTCTGAGATTTTTGTGCCTCTGCATGCTTAAGTAGAGAACGAATCAGTTCATAACTGCCTTGAAGAAACTGAAACTCAAAGTTAGAATTAGCAAAGGAATACTTGCCTCTGATTTTTGGTTCTGATTCTCCTTATTTCTGAAGCGCTATGACACCTGCTGAAATTGTCTTAGGCATGTCTTCTGTTTTAAGGAGAAATAACCAAATTGCAGATGTTCTAACTAGCACAGAGGGAGACCAAGTGCTGACTTCGATGCCAACACTTCTGAGGCCTGTTTTGTTATCAGTAATATCAAAACTTCTGAATATTACTGTGTTCCCAGCAGGGTCAGAACTTCTGACCCCATACATTTTCACTAACAGGTTTCTGTTTTGCAGTGCACCAGGGTCAGAACTTCTGACCTATACATTTTCACTAACAGGTTGCTATTCTGCAGCAAGCCAGGGTCAGAACTTCTGACTTCCTCTCAGCAGCACGCTGACCCCTTCCTTCTTTCTTTTTTTCTTCCCCTTGTTATTTTCTTTATTTATATCGCTGGTACTCCCCATTCATAAGTGTGTACCCCCACCCCCTAAATATTGTAATAACGTAGGACTTTACATTTCCATATTTTATCACTTTCAAATGTAAATGCTAGTGATTAGGATATGTATGGAAAGATAAAATCAATGAAATAGAAAATCCTAATTCAACAAAAAATCATGCATGCAATCAAACACACTTGCACACAAACACCCTTAGGGTTTCTCCACTTGGTTGCCTTATACAAAAAATAGCCATGTTACGCATGCAAAGTGTAACACCCCTTCTAAAATACCCCGAATAATATTAATTATATCAATGATTAAAGACATATTCCATCAGAGTTAACACGAAACAAGGGATGTCACAATTATGAAATAAATAAAACTTCCAATAAAACAGTAGTCATGCTACACTGAGGGTCATTATTCAAATAATTCAATCAACTTAAGACCATGTCTTACACAACGGAAAGATACCATAACCAAAACGGAATAAACCAAAACATAATTATTCCCAATTAAATTCAAAGAAACAATTGAATAATAACTAATTCCTCAACTAAACGTTTCCCAGTGTTACAACCTATCAGAGCACGACACTGACACGCGTACTTAAAGTAACATAGCTCTAGAGCCATCCTCACCAACTCCTGAGCTGCTAACTTTAATCTGAAATTGTTAAAGTAAGGGTGAGATTTATCATAATTAACATGCATTATAAGCTTCTCAATCAACATTATATCACAAGCATATTATTTCACCCATTTTAGCATAAATTCAGATTCAACACGCAGTTCCAATCATACAAGTCATTATGCACAAATCAATAATCAACCAAAGAATTGTAACACTGGAAGACATCCTAACATGTTACAATTCCATGCAAACATAAATGCAGACACAATGCATGTGGTACCAACACGTGACCAAGTCACCCAACACTGATCCATCATCAACCGGATACAGCAACCATCAATTCGTCCATAAACACCCAGACACGAATCCAGCCTAACCACCCATCATCACCCGGGTATCGGTTAACGGCAATACAAGTCAAATTCCACACAGTGGGAATTAACTTCACCAAAACAATGCATATGCACGCACATCACTAGCATGCAACATCAAATCAGTCTATGAAATACATCAATTTAACATAACTGAACCAAAACCAAAAACATGATATCTCAACGATCATGCACACCATCATTAGCAACATAAACACGCCTTTCATTCACACAATACTAATACATCCATCCATCACAGGTTCACTGTTACATACACACCCATGTGCGTTAGCCAATAATCACTTATTCCAGGATTTGACTCATTTTCAAAATAATTTCAGGTTTTAGGAAATCTTTTCATTTTATAAAATAGAGCATTAAATTTAAGAAATAACGTCCAAAACGGCACTCAAAACGGACTTACGATTTGAAAGTTATGAATTTTCAAAGTTTAATATTTTTCAAAAGTTACAACAGAACCCGGTTCCTACATATGCAGGAACCGGTTCCTGCGAAGTTCAAAAATCACGCTTCTGGAAAAATGTATGGGAACCCGGTTCCTACCTATACAGGAACCGGTTCCTACGTGCATTTTTGCCAGTTTTTATAAATTCACACAGTGGAACCCGGTTCCTCCCCACTGGGAACCGGTTCCCACGACCTGCATAGTCAAATTCTGCACTTTTGACAGCATTTATTCATTCTAAACCAATTCCAAACATACCCATACGAATTGCAACATGAGAAACACCAAAACACATCCATTTTGCACCATTATAACATCAAACAACATTATTTCATCATTCCTTTTTATCATCTGACACCCTAATGGTTTTCAACCTACAATTCGACGCAATAGGGACAATTCTATGGAACCCTAGAATTACAAATCGGGATTCCCTAACATACTATGATCCATACTATTGAATATCTAAACCGATAATACGAATTAACTAATCGAAATCACCCCTTACCTTGTGGGTTCTTCGAATTCTGACGCTTCCGGTTTTCTCCTTCTTTTTCCTCTTCTCAGATGCACGTATGATGAATATTCCAAAATAACTCTCTTTCTCTTCTTTTTCCTTTTAATACTCCTTTTATTATTCCAATAAAATAATTAAATTAGTAATTAGTAAGAGTAGAGTATTTTACCCCTCACACCCTCTAATCACTCTTCACACCACCAATACTTCTTTCCTTTAATTAATTCCAATAATCCAAAAATATTAATAATTAAATTTCCAATTAAATTAATAATTAAAAATTCTAATTATTTAATAATCAGATTATTTGGGGTGTCACAACTCTCCACAACTAAAAGAGTTTTCGTCCTCGAAAACATACCTTAGACGAACAGTTCCGGATAGAGTCCTTCATTTGACTCTCCAGCTCCCAAGTGACATTTCCATCTGCTGGTCCTCCCCAAGCCACTCTTACCAACGCGATCTCCTTGCCTCGCAACTGTTTCAACTTCCGATCCTCAATTCTCGCAGGTACCACTTCCACAGTCAAATTCTCTCGTACCTGTATATCGTCTACCCGAATCTCATGAGACGGATCAACAATGTACTTCCTTAGCTGAGATACATGAAAAACATCATGCAAATTTGCAAGTGACGGCGGCAAAGCAATCTGATAAGCAACTTTCCCAACTCTCTTGGTAATCTGAAATGGACCAATAAAACGTGGAGTCAACTTCTTTGACTTCAAAGCTCGACCAATACCAGTCATCAGAGTAACTCGCATAAAAACATGTTCTCCTTCGCTAAACTCAAGATCTTTCTTCCTCTTATCGTGATAACTTTTCTGACGACTCTGAGAAGTCCTCATCTTCTCCTGAATCATCTTAATCTTTTCCCAAGTCTGTTGGACAATTTCCGGTCCAATCACAGCACTCTCTCCAGATTCATATCAACACAACGGTGTCCGACACCTCCTACCATACAATGCCTCAAGCGGAGCCATACCAATGCTCGAATGAAAATTATTGTTGTAGGTAAACTCAATCAATGGTAGATAACTATCCCAAGCTCCACCTTTCACCAACACACAAGCTCTTAACAAATCTTCCAACGACTGAATCGTTCTCTCCGTCTGACCATCTGTCTGTGGATGATAAGCGGAACTCAAACGCAACTTAGTACCCAAAGCTTCTTGCAATCCCGTCCATAATTTAGATGTAAACCTCGGATCTCGATCCGACACAATACTAGAAGGAATACCGTGAAAACTCACAATCTTCTCAACATACAATTCTGCCAACCTTTCCATCAGATAATCCATTCTTATCGGAATAAAGTGAGCAGATTTCGTCAACCGATCAACAATAACCCAGATAGAATCACAATTCTTCGATGTCCTTGGCAAACTAGACACAAAATCCATAGAGATTCCATCCCATTTCCATTCCGGAACAAACAACGGTTCCATCAATCCTGACGGTTTCTGATGCTCAATCTTCGACTTCTGACAAACCAAACAAGCATACACAAACTCAGCAATTTCCTTTTTCATTCCCGTCCACCAAAACAACTTCTTCAAATCATGGTACATTTTAGTAGCACCAGGATGAATACTCAATACACTATGATGTCCTTCTTCCAAAATACTCTTCCTAATCTCTGCAACATCCGGAACACACACCCTATTACCAAATCTCATAACACCATTCTCATCAATCCGGAACTCGCCTCCTTGACCTTGGTTGATCAATGTCAATTTATCAACTAACCCAACATCGGACTTCTGTCCATTCCGAATTTCTTCCAGAATACCACTAGTCAGTTTCAACATACCCAATTTCACACTATTCGGAGTAGTTTCACATACCAAACTTAAATATATGAACTGCTCAACCAAATCTAACTCACGGACCATTAACATCAACATATGCAAGGACTTCCTACTCAAGGCATCCGCAACAATGTTTGCCTTACCAGGATGGTAATTCAAACCGAAATCATAATCCTTTAGAAATTCTAACCATCTCCTCTGCCTCATATTCAACTCTTTCTGATCAAAGAGATACCTCAGACTTTTGTGATCACTGAACACCTCAAACCAAGAACCATATAAATAATGCCTCCACAACTTCAAAACAAACACAACAGCTGCCAACTCCAAATCATGAGTCGGATAATTCCTTTCATGTACTTTCAATTGTCTCGAAGCATAAGCCACCACCTGCTTATCTTGCATCAACACACCACTTAATCCCATTAATGATGCGTCACAATACACAACAAAAGACTTAGTCGGATTTGGCAAAATCAAGATCGGAGCACTTGTCAACCTCCTCTTCAGCTCTTGAAATCCTTTCTCACATTCAACATCCCAAACAAACATTTGACCCTTCCTGGTCAACTTAGTCAACGGTAACGCTAATTTGGAAAATCCTTCTATAAACTTCCTGTAATAACCTGTAAGACCCAGAAAACTACGGATCTCAGAAGCATTCTTCGGCGCTTCCCACTGAGATATTGCTTCTACCTTCGTAGGATCCACAGCAATTCCATTCTTGGAAATTACATGGCCAAGAAAACTTACTTCACTTAACCAGAATTCACACTTGGACAACTTCGCATAAAGCTTCTTCTCTTTCAACAATTCCAACACAACTCTGAGATGTTCTGCATGCTCTTCATCGCTCTTCAAATAAATTAGAATATCATCAATGAACACCACCACAAACTTATCAAGATACGGATGAAATATCATGTTCATATACTCCATGAAAACACCAGGTGCATTAGTAACTCCAAACGGCATAACAGAATACTCGTAATGTCCATACCTCGTTCTAAATGCAGTTTTCTGAATATCTTCCGACTTCACATGAATCTGATGATATCTAGATCTCAGATCAATCTTACTAAATACACAAGCTCCAACTAGTTGATCCATCAAATCATCGATCCTCGGCAAAGGATACCAATTCTTGATTGTAACTTTATTCAGCTGTCTGTAATCAACACATAATCTCATTGAACCTTCTTTCTCATTAACCAACAACACCGGAGCACCCCACGGCGAAACACTCGGACGAATAAACTTCTTCTCAAGTAACTCCTCCAACTATTTCTTTAACTCCGCTAATTCAGATGCCGACATACGGTAAGGCGCCATCGATACCGGACTAGTTCCAGGAATCAAATATATAGTAAATTCTACCTCCCTCTCAGGTGGAAATTCACTAACGTCTTCCGGAAACACCTCTGGAAATTCATTCACCACTGGCAATCCATCACTCTTTGCTTTTCCCTCCGCTTCTATTGCAAAATACAACATAAATACCACAGCACCATCTTTCACAGCTAGGTTCATCTGTTTAACCGACATAGTCACATCTTCGACACCAACCTCTTCAGGAAAAATAACCGTCTTCGCAAAACAGTTGATATAAACCTGGTTGAATTCCAACCAGTTCATTCCAAGGATGATATCAAGTTGTTCTAACGGTAGGCACACTAAATCCATACCGAAACCCCTACCAAAAATCACAATAGGACAATTCCTACAAACATACGAAGTAGTCACTGAACCCGACGCAGGAGTATCAATAACCATACTTCCATCCATATTAGAAATTTATAAATTCAATCTTTTAGCACAATCCAAAGCAATAAAAGAATGCGTAGCTCCAGTATCAATAATCGCAATCAAAGGTATGTCATTAATAAAACATGTACCTTTAATCAGCCGATCATCTGGCTTAGTCTCTGACCCAGACAATGCAAACACTTTACCACCAGCTTGCTCCTTCTTGGGTTTTGTACACTGAGGACGAGTATGACCTTCTTCACCACAGTTGTAACAAGTCACCACTCTTACTCTGCAATCATTGGCCACATGGCCGAGTTTCCCACACTTGAAACACTTCTTATCATTACTTTTGCAATCCACCATACGATGTCCTGTCTCACCACACTTGTAGCACTTAATGGAAGAACTAGAATCTCCTCCACCAAACTTCTTCCAACCACTGGGTCTCTGATTACTTCTATCATAAGGCTTACCATGACCCATCTGTTGCTTACCCTTCCTATCAACATACCCTCGAGCATTCGACTTAGTGCTAGCAAGATCCTCCTCTAAAATCCTACTACAGTCAACCAGATCAGGAAATCTTCGGATACGCTGATACCGAATACCCTGCTTAATCTCATCACGAAGACCATTCTCAAAATTGATACATTTGGAAAATTCTCCATATGCATCGTTAGTATAATGAGCATAATACTTTGCTAACTCAGTAAACTTCGAAGCATACTCACTGACAGTCTTGTTACCCTGCTTGAGTTCCAGAAACTCAATCTCCTTCTTGCCTCTGATGTCCTAAGGAAAGTACCTCCTCAGAAAAGCCCTCCTGAACACAGCCCAAGTCAACGCAATACCATCTTCTTCCATTTCAGTTCTGGTAGCAACCCACCAGTCATCAGCTTCCTCTGCTAACATGTGAGTTCCATATCTCACCTTCAGCCCTTGAGCACAGTCAATTACTCTGAAGATCCTCTCGATCTCCTTCAACCACTTCTGAGCACCTTCGGGATCATGTGCACCCTTGAACAACGGAGGATTATTCCTCTGAAAATTCCCCAATTGTCGATCAGCACCAATCACAGCTCCCTGCTGGTTCCCTCCGAGTACTCCAGCCAACATTCCCAATGATTCAGCAATAGCATTGTCGCTTCTTCCGTTACCTCTTCCGGCCATTGTTCTGTAACATTACAAAACAACCTCATCAGCACACAAGTATCGACAATGTCATCTTACACTAGTCGCATACAAAAGGGATAACGACACAAGACAAGACCGACTATGCTCTGATACCACTGTTGTAACACCCCTTCTAAAATACCCCGAATAATATTAATTATATCAATGATTAAAGACATATTCCATCAGAGTTAACACGGAACAAGGGATGTCACAATTATGAAATAAATAAAACTTCCAATAAAACAGTAGTCATGCTACACTGAGGGTCATTATTCAAATAATTCAATCAACTTAAGACCATGTCTTACACAGCGGAAAGATACCATAACCAAAACGGAATAAACCAAAACATAATTATTCCCAATGAAATTCAAAGAAACAATTGAATAATAACTAATTCCTCAACTAAACGTTTCCCAGTGTTACAACCTACCAGAGCACGACACTGACACGCGGACTTAAAGTAACATAGCTCTAGAGCCATCCTCACCAACTTCTGAGCTGCTAACTTTAATCTGAAATTGTTAAAGTAAGGGTGAGATTTCTCATAATTAACATGCATTATAAGCTTCTCAATCAACATTATATCACAAGCATATTATTTCACCCATTTTAGCATAAATTCAGATTCAACACGCAGTTCCAATCATACAAGTCATTATGCACAAATCAATAATCAACCAAAGAATTGTAACACTGGAAGACATCCTAACATGTTACAATTCCATACAAACACAAATGCAGACACAATGCATGTGGTACCAACACGTGACCAAGTCACCCAACATTGATCCATCATCAACCGGATACAGCAACCACCGGTTCGTCCATAAACACCCGGACACGAATCCAGCCTAACCACCCATCATCACCCGGGTATCGGTTAACGGCAATACAAGTCAAATTCCACACAGTGGGAATTAACTTCACCAAAACAATGCATATGCACGCACATCACTAGCATGCAACATCAAATCAGTCTATGAAATACATCAATTTATCATAACTGAACCAAAACCAAAAACATGATATCTCAACAATCATGCACACCATCATTAGCAACATAAACATGCCTTTTATTCACACAATACTAATACATCCATCCATCACAGGTTCACTGCTACATACACACCCATGTGTGTTAGCCAATAATCACTTATTCCGGGATTTGACTCATTTTCAAAATAATTTCAGGTTTTAGGAAATCTTTTCATTTTATAAAATAGATCATTAAATTTAAGAAAAAACGTCCAAAACGGCACTCAAAACGGACTTACGGTTTGAAAGTTATGAATTTTCAAAGTTTAATATTTTTCAAAAGTTACAGCAGAACCTGGTTCCTACATATGCAGGAACCGGTTCCTGCGAAGTTCAAAAATCACGCTTCTGGAAAAATGTATGGGAACTCGGTTCTTACCTATACAGGAACCGGTTCCTACGTGCATTTTTGCCAGTTTTTATAAATTCACACAGTGGAACCCGGTTCCTCCCCACTGGGAACCGGTTCCCACGACCTGCAGAGTCAAATTCTGCACTTTTGACAGCATTTATTCATTCTAAACCAATTCCAAACATACCCATATGAATTGCAACATGAGAAACACCAAAACACATCCATTTTGCACCATTATAACATTAAACAACATTATTTCATCATTCCTTTTTATCATCTGACACCCTAATGGTTTTCAACCTACAATTCGACGCAATAGGGACAATTCTACGGAACCCTAGAATTACAAACCGGGATTCCCTAACATACTATGATCCATACTATTGAATATCTAAACCGATAATACGAATTAACTAATCGAAATCACCCCTTACCTTGTGGGTTCTTCGAATTCTGACGCTTCCGGTTTTCTCCTTCTTTTTCCTCTTCTCAAATGCACGTATGATGAATATTCCAAAATAAGTCTCTTTCTCTTCTTTTTCCTTTTAATACTCCTTTTATTATTCCAATAAAATAATTAAATTAGTAATTAGTAAGAGTAGAGTATTTTACCCCTCACACCCTCTAATCACTCTTCACACCACCAATACTTCTTTCCTTTAATTAATTAAATTAATTCCAATAATCCAAAAATCCAAAAATACCAATAATTAAATTTCCAATTAAATTAATAATTAAAAATTCTAATTATTTAATAATCGGATTATTTGGGGTGTCACACAAAGTATCTTGGTAAAACAAACAAAATCAAAAGATCATAGTCCCTCGATGATGTTATTCAAGGTTGCCTTACAAAATGATCTTAGTCCCTCGAAATGCTAAGATACTTTGCAACATTGCTAATCATGGTTATACGATGACCCGCGCCCGTCTCGTAAAACTCCAAAGATAGGGTTGCTTACCAAATCAATGGTAAGACAACAATGTCAAAGAAATAGAAAATGCATAAGAAAGACATTTGAGTAGGTAGATTGCTTCTAGTTACTTGCTCTATTTCCAAACAATTATCCTTGCTATTTTTGAAAATACACACATTTTCCAAAATAACTTACAAACATTGAAAACATTTTCAAAAAGACAAACATCTTTGTATACATTCTTACGAACAAGAATCATTACAAAGATTGCCTAAACGAATGGCCTCTTTTACAAAATACTTTCAAAAAACCACACCAAGCACATTTTCAAACAAACAAAAGCAAGTTGATCTAGCAAGTAACTAAGAGCCCATGGAAAACCATGGATGAAAAGGGTGTTAACACCTTCCCTTTTCATAATTTACCCCCCGAACTCAAGAAAACATCTCAAAGGTCTTTCATGTGCTTTTTCACCTTTCCTTTTGGATAAAAGAAAAGTCGGTGGCGACTCTTGCTAAACCGCAACATTTGCAATAAAACGCAAAAACCTCAAGCCAGTTCTCCCACCGTATCACACCTGCGTTGAACTGCTTCATAACCTCAACTTTAATCTTTTCTGACATCTCAGGGCGCATACGACGGACTTTTTACTTTACCGGAGGGCAGTCTTCTTTAGTCGGCAGACGATGAACCACTATATCTGTGTCTATTCCCGGCATGTCTTCATATGACCAGGCGAAGATTTCAACATACTCATGCAACATCTGTACCAACCGCTGTTTGACACTAAGCTCCAGATTTTCACCTATCTTAACCTCTTTTCTGTCTTCCTTTGTACCCATGTTCACAGTCTCAACCGGCTCTTCATGAGGCTGTATGGCCCTTTCTTCCTGCTGTAATAGCCTAGCAAGTTCTCCGGGTACCTCACAATCTTCCTCACCTTCGTCCTTGGATTGGTTGATCGGACTTTCAAAGTCGTAATGAGCAGTAACAGAACTGTTATCAATGGGATCCATAGTGGATATGGATCTGCGTTTGGATACATGAGTGTGTGTAAGAGCATAGCTGTATAGACAGAATAAAAAAAAGAAAGACAAAGAGAGCAAAATTTGTATGTAAACGTCCAATGCTTTATTAATGTCATATGAAAATGAAACATGATAACCCTCACAAATAGAACCATTATGCCCCGGGTAAGACACATGGCTATAGAGTTTATATTGTTTTTAAATTACATATCCGAAAAAATCAAAAAGACAATTACTCCTGAACAAAAGCAATCGGTACAAAGTCCTTGGCAGTCCAGTTACTGAGTCTTCTGTTGGTAGTCGAGAAGATCCAACTGTCAATGTCAGAATCACCATCATTGTCTTCAAGCGCATTGACCCCAGAGTTGTTGATGCATAGGGGAGGTCCTCCAGCCCGAGCACGACTAACAGCCCGTTGAGCACCTGTAGTAAAGCCCAAACCAGATTTGTCAGACTTGTAATGAATAACCGAGAGCTGACCTCAAATGGTAGACCCACCTTCTTCAACCACTGCTCGTGCATCCTTGAGAGAAGCCATCTTCAAGGGGGATTTAGTGATCTTCAGAGGACTGGTGGTAGTTTCTATTGTAGCCATAATTTGAGGTACCTCTTCAAAGTTTTGGCAAGGAGTCTCGATGAACTCGCCATCCATCTCTACATACCTGAAGGATTTCAAGTGACTGATCATGTACTCCTCTCCATCACGCACAGTGACAATCTTTCCTCTTACTAGGTACTTCAACATTTGGTGGAGGGTAAAAGTAACACCCCCAGCCCCATGTATCCACGGGCGTCCCAACAAGCAAGAATATGATGGTTTGATATCCATTACGTAGAAAGTGGAGTCGAAGGTCTGGGAACCAACTTTGATAGGGACATCCACTTCCCCGTGTACCATCCTCTTCGAACCATCAAAAGCTCTCACTACTATATTGCTAGGCTTCAAGGTCAAGCCTTCGCAGTCCAATTTGTCCAGAGCTTTTTTAGGTAGCACATTAAACGAGGAGCCAGTATCTACCAAAACATGGGCCAGAGTCTTGCCCCTGCATTCAACAGAAACATGAAGAGCATCATTATGCTTCCTCCCCTTTGGTGTCAGATCCGCGTCAGAAAAACCCAAACCATTATCAGCAGTCAGACTAGCCACACAATCTTCAAACTGATCAGCAGATGTCTCTTGTGGCACGTGAGTCGTCTTTATAAATTTAACCAAAGCCTTCGCATGGGCCTCGAAACACAACAACAAAGCCAACATAGAAATTTTGGATGAGGTCTGCCCCAGCTGCTCGACCACACTATAGTCTCTCTTCTTTATTATCTTCAAAATCTCTTCCATTTCTTTTTTGGAAGCTTCTGGTATGGTTACTGAATCGGCCCTTGTTAGGACATGCTCAATCAGTACGTCTTTTCCTCGAGTCTCGGCCGACTCGGTGATGGGTGGGTCAACATGAGTGATTACTGGAATTGCAGTAGTAGTCTTGAGTGGAACCGCAGAGGGAATGATCACAGGACTGGTAGAAGTCTTTGGAGGAGAAATCTCAGGGGAGAACACTCTTTCACTTCTTGTTATTTTACTGGTTCTGGCAATATTGGTGATGTCGGAATCATCACTTTCAGCAATCTTGTCTTCAATGGCTAGCATGTTCTGCTTTACGTCGTGGTAATAAACATCGGCCCCATAGTTCCAAGGAATAACTTTGTTCGAAGAGTATGGGATTGGCCCTGGCATAGTTATGATCAACGGAGTCACCTTCAGAATTTATGTAATCCTGACGGGTCTCTTAGCTGAGGCCCCGGGAGGATTGGCAGAAATGGTTATGATAGCAATTTCTTCACAGGAAACAGTCGGAACAAGGGTCTTCTCAAATAGAATCTCTTGGTCATCCATCAGGCGTTGAACACCTGCCTTCAACAAAGGGCAACCAGTCGGTAGAAATGAACAAAAGTGGCAACCTTCACCACAACCCGGAAATAAACCGGCCTTCAGCAAATTCCCCTTGATAATCATGAGTGGGGTCAACAATTCTTCCACAGAAGTTACAAACACATCTTCTTCAACGACATTAACACCCCGACCATGGTTCGGCATAGGAGCAGTGATAATGTTGGGGGTCTCTAGGGGATCAAATTCAATCTCCTTAGCATCAATCAGATCCTGTACTTTGTTCTTCAAAGTCCAGCAGTCATTGGTATCATGGCCTGGACTTTCCGAATGATAAGCATAGCGAGAATTTGGTTTATAGTAAGGAGATGTGGTGTTCGGATTCTTCGGAGCTTCCCTCAGGGTAACCAGATTGGACTTCAACAAATGAGGTAAAACCTGAGACAGCGTCATGTTGATCGGAGTGAACTGTCTAGCTGGTCTTTCTGCTCTCGGTTGATTGTTTCTTTGTTGAGCAGGTGCAGGTTTGGGAATCATAACAGCCCCTACCGCCGGGCAGCGCCTGATTCGATTCTGATTCTTTTGGTTATAGACAGCAGTGACTTCCTTTTTACCTGCAAACGACTTCCTTGCAGCACTAGAGAGGCATCCTTATGAATTTTTCCACTTCGGATTCCAGCTTCTACTCTTTCTCCTATTAAGATCAGTTCAGTAAAACCCACCGATGAACTTCCAATTAGATGGTTGAAGAATGGCCCAGTCAAAGTTCCCAGAAACATATCCACAAGCTCCCTTTCAGCCAAGGGAGGTTGAACTCTTCCAGCCAAATCCATCCATTTCTGAGCATAATCCTTGAAACCCTCATTCGAACCTATAGATAGATTTTGGAGTTGTGTACGGGTGGGAGCGAGGTCTGCATTATACTGATATTTCTTATAAAATGCAGCAGCAAGGTCTTCCCAGTTACGAACATTGGCTCTTTCCAGCTGATAGAACCAATCCAATTATGTTCCAGACAGTCTGTCTTGGAAGAAGTGAACCCACAAGTCTTTGTCAGTAGTATGAGGTTGTATCTTCCTCACATAGGAACGGAGATGCATTTTAGAACAAGAGACCCCATCATACTTAGCAAATACCGGTGCCTTGAATTTTGGTGGGATGACAACCCCGGAGACCAGACCCAACTCTTCAAAATCCAGACCAGGAACCTTCTGGATTTCCATAGCACTCAGACGCTCTTCTAAGTGCTTATACTTTTCATCAGCCGGAGGATACTGCTCCTCATTATAATCAGTTTCATTGTCAGACTCTTTAGGACTAGGGTCCTCTTCTCTGGCTTCAACCTCTTGATTCTCTCCCTCTTTAGATGAAGAAGCTAAATCAATAACCCGCCTTGGCGGCCCTCTGAACCTTTTGCCCATATTCACCACACTGGTTGTCCTCTTGGTCTTCTTGTTCTTCTTAACAATCAGAGCCTTCAGCTCTTCCTGTCCTTTGGCCAGAGCCACAATCATTTGCTGGAACTGCGTCTTCTGAGTCTGAAGATCTTTCACAGTTTGTTCAAGAGCCATTGCTGAAATAAACAGCGGAGGAGATGAGAAACCTATTATGAATCCTGTTATGCAATGATATGTATGATCTGTATGCAATGTTTTTAAGGGTTCTTAAAGGCTCAAATTTGCTTAAACAAAAAGGAACAAACGTGAATTGTATTAATAAACTTGAATTGTTACAAAGAATGTATTTTGAGAGTACAATTAAGCAAAATAAACAAAAATAAGACTAGGTTTCCCATGAGCGCATCCTCTTTGGTGCAATGTAGGCGTTGATATTCCTCTCTTCATGAAGTAGCCTAGTGAGTTCCAAGACCTTCTTCTCGTTTGCGTAGAATTAGGCTTCAAACGTATCCCACTCCTCTTTAAGCTGAACCCATGCCTTTTGTAACTCTTCGTGATCAGTTGGCATGTCTGGATGAAGAACAAGATGAGGAGTGTCTCCCTCAGTAACTGGTTCCATAATCATAGGTTGGATAGCGGGATAAGGCATCATAAGAGTTTGAGCGCGGACTCGTACCCATATGAGATAAGGCTCGAGAGGTATGGAATTCGTATGCCCACGTGTCTTATTGTCCACCCTATGTACCATACTCCAAGCTTGTATGAACCTTTTGCGGTAACCCTGAACATCATTCTCATAGTTGAAGGTTATTCCTTGAATAAGTGTATCATGAGGACCATCCATTCTCGCATAACCAAACCGTTATAATGCTAAGCAAGGGTTATAAGTGATTCCTCCCCTAATGCCTAAGAGAGGGACATTAGGGAATTCACCACAGCGATCGATGATAATAACATCTTCCGAGAACTGTAAACACCAATGAATGTCTGAATGCGTAAGGGACATTAGTCGATGAGACGATCTTTTACCCTGTTCATTCTTCAAAGTAGATCTGGATAGGTGTGAAATAAACCACCTAGCCAATAGAGGAGTGCAACACTGGAGGGTCCCCCTTCTTTTTAGAGTGCGAGCATGCAAAGAGTGTAGAATATCCCCGAGTAATGTAGGTACCAGATTATGAGACAGGAAAACCTTAATAGTGTTCACATCTACGAGTTGATCCGCATTAGGGAAAAGTACTGTACCGTAAATGAGCAGTGCCACCACCTTTTTGAAAGCATGTAAATCTAAGGTATCCCAAAAATGGTAATCCTTCTCGAATAGAAACTTAACAGGAATTCCTTGAACACTCCCTCTGGTTTCCCAATTTGTCACTATGTCGGACCGTTGTAAGGATAGAGCTCTAGCAATCTCTTCAAGTTTGGGATGTCTTTTTGTAGCGCTGAAAGGTAGCTGATCAAGAATGGGTATCCCTAATAACTGAGAAAATTCCTCCATAGTAGGCACTAGCTGGTAATCCGGGAAGGTGAAACAATGGTGCACAGGATCGAAGAACTGAAACAACACTTTTAATAATTCTTCATCAGGTTTTGCAGCGACCAAGTTGAGTAACTGACCATGCTTTTTAGTGAAATGAGAACTTTCAAGAACCCCTAATGCCAGGTCTTTTAGTTGGAGAGACACTTTCACTAGGTTAATCTGAATAATGTTCCTGCGGGCGGATGCCATATCCTACAAAACAGAGTAAAGATGAGCCCTAGAAACCCTTGAAATCGTTAGTATGATATCCTATGGTATGATGTTTATGATGTCATGATAAATCACAGGTATAGCAAACACAGACAAATCACACCAAGTCCTTAGGTTTAAGGCATGCTTGAGTTTTAAGGTCATACCCTCTTGAAGCTGGATTGGTTCAACCTGTCCTATAAATATATAACCGGGTTCTAAAGGGATCTCAATATCACTGATCTTTCCCCTAGCTTCATTCAATCGGTGATTGACTCGCTACCAAACAAAACTCAAGAGTCAAACCTCAATGAGTGTAGCATCGAGTATCTGTCGACCTTGGGCATACACCAAAGCCGACCATCTCGCTACGTCCTACTGGCCAAGTTGTGCAATTAAGGATTCTAAGGTCAGTTGATGCTTTATGACACCACACGGCGGCCCCATATAACTCCCTGATTGACTCAAGGGTTATGGGTACCAACCAAAGTGACATATCAACGTAGCTACTGCTTCAATCGTGTCAGTATACCCTAGCACAACTCCCTCACAGTTTATTGCTACTTACCTAAAAGGTGTTTCCCCGATCCAAGTGTAGGATCAAATAACCCAAACAGTTCCCATAAGTATAAAGCAAGTAAGACAATCAAGATAAAGCAATTAAATATGACCTAGATCCTAAGGTTTACCCCCACTTTATATTTTATTCCCCAACAGAGTCGCCAGTTCTGTGATACGATGGCAGAACTGACTGTTAATACTGGTTTGCATTTTTGTTCGCAAAATGTCGCGGTAAGCAAGAGTCGCCACCGACTTTTATTTTATCCAATCAGGAAAAGGAAAAAGAACAGAAAAAACCTTTTTTGAGATGTTTCTGAGTACGGGGGGTAGGTTATAGAAAGGGAAGGTGTTAACACTCTTTCTATCCATGATTTTCCATGGGCTCTTAGGTACTTGCTCATTTTGAAATTGCTTGTGTGTGCTTGCTTTGAAAAGTTTTGTTTTACTTCGTTTTAACCCTTGTTTATGTCCTCAAGAGTGTTACGAAGTTGTTTTTGAAAACTTTGTTTGGGAAAGTGTTTGTGTGAAAAAAGTTTGTTTGTTTGAGCAAGTACCTAGGAACTAATCTACCTACTCAAAAAAGGTATGTTCATTTTCCTTTTAGACAATGTTATCCCATTATTGAGAAATAGGTAGCATCGTCGTTGGAGTTTTTTAGGGACATTCAAAGGGACATGTACGATCACAGAAGCAATGCTAGGAAATATTAGTAATTATCCTAAAGCCTTAAAGATCTTTTTCTGAGGCAACATCAGAATGGTTCATTTTAGATCTTTCAGGGCTAGAGGACAACCACTAACAAACCCTATACTTCATGACCATTTACCGAAGGCAACCGGAGTGGAGTAAACCCTAGGAGTGAGCATGTGTGAGTGTAATTTTTTAGTTAATTATCTTTGCATAATTAGGGTTTTCTACCGTATTAATTGTCAGTTTGTCTTTCAATACAATCCTATTAACATACATCTAAGCAGTTTATAGTTTGTGGAAATTAAAGGTGCGGAAAGTTTTAAAGTCCTAGCTATTATAGAGCTTTTGCAGATACATAATTATCTTGACTGAAAATAAAAATACGGAAGTTTAAAACCCTACTTAATCTATTACAACCTCAAAACAGTTACAAATAATAATAAAAAGGAAATTAAAGAAATGCACGCGGTGAATTAAATGCGAGAATAATTAAAGATCCCTAAAAATTTAATTGAAAAAAATATTTAGGTTTTTTTTTTAGAAAGATTAATTAGGTTATGTACAAATTAAAACCCTAATTCTAATTGATTTAAATTATGAAAAAAGAAGAAGTTAAATTGCCCTAAATAATTGAACTAATTAATTAATTAAAGAAACAAAATATTTTTTATGAAAAAAAGATTTTTAGGTTTTTTGTAATTTTTTTATTTAATAAAAAACTGATTTTTGTGTTATTTTTGTAAAAAGAAAATAATTAAAAAATAAAAAAAAATAAAATAAAATATTTAGAGATGGGCCTGTATTGTTGAAAACGGGAGGTGTAAGTTGAATTGTTCAGGCCCAACTTCTTTGGCCCATCTGCCTTGCGCTGAATCAAGTGGAATTTCCTTTTGATGGTCTACCATGCTCCTTGCTTACTGGGTGTTGGATTGGTGATGGTGAGAATCCATTGGCTGGATTCTTGGGTTGCATGGTGGGCGCCTGGAAACATAATGTACAGAATCTGCATGTAAACATTGTGAAAATAGCAAAACGCTGGGACCTGGGATCGAACCCAGGTCCTCTACATTTTCAAACGTGCGCTTCACCATTGGGCCACCTGTTCTATTTGTTATAATACTGAAATAAGAATAATATAATACAATATGAGTTAGTATGTTACAAAAATGCACGAAATTTGAATCGTCCACTCACGTCTCACCACGCCACTGTCTTCTTCGCTGAGACTATCGTCTTAGGCTAAGACTTTTACCTACAGACAAGCGTCTGTAGCCATAACCTGTGCACTTTAAAAATCACGTTCAAGAAATATAAATATGATTCAAGACCATGGATCAATTGGGTTTGACCCTCTGATCATAATGGTGTCCTTCATTAGGCCCAATTGTTCCTGCATTTGAAAGCCCTAAAACGACAAGGTAAACCCTAGCCATGGCAAATATGCATACAGGCATCAAAACACAAAATTACGTAAACCAAGACATTCCAAAAGATGATACAAATATCATGCTATGCTTAAAAGTTGTTAACCGTGCGTAAATAACCAAAATCAAATTCAAGAAATATGCCAAACCGTGAGAGACGTGGAGGCTGATTCCTTGAGTTTTGAGGCGTGCAAAGGATCCTATTAGCTTCAGGAGATGTTCAGGAAACGATTGGGGGTGTTGAACTGCTTTGAATTATCCTCTAAGTTGGAAAACGATTCACCACTTTTTGCAATTTTTTCTGTTTTGTTTCCAGCTTTCACGACCTCCAAACCTTGTTCTTGCGCCTTGGTTATGTTCTGTATTTGTACTAGAATACATTAGGTCAACAAAAATGCATTGTATCTTGGTGAATTAAGGAGATTGGATTTGATTTTATCCTTGTATGATATCTTTCCAAAATAGGCCTAATCATGCTAATTTTTGCTTCAATTTGCTTTACACAATTTGATCAGTCAGCTTCCTCAAGGCATGAAGCAACCAGCCCAAATCAGGGACCAGGTCATGGAACAGCTTCTAAGAGGGCAAAGGTCGGGTCCAATGAATAGACCTCTCCGAGTTGCTACTACTTCACAGGTCCAATAACGACCTCGCCAAGAACAGCGGGTTGATCAGAACAGGTCGGACGAGCCTAAGAGACAATTCACCAATATCAACATGCCATGGTCACGAGCTTTGCAGCACATGTTAAGGATGAACCTGATTGCGGTGATCAACCCTCCTGCAAATCCAAAGACTTCCTCTCCAAATTACAACCCAGAAGCAAGGTGCGCTTACCATTCTGGTAGCCCGGGGCACGATACTGAGGATTGTTGGGCACTGAAGTACAAGATTCAGAACATGATCGATGCTAAAGAGATCGAGTTCGAGCCCGCCGAGACTCCCAACGTGATCACTGCTCCCTTGCCAAAACATGGCTAGGATTGAGAAATTTTTGTTCATTTGAATGTTCAAGTTGCAATTTTCTTTTGTTCAAACATTTACTCATGTTAAACATTGTTATTTCATTAATGCATCGCATATGTCTGTTCTGAAACAATATATTCGTATTCACTAAATGCAAATTATTTTCATATTTTTTCTGATGATCAACTCTCAATTAATAATTCTAAGCCTCTTGAGGGAGGATGACGAAAACGATACCATAATCTACAGTATGCTTTTGAACAGACCCCGCTGATGAGGTACAGGCATTGTTTCAATCCCTAAACATTGGAGTTATAAGGAAGATAATCCCTCGTCAACCCCTTTGAGCCAAAGAAGTAGGAGTTTTTCTTTTCGAAATTTAAAACCCTTAATCATAACCTGGGGCAGGGTAGTTCTCTCAGTTGATCCAAGTGCATAACAAACGACACCAAAAAGGTCTTTACAAAACAAAGAAAGATAGTGATGGTTCCGAATAATTAATAAGGACAGGCAGTCATTATATCTCTCAAAATAAAAAAAGCCCAATAAGTCAAAAAACCTATGAAGGAGACTTACGAAGCTGGGGCATCCCGCTGACTGTAATTCCAAAAAAGGAAACAGTTCAGGCAAAAAAAAAAACAGGGATAACGAAATCAAAAAAGAAAGAGGTCCTACAAACCCTCAACCCAAAAGGAAATGACTGCCTATCCAAATAAATAAACTGTCAATAGTCAATATTTGAGCCATCATTGGAACGTCAAAGCAAAGACTCAAACAAGGTATAACGTATGATCAACTGAGGTTAGGTTTGGAGAACATCACGAAGAGCGGGTGGGTAAAAATAAAATTTGAGCCTTTATCCTTTGTTTATTAAACCGTGAACCAGGCCACGTTATAACCCTTAAAAGTCCTAGCTGAAGCATGGGTTAGTTCGAAAGCATACTGTTACGAAAGGTATCCTGACTCCTTAAGGCCTACGGTAAATACGGAGTTGACATCACGTTTTACAAACATTCACTTGTTTTATGAAAGGAATGCATTTTCAAAACCTTCAAGACAGACATAAGCCTTGCATTTTTAACATAACTTTGTTTGCATATGACTTTTTGTTTGAACAGCAGGGAAATTCGCACGATGAATCCCTAGTGAACAAAAGCATTTCCAATCGAGGGGCATGATGTAATCATGGTCTATTATCTGGGGCAGTCCAATCAAGATTCAGAGAATCTCTCAAAACGCCTAATAGCCTGGGGCAAATCTCCGCCTGAGTCACTTGGGGCATTGGACGATCAAACGAAGATCTTCTAGTGGTATGACAATGCAACACTACTGACAGGGGCACCTCCCTACATCCTGAGAGCATGGACATAGTCGAAAAAATACTACGCAAAATTAAAGACCCGCTAGGTTGACACACCTAGGCAAAAATAAGGGCTTCCCGGCGAACCAAAAGGGTTCGGGCAAAAATAAGGGATTAATCGGAAAAAAACTGTACACCCGGCAAGTCGAAAACCTGAAAAGGCGGCTTGGGCAAAAATGGGTATCCCGGTGGACTGAAAACCCGAAAGGGCGGTCCAGGAAAAAGTTAGGGATTAAAGCGTACGACTATGTCCTGTCATCCTGTCACCTGCCTACCAGAAGAAGGTTTGTCCATCAACAACTATCAGCACCTCACAGGTCTTCCTCTCTCACCTCAGAAACAGGGGCAATAAAGAGTTGTCTAAGCAACCTAATTATTCTATCCTCCAAGGTACCAAGGTAGGTTCGGCTGAAGAACAACCAGGATATCTTAAGTCCCCAGAGAGTGAGCCAGCAAATCAATACACTCTCTCCAAGCAAAGTTACAACCAACCTTAAGGAAGTTGGGTATCCCCCGCAGATCTCAACATTCCCCAGCAATATACATGCATTCTTAACAAGCATCCCCGGCAGTCTTGGTCTAAAGATTGTTCCCCGGCGGTACATCAAACATTCAAAGGAGTCACTTCCCCAGTACAGTTCAAAATTTCCCCAGGAGAATCCAATCCAGTTTCCCCAGGAAAGTGGGAATCCATCTCCCCAAGCAATAAGCTTATCCCCAGTAGATTCTGGAAGCTTGCCCCCCGCAGAGCACGAACGCGTCCCCCGGCTTTATTCAAAGAGTTATTTCCTTACCAGGATATAACTGGGTTATCCTCAGCCAAAAGCCACGGAAAGAGCGTCCTCGACGAAGTCTTCTTACCCCCAACAAAGTCTATTAACACTTCCAACACAACAAGGGTATCCCCAGCAAGTTATTATCAACACTCAGCAAAGTATCTCTCTCCCCACAGAGTATTTCTCCCCAGCAAGATCGTTAGAGTACTTCCCTCCCTGCAGAGTAATCCATTCGCCAAGTTTATTCCCCAATGGAGTTATCTTCTCCTACCGGTGTTCTTGCAACTATCATCCCCCAACGGAAGCAAAAATCTATTCTTTAACATCAGCCCAGGATATGACTTCCCGACATCCGTCAAGGATCTATTTTCCCAGACGAAGATACATTCATAAACATCACATTGTTATACATCATGATACATGCATATACGCATCATATCTCACAAATCTCATTTATGTTGAGAACATCATTGCTTGATCCATATCATGCATTGCATATGACTGACCTTTACCTTTCAGGAAGATCCAGTTAAGTTCTCAGCCATATTCAAGACCTTGACCGGTTCAGTTAAATCGACCCTAAGATTTTTCTGTTTCTTATCCAGTCAAAGGCCTTCTCTGGTTCAGTCAGATCGACCCTAAGATCTCCCTGTTTCTTATCCAGTTGAAGACATTTCAAGACCTAGACCGGTTCAGTTAAATCGACCCTAAGATTTTTCTGTTTCTTATCCAGTCAAAGGCCTTCTCTGGTTCAGTCAGATCGACCCTAAGATCTCCCTGTTTCTTATCCAGTTGAAGATTTCAATACCTAGACCGGTTCAGTCAGATCGACCCTAAGATCTCCCTGTTTCTTATCCAGTCAAAGGCCTTCTCTAGTCCAGCTAAATCGACCCCTAAAATATTTTCTTGATGAAGACTCAGTAGAAGATATCCAAGATTCTCTCAATGATACTGTTGAGGTTGAAGTCGCCTATGGTTCTCTCCCCGTTACTGCGGAGGTAGTAATCGTCCCCAGATTCTCTCAATGATTACTGTTGAGGTTGAAGTCGTCCAAGATTCTCTCAATGATATTGTTGAGGTTGAAGTCGCCTATGGTTCTCTCCCCATTACTGCAGAGGTAGTAATCGTCCCCAGATTCTCTCAATGATTACTGTTGAGGTTGAAGTCGTCCAAGATTCTCTCAATGATACTGTTGAGGTTGAAGTCGCCTATGGTTCTCTCCCCGTTACTGCGGAGGTAGTAATCGTCCCCAGATTCTCTTAATGATTACTGTTGAGGTTGAAGTCGTCCAAGATTCTCTCAATGATACTGTTGAGGTTAAAGTCGCCTATGGTTCTCTCCCCGTTACTGCGGAGGTAGTAATTGTCCCCAGATTCTCTCAATGATTACTGTTGAGGTTGAAGTCGTCCAAGATTCTCTCAATGATATTGTTGAGGTTGAAGTCGCCTATGGTTCTCTCCCCGTTACTGCGGAAGTAGTAATTGTCCCCAGATTCTCTCAATGATTACTGTTGAGGTTGAAGTCGCCCAAGATTCTCTCAATGATTACTGTTGAGGTTGAAGTCGCCCAAGATTCTCTCAATGATTACTGTTGAGGTTGAAGTCACCCAAGATTCTCTCAATGATTACTGTTGAGGTTGAAGTCGCCCAAGATTCTCTCAATGATTACTGTTGAGGTTGAAGTCGCCCAAGATTCTCTCAATGATTACTGTTGAGGTTGAAGTCGCCTAAGTTTCTCTCAGCGTTACTGTTGAGGTTGAAGTCGCCCAAGTTTCTCTCAGCGTTACTGTTGAGGTTGAAGTCGCCCAAGTTTCTCTCAGCGTTACTGTTGAGGTTGACGTCGCCCAAGGTTCTCTCACCGTCCCGTTGAGGTAGTAACCATCCCTGGTTCATTCATCACATCTTGAAGCTCCAGATCCAGCTCCTGTAACCAGTCAGGGTACATCCTACAAAGAGCTTGAAGACCAACTCCTGTAACAGGTCAGGTAATCATTTTTCTTTTGCAGGTACGCAAGTTCTCGCTAAGGAATCTCTTACGCGATCGACATCTAGATGGCATCTATAAGCCCATCCACCGTCCATCATCTCTTAGCATGGCATCTATAAGCCCATCATCCTATCCATCAATCTCCAAATTGCATCTATAAGTCCATTCCCATCATCACACTGCTACTATGTGAGCGCAAATTTCTGGGCACTCTAGTGTTCAATCATCTTCCACCTTCGGATTACGAAAGGCACGTCAGCCAATCTGCATCCTCAGGTCTAAGAAGATTGAACAGGGGCAACTGTTGTACCCCAAAATTTTCCCTCCCATATTCTTCAAGATTTGCCAAGTCAAAGCTTCAAAATCTCCCCAAGGGTTGCACAGTTCAAGGGCCTCCTAACAGTCAAAAATTAGGGTTTTGGTTCTGACAAAGAAAATGAAGTTTCCAAGGGTCCAATCAAGTCCCACATGCTTATAAACATGGTCAAGTATCCTCATGCAAAGTTTCAAGACTTACAGCACAAAATTGCACAGTCAAAAACCCTAATTGCACTACAGTCAACTGTAGGGGCAAAATGGTCATTTGACAGTCAAAAGTTCAAATTTTTGGTCAACATCTCATTTTGAATCCATAAACATCATTTGATCAATGCTTGATCATGATTCTCAAAGCTTGGCTCAAAAAGTCTCAAGATGCAAAAGTTTCCATATTTGGACAGTTGAAAAAGTCAACTGTAACTTGACTAAGGCATAACTTCCACATGGATTTATCAGAAAAATTCCATCCAAAGCTCATTTTGAAGAGAATGAAATCTCCTACAACTCCTCTTCACACTCCAAGTCTAAGAAATGCTCTCACAAAAAGTTATCAATTTCAACATTATAGGTCATTTTCAAAAGTCAACAAAAAGGGACTTTAAGTCAAAGGCCATAATTTGAGATTGGTAAATCAAAATGACATGGGACCAAAGGCATTGGTTAGAGGACTTCAAGACCTTTCCAAAATATCCAAGAACAGGATCAAAGCTTAAAAATTGAGCAAGATATGCCTTGTGGAAGTTGGGAAATTTTTGGATATTTTGAAAAGTCAACTTTGCTTCAAATGTCTTAAAATTGCTAATGGGCCACATTTTCTTCCAAAATTCATCATCCAAGGCATGTGCACGACCATTTGGCCCAAAGGGAAGTTATTCATCATTTTTATTTATTTATTTGAATTTTTAATTGCTAATAATTCATTTAATTAATTAAAATATATGAAAAATACCAAAACAAGGTTTTTAAATCTTTTTGTGCAAGACAATCACTCATTACTCATTGAAGATCACGTGCATGCCCAAAGAAGGAAGATTTCATGCAAATTGGCTAGGTTTCATGATAAAAAGATTTGAAAAGATTATGCAAAATCACAAAATCAAAAGCATTGATTCCATGGATATTTGGCTTATTTTGTTGACCTAAAACACTCACACATATATATACATGATAACCCTAATGCCAAGGACCAAAAAAAGCTGCGCAGAAACACAAGAACAAAGTTGGAGTTTTTATCAAAAAAGTCCAAAACTGAAAGTGGCCTTGGAGGACGATTCAGAGAAAAAGATTGATCCCATTAGCTTGCCAAGACATTACTGAAGCTAACTGAATACCTTTCCACGTCCATAGCCTCAAGAATTGGTACCTAGCTATCAAACGGTTTCATCTTTTTTGCATAATCGCATCTGATCATTCATGCCATAATTTTCAAATCTAATGCTTGTTTTGTATTGCTCTTATCATTCTGAAGCTAACCCTGTTGTTTAATTAAGTTTTCCTCACCCATACGCGATTTCACCATGGACGATTATTAGGGTTACAAAACTTTCAAATTGGGTATTTTCATATACTGTAAAATTAAGACTTCTCAGTGCCATGGTTGAAATCAGGAAGCTTGGACGAATATAACTACCCTATCGCGCCTAATTTATGAAGCACCATAGCCTAATCGCTATTTTGAAAAAGGGTGTATTTTGGGGGGGTTCAAAACCCCCGTTAATTCTTTTTTTATTTCAGGAACAATGAAGAAGAAGACCCTGTGGCAAGCTGTGATTGGTTGATTTGAAACTAGCGCGCGTTTTTTTTGTTTCTAACCACTAACATCAATTTTCGCTTATATTATTTATGCTTTGTTTTACATACAGCGCGTTGAAGTAGCTCCACTGGTCAGGCTTGGCATTGGTAACCTCTGGGACCTGGGTTCGAATCCCAGGTCCCCCTTCCTATTTCCATATTTTTCTTCTAACCATATTTGCACGCAGCGCTCAATACAAAGGCCTACCATACAACCCCTGATCCAAACGTGCCACGCACCCCATGATACCAATCCAAAGGTTCAGATCTGAAGAACATCCTAGGCCTCAGTCAATGCACACACACGCTAGCCAAAAAGTCAACAAGGCCAAAGGGTCATTGGGCCAGAATTGCTACAATTATACCTCCTGATTGGGGCAGAACCCCCCTTGGTATTGTATTTCTTTCTATTTTCTTTATCTTATTTTTTTTTTATTATTTGTTTTAATTCCATTATTTTCTTTTAATTCAATAAAAAATTAATTTCACATAAAAATACTGAAAACCAGAAAAGACAAAAAATAAAATATTTGATTTAATGTTTTTGTAAATAAAGTTTTATTAATTAATTAGTTTTATTCTTAAACTTAATTTTGACATTTTTCAATAAATTAAAATTGGTAGAATTAGGTTTTAATTATTTTTACCTTTTCTTTTTCATAATTAATTATATTTTCTTGTAAATAAAGTTGCATTAATTAATTAGGTTTAGTTTTAGGTTAAATTTTAATGCTTTTCTTAACAAATTAAAAAAAAACTAGAATTAGGGTTAATTAATATTTTCAATCTCATTTAATTCTCATAAAAATCCATAAATATAAAAAACTCAAAAAATAATTTCTTTTCTTTTTAATTTAATTAATTTGTTAATATAATTTAATTTCATTAAAAAAGGGTCCAACGCCCTCGCTTTCGATTTTAATTCCAATTCGCGCATTTATTTCTTTTCTTTTAAATATTTATGTAATTCTCCCAAAGCCGTGTAAATTTATATTTCTCGCACTTTCCTTTACTTTGTGTCAAATCGGGTCCTGGATTTAATTTGGCGATGTGGACCCGCGCCTTTGTAATAGTTTAGGAACTTTTAATCTCGCAGCTTTTTAACTGTTAATAATTGCATGCAAGAATGAATGTTAAAATAAAAATAACGCGTAGATCACCCATGACATGACAAGACAAAAATAAATGAACATGACACACAAATCACACACCACCCCTAGGGTACGCTTCACTGTTGCCTTGCCTTTCGAAAGGTGATCGTCGAGTAGAGGATGTCTTAGTAAGTCCTCATGATCCGGGAACCTGGCATGAGGGTAGCTTCTAAGGTATCTTCCTATTGCTCTGGTGATCACCATGTCCCGAACCTCGAATTGACCCGAATACCTCCAACGGTGGTGCTACCTACCTCTCAATGGTGGGATGGCACTACTTTAAAGGACATTTACACAGACGAATTCCTTAGGGTAGGTAGACGACTCTAGATACTTGCTCTAATTTCAAAACAAATTCAAAAAAATACTTTTCACACCGACACCTTTTCAAAAAGCTTTCGAAAGCAATTTTTCAAACACTCTTGAGGACATATACAAGAGTCGAACTGAAATTTTCAAAGAAAATTTTTTAAAACCCACATTGAAAAGCAAACAAACCATTTTTGAAAACACAAGTGAGCAAGTATCTAAGAGCCCATGGATAACCATGGATAGAAAGGGTGCTAACACCTTCCCTTTCTATCATCTACCTCCCGAACCGAGAGCAATCTCTTTAAGGAATTTTTCTATGCTTTTGTCCTTTCCATTTGGAGAAAATAAAAGACGGTGGCGACTCTTGCTTCCGTGACATTTCGCGAACCAACGTTAAACAGTCAGTTCCAGATCCACCGATCACACCTTGCTACCTTCTTCGGTTGGGCTTGGAATCAGTAAGTTATGGCCTTAGATTCTGGCTTTCTGGGGCTTGGAAGTCAGCATGAGCATGCATTCTGGTTGGGCCTGGAAGTTAGCATTGAAGCCTAAGGCTTTGTTTCATGTCTTTCTTCCCCTTGTCTCTTTCGTTTGGGACATAAAAATGGAAACATGGCATAAGGCCATGCTAGCCTTTGTCTTGTGGCCAAACTAAATATTAAAGTATATTTAATGAAATCAAGCAACAAGAAACAAAAAGATTAGCCAGAAAAATAGATTCAAAGGGTGTAAACGAAAGGGGGGGCAAAATATTATATACATGCTATGTTTGAAATGAAGGATGCAAGGGTAAGAGTAACTTACCTTGCTGCATCCTTGAGGTTGAGATGGGCCTTGAGTGGTGGACTTAGGCTTTTCCTGGATTCGAAGGGAGGGGCCTGAAACAAGCCCTGGGATGCTGGATTCGAAGGAGGAAAGAAAGCAAGTGTGATGCTTCTTTCCACTGGATTCGAAAGAGACTGAAGGGTGGTTGTTCTTCAGAATTGAAAGAGATAAATGTGGCTCTGGGTTTTTGATTTCACAAGTGTTGAAGGGACTTGAGAGATTTTTTGTGTTTGAGAAGATTCTGGAGGTTTTGTTCCTCCAAAAAATCCTCTAGTCAAAACAATCCTCTCGTCAAAAAAATCCTCCTCAGCCTTTGCAAAGAATTCCTCTATTTATAGAGAAAAAGTGGACATGTTGTCCAAAGCCAGCCTTACAAAGAAATGATAAAATATATGTAACGTGAAAGTACATGTGGGGGGCCTCTTGGCAGTAGGGGTGCAGAAGATGTGACTTATGCTTCTGGCCCTCTGATTATACAAAGATTTGGAAACAACATAGCTTGTCAAGTAGGGTATGGCCATGAGATTTCCTCAGATTTGTATCAAACGAAACCTGCTTCGAATGGCTCGGCTTAGATTCGAAGTAAGTTGATTCGAAGGGGATCAACATTCCAATCTAAGCTTTACATGCAGGTGTTTTTGTCCAAACGAAGGGTTTGCCTTGCAGGGGGCACATGTGGCCAGCAGGTCATGGCCTTCGATTGTAAGCATGCAGGCAACATACTTGTCCAATCGAAAGGCTTGCCTTCTATGGGGCACTTGTGGCAGTAAATTTGGTACTCAAAGCAAGCATGCAGGCAACATGCTGGGTGAATCAAAAGGCTTGCCCTGCATGGGGCACTTGTGGCAGAAAAATTTGGAATTCAAAGCAAACATACAGGCAGTGGAAGACACAAACGAATCCTGGAACAAGAAGTCACATGCCCCGACGAAAGAGGCACACTAGCAGCACTTTTTGAGCAATCGAAGGAGGTACAAAGTCCAATCGAAGGGGGCTGAATTGAAGGAGGCCTATTTTTCTCCAAATTTGTCAAAATGTTATTTTTATCTGTTTTCTCCCTTTTTGACAGTTTCCTTTTAATTCCGGTGCTGGAAAATCCCAATATACTTATGCAAGCTTGAATTTTGAGAATCATTGTGAGAGATGCCTTGAGAATTGAAAGGGAAAATTTTGGGGTACAACACCAGCTATCTCACTACTTTTCTAATGGCCAAGTTTATTCAACTAAAGGTTCTAAGGTCAGTTAGTGCTTTATGACACCACACATCGGTCCCATATTCTCCTTGATTTAACACAAGGGATAACTGTACCAATAAATATGTCACACTAACACAACCACCGTTTCAACCATATCGATCTACGTCATACAGTCTCCACGATCTATTGTTGCTTACCTAAAAGTGCCCCAGATCTGGGTATAGGATCTTTAACAGTAACCTCGGCAAACCCTTTAAAAGTAAAGCATACAAACACACACAAGGAAAGCAAATTTTAAAATGATCTAACTCTAAGGTACCCCACTTTTATCTCCCCAGCATAGTCGCCAGTTCTGTAATACGGTGGTAGAACTGACTATTATATTGGTTTTGCGTTTGTATTCGCAAATGTTGCAGTAAGCAAGAGTTGTCACCGACTTTTATTTTATCTAACAAAGGAAAGGGTGAAAATAACAGAAAAAGATCTTTCGAGATTATTTGAGTAAGGGGGGTAGATTATGGAAAGGGAAGGTGTTAGCACCCTTTCCATCCGTATTTATCTATGGACTCTTAGTTGCTAGCTCATTTAAAAATGCCTTGTGTTTGTGTCTTTGAAAAAGTATTTTGAAAAGACGCCTTAGTACGGTGAACTTTGTAATGTTTCTCGTGTCGTGGAGAACGTATACAAAGGTTTTTGTCTTTGGAAATATTTTAGAAAAGGAGGTGTATGTGTGGAAAAAAAATTTGTTTGAGCAAGCGACTAAGAACTATTTACATACTCGAAAAGGTTTGTTCTTTTCCTCTTTTCCTTTAGATAGTACTATCCTACTACTAGTGAGTAGGTAGACCTATTCTTGGATGTTTGAGGGACAATCGAGGGACATCGTACGGTCACAAAGGCAACTAGAAAGATATCTTAGTAGTTATCCTAAGGTTTTAAGATCATTTTACCGAGGCAACGTCGAAAGGGTCATCAAGGGACTTATGATCTTTTTAAACCAAAGGGTAGCCACTAAAATCTCTTACATTCGAGAATCGTGACTGTTTTATTCCGAAGGCAACTGAAGTGGGAATACCCTAGAGGTGCACATGTGCGAGTGTGTTGTATTCAGTTATTTTTCTTTGATGTTAGGTTTGCTAACGTTTGCTTTTAGTCTTATCATACAATCCTATTAAGCATACATATAACAGTTAATATATGTACAGGAATTTAAAGTGCATAATTTAAAACATAACAATTACATGGCTTCGGGGAGGGGGAATTTACAAATTTACAACCTTTTTGCAGATACATCAATATAAAATGAACGAAATTTAAAATGGGCGCGCGAATATGGAAAGCGAGGTAAGCCCTAAATGACTTCTACATACTTAGCACTTTTTTTGTCATTTTTATTAAGAAAAATACTTAAATTAAAAAAAATTAATTTTAACTAAATAAAGAAAAGAGTGATAAATAAGATGCAATTAAAAGTAATCAAAAGGAAACTAATTCTAAATTTTTTTGGATTTTTATTATTGAGAAAAAGATTTGAAATGGTTAAATCTAAGTTCTAATTGATTTTAAATTACTTTAAATAAATCAAAATATAATTAATTAACTTGCACAAATTAAATTTAATTATATATATAAAAAAACCTAAATCTATTTTTTGATTTTTTGATTTTATGATTAAATAAAAATGATTTTGAAAAAGTAAATATAAAAATAAGTAAATAAAGAAATCCGACATTATTTTTGGCTAAAGGTCTCTAAATTTTGCGTTTCGAAGCCAAGCTTCCGATCGGGGTTGAGAATTGCATCTCATGAACCAAGCCTCAAAACTTATATGCTTCACGTCCAACCCGCTCTATATACGAGGTGAAACTTGTATGGATGACTCAGACGTGCTCTAGGCCAAGGTGAGGAATGGAAATGAATCATAGGGACCTCAGGAGTGCAAAGATGGCATGAGATTGGATGGATGAAAGCTGGAGATCAGGTTTTGAATTTTCACAATTTTTGAACGATTTTGAGAATTTTGAGAGAGTTTGTGAAGATCTTTTGAAGAGCTTTTTGAATAGTAATTTTTTACTATATTTTTGGATCATTAAGGGTACATTGGACATTTTTCATTGCTGGGAGATGACCTAACACTATAAAAAAATTTTCTAAACAAAACACCAAAAATATTTTCTAAATACTTAGAAAATTATTTAGGATTTTAAATTTCTTTCCCTTTTCACCACCTCCACGCACTTTACTTTCGCATTAATATTTTCCATTATTATTGCTCAAGGGTCTATAATAGATAATTAGGGTTGACTGATTTTCATCCCTATTTATAAATTTGTACTCCCCATTCCCAAAACGTTATAATAGCGTAGGACATTTAAATTCTGCAATTTACCTTTTTCCTTATTATTGTTAGTTTAATAGGATTTTATATCAAGATTTAAAACAAAACACTAGATAACCATAAATGCAATACAAAAATAACTAATATCAAAACAATTCACACACGCACACCTCTAGGGTGACCTCACTTGTTACTTCGGATAAAAAACAATCATGTCCCTCGAATGTGAGATGCTTTAGCAAATACCCTCGGTTAAAAGATTGTAGTCCCTCGATGACCCTTCAATGTTGCCATCGGTAAACGATCTTAGTCCTTTACGACGATCGCTAAAGCATCTTATAAGTTGCCTTCTATGACTGTACGATGACCCATGCCTATCCCTCACATCCAATTATAGGGCCTCCTACTAACTAATAATAGTGAAGCACTATCTAAAGGAGGAGGAAAAGAGCAAATACTTTTTGAGTAGGTAGATCGCTCGTAAATCGATTGCTCATAAACTAAAACAACTTTCATACCTCACACTTTCAAAACAACTACTTTCAAAACACTTTATAAACACTCTTGAGGACTGATACAAGGGTTATTATAAAGTAAATTGCCTTACATTGGCATATTCAAAACACTTTCCAAAACAAACACTTTCTTTCACAAATATTTTAAAAACAAACATTTTGTATACATTCTCAACGATACGAGAACCATTACAAAATTGTCGCACTTAGGCATTTTCAAAATACTTTCAAACATGCACAAACACAAAGCATTATCTCAAAGTGAGCTAGCAATTAAGAGCCCGTAGATAACTACATATGAAAAGGATGATAACACCTTCCCTTTTCATAACCTACCCCCCAAACTCAAGAAAAATTCTCAAAGGTCTTTTCTGTTCTTTTCACCCTTTCCTTTATTGGATAAAAGAAAAGTCGGTGGCGACTCTTGCTATCCGCAACATTTATGATAAAACGCAAAACCCAAAAGTCAGTTCTCCCATCGTATTATACATAGCACCTCCCGAAAATATTCTCTTGATCACAAATGACCATTTGTATGTGGGAGTCCATTTTCCCCCGGGATCACCTTGTGGTAGAATAATGCACTTTATTACCAAGTCTCCAGTCTGATATACCTGATGCTTGATTTTCTTGTTGAAAGCTTTGATCATACACTTCTGATACATCTGACCGTGACAAATTGCCACAAGCCTTTTCTCGTCAATCAAATTTAACTGGTCCAACCTAGTTTGAATCCACTCTCCTTCGTCTAAATCTGCATCCTTCATGATCCTCAGAGAAGGAATATGAACCTCGATAGATAGGATGGCTTCCATACTGTATAATATAGAGAATAGGGTTGCCCTAGTTGATGTCCGAGCTGAAGTGAGATAGCCATGGAGAGTAAATGGTAACATCTCATGCTAGTCTTTATACGTCACTGTCATCTTATGTATAATCTTCTTGACGTTCTTATTAGAGGATTTCACTGTGCCATTCATCTTCGATCGATACCGAGAAGAGTTATGGTGCTTGATCTTGAACTGCATGCAGAGTTCCGTGATCATAGTGTTATTAAGATTCATACCATTATCTGTGACGATTCTCTCGGGGATGCCATACCGACAAATAAGATTGTGCTTAATAAACTGGGCAACCACATTCTTGGTAGCAGTAGGCTTGATATCTCCAATCATATCAATGCCCCACATTACGAATGACCAAAGAGCAGTCAAGATATTCAGAGGTACTGGAGGCACATGTACTTTATCAGCATACATCTGGCACTTATGACAAGTTCTTGAGTGGTGATGGCAATCAGTTTCCATAGTCGACCAATAATAACCCACTCCCAGGATCTTCTTAACCATAGTATATCCACTGGAATGAGTACCAAATATACCTTCGTGGATATCTTCCATAATTTTCTCCGCTTCCTTCTTGTCCATACAATAAAGCAGAGTTGAATCATGGTTGCACCTGTACAAAATTCGGTTGCGCAGGAAGAACTTAGCAGAGAATATTCGTAGGAATTTTTTGTCATTTATAGATGCCCCATCGGGGTACTCTTGAGCCTCAAGATATCTTTTACTTTATGAAACAAAGGCTTATCTTCTACTCCGTCAATGTCAACTTCATAGCAATGTGCAGGTTTGTCTAGCCTTTCAATGGTAATTCTGGTCGCCTCGTTGCCCCATATGACTTTAAACATAGATGACATGGTTGCTAATGCATTTTCCAACTGATTCTCTTCTCGTGGGATATGCTCAAAAGTGATTTCCTCGAAGTACGAGATTAAGGTCAACACATGCTCTCTATAAGGAAGGAGATTTGAGTGCTTCGTATCCCATTCTCCCTTAATCTGACTGATCACCAGGGCTGAGTCCCCGTATACATTCAAGAACTTAATCCTTAAGTCAATAGCAGCTTTAATACCCATGACAGACGCTTCATATTCAGCCATGTTGTTGGTATAATCAAAGCATAATCTAGTGGTGAAGGGCGTATGGAAACCTTGAGGAGATATAATTACAACACCAATTTTGTTGCCAAGTGCATTAGAAGCTCCATCGAAAACCATAGTCCATTGGGATCCTGGCTTAGGTCCTTCATACGGTCCAGGTTTTTCATAATCTGTAACTAGCATAATGTTCTCGTCCAGGAATTCGAAATTCATAGATTGGTAGTCGTCTACGGATTGATGAGCCAAATGATCTTCCAATACTCTTCCTTTGATTGCTTTCTGAGTGGTGTACTGAATGTCGTATTTTGTCAAGACCATTTCCCATCGAGCAATTCTTCTGGAGAGTGTGGGTTTCTCGAATATGTATTTGATGGGATCCATTTTAGAGATCAATAGAGTAGTATGAGTCAACATATATTGTCTTAGTCGACGAGTAACCCATGCCAAAGCGTAACAAGTTTTCTCGAGCAGTGAGTATCTTGTTTCACATTCGGTAAACTTTTTGCTAAGGTAGTATATTGCATGCTCTTTTCGACCAAACTCGTCATGCTGGCCCAGCACACACCCCATTGAATTCTCTAGCACTGTTAGGTACATGATCAAAGGTCTTCCTTCAACTATTGTGTGCTCTGGTCTATTTGTATTGCCTTACAGGATGTTTATATGTTTGTGTATGGTACACTGCTTGTGATTTATTTTCACATCAAGGCCTTGATGTTTATGTCTGATGACACGACTTCTGACTCGTTTCTTTGTTGATGCTAGCTTGTTCAAAGATCTATGGATTTCATTACTGTTTAGTTGCTTTATTGCGGATTTATATTTGTTCGGTACTTTCTCATCTGATTTACTCTTCCCGCATTTTATTGCTTACTTAGGATTGGCAGCCCGTGCCATTTGGCAAGAAATTCTGGAAGTCCTCACTAGGAGGCCATGTATTTGTTTGTTTACTATTTGTGCTTGCATAGTGGGATAATGGTTTAGGATCCTTTTATGGCAACTATTCCCAAGTCTTTATAAAGTAGGAAAGTGGAGGGGGTTAGTAATCAACCCATGCCGTCTTTCGTCTGTGTCGTTCCTATGCTCACTTTTTTTGCAAGTAGATGCTCTTAACATGTGTCCAAGATCTGAATAAGTATAATCCCTATTAAGGCAAGTGAAAATGGTTCTTGCAATCGGATCCCCATGTTTTCTTTAACTCGTGTTGACTGACACTGACGCTCGGTGTACGCATACACCTTGTCTTTTTTCCCATGATCTTTCTTGCCTTAGTAATTAATATCGCGATTAAGGACCTACTATATTCCCACAGTTTTATAGCTTAGTTGACTCAGATGATTCACTCCCCTTGGTTATGGCTTGACCCTTGGTCTGATGCTTAGTTGCTTGTCTATGGCAGGACCTCCCTTTTTACTACTTGGAGTGAACGTTGTAGGTGTTTGATATTTGAGTGATGCTCAAGCTTTTGTTTGTTCAGATGTTTTTCCATCTGTTTGTTTGATTCTTGTTACAGGATCTGCGATATTTTACCATCTCCCTTTGAATGTTTCATCATCCATTCTCGTACTCTCTCTTATGACAGTATGACTGCTCTTGCATCTCCTTTATGAGATATTTTCCATGCTCCCTTAAGATTTCTCAGGTAGGATTAGTCTACGAGCCAGACATTAGGATAGTTATCCATGTATGTCCACTTAGGTAGATATTTCCCTTTCAAAACTCAACCATAGGGCCATCATTGTATGATAGCATTATGGATTAGATTCTAGATAGTCTCCCTTAGATGATTTATTTCTTTTTGCATCCTTGCATTTAAAACTAAAAATTTCTTTTTCCTTAAACTAATAAAAACACCCTCTAACAACTTAAACCCTTTCTTAAGGTAAAAAACACTAACCAACTCCTTTCTTTTTGCCAATCGACTTTTCTCTTCTAAGAGCATGTTAAGTCGTTTCCACTACAGGTCGTAAGTCTCCAAAGGTCGAGCAACGGTGGAATGATTAAATTTAACATTGTTCAATTAAAAACCATAAACCCACTAAAACATATGAGCCGAACTACGACTCCTCTGATTCCTTAAAAGGGATATGTAGGCGGGGGCTTTTGTGGGGCCTAATCGAGCACATCTTTGTAAATATTTATTTCTTTTCCCCATATTTTCTTTGCATGCATTCCCTTTTCAACTTTAAGCCTTAGACATAGATTTTGACCACACCCATTAGATTAGAACAACAAGAGTGGATACCATAGAGTACTATGAACGTGAGGGATGCTAATACCTTCCTCTCGCGTAACAGACTCCCTTACCCAATCTCTACAGTCGCAAGACCGTGATTTCACCCTTCAAGTTTACTCGATGTTTACCTTTCCCTTTCGACGGGGTAAAAGACGTTCGATGGCGACTTCATTAATTTTATATCTGATGACGGTTCGGCCAGTTGTTTTAGCCGCGACTGTTGTTATTGAGAACTTAGAAGATCTTCTTTTATGGCGAATTAGAGAGTGGTTCAATGAGGTTATGGAGTGATGAAGTATGGCTCAAGGTGTGTGAAGGTGAAGATGGTGATGAGGTTACATAAGGTTTGAAAGAGAGAGAGTATGAGGGTGAAGGTAGATGAAAATGGTGAAAATGGTGCATGAGGTTGATGAATAGAAGTTGTGGTTGAAGGTGATTGTAGGTTGCCAAGAGAAAGAAATGAGAGGATGGAGGTGAAGGAAGGTGAAAATGAACTGTGTCTTCAGCTTTGAAGGAGATGAAGGCTTATGTAGGTGGTTGAAAGCAGTTACACATGGATCAATCTTAGCCCTAGGATTTAGAAAGTTAGTTATGCAATTGATGGTGGAGATGAATTCGGTTACAAGGTTAGTTTAGAAATTTTTGTTATGAAGTTGTTAGAAGTAAAGGTTTAATCTGAGTTCCTTTCCATTTTTCTACATGTGAAATCGTGAGTGATATTGCAAGTTTGGTTTTAAAGTTTAACTTGAATCTATTTTCTGTTGCGCTGGCAGGTTTAACTGAATTGTATGAACTGGTATGTGAATTGGTTTAACTAATAGGTTTTGGCATCAAATTGCAATTAGTTTTTGAACTAGTTTTTTATATTGGTTAATGAATGTAGGTTGGTTTATGTGTTACTGTGTGAACTGTAACGTGTAGCTCTGGTTTATTGCGTATGTGAAGGGCTGAAGTTGATTAGTTAGTCTCAATTAGTTGAAAATTGAAACAGTTAGCAGTTAGTATTGAAATGATTTTGTGATGATGTGGATCTGTTTTGATATTGTTTTGATATATGCAGGGCAGTTACTCATGATGAAGCAAGAATATGGTGTGGTTTGGATAGAAACATGGCTAGTTCATGGTGTGCTCTTGATGAAATTGTAAATCATGAAGCATGGTTGAAGGTAATGGTATGACAATTGGTACAAGGCTTGGTCATGGAATGAAGAAAGATGAAGATTATGCTTAGAACCAAATTTTGTTCGATTTAGGAATATGACTTGATGTAAATCCATGCGACCTTTCTTGTAATGATGTTTTGGTTCCTTTTAATTTGAAGCATTCTTGTATTTTGTATACTTTGTAATTCGTTGAATTTAATGATAAAAACTCCAAGTATTCAAAGAAAACTTTCTTCTTCAAATTGTACACTCCTTCTCTTGTATTATGTAATCTTTTTCCATGGTGTGAATTCCATAAAAGATTTTCCAAAACAATCAAGAAATGACCTTGAAGTATTGACCTTCTCCACATTATTTCCTTTTGAATTTCCATATATTTTCCTTGAATTGCAAATTGAATAGGTCTTGTGAATAAAGTTGAATAATGATGAAGGACACTTGAACGAAACTTGAACTTTGAACCTTAAACCTTAAGTAAGGGTATATGCCTTTAACTTTGCAACTTGTTTTCCAAGAGATCCCAATGAACAAATTCTTCAATCTTGCATGCTTATAATCTTTGATAAACTTGAACAAAATTTGAATTTAAGGAAACACTTGAATCATACTTCAAATCCAATCATCTTGCATTCTTAATGAACTTCAAACCCTAATTCAAGTTGAACCGTGTTGCAAGTGACGAGTAGTAATGAAGGGAAAATAAATCCATAAATTCATCTCTTATGCCATGACTTATACCTTTCAATTTAATCCATAAGTCCTTCATCTAATTCTTTCTTACTTGATGACCTTAACACAAAACTCATGCCTTGAGGAATCCTTGAAGACGCGTCTGGAATATGGAAAAGAGATATGACCAATGTAATCTTGGCATGACAACCCTAGTCCTCTTGATTTTCAAATGATAAGCATTTATCAAGCTCAAACACAAAGGACAAGAAACCCTAATCCATTTGCTTGCAACACACATTGAGTAAAGAAGGTATCTTGACATGTTAAACCAACCCTAACCCATAACATTCTCAGTTGAACCTTTGATGAAACCCTAAGAAACCCTAGCACTTAAAGGAACCTTGATGAAGATAAAAACCTTGTATCTTGATAAAGATCCAATTTTTACGAAAGAAGCATTGAAGGATTGATACAAATCCAAAATATATTTATAATGGGAGAAAACTGGACTTGCAAAGGTTGAAAGGAATACATGATTCCTAATATATATTTTTGTTGGGTGAAAATAATATATGGGAGCATATCTTATGATAATGCATATCTTATATGACAATAAAAGGAATAATTATTAACCCTTGGATTAAAATGAACGGTCCAAATTAATTTTTTTAATTTTAATAACATTGAATCTATTTATACCAAATAATTTCTCATTAATGTATTCAACTTTTCATTTTCTTCCTATCAACACTATCATAACCTTTTTTTTATATTTTGATTTAACCCAAATTTCATTCATTTTCTTTTATTAAATTAAATGGTTTTCACTCAGAGTCTAAAATCCAATATCTTCAACATCATCATTTCACAGCGCCATCATCATCCATCTTTCACACTTAAATATGAAGTTGTGATGGAATTCTATTAATTAAAGGTCCAATTAAATGAAAAAAATTGTTTCTTCTAAGTTTGATTGATAGGCAGTGTTGATTTAATATGTTGATAAAGGTCCATTTTTTATGAAAGAAGCATTTAAGGATTGATACAGATCCAAAATATATTTTATAATGGAAGAAAACTGGACTTGCAAAGGTTGAAAAGGAATACCAGATTCCTAATATATATTTTTGTTGGGTGAAAATAATATAATATAATTGAACAAATATGCAGAGAAATGAATGGAATAAAGACTACAATGGTGTTTATAGGAAGTAGATGAAAAGTTGAATACATTAATGATAAATTATTTGGTATAAATAGATTCAATATTATTAAAATTAAAGTTTTTAATCTGGACCGTTTATTTTAATCCAAGGGTTAATAATTATTCATTTTATTCTCATATAAGATATGTATATCACTTGTTTAAAATACATCAATGTTAAACCATTACATATTTAATATAAGTGTTCGTTTATTCTATAGTTTAAGTAAATATTTTGAAAACTTTTTAATGTTCTTAAAATTTTAAAATAATATGATATTTTATACTCGATGTATTTATTTTTATTAAAAACACGGATAACGAATACAAATATAGCACAAGGACAAGTGCTAATGTTGGTACCCAAGTAGATATGGGCTTGAATATGTAATTTTTTTTCTAACCGCAAATATAGGATTAGGTATTGTAATACCCTACCCAAACTCTACCATCCCTATATGTAACTCATACATATTTCATTCCAATGATAAAAGTTATATTAATGGTGACATAATATCTTAATTGTAAATTATTAATGTTAATATTATCCTTTATTCAAATTACTTTTACTAATTTTATAATATTTATTTTGACACGTCAAATTCTTTCAATAAAAAAATAAGAAGCAAATTCATTTTTTAATAAAACTCATTTAGATATTGTCATTAAAGATGTAATTATAAGTCAAGCAGAAAGTATGACAAGTCTGTTAAAAATGTAAGCTCTTCTCTGGGATCCAAACCATTTAAGATGCAAGATAATTTAAAATTTAATATATTACAATTCACAGACAACACTTTAATTCTGGACCAAGCTAGCAGCGATAACATTTGGGCAATTAAATCAGTGTTACGTGTATTTAAGTTAGCATATGGTCTTCAGTTAATTTCTAAAAGAGCAAAAATTTGGGGTTCAATTCTAGTTCTGATTTTTTGGTGGTTGCCTCTAACTTTCTACAATGCTCAATCAAATTCCCTTTTACTTTTTTTGGCCTACCCATATGGATTAACCCCCACAAACAGAGTTCTTGGAATCTAATATTATTGAATATCTGCAATAAATTTGCAACTTGGAAAGGAAAATCATAATCTTTTGTGAGAAAAAGTAACACATCTAAATTTTGTTTTAAACACCATCCCACTCTTCTACCTATCATTCTACAAAGCGCCAAAAGTCATAATCCAAGACATCATTAAGATCCAACACTCTTTTCTGTGGAATGGGGAAGAACATAAGAAGAGAGTTAAATGGGTTTCATGGGAAACCATTTGCAAACCAAAGCAGGAGGGTGGTTTGGGAGTAAAAGATTATGAAGCCTTTAATAAGGCTCTTTTAAGTAAGTGGGTATGTAAAATCGTCTCTAATTAGGTTTCTGAGTCGTTATGGCATTCTTTTCCTCTGTCCAAATATGGGGACAACAAGGATTTGATTAGATACTTAGTGGTTGGTTAACATGCACAAATGGTTTATTTTATGTGGGGGGTTTGCGATAAAGACTCCGATTAATTTGGAAATAGCGTGTCATGTAAGTTAGGAGATGGATCTAACATTGATTTTTGGAGGAACAAATGGCTAGGCAAGGAACCATTGTTGCTGAAACTCCATTGCCTTTTTTACTGTTTGCAGTGTAATTCTGGTTTTTAGAGTGTTGGTATTTGGAGTTAGAACATTCACTTAGTCTCGACAACATTATTCGTTGCACCCGCTTTGAAGTGGGAGAATCTTTAATGCATCTCATCCATTATCAAGCCTTCTTCTTCTAAATCTGATGCATTTGTTTGGTGACACAATTCAGACAACTTTAGTGTCAAATCAGCCTTCTCTCGATTGCACGCTCTCTCATACAACTGCCCCTATTACTTCAGATATTTCCTCCTCCCTTAGAAAATTGTGGAAGTCATATGTTCCCTCAAATATACAAGTGTTCACTTGGAGGTTTTTTCTCAACCGTCTACAAACAAAAGATGAATTTGCGAAATATGGAACCATCTCCGGGCCTCATAACACGGTATGTCCCCCGTGCTTTGGTAAAAATGAATCTCATCTCCACCTGTTTCTATTGTGTCTAAAGACTATGTTAGTTTGGTGCAAGATTTTGGATTGGATTGATCTTGGTTACTTACCTTCATGTAGTAACATCCTTCCACGTGAAGCAGTTTGATAGAAAGTTGGAGAGCAATATCAAGAAAGACTTTAGACTGCTTATTTGATTTGCAATTGTTAGGGCCATTTGGTTATCAAGAAATGATATTCTGTTTAATGAAGGGAAAAAGATGTTAATGACTTAGTTTTTTTGGCCAAACCGTTGTCATGGGAATGAGCATTTGCTAGATTTAAGGGAGACTTTGTTTGCGAAAAAAAAGATTGGTTTGTTAATCCGCTTGTTGATTGTATCTGTTAATTTTGTTTGAGGTGTTTGATAATTTTTATCCTTTTGTATTAGGATTGAGTATCCCTTATACCCCCATTAATACATTATTTGCTTAAAAAATCCACAGTTTTTCATTATTAGAAATATTTATAAATTACAATGTATACAAATCTTTCATTCATTATTTTATTTTAATTTAATTTTCCACGAGTTTCATACACTAGTTTAAATTGTGTAATAAAATATTAAAGATCACAAATGTAAAAATTCTTTCTCTCGCTTCCCGCGCATTGTGAGGGTCAACATTTAATTAATAATGTACAACATCAAAAAGATATCACAAATATAAAAAATCTCTCTCTCTCTTGCTTCCCGCGTAACGCGCGAATCACCAAGTTAATAACGTTCAACACCATATTACAAATATTAAAAACCGTTATCTCGCTTCGCGCGCTTTCTCTTCAACACGCAAATTATCAAATTACTAATACACAACACCGAAAGAAACCATAAATATAAAAACCTTCTCACTCACTTCCCGCGCACTACACGAGTCAAAAGTTAATAATGTATAACATTAATATAAAAAACTTCTTAATCGCTTCCCATACATATGATCAAGTTAATACTAGTAAAATACAACACCAACAAACTTACAAATATAACTAAATTAAATGAAACTATCCTAGTTTCTCTACCACCACCAAATTTGTAACCATTGACATTCAAAATAACATTTTCTTTGTATCAACTTATAAAACTCATTTTTCACTTTATAATCCATTAAATAAAATTACACATAACCTCTATTAAAATCTATTTATTTCTCTTGTTACCTTGAGTTGTCTATAACCTTAAAATTTGTAGGGTTTTCTCTTATATAAGTGTAATAATAAAACAATACTCGACCACCCGGTTCCTTTTCATTCATTTCATCCATCCCTCCATATAAAAGCCACGACCGAAACATCTAGAGAGAGAGAGCGAGAGATTGAGGGAACATCACTTCACAAACACAACAAAACAGTTCCTCATCCTCTCATTCCAACACTCGCGCACACTCCAGACACTCCGTGAACCACAACCACCACCAGGTTTCTCTCTCTCTTTCTCTTTCAATTTCAAACAAAACATCCTAGTATCATCTCTTACAATTATGCCACACAAACCGTTGTTATGTTTTTTTTCTTTCTGCTTCTTATCTTAATTAACTACTGTTGTTTATCTGTGCTCGTCGTCAAATTACGATGTTCTATTTCATCGTTCTTTTCAATTTCACTGTCTTGTAATAATTCATTACTCAGTATTATTTATTACTAGGTTCATTTTTTAGCTTGTGCTATACAAGTGCTTTTTTTTTTTGGTGGCTTTATCTTATTGTTTTTGTTTTCTTAATATTTTTGCAGGCAGTGGATTTTCTTCAAGAATTTTGATATTTATTAGATGGCTGTTACACCGTTTGGTAATACTTCAGCTGCTCAATGGGGAATTCGTCCCCAGCTTATCGCCAGATCCACCACCATGGCCAGGTTTGCATCGGCAAGCCAGAAGTGAGTCCTATGTTTAATTCTTAATTTTCATGTTCTTGTGTATTGGAAACATCTAGGGTTACTTTTAAGGTTGTTTTTTTAATATATTTATCATGTTGTCACTTGATATAGCCATGAAACTGTGTATGAAAATGTGATTTTTTTAGCCTAATTGTCGGATATGATATGTCTAATGTCTGGTTATAGACTTATATTCTCAGAAACTAAGGGTTTATTGTCTGTTTGGTTAAACCCTAAGCTTCTATTGGAGTTAGATGAACGTGGTTGATTAATTTGAATTGCGCTCCTGAATGTTTGCAATGGGAAATAAATCAATTCTGTCTTGAGTTGAAGTTGTGTTTGGATTGACGGTGAGTACGTGGAATCATGGTGTGCCATGCAAAAACTACATTTTAGAACCTTAACAAAATCATGGTGTCACTGTGATTTCATTAAACTCGCCACTTGCCAAGTGAAGTGAATGTTTTTAGCTTTTCCGAAGAGTAGAAATGGTTTTTGGCGGGCGACTTGCACAATTATCACATTTGCACTTCAAAAGTGATTATACTTTATTATCCAAGCAAAATCAACTCTTCTAAACTTCCTTTTATTCACTTGGTTCTATTGCTCATCTTTGCTTCTAGGACATGATATGATGTCTTCAATTCAAGATGATTCGATTCGTCAATGGCCATGTTTTTTCTCTTCAGGTCCTTAGGATATCATTTTGAAACGACTCAATTATTTCAATCATTATTTTGCACAATTTGGTACACTTTAGCACGCAAATGACTCGTATCATTTGCTGAATAAAAAATCTAACCATACAATTTTTATCACTGATTTGAATTGCATGATTAAACAACTTGTGTTTTCAGTTTGCTTTTTTGTCACCAATTCTCATGTAAGAATTTGAAGAATCAAACAGCTTACATTGTTCAACTAAAAAAAAAAACTTAAGGCTATGTTTGAATTGATGAAATGAGATGGAATGAAAAGGAATAAACTTATGTTCTATTTTTTGGATTAGTTAAAAAAAGGATGGACTGAAGCGGAAATGTGATGGAATGCATTCCGTTCCATTCCATCACTTTTCTTCCTTTTTTGTACCCTATTATTTGGGCGGAATGATAAAATTATTCTATTCCATCATGAAATACCCGAAAAATGGAATGACATTTTTATTCTGCTCGTTCCACTCCATTCCACTCTGCTTCATTCCGCTCCGTTCATTTTATAATATCCATAGTCTTAAAGAGCTCTACGAAGTGCACTCTATTTAATATTCCATACGCATTTTCTGTCATTCTTCTAAAATAGGGGCCTTACAAGATCACTCTATCAATTACTTGCTTACACAAGGACTTCACACTATTATTGTGCTCTTGTTGGCTATACCTTTGCTTCGTTTTTGTTTTGGCTTATGACAATCATACGGTTTTGTGACATTATGATTTAATTGTGCTGTGGGTTCCTCATATGAAATCATTGTATTAAATAGTGTAATAATCATTTATATGATATATTTGAAGTTATTTTTCATTGAAATTTTGAATCTTTCAAAGTGTTATCAAATATCCGCCATGGCGGCGGTATGGTGGATATACATGGCGGTTTTTGGACTCGCCACAATGGTGAATATTGGCCGATGTTTCGGGTTTTTCCGCCATAATCTGCTTTAACAGCGCGGGATTTTGGCTGTCCTCTATGGACCTATTCGCCATCAACAACACTGCTTACAAATACGATTTGCGACGCATTCTTCAGATATTAGATTTGTGATTTGCTATTTTTTAACTTTAACCTCAATTATCAATAAATCAATTTTACACAGCGTTTCAACATAATTCAATCGTTTTCCTTGCAGTGCTTCAAGCAGGGTAAACTTTATGGCTGCCCCAAGTTCAACCTTTTTTGCTCGGGATTCCTTGCGTTTTGACATTGGCTCATATCAAACTTTGCATCGTCAAAGGGGATCAAGGTTCATAGTTAGAGCAGAGACAGTAAGTTTTTATTACTCATGCTTTTCTAAGTAACAGTGATTTCCTTTCTGGTTTTTGGGCACAAGAGTTCCTTACGATAGTATTTCTCTTCTAAGTTGTATTATTCTCGTGAACATTCAGTATATTGACTGAATATCTAATATGTTCCCGCGTGCAGGATTACTACACTGTCCTTGGGGTGTCAAGAAATTCTACCAAATCTGAAATTAAGACTGGTATTTTTCTGCAGTCCTTTCTTATCTGTCTAATATGATTATGCCTCCATTATTATTTGTTGATGCGTTCAAATTCATAGTTTTTATTTAATCATTTGTTGTTGGATAATTGAATAAGAGTCATCAATCCCGGCGGATAGCGGCGCTATGCTATCCCGGGAGAGTGGACCAGTGCGTAGGCCGGCCGCTATGAAATCGCAGACTGCGGGGCGTTTTTCATTTGTGGCCGCTTTTTGACCAATCGCAGGTCGCGAAGCGGAACGGCTTCCCGGCCCAATCCACTTTCTGTTTTTTTTTACGAAATCTCCAAAATACCCTTATTTTTTGGTCATTTGCCCTAAATTCCATTTCTTCCTCTTTCACGTTCGACTCTGTACTTCACCTCTCTCGTGTTCGCCTCTGTACTTCTCTCTCGTCTTTGATTCCATTCAAAGGGCAAGCCATCGCCGCCATCTTCGTACCTTTTCTTCTTCTTCCTCTATTCTTCTTTTATTCTTCTTCCAGTATTCTTCTTTTCTTCTTCCTGTATAAATCATCTAAATCTTTTATATAAATCAATATATTCCTCTGTTTTATTGTCAGCATCTATTTCTATAAATTAATGCAAGGTTGTTTGTTTGAAGAAGAAGAATAGTTTGATTATCTCCTTTAATGTAAATATTGCTGCTTCTTTAACCTTTGATCAATTGAAATACTAATATTGAAAAAGATTTAGATGAAATGTCGGGAAGCATGCAAGGTAAGCGAATCAAATCAAACTGTTAATACTAATGAAGAGGTCTGTCTCTTGATTATGCTTGTTGCTAACAATCAAATCAAATCTAGCTTTCCTAACCAAGTATTGAAAATTTCAAAATTAGTTGTCTTTGATTGCTCTTGGTGTTGTGAGGCTTCTGTATTGTATACCATAAACAACCTAAACTAGAATTGTGGCATCTGAGCCTCTAGGAGAATTTCTGCCCAAGTCCGCAGTAGGTCAAAACTAAATATTCATTCCATTTTTTTTGGTAATAACTGGAGGAAAGGGTTGGAAAAGAAGTTTAAAGTTAGTATGAGAAGTGGTTAGGGTTAATGAAAGGTCGTTATGATCAAAAGTTTATTATTATAGCCGGATACTATGTGTGATTTACTTGGTTATGCGTTTTTTTTTCCATCATATCATTGCATTATTAAATCTTTCTTCTGTGAATGTTTCAGCTTATCGAAAGCTAGCCCGGAATTATCACCCAGATGTGAACAAGTGAGTTTTTTTTCTTCTCTCTTTCTCTCACGTCGGAGTTATTTGATTCCTAATATCCTTCATCTACCCTATTGCTTTTGGGTGTCTTAGATTAGACGATAACACTTTTAACTTATCATTCTTAAAAGTAATGTTTTCGAACTCTTTCTGAACTGCTTATTAGATACAATCTTCCAGTCATAGTCATACTTGCATAATTTTCCCTCATAGCGATAGTCATTTTATTTATGTTTCATATCATTAAATTATTTTGTTCGGTCACTTTTTACTGCAGGGAACCTGGTGCAGAAGACAAATTTAAGGAAATTAGTAATGCTTATGAGGTAACTAGAGGTTATTCAACACGGATAACCCTAATGTGTGTCCAGTGGTAATTGATCTTACGGGATTATAAATTTTTTTGCAGGTCTTATCAGATGATGAGAAACGATCCATATATGACAAATATGGAGAGGCAGGGCTCAAGGGTTCAGGAATGGGCGGCATGGGGGTAAGTTACCAATGAAAGATCATGGAGAATTTTAATTTGTCATACGATACTATTGTTTCTCATTCGTTGATAATCTTTGTGATGATAGGATTTCAGCAATCCTTTTGATCTGTTTGAGACGCTATTTGAGGGCATGGGTAGTGGCAGCAGCAGAGGTTCTTGGAATGGAGCAGTGGATGGCGAAGATGAGTATTACAGTCTTATTTTGAATTTTAAAGAAGCTATTTTCGGAGTGGAAAAGGAGATAGAGATAAGGCGACTTGAGAATTGTGGAACTTGCGATGGTTCAGGTGCTAAACCAGGTACTAAATCATCCAGATGTAACACTTGTGGTGGTCAGGGTCGTGTTGTCACACAGACAAGGACTCCGTTAGGTATTTTTCAGCAGTCTATGACTTGCTCATCTTGCAACGGGACTGGAGAAACTCGAACACCTTGCGGTACATGTTCTGGGGATGGTCGGGTGAGGAAAACAAAGCGGATAAGTCTCAAGGTTCCGGCTGGTGTGGATTCTGGTAGCCGTTTAAGGGTCCGAAACGAAGGTAACACTGGAAGGCGCGGAGGTTCTCCCGGTGATCTCTTTGTTGTTCTTGAAGTTACCCCAGATCCCGTGCTTAAACGAGAAGACACCAACATTTTATACTCTTGTAAAGTGTCCTACATTGATGCAATCTTGGGGACTACACTTAAGGTTCCAACTGTAGATGGCATGGTGGATTTAAAAATCCCCACCGGGACACAACCGGGATCAACACTTGTTATGGCCAAGAAAGGTGTTCCACTGCTGAACAAAAAGAACATGAGGGGTGATCAATTGGTTCGAGTGCAAGTTGAGATTCCGAAGAAACTGAGCAGCGATGAGAGAAAACTTATTGAAGAACTCTCGGAGTTGAGCAAAGGCAAGACCACAGCTGCTAGGAGATGATATTTTGTTGGAAGGTGGAACTTGTATGTGCCATAAATTTTATTTTCCTTTTATGAATGCTTCATTCTTGACCTTGGTATATGTAGGTTATAAGTCCTTATAGACATAGGCAGATTACATGTTTTCTACATCTGTTGCTTGTTTTATTGGATTTGATACTTTCATTATTTCGTTGGATGTTGCTCTTTGACAGCACCGGATTTTATGCACTAGTCAGTGTTATTTATAAAGCCAGAAAAATAAAAAAAAACTTATTTTGAACATTGATGTTATGTTATGGCACTAGCAGTGTTGTTTTGTTTACGGTCTCTTGAGACAAAAGAGCATGCAAAGGTGACTATTATTTGTTTTGCTTGAGAAGAAAAATGAGTTCTTTAGATGACGAGAGTTGAATTAGAGAAACAAAAAGAAGTTCATAAAAAGGTTAGGCAATTGCTAATCCTACCTAAGTGGTGGAAAAATACCGTATGAAAATTCGAAAATGTTTCTGATTTTGAAAATGTATCTCTGGATATATCATGCGTTTTACAAATCATGTCTGTGAGTGCACTTTCTTATTAAAGATGTTTTGTATGATGTTAAAACTAGGACATTTTAATATTTATGTATATTGGACGGTATCTTCGTAGTCTAAATGTGCATCTTAGTATTAGGAAACTTAAGAATGGTTTAGAAAATGTTTCATGCATTACAAACAAAAACAAGTTTTTATGTGAAAAACAAGTCAATACATCGAGACATACATGCTATGAATCGACACATGTGAATTATTTTTAAAGCCCGTGACTTTTGTTTGTAGGTGTCGACACATAATGTCCTTTAAGTTGACACATAGAAGAAAATTTCTTCTCTGAGTCAACACATAGAAGAAAAATTATCTATGAGTTAACACATGAATTTTGATTCGACACATGTAATTCATTTTCAAAGCCTGTAGTCTTTGTAACATTTGTGTCGACACACTGACTTATACAGGTTGATTCATGCTTCGAACGTGTCGACACATGACTTGTACGAGTCGACACATGCATAAAAAATCTTGAAAATTTAATTTTTTCTAATCCTCTTGTTTTTTTTACCTCCAATTCACACTCTCGCACACGCACACACGCACACGCATGCACAAACACGCACACACGCATGCACAAACGCATGCGCGCACGCACGCGCACACACACATGTACACGCATGCACACGCACACACACAGCACGCGCGCACACGCACGCACGCGCGCACACACAGAGCACGCGCAAGCACGTACACGCACGCGCGCTCACACTTACACGTACACACACACAACACGCGCAAGCACGTGCACGTATACGCACGTGCGCGCACGTACACGTACGCACACACATCCACGCACGCACGCGCACACACACACACACACACACACACTATTGCTCTTCATCTTCAACCTCTCCTTTTATGCATACACACAAATAAATTACACATACTTATAGATTCAGAGTTGATAACGTCCAATTGAGATTTGTGTACAAGTAAATTGGGTTGAGAATCTTTGGGAAATTTTGAACCATAGGGTTTGTCCACAAAGATCAAGATATTGATTTCGGAGTTTTGTACAAGATTTTGCAATTCGAATTTAGCCGAGTGAAAGCTTTGAAGAAAGAGGATTCTTGTAAAGGAGTAATGCGAGATAAATGATCGATTGAAATTTTGGGGTGACAATAGTTTATAATTTGAATTCAGTCGAGTAAAAGCTTTGAAGAACGATGTGTTTGGTCGAAGGAGTAGTGCGAGACAGAGGATCAAATTGATATTGTTGGATGACAAGATCAAGCTCAGATCAAGAAAAGAGAAATTGTTAGGATCAACATCAAACATAAGATTTGTACGGTTGAATTGCTACATTTCTTTTGTAAATAATTTTTGTAAAGTAAGATTGATTATCTCATTTCGAACGGAATTGGGGGCAGGCGTAGCCATAGAGAGAAAGATCAGTGAACTGTCTAAACAAATTCTCGTGTCTCTCTCTCTCTCTCTCTCTCTCTCTCTCTCTCTCTCTCTCTCTCTCTCTCTCTCTCTCTCTCTCTCTCTCTCTCTCTCTCTCTCCCTCTCTCTCTCTCTCTCTCTCTCTCTCTATATATATATATATATATATATATATATATATATATATATATATATATATATATATATATATATATATATATATATATATATATATATATATATATATATATATATATATATATATATATATATATATATATATATATATATATATATATATATATCAGAGTGACCCAATGGTTAGGTATGGCCCAATCCGCTTTTGCGTCCAGGATGACTCAATAACTTTGGTCCAATCAGTAGGAGGGTATAAGGTATTTTCACCTTCTGCCCCTCAGGAGGGTATGCTTGGTCGCATGACCCCAGAACCAATGAGACTAACTCTATCTGCTCTTGCAGTTTTGCCTGCACCAACAACTAGTTTTCACGCTGCCCATCATGCGCGGGCAGCCTTCCAGGATTCATGCTTTTACTCCTATATTTCTGGTAGTCACATATTTTGAGCCTGGACCCTGGATGCCCAACCTAAAATTTGTACCAATGGTCAAGCGCCCGAGACATTATATAAACCCTCACAGTTGTGAGAGTCAAGTATCTAATATAGTACTCTAAAATCCTATATTCTCTCTTGTATCCCTTTGCATTCTTACTTGCTTGAGCATCAGAGTGTCTTGCAGGTACACTCCCTCCTCATTGTTTCCAGTATTACAGACATAAATATAGGCCCATTACAGGTTTTGATCATCGGTAAGATTAGTGGAGCTATCTGTGGGAAATCTGTTCTCCCCATCTTTCTTTTCCCGAAAACTAAAGATCAAAGCAACGTTCCAAGATTCATATCATGGCTGATCAAGATGACAATCACCTTATTGGAAAAACCATCTTATCCCTTGTCCGCAAGACTGAAGATAACAGAGATATGTCTCCCCTTGAAGATATTCCCCTGAGGATAGACGAATGCACATTGTCTCCCTCCTCCGACGAAGCCGAGGATGATGACATTCAATTCTTGGAAACTAGCAAATCTAAGAAGGGACGTCAACGATTTTCCAGCCAGTTTAGGTGCCGATCAATGTTGAACCAGTTATGGCAGCCTTGCTCGCAGCTAAAAATACCAACGCCCTGATCCTCTAGTAGAATGACAGGATCAGAGCACTAGGAAAGGAGCTTCGTTCAAGATCTCCTCTGCAGGGATATCGACGACGTGGGTCTCATAACCCATCTCTAACACGGCCTAACCATTGTCCAGCATAAGAGACATCACTAATCAAGAAGCGCGACCGCACTTCTCCTCATAGAGATTGTAGGTCCCTGGTTGACAAGAAGACCAGGGGCAACAAACCATTAGAGAATCAGCGATTGCCTTCGCCCAAGCCAAAGAGTCGTCTGAGGAGCACATCTCCTCGTTGAGTAGATAGTCATTGCCGAGGAAGGAATAATCACTTTCTATTCCCGTCCCCAGAACGAGTGACGAGGATGATACCCATGGTCCATTGTCAAGGGAAATCATGGAGACTCTCCTATGTGTCGGGCTGGAAAAGCCCCAGAATTCGGGGATGTACGATGGAACTACTGATTCAGACGAGCACATCAAGAATATTGATGCCCTTCTTGATTACAGAGGCGTCAGGGGAGCCATAAAGTACTGAATTTTTCCCACCACTCTTCGAAAGGGGGCTAATGGATTAGTACAAAAGTCTTCCCGACGATTCAATCACATCTTGGAAAAACCCGGGGAGGCAGTTCTCTAGGCACCTTACGGCCTCCCGCCGACATTCGAAATCTGAAGCGTCGCTGGAGGCGATCATCCAACGGAAGGACGAGTCCCTCCAGGAATATATAGAAAGATTCAACCGAGAAACTGTTCCACGACTGACGATATGAAGAAATACCTACTTGAACGCGTGCTACGTCCCCGCAGTGACTTTTCCAAGGCAATTGGTATCGAAACACATGCTACATTGGATGTTCTCCACCACAAGGCCCAGACATATATCTAGTATGAACAAAAAGAAGCTGCCAACAACACGCGAGACTCGCAACATCAGGAGAATGCCAAAGTTTCAAAACATGAAGACTCCTCGACATCCCATCGGGGAGAAGATAAAAGGAAGGAAGACATACCCCACGAGTCACGGAAGTACAAGAGACCTGCTGTCTGGTTCCACGACTACACACCCCTGAACGCCTCAGCGAGCATATTCGACTGATTGTGAAAATTCGAAGTTTTGCCAAGCCAGGGTCCACTTTCCTCGACAGACACCGCCCAAGCCCGGGACAGATAAAACTAAATATTACTGGTTTTATAAGAGCCACAAGCATACCACCGAGGAATGCATGCATCTGAAGGATGTCATTGAGATCTTCATCAGAGATGTGCATCTCAAACAATACAATAAAAAAGAGAGCTCTCACGTGGACGTCCTTGAATCAAAGAAGGTCGAGGAAGAGAAAACCTCTTTCGAGGACGTCAACATTTCCAGTCGCCCTGTGCATTTCTCAAATAGAGGATTTCTACATCCCTAAAGATGTCGAGCACCCCCTCTACTTCTCAACGCACAGTCCCTGGGAGACCTTCTCCTCCGATATGGTCATATTTGGTGGGGGATTTAATAAAGTCACCATGGGCTCAATGAAAAGGAAGTTCGAGCAGCTGATCAACATAAGCTCCAACAAAAACTCCACTCTCGACATGTTCAGAGGAAACTCCTCCCCATCGCATTCTACCGTGAAGAACTGCGTGATGGGTCTCCTAATTCAACCATCCCGTTGCTCATAAGAGTAAAGATGGCCAACTTTGATATCCAATAGATTCTGTTCGATCGAGGAAGATCGGTCAACATTATTTACTCCCAGCTGTTCACCACCTTGCAGCTCGACGAGACACACCTGACACCTTATGTGGACTCAGACTTATAGGGTTTCAACAATGTAGTCACAAAACCATGGGGCTACGTCGAATTGTTAGTCACCTTTGGGGCAGTAGAGACGGCCAGATCCATTAAGGTCCAGTTCCTAGTAACAGACTGCCCATTCCTATATCAGTGCATTCTGGTAAGGCCAACTCTAGCCGAGATAATAGCCGTCACATCCACCGTACACTTAAAGATGAAGTACTACATTTTAAAAGGGCTCGTCGCCAGTCTCCACGGGGACATAGAAGTCGCGAGGAGATGTTTTGAGGCAGCTTCAAAAGGGCTCAACTGCATCAAGGCAACACTTAGAGCAGCCAATGATTTTGCCCAACCCAACAACTCATAATAGCTGAAGCCACTGCCACATGTCAACACGATTGACCTCGATAGCCATTTCACTAAGGATGATTTACGAGATCAAAAGAAGAAGGGGAAAAAAGCTCGACTAACTTCAAAAATCTCCTCAACGTCAACAAGCAACAAGGAGCCCACAAATCCTTTGCGCCCAATCCTGAAAGGAGAGTTCGAGATCATCCCCCTTGGTAGTGATCCCACCAAGGGAGTCAAAATCAGTATCGGTCTCCTCGACCTGGCGAGGAAGCAGCTACAAGCATGCCTGAGGGAAAATACAAATTTGTTTGCATGGAGCCCCGCATAGATGCCCGACTTGGATCCAGAAATAGCATGTCACCAACTGACAATAGATCCCGCCCATAAGGTTGTTGCCCAACGTAGGAGAAATCAATCTCCAAAGAAAATGGAGGTTGACGAGCAAGCTGTAAAAGACCTCCTAGAGACAAAATTCTTTTGTGAAGCCCAATACACAATCTGACTATCTAATGTACTTGTAAAAAAATAAAATGGAAAATGGAGGATGTGTGTTGACTATATTGATATCAATAGGGCTTTCCCCAAAGATGTTTATCCCTTGCCCAAAATAGATAGATTAGTTGATAATTATGCTGGTTTTAAATTGTTGTCATTTATGGATGCATACTCTGGATACAACCAGATCCCCGTGGTGAAAAGTGACAAAAAATACACAACTTTCATGACCGAGTCGAGCAACTATTACTACAACGTAATCCCCTTCGACTTGAAAAACGTCGGTGCCGCGTACCAAAGAATGATGAACAAAGTCTTCCGAGGAGAGATTGAAGACATGCTCGAGGTCTATATGGACAATATGATCGTGATATCCCAAGAGGAGTCCGACCACACGCTCCACTTAAAAAGAGTGTTCGACCAAGCGAGGAAGTACAAAATGTGATTCAATCTGGAGAAGTGCATCTTCGGCGTACGAGTAGGTAAATTCTCCTGTTTCTACCTAACAGAGCAAGGAATTGAAGCCAACCCCGGCAAGTGCATGGAATTCTCCATGTTTCCAATGGAAAACTAAAAAAACTCAATCCAATCACTGAACGGGATACTCACCTCGTTATCCCGCTTCGTAGCAAAATCTTCCCAACAATCACTTCCCATTTTCAAACTTCTTCGCATAGAGGAAACATTTGAGTGGGTCGAGGAGTGCGAACAAGCCCTCCTCCACCTCAAACGAGAACTCTCAGAACCATCAGTCCTCTCACGACCAAATAATAGGGAAATTCTTTACCTTTATCTCGTCATTGCAGTCGAGGCCGTCAGCGCGACTCTTATTTGGGAAATCCCTGAGGGAAAGAAACCCATATACTTTATGAACAAGGACCTACAAGGTCCAGATCAGCAGATCGAAAAGGTGGATCTGGCCCTCATAAATGCAACAAAAAGACTAAGGCACTACTTTCTAACCCACACGATCGTCGTGCGAACGAACCAACCCATAAAATAGTTGCTTGGTCGTCCAAACATGGTAAGAAAGATGCTCAGATGGTTGTTAGAGCTGTCTGAATTCAACATCAGGTACGAGGGGAGAAAGTACCTTAAAGCCCAAGTACTAGCCGACTTCGTGGCATAAATGCTCTCACCAACCTCCCTAACTTGTGCAACACATAAATGGACCATCTTCATGGATGAAGCCTTCAGCTCGACAGGAAGCGGGCATCATCTTTGAAGACGAGGAAGGAATTTTGATCGAGGTCTCCCTAACCCTATCTTTCCTAACCTCCAATAACCAGTAAGAATATGAAGCTTTCCTCGTAAGACTATGTTTAGTCGAAGACTTAGGGGCCGAGGAAGTGAAAATCTTCACAGACTCCCAGCTCGTCACTTCTCAAGTGCGTGGGAAATATCAAGTCAAAAATGAAAATCTCTCAGAATAATGGACCCTGGTTTGGGAAAGAATTAAAAAGTTTGGATCTGTATAGGTGCAACACGTTCCCCGCGAACATAATACTCGAGCATACGTTCTGTCAAAACTCACGAGCACAAAGAAAGAAGGAGGAAACAAATATGTGATTCAAGAAATACTTCATCGACAAGCATTGAGAAAACCTCCACAAATTTGGACGTAAACACCACCGGCGATAATAACTGCTAGATGACCCCGATATACAACTACCTCAGAAAGGGAGAGCTGCCAGCCGACCAGAAGGAGGCTAGAATTTTCAGGCGTCGAGCCTGCTCTTGTGTCTTGGTAAAAAATAAATTGTATAGACGGGGATTCTCCATTCCCCTTCTCAAGTGTGTCGAAGAGCCAAAAGTCACCCTTGTATTGCGTGAACTTCATGAAGGAATCATCGCCCAACACCTCGGAGGAAGATCCCTCACCCGGAAAGCTTTACGAGCAGGGTATTACTGGCCCACCATGCAACACGAGGCAAAGGAACACGTAAAAAATGTGACAAATGCCAAGGTCACAAGGACATACACTTGGCGCCTCCTAACGAGCTCAAAACCCTTTCGTCCTCGTGGCTCTTTGCATCGTGTGGTTTGGACATACTCAGACCATTCATCGTGGGAACAAACCAGAACAAGTACCTAAGAGTGGGCGTGGACTACTTCATAAAATAGATAGAAGAAGAGGCCGTGGCCAAATTCACAATGCAGAACATACTTGCCCGATTTGGTATACCCCAAGAAATTGTAACCGATAACAGAACACAATTCACAGACAGAAGTTTCCAAGAATTCATCACAAAGCTGGGCACCATCCAACACTTTGCATCCATCGAGCACCCGCAAATAAACATGAAAGCCGATGCCGTAAACAGGGTGATCCTATAAGGCCTCAAACGAAGGTTGGACAAAACCAAAAAGAAGTGGGTCGAGGAGATACACGGCATGCTTTGCGCCTACCGAACAACACCTTACTTGACTACCGGGAGACCCCATTTCGACTAGAGAATGGAACACAGGCGGTGATCCCGGTCAAAATCAGAGAGCCATCCAGGCGAACTAAATCCCCTCTTGACGAGGAGATAAACAAAGAGGAACTAAGATAAGAGCTCGACCTTGTTGAAGAAGTTCAGTCGAAAGAAGCCCTTCGAGAAGCCTCACTGAAACAAAAAATAGCTATTCGTCATGACGCCAAGGTCATACGACGAGAGTTTGAGCTAGGAAGCCTAGTCTTAAGGAGAAATCACAAAGATTCTAGAGAAGGAAAGCTCGCTGCAAACTAGGAAGGCCCCTACCGCGTCCGAGCAAAAACAGAGAATGGGGCCTACTACTTATAAAACTTATACGGGGAACAACTTGCTCGACCATGGAACATCGAAAAACTGAAATAATATTATAGTTAAGGCCAGATACACTCGGCGTGCTCTGTCACATGACAAACACGATATTCCCGACCATATATGCATGCTCAGGTACAAGCATAACACCTCAAACTCAAACGAAAAGGAAAGTTTCCACTCTTTTAACGAGCATAATCTTAGCCCGGCGGGGAAAACTCAAACGAGCTCCACCATCACCGTACCATGATGGTAGAACACCCAACTCGTGATAGGAAGTTCACACCGTAGAGCTCAGGTCTCAAACGAGACCTAAGCTCTTCCCCACGCCCGAAAATCTACCCCGACCATTCGACCAGTTCCCGCACTATCAAATATCAATACTGTCGAGAAAACCCCTACACACTTAGCAAAAATAACTTATGAAACAACTTAAAACATGTACGAACAAATAAATGCATAGACGAGCAAAAATATAAGTAAAGGTAGAATAAACTTAAAACGGACACAAAGACCGTGATTGTCTAGATATTACAAAGCGGGCTAAGCCCCATCCAAAAACAATAAAATTGACGGCCACAAGGAATGAAATTGTTAAGATGTTACACCGAATGGGAAAAAGCCCCTAAGAAATTACAAAATTATGGCACACAGGCTAAATATACAAAAAATGGATTAGAGCTCAATCAAGCATCGGGCACCTATTCCTCCTGGGCAAGGGTTCCCTCCTCTTCCCATCCTCCAAGGTCAAGAAAGTCCAGAGCAATAATTCAACCATCCACCATGCTATGCAAAAACCTATCCCAGTGGTAGGAACCTCAAGCCCAGGAACCACAACCTTTAGCTGATCAACTGCGTTATTAAAACCTGTCTTCACGGAAGCCAAGCAATCCTCCTTGAGGAACCAAAAGCGGGAAATAAGGTCAGCACAAGTCTTTAAGGTCTTCAAATCATTGATCTCGTCCTCGACCTGTGCCGCAACATAAGCACTTTTTACCTTGGATACGTCCTCGGCCCACTTGACCAACTCAACATTCTTCCCCTCCAGCACCTCCTTCTCATATTTTAGCTTGGTGATCTTCTCCTTGAGAGCCGCATTAGCGGGCCAAACCTATCTCACCTCCTTCTCCAACGAAGTCCCATCCTCGGTGTAGACCACCACCATTTCCAGGACCCTCATCATGGCAGCAGCATCCTGGGCTAAAGTCTTCCTCTTGCTCAGCCAATCAAGACCCTCTAAGTGAAAGGACTCTGCCCGCAAAACTTTCAGAGAGGGACCACCCTCAAAATACCTCTCTTCAAGAAACAAGGAGGCAACTCGTACATGTCGACAGATTTCTCCCTGGTCAGGTCGACGATATCCCCATCCAAACAGTGACACTTCCTAGCCAAAGTCACTTGCTTGGGAGAAGATTTCTTGCCAGCAGGGGTAAAGGAGGTGGTCCCCGACCCAGTCGGAGGCGGGACCATAACACCACCTAAATAACTCTTTTGAATTTGAGTTTTTTTCAACTGTCTCTCTTTGTTGGATGCTGACATCCTGACCATACACTCCTAAACATTCGACATTTCACTTGTAACAAGTAATGGGCACAAATGAATAAAACAAGGAAGACAAACAAAAATAAATAAACAACACAAACAACTACCTAAGAGGGCTAGAACATCCCCATGGGTGTCACACTCAAGGATCCCTTTTGTATTAATTAGTCAGGCCTCTAGCATAGGCTCCCCGTCATCATCAAGGATAATGTCCCTGCCCTTAGTCACACACTGGGCAGGGAAAAAACTGTCGACAAAAGCCACAAGCTTATTATAGCTACCCCAGCCCTCCTATTCTAATTGGTTCGGCTAGAAAAGATACTCCCCGGTCTTCTATTAGAAGTGATCTTGGCTCCAGGGAAAAAAAATCTTTGAACCTGATGCCTCCTCTGCCTGCCGTCCTCGCTGAGGAGGGGATTCCCTTTGTGGTCTACCATAACCTCCCAGCGGAACGAAGAAGCAATGGCCCTATCTGAAACAAGCAAGACTATATAGTATATATCCTTGAATGTTCAGATAGACTCCAAGTACACCTTAAACAGCTTCCTCGTTTTCTTCAAGGAAACCCAACCGAATAATCTGTCTGAGCTCTGCCTCTAGAAGTGGAAGCAAGAAAAGAAGAGGGGAATTGTGGCCTCGATCTTGAAATAGTCACAAACGATCTTGAACACTCGGGTAAAGGCTATCGAGTTAGGATGAAGTTGAGAGGGCACCAAGTCCAAGTGGGCAAAGATTTCCACCTGGAGATCCGTAAAGGGAAAACAAAGCCCCGTATCTTTAAAGACAAACTCGTACATCGAGAACTAGCCAGTCTTGAAGGGCGAGAAAATCCGCTCATCTTTCTCGGGGAAAAGGACTTTCTAATCTTCCTAGGAATCTCGTGAGTCCCTCTCTTCTCCCACGACGGTGAACGCCTCCCCGGGGAAAGAAGAAGAGAGTGAGGCTATCTCCTGGGGCTCCAGGGCTATCCACTCTTCCTTGGAAGCATCACTATGGTCGACGTTCAAATCAAATCCATCTTTCCACCGCTAACCAAGTGAAAGGGCGCGCAAAGGCACGGGAACGACGTCCTCGATTAAAGACCTAACTCAAAATAACCAACGGAGATACGAGGAGACCCTCCTCAGCTGGTTTGGAACCTCCCTGACAGAAAAAACCCTAAACCATCACGAGGAAGAATCTCCCTGACAACTGGGTCTTGAACCTCACACGAAGATCTATTGGAATATTCATACAGTTCATCGGAAAATGCAAATGTACCCAGAAAATAACTAATCTTCACCGGGAAACCATGACTCCACCGGAAAACTCACAGGTCTCGCTGATAATAGACCCGTTTGTCACCATAACAACGGCGCCGGAATAGCCAGGGGTATGAAAATTCCTAACTCGCCTATATTCTGTCATCGGCGCCGAGGTATGAAGTAGCACAACCACCATCATACATTAACACTCGCTGGAAAATTTCCCTCACTAACAAATTCATCCTATCCGCATGCATTTCTAAGCAGAAACAAAACAAGAACTAGCCTAAAGCAAAGAAAAATAGGAAACTTATGTGGTCGGAGAGACTGAAACGGTGGTCGGATGATTTGGCGATTGTTGTACCCCAAAAGTTTCCCTCTTCTTTCTCAAGATATTTATCATCAAATATCTCAAAATTCTCAAGGATTCTCAAGGGTTTGATCAGACAAGCTCATCTCCAAAGCACTGAGCCTCCGAATTAGGGTTTTGACTAAGAATAACTGATCACCGACTTTTGACCTAATACATGACCTAATGGCTTGAAGCATAATCTCAAGGACTCGAACATAACATATTGACCTAACTTCACGGCTCAAATCATTTCTCAAGATCAATGAATTGATAGTTGAAATTTGGATCAACTGACGAAAAGTCAACCGATACACAAAAAAGTCAAACTTTGACTTTTTTTGGTCAACATTGAATTTCAAAAATCAAAATTCGTCAAGACATTTAAGAATATCAAACTTGGTCAACAAGAATCAAGAAATTCAACAAAAAGTCAAGATTTCCAAGACTTAGGAAAATTCTAAGTATTTTTAACCTTGATAATTTCATTACTTCATGACAATTTTTCACCAAGATACAAGATGATTCAAAGAAAACTTTCAACATGAAAGTTGTAGATCTTGATGAATTCTACAACTTTGTATTAGAGGTTTGATGTCCAAAAATGCTTAGATTTGAAGATACAGGTCCATGAAGTCATGACATTTTCATCAAACACTTAGAGAAATTTCCAACATGTTTTGGTCAGTTTTTATCTCAACTTCTTGGTCAATTTTCATCAAGTTCCAGTTTGATTTAGCCAAAGTGGTCAACATGAAAGTTGTAGACAATGTTTCAATCTATCCAAAACATACAAGATCATGAATTTATCATACTTGAGCTAGGATATTAAAAGGCATGGAGTTGGGCATCCATTCTTGAATTACAAGCCATTTTGGTGAAGAACACATGATCCAATCTACATGTTATGCTGCATAATCTTATGTTGCAGGCCTTCTAACTTGCAAATCTCACCATAATTTAATGCTTACACAAACTTTTGAGCTATGGTTCATTTGATTTAAGCATTGTCCAAGTGATCTTTCTATTTTTGGCACAAAGTTGACATTTCCATTCTTGCAAAGTAGCTTTCATCATAAAGTCAGCTCTTCTTGAGCCTTTAACTTGTTCCTTCTACACCCACTCAACACACGAAATAAGACAAGCACACTTAAAATTCCCAACAACTCTATGAAGAAAAGTATAAAGCATTGGAACTATGATCTTCAAGCTTGCTTCATGTACCATCCAACCTAGCCACAACATGTGATTTTGAAAATCTGATCAACCTTTGTCTTAAAACCTCTTGCCTATAAATAGAGATATAATTTGCAAGATAAAAAGGGATGAACACGCCCTTAAAACTTCTATACTCTTAAAAAACCAGAATTGTCCACAAGACCTCCACTTTTGAGCTTTGAAGTCCAAATCTTTGAACCTCCCACACCTTGCAAGTTTTGCCCAAACAAACCATCCAAATACTTCATATACATCATATATAAGATTTTCAAACACAAGAATAACTTATGTAAAATCACTATCACTATCTTCTAAACTCAAAAACGATATCTTGCAACTTGACTTGGTTGGAATGATTCAGCAACTTTCAGCATAAAATGAGGATTGGAACAACTTCAAGAAGGTCTAAAGTAGCTTGATCAATCACCACTTTGCACCCGGAAACATCCATATGTGTTCTAAAGTCTTTGCTTCAAGGGGTAAAATTTCTCAAACTGTAATATCTTTATCCATACATCATTTACTGTTGCTTTCAAAAGGATACAACATGACAGATCAAAGCCATAACTTAGCAAAAAGCCAGGCCGGGGGCTGACACGGGTGCCCGTGTCACACGACACGGCCCATGTCAGCTCAGCTGGGTTGGAAACTTAACAAAAATGCAGGGTAGACCTTGACATGGGTGCCCATGTCACACGACACGGCCAGTGTCAACTAACTGGTTCAGACACGTGTAAAAAACAGGCAGGCAGGGGCTGATACGGGTGCCTGTGTCACACGACACGTCCCATGTCATTTTGTCTGGAACAAGAATGTGAAGAGGAGTTGGGACAGGTCCTGACATGGGTGCTCGTGTCCATTGACACGACCCGTGTCAGCCCAGGCACCAAATTTCTTGATTTTGAGATTTTTTTAGGTTATTTTGGACATATTGTATTGCTTGGAGATGACCTAACACATAAAACCATTTTTCTAAATGAAACACCAATAACATTTTTCTAAACAATTAGTTTTCTTTTTAGTTAACTTAGACCTAAGTTTTTCTTCAATCAAATGAACTATAAAAAACCTTTCTATCAAAAAACCCTAAAAAAGAACAATTTTTTTTCACTTTACATTTTCTTGTGCATTTTTACATCATGAATTATGTAATTGTCAAAGCCTTGTAATATTAATTAGGGTTTACTTTACTTGTCATCCCCATTTGTAAATTTGTATCCCCCATCCCCGAAAGTATTGTAATAGCGTAGGACTTTTAGTTTCCACAATTTATCACTTTCTATATTATTTCTAGTTGTTGTACCCCAAAATTTTCCCACTCCTTTCTCAAGAATTTTCTCACAAGATCTCCAAAAGCTCAAGTTTGCACAAGTGTTGACTAGGTCAAACCATCTCCTAAACACTGATGCCTCAAATTAGGGTTTTGATTTTCACAAGGATAATTGTACTTATAATGCCTTAGATGACCTTTATGGATCATTATAGACAAGACTATTCATGACAAGTTTCAAGTCTTGAATCACAAATTTGCTCAGTCAATTGACCAGATGACTGAAAATCAATTGTATTGGATAAAAAGTAAACTATAGTCAACCTATAGTCAAAATTCATGATTTTTGGCCAACATCAACATTTTAAAGTCCTATTCATCATTTGATCAAGTATTGATCACAATCCCTCAAGAAAAGCACTCAATTTACCAAAGGGAAAAATGATCAAAGTTAGGGTTTTGACTGTAATTGACTGATCAGTGACTTTTGAACCTAGTACACGACTTACTGGATTGAGGCATGATATCAAGGATTCAAACATAACATGTTGACCTAATTTTATGGCTCAAAATATTTCTCAAGATTATTTAATTGATAGTTGAAATTTGATCAACTGATGCACCAAAAGTCAAACTTTGACTTTTTGATCAAAATTCAATTTCAAAGATCACAATTCATTAAGATGTTCAAAAATATCAAACTTGATCATAAAGAATCAAGAAAGTCAAGAAAAGTCCATGAAAAGTCAAAGTTTTCAATACTTAGAAATTTTCGAAGTGTTTTATATACTTGATAATTTCACTACTTCATGACATTTTTTCACCAAGATGCAAAATGATTCAAGGAAAACTTTCAACATGGAAGTTGTAGATCATGATGAATTCTACAAACTTGTATTAGAGTATTAATGTCCAAAAAAATCTTAGATTTTAAGATATAAGCCCATCAAGTCATGACATTTTTCATAAAACACTTATTGAAAATTTTGGCAAGTTAGGCAGATTTTTTGTCCCAACTTCTTGGGCATTTTTCACATAGTTTCAATTGAATTTTTCAAAAGTGGAAAACATGAAAGTTGCAGAGGATGTTTCAAGATTTCCAAAATATCCAAGAACTTGAAGAGATCATTTTTGAGCTATGAGATTCGAAGAGAAGAAGATGGCATCACAAACATGGATTATAGGTCATTTTTCATGAACAACACATGATCCAATCTCATGCCATGATGTATAATCTTGCATTGCAGGCCTCTTAACTTGCAAATCTCACCATAATCAAATGTTTACACAAACTTTTGAGCTATGGTCCACTTGATTCAAGCATTCTCCAATGCATCTTGCCATTTAAGGGAGAAATGTACCATTTCCATTCTTGAAAAACAAGCTTTTTGCAAAAGTCCACTCCTTGAGCCTCTAACTTGTTTCTTCTACACACACTCAATCTACAAAGTCAGAAGCAACATGTTTAAAGTGTTTAACCACTCTATGATCAAAGGTACAAGGCATTGAAACTTGAGTTTTCAAGAAAATCACATGTTGAGCTTAACATGTGATTTTGAATTCTGATCAACTTGAGTTTATCCAACCTTTACCTATAAATAGAGATACTATTTTACAACCAAAGCCATGAATTAACAATCCCTCAAACACCCTCAATCTCTCCCAAGTCAGAATTGGCCAAAAATCACCATTTTTAAGCTTTTGAAATCTTAACTACAAAACTCATCACTCTTACAACTATTATCCAAACAAATCATCCAAACACTTCATATATATCATATAGAAGCTATCCATACCCCTGTTTCCTCACTGTAACTTCATTTTCATCATCCACCATTTTCAAAATCCATCATTGCAACTTGACTCGAGTAGACAATTCAGGACACTTTCAAGGTAAAGTAAGAGTTGCAACATACTCACTAAGGTCTCATGAAGCTAAACAATCATCATATTACTTCTGGAAGTCATGTAGAGGATACTGAATTTTTGCATCAAGAGGTAAGTTTTTCCAACCTTGAAATCTTGATACAAGCATCATTTGCACTTACTTTTAAAAGATAAAATGTAGATATCATGTCTATGAAGCTAATCATATCCTTAAATTTCATTTTAATTAACTGTGGGATGAGAATTTTAAAATTGAATTTTTTTGGACATTTAGGTTTTCATTTGGTACCAATAAAAATTTGTGAAAATCTTTGAGTTATAGATTCAGAAAATTATACCATTAGATTCCTTGTGAAACTCTAATCAAGTTTCATTTTTACATTTTTGAATTTGGTTGAGAAATGAGGAAGTTAGAGTTTTTGAAAAATGGAAATTATTTATTGTTGTTACTGCTAACGTGCTAGAGGAAGAAGAAGAAGGAAATTGCATTTTCAAATTTTCAATATTGAGTTTATGTTATATTTAATGATTGTTGTTTTATCACCGAATATAACAGCCACCCTAGTGGTAAGTAGCACGCGTTTCTTATTACTTTCACCTTAAGGGCGCAGGTTCGAACCATAGTGAACCCCCCATTTTGCATATTTTGTGTTATTTTGTGATTTCAGGAAGCAATGTTCTCATATAATGTCATGCAAGCATATTGTTAACAAGCAAACAGGCTTGGCCTAGTGGTAATCTTTTGAGCCAACAACCTTGATGTCCTGGGTTCAAGCCTTGGCAGGGCCAAACTTAATTTTTATCACTTGTTTTATATTATATTTTTTAACAACCTTTAACAATTTATTTAACCAATCAAAACAACTCCTTTTGAGTTGATTTTTTGCATACTATTTATTTATCATCTCTATTTTATGAATATAAAAATATCACAAAAATATATATATTTTTCATTATTTACAATTTATTCAAAATAGTACCTTTCTTAATTTTTTTTATTCTTAAAAAACAACATAAACACGTTTCAAACTAAAATCATTTTGTTACAACTTGTACTAAATAAATTCATAAAATCACATCCCATTTCCCTTTTATTTTTCATCTTTTTATTTTTCCTAGATAAAATTGTATAGGTTTGCACCCTCAAATGTAATAGCGTAGATTTATTTTTTCTCGTATTTTCCTATTATGTAACTGGCAAAGCTTTATAATAGATAATTAGGATTTTATTGCTTTCTCCCCCATTCACACAATATGTACTCCCCATCCCTAAAGCCATGTAATAGCGTAGAACATTTAAATTTCACAATTAATCGCTTTCCTTAGTTTAATAGGATTGTATGGCAAGACATAAAATTAAGCAATAGACAATCCTAATTCAAGACAAATTAAATGAAAACAATACACTTTGCACACATGCACCTCTAGGGTTAACCCACACTTGTTGCCTTAGATTAAAAACAATCATGTCCCTCGAACGTGGGGTACTTTAGCAAAGACCCTCGATTACAAGATCATAGTCCCTCGATGACCCTTCGATGTTGCTTTCGGTAAACGATCTTAGACCCTTACGACAAATTGCTAAAGTATCCTACAATGTTACCTTCTATGATTGTACGATGACCCACACCTGTCCCTTCACATCCAATGATATGGTTTCTTACTAACTAATGGTAAGATAACACTATCTAAAGGAGGAGGAAAAGAACAAAGATTTTTTGAGTAGGTAGAACGTTCGTAGTTGCTTGCTCACAAACATTTCAAAACATATTTCAAACACACCAAGACTTTCCGTAAAAAAATTTCAAAATTCAACACTTTGTATACATTCTTATAGAGACGAGAATCATTACAAAGTTCGCCTAAACAAAGACACTTTTCAAAAATACTTTCAAAACAAATCACAAACACATTTTACAAAGAATTTCAAAGTGAGCTAGCAACTAAGAGCCCGTAGATAACTGCTGATGAAAATGGTGCTAACACCTTCCCTTTTCATTATGTACCCCCCGAACTCAAGAAAATTCTCAAAAGGTCTTTCCTGTTCTTTTCACCCTTTCCTTTATTGGATAAAAGAAAATTCGATGGAGACTCTTACTATCCGCAACAATTGTGACAAAACACAAAACACCCAAGTCAATTCTTCCACCTTATTACTGAACTGGCGACTCTGTTAGGGATTCTTAAAAGTGGGGTTAACTTAGAGATTAAATCATCTTTAAAATTCTTTCATTGTTTTACTTGTATGCTTTATATTATGGGTTATGTTTGGGTTTTTATATATCCTCTACCCGGATCTGGGAACGTTATTAGGTAAGTAGCAAAGATTGTGGAGACTGTACGACATAGACCGATATGGTCGAAGCAATAGCTACGTTAGTGTGACACATTTGTGGGTACCGATATCCCTTGTGGCGAATCAAGGAGAATACAGGGCTGCTGTGTGGTGTCATGAAGCACTAACTGACCATAGAACCTTTAGTTGAACAACTTGGCCATTAGGAAGTAGTATAGCCGACTTTGGTGCAAAGCTGAAGATTTGTTGATACTCGATACTACACTCATTGAGATCAGACTTTTGGGATATTTTGGTCGCAAGAAAAGATTGATTGTGCTAAAACAATTCCCAATGAAGAAAGATCAATGATATTGAGATTCCCTAGAACCCGTTTAATTTCTAGGACAGGTTGAACTAACTAAACTTCAAGTGGGTACTTACCTACGAAACCCATTCAAGCCTAAACCTAAGGTCTTTGTGTGCTTTGTTTGTGATTAATTATTCATGACATCATAAACATCATAACATCATAAGCATTCTCACTAACCATTTCAAGAATTTAGGAATTTATCTTTGTTCTATTTTGTAGGACATTGCTTCCACTCGTAGAAATACCATCCGAGTCAACTTCGTGAAAGTGCTTCCTCAACTTCAAGAGTTAGCATCAAGGGTGCCTGGAGATATTCCCTTTACCAAGAAATATGGTCGACTTATCAACTTGGCTACCTCAAACTTCAAAGAAGAAATGATGTGTGTGCTCTTCCAATTCTTTGATCCTATGCATCATTGCTTCACATTTCCCGACTACCAATTGGTGCCTACATTAGAAGAATTCTCTCACCTGCTAGGAGTTCTTGTGCTTGATAAAATACCATTCACCAGTTTAAAGGAAACTCCAAAGCATGAGATTATTGCCAAAGCCTTGCATTTGAAGAGATCCGACATTGTGGCAAATTGGGAAATAAGGAGTGGAGTTAAGGGTTTCTTAGCCAAGTTCTTATTGGAAAAGCCTCGTTTGTTTTGGGGAGATATGGATTTTCAAGCTTTTGAGGATTTATTAGACCTTCTAATCTATTGTTTGGTTCTATTTCCTAATCCGGACCAACTCGTAAATGTGAATGCCGTCAAGGTTTTTCTCTCTCGTAATCCCGTACCTACTTTGCTTGGAGACATTCTACATTGCTTACACACTCGCACCATGAATAAGAGGGGGAATCTTTTGAGTTGAATTCCATTGTTCTCTAGGTGGTTTATTTCACACCTACCTCGATCAACATTGAATAATGAGCAAGGCTTGACATGGTATCAAAGAATGATGTCACTCTCACACGCGGATATTCATTGGTGTTCCCAATCTTTGGAGGATGTTACCATCATTGACTGTTGTGGGGAATTCCCTAATGTTCCACTCTTGGGAATTAGGAGAGGTATCACCTATAACCCCTCGCTTGCATTACGATAGTTCAGGTATGCGCACAGAGATGGTCCCCACGAGGCACTCATCCAAGGTTTGGTATTCAACTACGAAGGAGACATCTAAGGCTATCGTCAAAGGTTTGTACGAGCTTGGAGAATGATAAACAAGGTGGATAGCAAGACCCTGGGGCATAAAAATTCCATCCCTCTTGAGCCTTACCTCAAGTGGGTAGGAACTCGTGCTCAAAGTATCATGATGCCATACCCAGCCATCCTACATGTGATTATGGAGCCTATTGCTAAGGGAGACACCCCTTACACTCTTCTTCATCCTGACATGCCTACCGACTTCGAGGAATTGCAAAGATTGTGGATTCAACTCAAAGGGGAACAAAATACCTTTGAAGCACAGTTCTACGTAAGTGAGAAGAAGGTTTTGGAGCTCACGAGGCAACTTCATGAAGAGCAAAGCCTGAATGCCTACATTGCACCAAAGAGGATGCGTCCACGGGAAACTTGAGCCTTTCTTTTTTTGTTTTAGGAGTTTATTTTGTAACCTTTGTAAGCCCAAGAGGCATTTGTAATTCATGAACTTATTAATGCAATTAATGTTTGTTGTCTTCTCTTTGTCTAGAAAATTTAAATTCCATAAAATCCTTGAAAACATTGCATTCGCATAACATGCATCATATCATAAGCAGGTTTTGCGACACGAGTATCCTCATATTTTTACTGTTTATTTCAGTACAAGATGGATCTCGAGCAAACTGTGAAGGACTTGCAGACTCAAAACTCCCAGTTTCAAGAAACTCTTCTCAACTTAGCAAATGGGCAGCAAGAAATGATGTCACTTCTGGTTACGAAGAAGACCAAGAAGAAAGTTGTAATCAACATGGGGAAGAGATTTAAAGGCCCCGTCCGACAAGTACAAGTTGAAGAAGACTCCTCCGAGGAAGATGAAAATCAAGATGAAGATGCTAGGAGCACCCGTGTCGGGGGTGGAAATAATCAAATCTCTGAAGACGAAGATTATTTTGATGAGTAATATCCACCGGCCGAAGATAAGTATAAGTAACTAGAATACAAATTGAAGGCTGTAGAAATCCAAGATGTGCCTGACTTGGGCTTCGGTGACTTGGGTTTGGTTGATGAGGTAGTCATTCCCCACAAATTCAAGATTCTCGTTTTTGCCAGGTACGATGGTGTTTCATGTCTGAAGCTTCACCTAAGATCTTATGTCCGTAAAATTCAGCCGCATACTGCTGATAATAAACTGAGTGCACTTTTTTCAAGAAAGTCTATATGGGACTCAGTTGGAGTGGTTTTACTAATTGGAAGGGACTAACATCCATACTTGGGAGTATTTGGCCACTATATTTTACCGCCAATATCAATATAACGCTAATCTTACGCCAACTAGGATGCAACTACAAGGAATGACCATGGGATCAAATGAGGGCTTTAAAGAATACGCTAAAAAATGGAGAGACTTGGCTGGCAGGGTGAAAATGCCTTTAGATGATAGAGAGTTGGTAGATATGTTTATGGGAACATTGACTGGACCATTTTTCAACTTGCTAATTGGAAGTTCATCATCCGGGTTCACTGAATTGATCTTGACTGGTGAGAGAGTTGAAAGCGAGATTAAAAGAGGGAAGATACCCATGATCTCCACCTCAAGTGCTGTGAAAAAGCCATTTATTGGTAAGAAAGAGACTAATGCTGTGTACGGGTCAAGAAGCCACGCTAAGAATGACCTTCATCATTCAGTAGGGGCTGTACTGATTTCCAATCCAACTCCAACTCAACGATTGCGTCAATAAAATAGTCAACAAAGACCGAATGTCCAAAGAAGACAATTTACTAAAATCAACATGCAACTATCTCAAGCTCTGTAACACCTATTGAAAGTTGATTTGGTGACCTTGCGAGATCCCCCTTCCAACCCTAACACTACTCCAAAACACAACCCTAATGCCAAATGGGCTTACCACTCAAACAGTCCCGGACATGATACCTATGATTGTTGGTCTCTAAAGAATAAAATTCAAGACCTAATTGATAACAAGACAATTGAATTTGACCCTTTGCCAACTCCCAACATAATCACGGCACCCATGATAAATCATGGTAAGGGTGTCAATGCTATTGAAGATGCCTTTCTTGTTTCCTCCTTCAATGACTTGACCACTCCTTTGAAGACTATTAAAAAGAATTTGTTGAAAGCTGGAGTTTTCCCTGGCTGCCTTGAAGACTGTTGCTACTGTGTTGTACAAATTAATGGTTGTGAATGGCTTAAGAAAGATGTCCAACACCTGATGGATAGCCATGAGATTCTATTCGAAAAAGCTCCATTTGTAATTTTTTTGACCCAAAGTGTATCTCAAGAAGTTGAAGACGTGTCCATCATTACTATCTCAAACAAACCTATTAGGATCACCTCCAAAGGTCCTATTAGGATTCCCATTGCACCAAGAATAACTCCACTAATTATCACCACACCGGGGCCAGTCCCCTACTCTTCTGATAAGACGGTGCCCCAGAATTATGGGGAGGACGTGTATTACCATGGTATCAAACAAAATTCATGGATTAATGAAGATGAAACTACTAACATTACAAACATTGTTGGACCCAGTAAAGTTAATAGGACGGGGAGAATCTTCTCTCCAGAGATTTCACCTCCGACAAATACTACTACACACATTCGTATTAATGTTGTTAAACCTGTCGCTGATACTCGAGGAAAGGAAAAAATGGCTGAGCCTGCCCTGACGGAGGCGCCCGCAAAATATATTACCATTGAGGACCTGTCTACCCAAGAGATGGAGGAGATTTTAAAAATGATCAGGAAAGGTGATTACAAGATAGTGGAACAGTTGGGGAAAACACCCTTGAAGATTTCCATGCTATCTTTGTTGCTATGCTCCAAGGAACATGCTCAAGCACTGTTAAAATTCTTGAAAAATGCACATTTCCCTCAAGAAACTACGACCGACCAATTTGAAAACTGTGTAGCAAGCTTGACTGCCGATAACGGTTTAGGGTTCTTTGACACATATTTTACCCCGATAGGGAAGAATCACAACAAAGCTCTCGACATTTCCATAGAACGCAAGGGCACCACCCTGGCACATGTATTAGTGGATACTGGATCTTCTCTCAATGTCTTACCAAAAGGAGCTCTAGATAGGTTGGACTGCGAAGGTTTTGTACTAAAGCCTAGTGACATCGTGGTGAGAGATTTTGAGGGATCAAAGAGGATGGTCCATGGAGGGTTGACCTCCTTATCAAAGTTGAGTCTCAAGTCTTCAACTCAACATTCTATGTGATAGATATCTGTCCTGCTTATTCTTGCCTGCTCGGACGCCCATGGATACATGGGACATGTGCGGTGACTTCCATATTACATTAAAAGCTGAAATGTCCGGTCAAAGGGAAAATTGTCACAATATGCAGAGAAGAAGAGTTTATGATCAGTCATCTAAATTCATTCAAATATGTTGAAATGGATGGCGAGTTCACTGAAACTCCCTGTCAAGCTTTTAAAGTGGTTCCTCCCATGGTTGCTGTTGCCAAGGCCATTCCTGACACTCCTGAAGCTGCTAAAAATACACCAAGAATGGTTTCTCTCAAAGATGCCCGTGTTGTTATTGAAGAAGGAGGTTGCACCATTTGGGCACAACTTCTTGATTTCCCTTTTAAGTCAGACAAATTTGGGTTGGGATTCACTTCCAAGGCTCAAAAGGAGGTTCGACATATTCGTGCAGGGAAACTACCTCTTCGCATTAGTAACCATGAGGTTAATACCCTTGAAGACTCTGATGCTGATTGTGACTTTGATGAATGGATCTACCCGAATGCTGATGAATGGCTCAACAATTAGCAGACCAAGGACTTCATCCCAATCTCTATCATCCAGGAGTAATTGCCATTTAGTGTTTTTATTACTTTGAGAATTTTGTCTTTAATTTCCATTAAAACAATAACTTTAAGCCATGTGCCTTGCCCGGGGCACAATGGTCCATTTGTTAAGGTTTTGTCATTATCATATGCCATATGCTCATTTTAATAAAAAACATTGGGATATTTTGCATTCAAAGTTTGAGCTCTTTGCTTTTCTTTACTTTATTGTATTTTTAAATAGCCATGTGATCTTACATACTCACACACACACACACACACACACACACACACACACACACACACACACACACACACACACACACACACACACACACATTTGCAGATCCACATCCACTCCGGATCTCATTGACAATGACTCTACTATTGCCATCTATGACTTTGAAAATCTAATCTATCAATCCGAACACGAAGGTGATGAATATTGTGAAATGCCTAGGGAACTCGCCATACTTCCGATGCAAGAGGAAAAAGCTATTCAACCACACAAGGAATCAGTTGAAGTGATAAACCTGGGTACTGAGGCAGAAAAAAATAAGTTAAGATCGGTGCCAACTTGGAAGATTGTGTCAAGAGAAGATTGGTCCAGATGTTACACGACTATGTCAAAGTGTTCGCTTGGTCATATGAAGATATGCCGGGGCTTAATACTGATATCATAGTTCATCGTCTGCCAATGAAGGAAGATTGTTCTCCGGTCAAGCAAAAGGTTCGTCGCATACGGCTAAACATGTTTGAGAAAATAAAAGTTGCGGTTGTTGTACCCCAACTTTTCCCCCTAAGATCCCTTCATCATACCATATTGTTTCAATCACCACAAAATCACATTAGGGATTTTGGTTCCTCTCCCTATCTTTAACCTCGCTCTTTGAGGAGTCACCAAGCACCTTGACTTGTTTTCTTTGGTGATCATGGATATTTTTCTTTGATTTTATATCTAAATCAACAAATACAATATTGGTTTATCTTACTTGTTAATAATGTAGGTGAAGGCAATGAGGTTTAACAAGTTGCATCATGGATTCATGAGTTTATTTCCATGCCCTAGTCAAAAGCTTGAGAGATCCAAACCTCACCATTGAAGTTGTTTTGAAGTTGGTATAGAAGTAGTCTTGGTGGCCATGATTCCTCATCATCATCCTCAACAAATCCTATTCACAAAGGAAGAATATTGGCACAAAAAGTTTGTTCAAACTTGACAAAGTTCCACCAAGCATTCTCTTGATCTAGAAGCTAGGGTTTTGGACTTCAGAGGGGCATATCTTGCTCATCTCTTGGTATTTTTGAGTGATTCCAAATTTTTTTTCTCTTCAAAGAGTTACCAATAAACTACTTCAAAAGTTTCAAGAATTTTTCATGTGGAAGAAACTTGGTGAAGAGGAAAGATTACAAGTCATTCAGATGAATCCCCAATTTTTCATAATGTGATTTCAAATGATCATAACTTGGTCAATTTTTATCACCTTGAGCCCATTCTTTTTTCATGATGATCCTAAGGATGTGTCCTTCATGCCTTATTTCATGTGAAAAGTGAAAAAATGGATGGAAGTTGCCTTAAGAATGCAAGAGATTATAGGTCATTTCATGATTTTTTTCCAACTTCAACAAGTCATAACTTGCTCAATTTTTGGATATTTTGAGTGGTTCAAATTGCAAAGTATAATTCAAGAGGTCTACTTAATTCCATATTTTTTGGTCAAGAGCAAATTCTAAGTGGAAGGCCATGTTTGGAGGCAAGAGATTATATGTCATTTTTAAAGAAGAGTTTGAAATTTTTCTAAGTATGGAAAGTCAACTCTTTTTCTTCAACTTTGACTCCATGTAACTTTCAGCTCAAGCATCCATTTGATTCCATTCTTTTTCCATTTCAAAGCTTGTGACATCATCTTTCCAAAGTATCAAGAATTATGCCCTAAGGCCCCTTGAGGTGGAAATGCCGTAGATTTAAATTTGGTAGTTTGAAACAGAATTTTGCATAAAGTCAGAATTTTGAAATCCATAATGTGACTTCTAAACACAAGATTTGTGCGTGTTTTTGATTTAAACTTGATTAGCAAACTTGCCAAAAGTGATTAGAACCCCAAAACGCAAGGTTTGGATGAGTTTTGATGGAAATGAAGTCACACTTCACTCGTGCTCGACCCTTGCTCAATTTCCCTCCAAACTTCCTTGTTTCTTCAAATTTTCATTCCCATTCACTTCCCTATAAATAGAGGGTCATCCCCCATTCAATTTCTCATGCTTAGAGAGCCAAGAACACTCTGCCAAAACTTCACACGAACCCACTTTTGTTGAATTCAGTTTTTGAAATTTAAGCTTCCTTTTCAAAAATTCTTTGCGTATTCATCATCCTTGAACTTCATACAAACTCTCCAGCACTTAAACCAATCAAAACGACCCATAATCCAAGCTACAGAAGTCCAGTTTCAAAGCTTCTTACTTGAACTTCAAAAAGGTAGAGTTCTCCACCAATTGGATCCAAATCAAGCACTAATCTGTTCCACTCCTTTGTATGATTCTAATGATGCTTACAATTTTTAAATTCATTGAGAATTGAGAGAGAAATCTCAAATTGAAGGTGCTTGCTATTTTTCTGTATTTTGATTCATATCTCTCTCTATACTTTACATAAATTTGGCGCGATGGTTGTGTTAGAATCGTCTTGAAGAGACGAGTTCAATGATGCTAGCCAGGGATCCTAATTTTTCCATTTAAAGGATCTCACAAAATCCCCATTGCAGGGTGTTTGGAGGTTGAAGATGATGACATGTCTCGTCTCAGCCAATGATAGCGTGGCAAGCGTTTTAATTTCATTGGTTGCCCTTTTTCTGATTACATGTGTGTTTCACTAAGGCCCATATCAAGCACAACGCGTCTGGTCCATTGGATTAGCTTACTAACGCGTTTTGACTTTGATCTGATGGTCCACATCTTTTTGGTTTTATTTTATTTTCTGATTTTATATTTTATTTGATTAAATTTTCAAAAATTCATAACTCTTTTATTTTTTATCCAAAAATTATGAAAAATTCACAAAAAATACTTTGAATTATTTCTGATCTCATGAATATTTTTTTACATTTTTATTTTAACATTTGGTATTTTTTATATTTTTTGTATTATTTGCTTTCTTTTAATTACTTAAAAAAAACTTTCTAACATTTTTTAATTCTGAAAAAATTCATAAATATTATTTTGCATATTTTTGACTTTCTGGAAATTTTATGAAATTTTATGTTGAGGTTTACTATTTTTGATCTATTTTATGTTTGTTTTAGCAATTTTAAATGGTTAAAAAATAGTTTCTGACTTTTAAAAATTACTAAAATTTTTATAAAAATATTTGGACCCATTTCTGATTTTTCTATGTTCTTATTTTTCATTTCTTGATTAATTTGAATATAATTGATATTTTCCTCATTATTTTCTAGTTTATTTTAACATTTTCCATCCTTTAATATATATATATATATATATATATATATATATATATATATATATATATATATATATATATATATATATATATATATATATATATATATATATATATATATATATATATATATATATATATATATATATATATATATATATATATATATATATATATATATATATATATATATATATATATATATATATATATATATTAAATATTATATCATTTTGTGAATATTTTCTGGCTGTCTTGGATTGATTTTTTGGTCATGGCTTTATTAACATCATTGGATTCATGGTGTTGAGTTTAACTCCACAAAAATGGATGAATGATTTTAATAATAGTTTGATTAAATATTAATTCAAATGTGGTTTTCTTTTTTACCCTAATTCATCTTCATCTCATCCCCTTCTCTTTGCACTAAATGTTGTTAGAGCATGATCTCTATATCATGTCTCAAAACAAATGGTGCATAGATTGCTATTGACCGGCCTCAAAATAGGTGCGACTTCTATATAAGTCCACTTACGATTGCTTAACATAGCGCTAAATTTTGTCCCGATTCGAATAAATGATCATTCATGGCCCAAACTTATGATTGCAAGCCCAAGTATGTTCATTTGATCTCTTTGATCTAATAACCTTGAGATTCATTATGTGGAGGCTTTGGTTCTACCAATCCTCTAATGGATCTACAACACCTTTGGTCAACGCGGATCACTTAAACATCGTTGATCATTAAATGGTACTTATGAGAATTCCAAATGGATGATATACTTGACAAAAAGCAAATGCAACTTATTGTGTGGAGGCTTTGGTTCTACCAATCCTCTAATGAGTTCCAAATGCAAGTTTCAAGATGGTCATCCAACTAACCACTAATTATTGACTTGTTTTTATTTTATGCTTTTATTCTTTTATGCTTTATGCACTATTTACTTTTAGCATTTACATTTCATGCCATTTTCATATTTGCTCACTTGAGCATTTATTTTTTTGTCATTTTTACTTTGCTCACTTGAGCTTTTCTTTTTCTTTTTTCTAAGATACTTAATAACCAACTTAAACCCTAAAAAACTCTTAATGGTACTTGGACTATTTGTTTACTATCCTTGGCATTATGGAGCATGGGACTTTTTCTTGGACTTAGGATTAGAAACCTTGGCCTATCTTGGAGACCTTGTGATTTTATCTGATTATTTTGTCTGGAGCTCTTGAGGTTTACCTCAAGACATTGGGTTGCTTGTTTGTTTTTGTGTGCAGGTTTTGTGATTACATCCGTTGTCTGTAATATGGAATTTACCCGTATACAGCCGTTACTCTACCCAATTTTTGTGAAGACGTAATACACTTGAAGAGGTCTAGTATCTTTGCTTGCTTGGTTTCAATCCAAAGAATGGGAATTCTATCTTGGCTCATAATGTCAAGTTTTGGCTTCTCGTTGGTTAGATGGTCCTTATCCTTAGCTTTTACCTTATGCTTTAGGATAGTCTCTTCTTCTCCTCCCATTTTCTTTAATTTCAAAAATATTATCCCACTTTTTTTTAAAACCCTTCTTGTTTCTAAAATTGAACCACTTTCATAATAAACTTGGACTTATGTCCATGCATTTTCAAAAATCATTTTCATAAATAAACTTCAATCAAGTTAATAATACTTTGATACTTTTTTTGTGAGAAGACTAAAAGTCAACCAATCTCATTTCAAACCATTTTGCCACTTTGGCTTTTTACCTTTAAAACTTTTTTCTCAAAACATTGGACTCTTGTCAATCCTTGTAGTGATGCAAACAACTATACTTCTACAATATGTAGTGAAGTGAGATATTTTCCACTTGGGTGTTGAGTGAGGCATGGTTGATTTTAAAATCCAAGCCATATCCTCCACTTCGAGATGATGCAAATTCTCCTTTCTCTTGATTGTGGGTAGTAAGTATGTTTTCCACACGGAAAATGACGATGATGTCTTATCTCTTAAAATCCACCAACACATTTGTGTTTCAATTTTTAAAAGAGGAACTACATGTACCCTGATCCACTATTGCATGAAAGGTGGTACGTAGGCACTAAAGGTTCGCAACCGCGACGGGTGAAAACATCATAACAAATACTTCTTTTCTTACCTCCACCATCTATTTCTATATAACACATTTTCATAGCCAAAATATACAGATTTTACAAAGAGGTTCCTGCGGAGTACCGTAGATGTTTAGGATGCTAATACCTTCCCTTTGCATAACCAACCCCCTTACCTTGAATCTTCCCCCTCTTTTTGGGTTATTCGCTCTTTTCCCATTCCTTTGGAAATAATAAAGCGCGGTGGCGATTTTTATTCTTATTTTGATTTGTATAAAGGCTAGTCAATCCAATGGCTTAGTCTTAAACATTTCTATCGCTACAGAAAAATGGCGACTTCACTGGGGACAAATTGTTCTCTTGCTGGTCCATCCCTAAGTGGGTTAAACCTATCTTTGTTTATATCTGTATATGTGCTATTGTTGTTTATGTGTTATATTTTGTATATATGTTTGTCTGAATTTTTCCTGGTTTTCAGGGTACTTGGGTATTACTCATAAGTCCTATACTCGGACTTGGGCAAACTTTAAGATAGGACGAGCGGTATAGTCATGTTAACTTTGAGGGAGTAATCCCAAAAAAGGAGGCATGAGATCCCCCACTCAGTGGAGGCCCCTTTGATTGTAGTGTCGTTTACCGAGTAATTGGGAAGACGTACTGCTTTCGACCTGGTAGCCTGCTGAAACTGAGGACCGTAGAATACCAAACCCATCTTGGCCTTTTAGGTGTAGTGCGGAAGCTATGACGGAGTAATTCGGAAATAGTTGTCACGTGATACTACGCTCGGACGAGTCTTTCTTGAGAATATTACTAATTACCGAGTTAATCGGGAAGTTGGTAATATCTGAAGGAAGGATGTAGACTCTGGGAACCTCTAGAACCTTGTTCGGCAGGTGATAACTTTTTAGACCAATACCTTATGGGTAGTACCTTCGACCTCATGCTCGTGACGTTGAACCTATGAACCCTATATGTGTGATCTTGTGTGTGATTGTTGCATCATGCATCCATGCACTCATAAACATCTTTTGAAGAAAACAATATTTCAAGGGATTTAAAGGTTGACTATTTGTGAACACCTCAGGTACTATTAACCATGGATTCTGGAAAGAGAAAGACCGGGAAATACAGTTTCAAGGATCCCAAGATAGATGAGTTGGTCAGTCTGATTCCAGAGATCGAGTGTTATGCAGACTTTCGGAAGAAGTATGGATCCATTATTCCTCTCATGAAGCTGAAGATGAAGGAGGGTATTCTCTCGACCTTGGTCCAGTTCTATGATCCGGTGTATCACTGCTTTACTTTTCCCGATTATCAGTTGATGCCTACACTGGAGGAGTATTCTTATCTATTGGATTTACCTGTCACAGATCATGTTCCTTTTACTGGTTTGGAAGGTGATCCAAAACCACATGAGATTGCTGCTTTGATTCATCTGGGGAAGTCTGAGGTGGAAGCCCATATGACTACCAAAGGAGGGATTAGAGGATTACCAGCTCAATTCTTATTGGAGAAAGCTCGTTACTTTTCCAGAATGAAGAGTACGGTTGCTTTCAAGGCCATCTTTGCTTTACTTGATTATGTATTATTCTTATTTCCTAATATGGACAAGTTTTTCGACATTAACGCTATCAGGATTTTCATGATTGGAAACCCAGTTCCTACACTGTTGGGTGATGCTTATTACTCTATTCATCTTCAAAGTTCTTATCGTGAGGGAATGATCATCTGTTGCACGCCTTTGTTGTACCGGTGGTTCATCTCTCATATGCCTCAGTCTGATGATTTTTGGGATGTCAAGAAGGAACCTCGTTGGGCTCCTAAGATCATGGCACTTACTCACTCGGATATTGATTGGTATCATTGAGCTTATCAAGATGTGGAGATTATTGACAGTTATGGTAGTTTCCCCAATTTACCTCTTCTTGGTACAAAGGGAGGAATTAACTATAACCCTATTCTTGCGCGACGACAACTTGGTTATCCGATGAGAGATAAGCCGAGCAGTATTCATTTGAGTAGTTTCTTTCTGAAGGAAGGAGAAGACCATAGGGAAGCTAGGGAGCAGGTTGCGAAGGCCTAGCGTCACATTCATAAGAAAAGTAGGAAGGATTTGGGACCTAGGGGTGCTGTTTCTTTGGAGCCATATCTTCAGTGGGTCCGATCGAGAGCCATCCAGTTGAAGATGTCGTATACTCGAGAGACACCCATGCCTGATCTATTTATGAAGACCACTCCTCCTTTTTTATATGATCTAGAAGAGCTGCAGCTTGCTTTGGTCAGGATGCAACAGGAAAGGGATGCTTGGAAGAATAAGTTCTAGACTTTAGAGAGTTCCTACAGAGCAGACCTGAAGGAGAAAGATGATTTGATTGAGATCCTTGAGAGTCGAGAAGTAGAGTCTTTAGAGAGGCAAGGGGATTTATTTTCTCCTAAGCCTCAAATAGGTGCTGATTGCTCATTTCCTGATCTGGATGATTGGAAAGAGGTTGCCATCAGACATGTGGAAGAAAACCAGAGGTTGAGAGCTCATATTGCCAGGCTCACAGGGAAACGCCAGCGTACAGATTGATCTCTATCAGTTTCTTTCTCTCAGGATTTTTAGATTGTATTTTCATCTTGTACTTGGGATCATTGAAACTTGTAACCCATTTTGAAGTTATTATAATAAAAGTTTTTCAGTATTTCAAATGCGTTATTATTTTGATGTTTGCAATATGTCTATAAATGTTAAATCCCTTGAAATATTAAATGATAAAGTAAAAATAACCATATGCAAGGCATATCATGCATCATATTGCACATATTTATTGCATTTATTATGCATATCCAGGTGCCTTACCCAGCTTTTTGCTTCGTTCAGCAAGCTGACTCATCACTACAACACTCAGGCTAACTTCAAAAAGCAGATGGACAACTTGGAACAGGAGAATCGCGAGCTACACGAAGAAGTTTCTGCTTTGAAGGCTAGCTTGTCCAATTTGACTACTCTGATGGAAGCTATGGTTGTTACTCAGAATCAGCCACCGAGTGTTCAACCTCAACCAACAAGGGAAAATGTTGAAGTTCCTGCTATTCCTGTATCCGCTACTCTGACTTTTGTTCAAAACCGTATGCCTCAGGGTTATCCGTGGGGAATGCCGGAGAATTTTGCACCTAAAGGTTTCAATTTGGGCCCCCAAGATGCTCCAGTGGTTCCAAATGTTGTTACTCCAGCACCTCCTGTGGTGCATGCTGTTCCTGCTACACCTCCTTTGATGAATTTGGTTCCATTTGTTAATGAAGATGTATGTCGTCCTTTCCCTCCGCTGAGTAAAGACTTGGGTCTTTATGACATAATGGTTGACTTCCAAGAGCAGTTTGATAGAATACAAAGAGAGATGAAGGCTCTTAGGGGAAAAGAGTTATTTGGACAGAATGTGAATGAGCTGTGTTTGGTCCCGAATGTCAAAGTGCCTGCTAAGTTCAAGGTCCCGGAGTTTGATAAGTACAAAGGCAACACTTGCCCTCGTGCTCACTTGGTGATGTATGTAATGAGAATGTGTACCCACACCGATGATCAGCATCTGCTGATCCACTTTTTCCAGGATAGTATGACCGGCGCAATGTTGAAATGGTACATGAGTTTAGACAACGCCAACATCCATACCTTTAATGATTTGGGAGAAGAATTCATAAAACAATACAAGTACAATGTGGACATGGAGCCCGATCGTGACCAGCTCAGGGCCATGGTTCAAAAAGATAGAGAATCGTTCAAAGAGTACATGCAGAGATGGCGCGAAGTGGCTGCACAAGTGATTCCTCCCATAGAGGAGAAGGAAATGACTAAAATTTTTCTGAAGACGTTAAGCGCTTTCTACTATGAAAGAATGGTAGCAAGTTCCCCAAGTGATTTTACATAGATGGAAGGAATGGGTGTTCGCCTAGAAGAGGCAGTAAGAGAAGGCCGTTTGACAAAGGGTGAAGGATCCGGAGGTGTGAAAAAGCCAGCTTATGGGTTTACAAAGAAGAAAGAGGGGGATACCAATGCTGTCATACAAGAGAGGAGGGTGAAAGTTACTAGAAGGAATTATCAGCGTCACCTGCAAGTTGCCCCAGTTACTCCTGTTATGAATGCCACTCCGACTACCGTTGCTTATCAAAGACAGTCTCATCAGGGGAACCAAGGGAATAATCAGAGAAGGGAGAAATATGACCCTATCCCCATGAGTTATGAAGAGCTACTACCAGCATTGATCCAGAAGAAGTTGGTCCAAACACGACCACCTCCAACAATACCATCTCCATTGCCTTGGTATTACAAAGCAGACCCGACGTGTGCCTTTCATCAGGGAGCACCAGGGTATAGTGTTGAAAATTGTTATCCTTTAAAGATTGAAGTGCAAAGGTTGGTGAAGTCTGGAATTTTATCTTTCAAAGACATGAGACCTAATGTGAAAGACAATCCTCTTCCCAAACACGGGGGAGTGAATGTTGTGAATATGGTGGCCGATTGTCCAAGGGACTTCTGGATTTTTGACATTAATCTGGTTAGAGGGGATTTGGTGAAAATGCACGCGGACCTTTGTGAATTCAGTTATTATATGCATGACCATGCCGGTTGTGCTATTTGTAGTACAAATATACATGGTTGCGAGAAGATAAAATCTGATTTACAGGAGATGGTGGATGAAGGTCTAATTCATATAATCAGGCCTAGGGCAGAGTATGAAGAGGCTGCTGTTGGAACCCAGTTCCAAGCCCTATCCATTGATAATATAAGGAAGAATTAGAATTCTGTGGTTTCCCTGAAGGATGCACAACAGGTTCTGTGCAATGGTTATAATGCAGTATGGGGACGACTTGTGGATCCACCCGTGAACAAGAACAAAGATGGTTTGGGTTTCTCTTCGAGGAATGGAAAAGGCGAGAGTTTGAAGTCGAAGTCTTTAGTGAACAATTATCATGATGTTTTATGCAGCAGAGGCTACCTCCATCCGATTGGTTCTGAAATTAATGTTGTTGAAGAGGATAATGCAGAGCAGGAAGCACCGAATTATGTGACGCATGGAGTCCGAGTTCAAAATTGGGTCGCCATCGATATTCCTTCTTGCATACATGTTTCAAAGTAATTTTTTTTGCTAATCTGTTTCTTTCTTTTGAAAAGCTTTCACTCTGCCCAAGGTGGAAGTATTAGTGTTGTAGGGCTTATCTGTTTGCTATAATTGTTAAGATAATTAGTAAAAGTTGTCTTTGCTTCCAAAATTATGTCTTTTATTTTATGCCTTTTTCTTGGGAAATGGTAATAATAAAAAAAACCCCTTCAAAAGAAATAATAGCTGAAAATTAATCTGCATGACCACTTGTTATATGTGTCAGTTTCTAAAAGCAATCATAAATCACATGTGTAGATTAATTAAAAAACCCGTTTAATACAATGACCCTGCACCCTCTCCCAACTTTGAATGTCCTGTGTTTGGGGATGAAGAAGAAGATTATGATGATATTTCAGAAGAGGTCTCACGGTTGCTTGAGCATGAGGAAAATACCATTCAGCCATATAAAAAGCCTTTGGAAGTGGTTAATTTGGGTTCAGAAGAAGATCTGAAGGAGGTCAAGATTGGAGCATCGTTGCATCCTGATGTAAAGAGCGGGTTGATTGAGCTGTTGAAAGAATATATGGATATTTTTGCTTGGTCTTATCAAGATATGCCTGGTCTAGATACAAACATTATCGAGCATCATTTACCGTTGAAGCCAGAGTGTCCGCCAGTTAAACAAAAGTTGAGAAGAACCCACCCGAATATGGAAGTAAAGATCAAAGAGGAGGTCCTAAAGCAGATTAATGCTGGTTTTCTTATGACATCAGTATATCCTCAGTGGATTACCAATATTGTCCAAGTACCGAAAAATACGAAAAAGTCCGCATGTGCGTAGATTACAGAGATCTAAATAAAGCTAGTCCAAAAGATGATTTCCCATTGCCTCACATTGACATGTTAGTGGATAGCACAAAAAAATTCAAGGTATTCTCGTTCATGGACGGATTTTCCGGGTATAATAAAAATAAGAATGGCTCCATAGGACATGGAAAAAACAACGTTTATCACACCCTGGGGAACATTCTGTTACAGAGTGATGCCCTTCGGGTTGAAGAACGCTGGTGCAACGTACCAGAGGGCTATGACAACCCTATTCCATGATCTGATGCACAAGGAAATAGAAGTATATGTTGATGATATGATTGCCAAATACCAAACTGAAGAAAGGCATATAGAAGATTTGTTGAAGTTGTTTCAGCATTTGAGGAAGTATCATCTCCGCTTGAATCCAAATAAATGCACCTTCGGAGTTAGATCAGGGAAATTATTTGGTTTTATTGTTAGCCAGAAAGGAATTGAAGTCGACCCTGACAAAGTCAAAGCAATTCAAGAAATGCTAGTACTGTGATACGGTGGCAGAACCGACTGTTTTGAAAATGCTGGTTTGCGTTTTGCATTTTGTATTCGGAAAATGTCACGGTAAGCAAGAGTCGCCACCAAATTTTATTTCATCCAATCAGAAAGGAAAAAAGTACAGAAAAAAAATCCTTTTTCGATATGTTTCTGAGTACGGGGGTAGATTATACAAAGGGAAGGTGTTAGCACCCTTTCTATCCATGGTTTTCCATGGGCTCTTAGGTACTTTCTCATTTTGAAATTGCTTGTGTGTGTTTGTCTTTAAAAGTTTTGTTTTACTTTGTTTTAACCCTTGTTTCTGTCCTCAAGAGTGTTACGAAGTGTTTTGAAAACTTTAGTTTGAAAAGTTTGTTTGAAAGTGTATGGTGTAAAAGATTTGTTGTTTTGAGCAAGTACCTAACAGTTATCTACCTACTCGAAAAAAGGCGTTCTTTTCCTCCTATCCTTTAGACCGTGTTATCCTACTATTAGTGAGTAGGTAACCCTAGTCTTTGGATGTTTGAGGGACTACCGAAAGGGACATTTATGGTCATTGAAGGCAACATGTAGGGATACCTTAGCATTTGGAAGGGACTGTCATCATATATTCGTAGGCAACATCGAGGGACAAGATCATTTCTCATAGGCAACTCGAGGGACGTTGAGGGACTATGATCTTTATGATGACTTTTAGATTGAGGGTCTTTTGCTAAGGGTATCCCTACGTTCGAGGGACATGACCATTGTTTTCCGAGGCAACCAAGTGAGAGTATACCCTAAGAGTGATATGTGCGAGTGATTTGTTTTCAGTTATTTATCTTTGCACATTAGGGTTTTCTAACCGTATTAATTTGTCATGCATTCTTGTCATACAATCCTATTAGCATACACCTAGACAGTTAAATATTTGCGGGAATTAAAAATACGAGAAAGTAAATCTACGCTATTACAAGGCTTCGGGGAGGGATTAATTACATAGCCAGAAAACCCGCAAAAATGATAAATAAAGAAAATCCTAATTAAACTATTACATACTATAAGCAGTTACGTTAATATTTGCAAAAATAATAAGCGCGCGCGATGAATCGAAACGAGAGAATTAGGGTTTTGACCCCTGACTAAGCCTTATTAAAAGAAAAATCATTTTTTGTGTTATTTGAGAAAAATAGAGTTTAATTGAATAAATAAAAAACTAATTACTAATTAGTTTAAATTAAGAAAAATGATTAAATTAACCTATTTTTGTATTCTTTTATTTTATGAAAGAAATAAAAATTAAATCAAAAGCAAAACCCTAATTTTTCTAATTGATTTTAAATATATGAAAAAGTTAGAATTAATCCTAAATTAAATTAAACTAATAATAAATTTAATTTGATAAAATAAAAACTAATTCTAAATTTGTGAAAATTGATTTTATGATTTTTTCTGAAAAAGGGAATTAGTTTTGTTAGAAAATAATTAAAACAAATTAACTTAAATAAAAGAAAATTAAAGAAAGGAAAGAATGGGCCTGGTTCTGCTTTAGCAATAAGGGAGTGTGATTGGCAAATCTGAGCCCAATAACTTCTGGCCTGTTTTGACTTTTTCAACCCCATGTCCACGCTTGACTTACGCCCATGGTGGACGTTGGATACTGAGGGCGTATGGTGGACTTGTGGGACACCTGTACAACTGATTATGCAAGGCAAAATAATATGAAATAATGTTGGGACGTGGGGATCGAACCCAGGCCCTTGGGAACTATCACGCTGCATGCTTACCATCTGAGCTGGCCAAGTTATTTGTACAAATAACAACAAGCAAACATTATATGATAAAACAAATGGTTAGACTCAAACAACGCGTGAAATTTGAATGGGCGAGTCATGGAGCGCCACGTTATCCTTCTTCTTCCTTGGCTCTATCGTTTTAGATAAAACCCTTTACCTATGGACACTGGGCGTAGGTACAATCCTTGTCCACTCCAAAACCTTGTCCATGCATGATAAATCATAACCAGTGGTACCAATCAACTCGTTGCAACCTCACGAGCATCATGGTACCACTATCCACGACCAATTGTTCCTACACAGAAAAACCCTAAAAACGAAACAAGAACCCTAACTATGGTATCTTCATGTTCAATCAGCAAAAACGAAATTAAATGTAACCATTAGTTTGCAAATGACTCAAGGATTAAGAATATGCTAATAAATCATGTTAAAGATGCCTGAATTAAGATATGCAAATTCAAGAAAAGATATGAACCGTGTGACCCTTAGAGTGCAATTCTGAATGTGGGAAAGCTTGTTAATGGTTGAAACACGTTCCTGGGATGTCCAACAAACGTTTGGGATGGCTAGGATGCTTTGAATTGATCTGAAACGTGGAAATCAGTTTACCACTTTTCTTGAATTTTTTGAAACTTTCCTTCTCTTTTACACGCCTCCTATCTCCTTGTTTTTGGTATGCAAATGTTCCGTTTGTACCCTAGAACGAATTAGGGTTGCAAACTTGTTTCAAATCTTCTCCAATTATGATCATTGATTCATGATTTGATCCTTGTGCAAATCTTTCCAAATCAAGAAAAATGCAATCTTTTTGTGTCCAAATGAACCTTGCACGATTTGATCTCACTTCCAATTGTGTAATAGACCTAAATATGCACAAAATCTCAAGATTTGATTAGCTTTTGATATTTTTACTATTTTATTTTGATTTTATTTGATTTAATTGAAATAAAATCAAAATAAATAACAAAAACAAAATAATGACAAGTGGAAGGGCTTATGGGTTATGGGTCACATTACAAACTCAGTGCAAGCATAAAAAGTTGGGCCCATTTGACAAAAAATGCAATTTGGGATACATTTGACTTTTGGCAATTTTGCAAAAAGGGTCAACTTTACCAATGCATAACTCTCTCAATTTTGACCCTAGAGAGGTTTTCTTGTACTTTTTAGAAATCTTAAGATGTCCTCTAGGCAACCCTTTTGGTCTCATCTCAATTGAGTCTTCCATGTTCATGTATGAAGCTTTGACCTAAAAGGTGTTTTTGTTGACTTTTCAAAATAACCTATAATGTCCAAATTCATATCTTCTTGTGAGTGCATATTTTGAACTTGGGAGCTGAAGATGAATTGTAGGGAATTGCATCCTCTTCAAAATGAGATTTTGATGGGTCATTTTTGATAAAGCATGAGAAAGTTATGCTTGGTCAAATTGAGTTGACTTTTCCTCCAAAACCCTAATTTAGCAACTTTTGGGTTTTGATGAATTGTGAGCAATCCTTGAGGAATCATGATCAACCCCTGATCAGAATTTTTTTTATTAATAACCAAGTATTAAAAAAATATTTCGCAAATAACCGGGTTTCGGAAAAAATTACGCAAATAACCATGTTTGAGATGGCTCCACAAAGGAGGAGCCATCTCATTTGGCGCATGCACCTAGGGTTTTGCCCTAGGCGCCATCTCACTTGGCGCCTCCATTGGCTTTTAGCCAAGTGAGATGGCGCATGCTCCTTAAAAAGGAGAGGAGGTGCCATCTCACTTGGCGCCTAGGGCAAAACTAGGGTTTTTTGCTGTTTTATAAATAATTCGTCCGTTTCTTTGAAATTTCTCACACTTTCTCGCACTGTATTTTTATTTTGTACTCCCTTATTTACGTAATGACGTCGCCTATGATTTTTAGCAGAGATGGTTACGTTATATTCTCCGCCACGAAACCTGCGATGAAAATGAAATTCTGGCACATTCACTCCATGGAGCGTCTGAAGCGGGAGTTGATGCGGTGGCTAGATGGAGACATCGTCGAGGGGGAAAAAATTCGAAGGATCCAGCGAAAACGAACAACAACCTCGTATGCGACAGGAAGACCTAATGTGTGGTTGGAGGAAGTCAAAACAGACAGTGATGTAATGATGATGATGCATGGGTCAGATGAAATTGTGTTAACAGTTGTAATTTCCTAGATTGATTATCGTTAATCATTGTTGTACGCAAAAACCCTAATGTAATTTCCTATATTGAATTTCTTAAATTGTGTGAACAGTTTTATTAACGGAAAACCCATAATGTTTACAACACAAATATTGAAAAGATTTATTGTATTACAAAATTTATGTGGTCGAGCCAGACGCCCGATTCGGACAGTTTTTGCGATTGTGTCCGACCTGACGGCATAAACCACACTTTCTTTCCAACCTGTCAAGATCGTCCATTTCTGTTGTTATGCGCCTGCTTTTGGGACGACCCTTCTTGTTCCTTCGCATTTGGTCATTGTGCCAAACTATATCACCGTTGTATTCAGGCCAATAGTCTGGTTTTGCCACCAAAGGAAAGTTGTTGTTGTAAACAGTGAGCAACGTTTCAGATTTATAAACGTTTGAGAGCAGTTGAAGCGCATCTTGATGGGTATGCGCACAAGCGGCAATGACATGAGAGCAAGGCATACGAAAAGCTTGAAACCTACCACAATCGCACCATTGAGAAGGTAAAATGACCCTGTATTCCTGTCTTGCCAGGCCTTCATTGTGGTGAATTGTCTCTTTCACAATGAAGTTGTGGCTATGGCGGTCAAACCGTGTAACCATGTGAGTGTTGGCTTTAGCACTTTCAGCCTTAATGTATTTCATACAGCTTTCACTCCATAGTTGTCCTGATTGCAAGACCGAATACCACATTTCACCTCTTTTGGCAAATAACGCAGCCATCCTAAAATACGTGGATTTCACCAAGGCAGTGATGGGGAGGTTTCGTATGCCCTTGAATACCCCATTCATTGATTCAATAAGATTTGTTGTCATATGCCCCCATCTTTGGCCATTGTCGTATGACCTAGTCCACTTTTCGACCGGTATGTTGTCGATCCACGTACCGGCTTCTGGGTTAGACAAACGGATCTCGTTGCGGTAATATTTGAATGTGGGCTGTGTCAGTGCGTATCCCGCATTCATCACCGCTTTCCTCAAAATTTTGTCCTTGACCTCCCTCGAGAAATTCTGGACGATATGCCTGATGCAATAGACATGCGTAGAAGGAGGGTCATGCCAACCATTTGCCGGATTATTATAGGCACTTTCAATGGAGGCATGTCTGTCCGAGATCAAACATAGATCTGGTTGAGGAGCCACGTGTGTACGAAGATTTTTCAGGAAAAAGCTCCAAGCACCACCGGTCTCCCCCTCGACAAGGGCAAACGCAACGGGGAAAATGTTATTGTTGCCATCTTGTGCAACTGCCATCAAAAGAGTGCCTTTGTACTTCCCATACAACCAAGTCCCGTCTATTTGTAGAATTGGTTTACATGATGCAAACCCTGTGATGCATGGTTGAAATGCCCAAAAGACGCGACTGAATATTCCGTTGCCATGTAGTACACTACCATCTTGGGCGTACGCGGGCAATGTTTCCAGAACATAAACACTACCTGGAGAATATGTCTTTAGTGCATTGAGGTAGCGGGGAAGTTCTCGGTATGACTCCTCCCAGTTTCCATACACCCTTTCAATCGCCTTATTCTTTGCTAACCACGCCTTACGGTAAGACGGAGTGTAGTTAAAAACCGTGGTGATGTGGGAGATGATTGTTTTCACCTTCAAAGAAGGGTCGTTGCTCACCAGGGGTAGGATTTCTTGACAGATTAGATCATGGTTGAGTTTTCGGTGGTCTTGTGATTGAGTGGAACTTACACAAGTATGGGTTGTCATGGAACCTATGACCCAGCAGTCACCCCTTAGTCTGTATGAAGCGGTCAGCTTGAACATGCAGTCAGGGTGGACACACTTGATCTTGTACCTTTCCGGGTTTACACGATCCACCTTATAATCAACCGAGTTGAGCATGTGAAATTTTTTGATGGCCCTTATGCATTCCTCTCTATTACGAAACTTGTCCTTCTCTTTTAAATTTTCATCTGATTGCATATACGGTTGGAAAAACAAGTCCGTAGAAGGTTCATCTCCGCCCATGTTGAAGTTTGTCATGTGCGTAGGTGGTGTGTAGATTTTGTCGGTAGGAATACTTGGGATGCCATCATCGTCAGAATCGTCGTTCACCATTTCATCGAACTCTAACTCGTTATCTTCTTCTTCATCATCAACTGCATCCACCTCGTCTTGCTCATTCTCCAAAGGATCAACCTCCTGTGTCACCGGAGGCTCTACCTCCAGTGTCACCGGAGGCTCTTGAAACAGAACGTACAACTCAATAGAGTCGTTTCCAGAATAGACATGGCTGGAAATCATGTTCTGGAAATCCTCGTCATCTTGAATTGCAACCTTATAAAATATGACTTGGTTGTTTCCAAAAAAGACTGGACTCTGATAAAATATCTGGGATATCGGGCCTCGTTCAAGTTTGGCCTCCAATCTTTTCTTAAAGTAGGAGAAATTTGCTTTCCCGTTTAAGAGAAATCGGACATTGTCGGTGTTTCTAAACAAAAACCCAACTGTGGGACACATGTATGTCTCACCGTTGAAATGTGCTTTGACAACAAATTGTGGTGAAGAGGCCATTGTGTAGAATTGTTTTAGGTATGAAGGTGGGAATGTTTTGGGTTTATTGATTATATGAAGGTATGAATGCTGGAATGTTTGAAGGTTAGATGACTGATTCGAAGGTTGGAAAATTTTACAGTTTATGTGAATGAATGTTATGTTCAACCTAAGGCAAAATATTTCAATTAAGTAAGTGATGCAACCCCCCAAGGCTGCCAATAATATTACATGCATGGGCTTATGCTGCCACCTAGCCTGGCCCTATAATACACACATTAATGTTTTGTCTAAGCCTGCCACCCGTCTACTCCAATGGCCTTGCATGCAACAGAGAAAGGAATCCCAAAGGCTGTCACGTAGCCTGAGCCAATGCTGTAAAACGTGACACCTCTTATTCGCCAAATGGGGTGGCGACACCATTCATTTTTGTACTATTTCGCCAAGTGAGATGGCGCCTCCCTTACTGTCCAATCGTGATACATGCATGGGCTTATGCTGCCACCTAGCCTGGCCCTATAATACACACATTAATGTTTTGTCTAAGCCTGCCACCCGTCTACTCCAATGGCCTTGCATGCAACAGAGAAAGGAATCCCAAAGGCTGTCACGTAGCCTGAGCCAATACTGTAAAACGTGACACCTCTTATTCGCCAAATGGGGTGGCGACACCATTCATTTTGGTACTATTTCGCCAAGTGAGATGGCGCCTCCCTTACTGTCCAATCGTGATACATGCATGGGCTTATGCTGCCACCTAGCCTGGCCCTATAATACACACATTAATGTTTTGTCTAAGCCTGCCACCCGTCTACTCCAATGGCCTTGCATGCAACAGAGAAAGGAATCCCAAAGGCTGTCACGTAGCCTGAGCCAATGCTGTAAAACGTGACACCTCTTATTCGCCAAATGGGGTGGCGAAACCATTCATTTTTGTACTATTTCGCCAAGTGAGATGGCGCCTCCCTTACTGTCCAATCGTGATACATGCATGGGCTTATGCTGCCACCTAGCCTGGCCCTATAATACACACATTAATGTTTTGTCTAAGCCTGCCACCCGTCTACTCCAATGGCCTTGCATGCAACAGAGAAAGGAATCCCAAAGGCTGTCACGTAGCCTGAGCCAATGCTGTAAAACGTGACACCTCTTATTCGCCAAATGGGGTGGCGACACCATTCATTTTTGTACTATTTCGCCAAGTGAGATGGCGCCTCCCTTACTGTCCAATCGTGATACATGCATGGGCTGCCACCTAGCCTGCAAGAGTGACACCTTACATTATTTGTAAATGCATGCATGCATATGTGTAACTCCCTAAGCATGCAAATGTGACACCTCGCAGGCATGCAACCACTACATCAAAATTATTTGCCTATAAATACATACCTTATGAAACATCTCTCACACCCACACAACTCTCACTCTCTGCTACGAAATATTTCTTAAGTCTATCATACTCTCTATTTCTTCCTAAGTCTTTCATTCTCTCAAGTGTTCTGAAGAATGGCCCTTCTAACAATGGGAGAAACTCACAGAGGCACAAGGGAAAACATTGCTGCATTTGTAAGTCTCTTCTTTGGTTATACATTTTCATACTTTAAAAAACGTGTTGTTCATCTTAATTAATCTTACTCTTGTTTAATTATGATCTCAGGATACACAAAGATTCAGAATCCGTTCGCACAAATACCTGGCTCCCGACCCTTTCATCGTCCCTTATCTGGAATATGCAGGTTTTGGACACGTGATAAAGATCTCCAACTGCACCATTGACTCCAAATTCATCCTTGCAATGTTGGAGAGGTGGAGACCGGAGACCCATACATTTCACCTACCAATAGGTGAATGTACCATCACTCTCGAAGATGTGTACATGCTACTGGGCCTCCCTATTGACGGTAAAGCGGTGAACGGGTCGGTTCAACAACCCAACTCACAGTGTGAGGAACTGTTAGGTAGGGACATGGTAGAAGGTGGTGGAGCAAGAGGGCAGGGAATACTACTCACTGACCTGAAACGGCATTATGCAAGTATGGAATTAAATGAAAATTCCTCAGAGAATGACCGAGTAGTAAAAGCCCGAACTTATATTATGATACTTTTTGGTACTTTTTTATTTCCCGAAAGTACGGGAAATAGTGTAAATTTCATGTACTTACATTTACTAACAAATTTTGATAAAACTAGAAAATTTAGTTGGGGTTCTGCAGTATTAGCCCACCTGTACAGTTCCTTGTGCAAAAACGCAGTCAAGGAAAAATGTACATTTTATGGGTGCGCATTTTTACTACAAGCCTGGGGTTGGTGGAGGATGGAGTCCTTAAACCCCATCAACAACAACACTTTTGGTTTCCCTTACGCAACAAAGTAAGTCATTAAGTTATAGCATTTATAACTATTCTTCTCTTTCCAAAATATATGCTAAAAATAACATGTTTCTCATTTCCTATAGGTACTGCGTGAGGGGTATGGATTACGGCAAGAATCCCAGATTCAATGTCGCACTCTACCGGAATCTGTTGGATCACTTAGGCCCAGATGACGTAAGTCGTAGCTTTTAACTTTTGTTCATTTTAATTATTTATACATTACTTTTGCGCTTACCTGATTTAAATTTTATCGCAGTTCGTCTGGAGACCATATTTGGGTTTGGACCATTCTCCAAATCCAGAGGATGCAGCAACTTGGACTGCAAAGACTGCACTCATTCGGTTCAACATTGTGGAGATGCACCACAGCGACCGTGTGAAGATGCAGTTCGGAATGATCCAAGACATACCAAGTGATCCAACAGATTTGTCCCCCTGACATCTAAAAAGGGTCGACGCCCAGTGGAATCTAACCAACTGGAAAGACTTTGCTCCAGAATGGTGTAAAATGTGGCAAAGGCGTCACCGCTACATCTTGCAATCCCCTATTTTCCTTACTCAAGGTAACATGCGACACACCGATCAATATATGTCGTGGTACAGGTCGGTTAGTAACCCAGATATGCACGTGTCTCATCCGAGGTACTTGGTTGACCCACGCACACAATGGGCACAACCCTCGATTCCCCACCAACACACCCAAAATCCATCAACCTCAAACCAACCCCCTAGAAGAAACAGACCAACAAACACACAACCACATTCCCCACCACAACACAACTACAACCAAATGCCGTACTACCAACCACAGTCACCGCCAAACTACCAATACCCAGATATCCCTCAAACCCAACCACAATACCAACCCCAATACCAGCAAACCCACATACCCCATACACAATTTCAGTCTTCCACATATCCCAATATGGGGCCCTCAACATCCAGCCTTAGCCCTGATATGGGAATGTCAGAAGATTATGACGAACCCGACCAAACCTACCATCAACCACCATATCACCAAACAACCCAACATCCACAGTACCAAACACCCCAAGATCCATTTCCTTTCTACCCCCCATACTCAGACGACCAATGCTACCGACCAACCATGGAACCCCACCCACCGCCAACACGACCAAACTTCGAGGGTATGGGTAACCGACTGTACCAGAGCGGATCTTCGAGATATGGAGATCTTACTGATTTTATGGATTCGGATCGCATTGACTTCGCTGGGCCATCGACCTTGCCGCAACAGGAAACGAGACGGCACCCAGCAAGAGAAAGGCGAGGACGGGGATGCGGAACTGGGGGTCATTACCGGGTTCCTGGGGATCATTGATGTATCTTTTTTTTTTCCAGTATTTTTTGTATCTTTTTTTTACTGTTATTTCAATGTAAAACAGTTCAATGTAATTATTTTTTATCAAATAAAAAATCAATTTTGTTTATCTCTGTCTAATACGCAACGCGCAGGAAAGAAATTTTTTTTTTTTTTGACCTAGCTTTGTACATAGGCGCCATCTCACTTGGCTTAGGGCTTGCCATTTGCCCTTAGGCGCCAAATGAGATGGCGCCTCCCTTATAAAAAGAGGAGGATGCGCCAAATGAGATGGCTCCTCCTTTATGGAGCCATCTCAAACATGGTTATTTGCGTAATTTTTTCCGAAACCCGGTTATTCGCGAAATATTTTTTTAATACTTGGTTATTAATAAAAAAAATTCCCCTGATCAAGTGATGAATAATGCTTCAAAATTAGGATGTTGACCAAAAATCTTGAAGTTTGACTGTATGTGGGCCACAGTTGACTTTTGCTCTAGCACAGTCGATTTTCAGGCCTTTGAGCAATTGACTGAGCAAACTTCCTCTGCAAGGCTTGAAACTTGTCATGGATGATCTTGAGAACATATTAGGGCAATGGTAATCATTTGGGATCCTTTGGACTCAAACATATTGATGCAAACTGAAACCCTAATTTGAGGTAGACTGCCTTAGGAGATAGTTTGTCTGGTCAACCTTTGGACTTCCTTGAGCAAATTGAGGACCTCACTTTAAATGTATTGAGAAATATGGGAGGGAAAATTTTGGTGTACAACAGCTGCCCCTGTTCAATCTTCTTAAACCTGAGGATGTGGATTGGCTTGTCTGCCTTTCGTGATCCGAAGGTGGAAGATGATTGAACACTAGAGTGCCCAGAAATTTGCACTCGCATCAAGTGGTACTTGTCTTGCAATATCGGGAATGGGCTTATAGCTTCCATTTGGAAGTTAATGTCGGAAGATGGGCTTAAAGATGCCATCAGAAGAAGTGTCGATCGCATAAGAGATTCCTTTGCGAGAGTCCGTATACCTGTTGTTGAGGAGGACTTTGCTAGGGAATATGGGTCTCTGTCTTGGGAGAAATAGAATTTTAGGAGCTTCAGTCATCCGTTATTCTACTGGGGAATCATCTCTTAGTTGAGGAGGTGAAAATGCACTTCTATCTGATCATGCTCCAGGCTTTACAGTGTTTTGCTGAGGAAAATAAGACCGACTGCTATCTAGTCGTGCTCCAGGCTTCGCAACGACTTACTAGGGAGATGAGAGTAAACTTGCTATCTGGTCGTTTTCCAGGCTTTGCAATTTCTCAATTCTTATCTGGTCGTGCTCCAAGCTTCAGAAGGAATCAAGTGGTTATTCGGTCGCATCCGGGCTTCCATTTGATATTAAGGCATACTAATATCCGGTTGATTTCCGAGCTTCATAGTAATTGGTCGAGTAAACTGCTATTTGGTCGAATTCCAAGCTTCGCAGTACCTTATACAGTTATCTGGTCGTGTCACAGGCTTCAGTATCCTTTGCTGCTATCTGGTCGTGATCCAGTCTTCACAGTGTTTTATACCATTATCTAGTCGATTCCAGGCTTCACGGTATCTTTTATTGCTATCTGGTCAATTTCCAGGCTTCACAATAACTTGTTGGGGGTTAATATGTTTTCTGGTCGATTTCCGGGCTTTAAGCTTGTATTTAAGACATACCACTATCTGGTCAATTCCAGGCTTCGTAGTATTCTGGAGACATCAAGATATTATCCGGTCGATTTCCGGGCTTCATAGCTTGAACTGGAATAGAAATCTTAGTATCAATTTGACTGAACCAGAGAAAACTTGTGGGAACTTGATTATATCTTTCCCTGAAAGGTAAAGAGTTAGTCGTATGTAATGTCATGATGTATGAAATGTATTGATTAATGATGTTCTCAAAATAAATGAGATTGTGTTGTATGATGCATATGCGTATGCCATAATGTATGGATATGCAATGTTCTTGCGATATTCTTTGGTTGGGGAGAATAAATCCTGGACTGCTGCTGGAGAGTACAAGGAGTTGAGTTCTCCGTTCTTGCTAGGGATAGTGACCGAAGATGATTAGCCGGAGACTTGCGTCCGTTCTGCTTAAGAATATTCCGCCGGGAGAGACTCTGTGGGGAAGAAAGATATTCTGCTGGATGATCTGCTGATTTGGAGAAACCACTCCATTGGGGATGAATTGCCGTTGCTGGTGATGATGAACTCTGTTGGGGATTGAATTTCTGCCTTGGGAGAATTTTGCTGACTTATTCGCGATTATATACCTCGGCTGGGGAAAGCTGACACCACTGTCTTTGGGTACTTCCTGCTTGCGGGGGAATATATGTACATTTAGTCATATTCTTAAGCTGGCTCTGTCCCCGTACCTGGTGGGTAGAGCAACTGTAAGGTTTGGACATTTCTTGTTTGCCCCTATTCCTGGAATTATGAGTAATTGTATTTTGTTTTTCATGTAAACATTTATGAGCAGAAATTATTTTCAAATGCATATATCAAAAATGAATCATTGGATGTTCTTGCAAAACAAAACAGAAAAAGAAAAAACAAATCGAAATTTCTTGTGAAAATTTATTATATTGGTTTTGAAGTTGGCCTGTAATAGGCGTTTTGTACAGGAGGCTGACGTCCTAGTAAGGGAACGCCGCCGAAGGATAGAAATTAAAATTTGTGAAAAAGAAAGAAAAACAACTATGTGAACAATCCCATTGGGTTCCAACTCTGCTATTGCCTTTATATCTTCGAGCGTCTCATAACTTTGATACTTGGTCGAAGGTAGATCAGATTGATTGGCACCGTCCGAGCATGATAGTCAATACCGAAGTTTGGTTGCAAGATGATCCAATGAGACATAGTGTTACACTTTGATCCCTAATTTCTGCCTGGACTGCCCTTTCGGGTTTTCAGTCCACCGGGATACCCTTTTTTGCCCAAGCCGCCTTTTCAGGTTTTCGACTTGCCGGGTGTACAGTTTTTTTTATTCATTTTCATCCCTTATTTTTGCTCGAACCCTTTTGGTTCGTCGGGAAGCCCTTATTTTTGCCTAGGCCAGTCAACCTAGCGGGTCTTTGATTTATGCGTAGTATCTTTTCACTATGTCTGCATTGACGGGGTGAGGAAGGTCGTCACCATCCATGGTGGTTAGAATCATAGCCCCTTCCGAGAAAATGTTCTTAACCACAAATGGCCCTTCGTACGTGGGGGTCCATTTGCCCTTGGGATCACCTTGCGGCAGTATGATGTGTTTGATTACCAGATCCCCGACTTGATACTCTTATCATCTGAATTTCTTGTTAAAAGCCTTGATCATTCACTTTTGATATGTCTGACCATGACAAATATCTGTAAGCCTCTTTTCATCGATTAAGTTCAGCTGATTAAGCCGGGTCTAGATCCAATCATCTTCGCTCAAACCTGCATCCTTCATAATCCGGAGAGAGGGTATCTAGACCTAATGGGTAAGACTTCCTCCGTGCCATATACCAGAGAATAGGGTGTTGCCCCTATCGACGTCCGCGCTGAGGTGCGGTGCCCATGAAGAGCGAACGGTAACATCTCGTGCCAGTCTTTGTATATCACCATCAACTTCTGCACAATCTTCTTGATGTTCTTATTTGCTGCTTCAACAGCCCCAATTATCTTCGGCCGGTAGGGAGAAGAGTTGTGATGCTGTATCTTGAACTGTTTGCAGAGCTCGGTGATCATCGTATTGTTGAGATTTATACCATTGTCCGTGATGATCCTCTCTGGTACACCATATCGGCAGATCAGATTGTGTTGGATAAACCGCGCCATGACATTCTTGGTTACTGTAGCAAAGGAAGCCGCCTCAACCCACTTCGTAAAGTAATCAATAGCTACAAGAATGAAACGATGCCCGTTCGACGCAGTAGGTCTGATCTCGCCGATCATGTCGATGCCCCACATTGAAAAAGGCCAAGGAGCCGTCAAAACATTCAGAGGAACTGGAGGTACATGCACTTTATCAGCATCGACTTGGCACTTATGACAGGTCCGAGAGTGCTGATAATAATCGGCTTCCATAGTGGACCAATAATATCCTGCCCGTAGGATTTTCTTTGCCATGGTATGTCCACTGGAATGAGTTCCGAAGGTACCTTCGTGTAACCCTGCCATGATATTTTTCGCCTCGCTTTTGTCCACACATCATAGTAAGGTTGAATCATGGTTACGCTTGTAAAGAATCCCATTACTGATGAAGAACTTCGCATCGAATCTTCTCAAGAACTTCTTATCATTAACAGATGCACCCTCAGGGTACTCTTGAGCCTCAAGATACCTCTTTACCTCATGGAACCAGGGTTTATCTGCTACCTCTTCAGTCTCAATGTCACAGAAATGTGCGGTTTCGTCCAACCTCTCAATGGTAATCTGGGGAGCTTCATTGTCCCACCTGACTTTGAACATAGAAGACATGGTGGATAGTGCGTCCGCTAACTGGTTCTCTTCTCTCGGGAAGTGTTCAAAGGTTATCTCCTCAAAGTGCGGGAGAAATGTTAGTACATACTCCTTGTAAGGAATAAGATTTGGGTGCTTCGTATCCCATTTGCCTTTGATCTGACTGATCACTAGAGCAGAATCTCCGAATACACTCAAGAACTTAATCCTCAGGTCAATAGCAGCTCGAAGACCTAGGATACATGCTTCATACTCCGCCATATTGTTGGTGCAATTAAAACATAATCGGGCGGTGAACGGAGTATGAAAGCCCTCGGGATATATAATTACAGCGCCAATGCCATTACCCAACGCGTTTGATGCTCCATCGAAATACATAGACCATCGGGATCCTTCCTCAGGTTCTTCATTCGGTCCTGGTTCTTCACAGTCGGTCACCAACATGATGTTCTCATCTGGCAACTTGAAATTCATGGATTGGTAGTATCCACGGCCTGATGCGCCAAATGATCTGCCAATAAACTCCCCTTGATTACTTTTTGAGTTGTGTATTGGATGTCATACTCAGTTAAGATCATCTGCCATCTTGCTATTCTTTCGGACAAGGCAGGCTTTTCGAAGATATACTTGATTGGATCCATCTTTAATATTAATAGGGTAGTGTGAGTCAGCATATACTGTCTCAGCTGGCGAGCAGCCCATGCCAAAGTGCAGCAAGTTTTCTCGAGTAGTGAGTATCGAGTCTCACAGTCGGTAAACTTTTTGCTAAGGTAGTAAATATCGTGCTCTTTTCGGCCAGACTCGTCATGCTGCCCCAGCACACACCCCATTGAATTATCCAGTCTTGTCAAGTATAAGATCAAAGGTCTTCCTTCAACTGGAGGCATCAGAATTGGCGGTTCTTGAAGATATTCTTTGATCCTTTCGAAAGCGGTGTGACATTCATCATTCCATTCTACCACTTGATCTTTCTTCAGCAGCTTGAAGATTGGCTCACAAGTAGCAGTCAGATGTGAAATGAATCGGGCGATGTAGTTCAGACGTCCCAAAAAGCCTCTAACTTCCTTTTTTGTGTGGGGAGCCAACATTTCCTGTATGGCTTTTACCTTGGCAGGGTCCATCTGAATACCCTTATCACCGACGACGAAACCCAGCAGCTTACCAGACCTTACCCCAAAGGTGCACTTGTTCGGTTTCAACCTCAGCTTGTACGTCTTCAACCTGTCAAACAGTTTCTAGGGATGGTCAAGGTGCTCTTCCTCAGTCTGGGACCTTGCGATCATGTCATCAACATAAACCTCAATCTCATGGTGAATCATGTCATGGAACAAAGCGACCATGGCGTGCTGATAAGTTTCCCCAGCATTCTTCAACCCAAAAGGCATTACCTTGTAACAGAAGGTACCCCACTGCGTAACGAAGGCTGTCTTCTCCATGTCCTCGGGATCCATCTTGATCTGATTGTAACCAGAAAAACCATCCATGAAGGAGAAGATCTTATGCTGCGCGGTGTTGTCGACCAAAACATCGATGTGAGGCAGTGGGAAGTCATCCTTGGGGCTTGCCTTGTTCAGATCTCTATAGTCCACACACATCCGCACCTTACCATCTTTTTTAGGCACCGGAACAACGTTGGCAACCCACTGTGGGTAAGAAGTGACAGCTAGAAATCCGGCGTCAAACTGTTTCATGACCTCAACTTTGATTTTCTTAGACATCTCAGGGCGTATACGGCGAACCTTCTGCTTTACCGGAGGACAGTCTTCTTTAGTTGGCAAGCGATGAACCATAATAACGGTGTCCAAACCGGGCATATCTTCATAGGACCAAGCGAAGATCTCAACATAGTCGCGTAGCATTTGTATCAACCGTTGCTTGACACTAGGCTCCAGATTCGCACCTATGTTGACCTCTTTCCTGTCTTCCTCTGTACCCAAATTCACTGATTCAACTGGCTCTTCATGAGGCTGTATGGCCCTTTCTTCCTGTAGTAACAGTCTAGCAAGTTCTTCGGGCACCTCACAATCATCCTAACCTTTGTCCTCGGCTTGGTTGATCGTATTTTCGAAGTCATAACTGGAAGTAGCAGAGTTGTTATCAATGGGATCCAGAGTGGATATGGATCTGCATTATGATACGCGAGTGTGTGTAAGAGAATAGCTATTTTTGATAAAGCGAGAGACAGAAAAAGAAAAACAAGGAGCGCAAAATTTGTAATGCAAGAAACGTCCAATGTTTTATTGATGATATATGAAATGACATATAATAAGCCCTCACAAGCAAAGCCAAGGTGCTTCGGGCAAGGCACCGGGCTGTAAAGTTTCAAACTGTTTATTACAAATCTCAAAACAGAAGTCAATTACTGTGGAATAAAAGAAACAGGTATTAAGTCCTTCGCCGTCCAGTTGTTCAATCCACCATTGGTTGTAGGGTAGATCCAACTGTCGATATCTGAATCTTCTTCACCATCCTCAACTGCATTAACTCCCTGATTGCTGATATGCAGAGGAAGTCTTCCAATCCGCGCGCGCCTAACAGCCATTCGAGCCCCTGTAGTAAAGCCTAAACCAAATTTGTCAGTTTTATGCATGAAATCAGGGAGCTGACCTCAATTGGTACACCCACCTTCTTCAATTACATCCCTGGCATCCTTGAGGGAAGCCATCTTCATCGGAGGTTTGTCAGTAGCAACTTCAGTCGAGCCAAAGTCTGGGGGACCTCTTCAAAGTTCTGATAAGGGGTTTCGATGAATTCCCCATCCATCTCCACATAGAGAAATGAATTGAGATGACTCACCATGTACTCCTCTTCACCTTGTACCGTGACAATCTTCCCCTTTACCGGATATTTCAACATTTGGTGAAGCGTGGAAATCACTGCCCCAGCCTTATGAATCCAAGGACGACCCAACAAGCAAGAATATGATGGTCGGATATCCATAACATAAAAGGTGGATGCAAAAGTCTGAGAGCCAACTTTAACAGGGATGTCCACCTTCCCGTGCACCATCCTTTTTAACCCGTCGAAAGCCCTGACCACAACATTGCTCGGCTTTTGAATCAAACCTTCACAGTCCAGACGGTCCAATGCCTTCTTTGGCAGAACATTTAATGAGGACCCGATATCCACAAGTACATGGGCCATAGTGGTACCCCTGCACTCGATCAGGACGTACAAAGCATCATTGTGATTTCTTCCTTTAGCAGTCAGATCTGCATCTGAGAAACCCAACCCATTGTCAGCAGTTAAACTAGCTATGCAGTCTTTGAATTGATCGGCTGAAGTTTCCTGCGGCACATGCGCAGTCTTAAGGAATGCAATTAAAGCCTTTGCATGGGCTTCAGAACACAATAACAAGGACAACATGGAGATTTTTTACGGGGACTTCCCCAGCTGCTCGACGATGTTGTAATCGCTCTTCTTGATAATCTTCAGAATTTCCTCTATCTCCTGCTTAGAGGTTTCTACAATGATCTTCGTAGGTGCCTCCGTCCGGGAAGGCTCACCTGTGATTTCTTCGCCCCGATGGCTCGGCGACAGGGGTGATAACTAGAATAGGAACTGGGATAGTAGTTGATGTACTAGCAGATGAATGACAACAGGTTTGTGGATAGTCGAGGGGAAATCTCGGGAGAAAAGAGTCTTCCACTTCTGGTGACCTTGCTAGCCCCGACAATATTGATGATATCAGCTTCCTCACTCTTTAAGTCTTTCTTAAGTCCATGGTAATACACATCGGCCCCATAGTGCCAAGGGACAGCCTTATCCGAAGTGTATGGGATATGACCAGGGACAGTAATTATTAACTAAGCAATTCTTGGGACGGGTGTAATCCTAACAGGTTTTCTCGAGGAAAACTTGGAAGGATTGGCGGAAATGGTTATGATGGCAACATCTTGAATTGTAAACAACAGACTCATAGTCTTTTCGAACAGGATCTCTTTGTTATCCATCAGGCGTTGAACACCTGATTTCAATAAGTGGCAACCAACAGGAAGAATTGAACACATGTGGCAACCTTCGCCACAACCCGGAAATAAACCGGCCAACAATAGATTCTTCTTAACTGTTATCAAAGGAGTAGAAATTTCTTCCACGGAGGTCACAAATAAATCATCGTCCACAACATTCACTCCATGACCATGTTTGGGCATATGAGCAGTTATGACGTTGGGCTTCTCCAGAGCGTCAAACTCAATCTCTTTGGCTTCAATCAAGTCCTGCACCTTATTCTTCAAGGCCCAACAGTTGTTTGCATCATGACCTGGGCCGTCAGAGTGATAGGCGCAACGGGCGTTTGGGTTATAGTGAGGAGATGTGGTGTTGGGGTTTTTCGGGGCCTCCCTCAGAGTTACCAGATTGGTCTTTACTAATTGTGGTAGAATTTGAGACAAGGTCATATTGAGCCGAGTGTACTGCCTCTGTGGTCTTTCCACCCTTTGTTGATTGTTGCATTGTGGAGCAACAGTGGGTCTTGATATCACTATCGCATTTACTGCTTGACGGTGTTCAGGTATGCTTTGGCCTCTCGGGCCGTAGACTGAACTAGCTTATTTCTTACTGGTGAAAGGTTTATTTACTACGCTTGATGAAGTATCCTTCTGTATCTTACCACTTCGGATACTAGCTTCTACTCTCTCCCCAGTCAAAATCAACTCATTAAACCCAGATGATGAACTGCCGATCAGGTGATTGAAAAATGGACCAGATAGCATCCCCAGAAACATGTCAACCAACTCCCTATCAGACAAAGGGGGTTGGACTCTTCCAGCTAAGTCTCTCCACTTTTGAGCATAGTCCTTAAAACCTTCACTTGCACCCATAGACATACCCTGAAGCTGAGTACGAGTGGGAGCAAGGTCGGTGTTATACTGATTATGCCTGTAAAAAGCAGCAACAAGGTCTTCCCAATTTCGGACATTAGCTCCTTCCAACTGATAAAACCATTCAAGCTGAGTCCCTGACAGACTATCTTGAAAGAAAGTGTACCCATAAATTTCTATCAGCAGTGTGGGGTTGGATTTTCCAGACGTACGAGCGGAGATGGAGTTTTGGACAGGATACTCCATCATACTTGGCAAAAACTGGAGCTTTGAACTTATGAGGGATCACCACTCCCGATACCAGTCCCAACTCTCCAAAATCCAAACCAGGGATCTTCTAAATCTCCATTGCACTCAGAAGGTCTTCTAACTGCCTGTACCTATCCTCGGCAGGAGGATATTGCTCCTCATCATAATCTGTATCATCATCAGAGATGGCAGGACTAGGGCCCTTTTCTTCTTCTTGGTTCTCCCCTTCCTTGGATGAAGAGGTCAGATCGGCTTGCTGTTTCAACCTATCCCCAAACCTTTTGCCCATATTCAGAAGAATAACCTTCTTCTTCTTCTTCTTCTTCTCTTTCATAATGAGAGCCTTTAGATCCTCTTGCCCTTTAGCCAAGCTTAAGAACATCTCTTGGAATTGGGCGTTTTGTGCCTAAAGATCTTTGATGGCTTGATCAGAAGATATTTCTGCTGAAATAAACAATGAAGATGATGAGAAACCTGTAATGGTACCTGTAATGGTGTGCATGATAATGTGATGCGTATGTAATGATTTCAAAGACTTTGGGAGATTTAAATTTGCAAACCAAAAATAAACAAACTTTATTAGATTAACTTGTAAAAGGTTCAACATTGTCTTTAAGGCGTTACAAAGAAACAAATGGAAAACAAATCTAAACTAGAAAAGAAAAATCAAAAGTCCCACGGACGCTTCCTCTTTGTGCTGACATAGTCATTGATCATTCTTTCTTCCTCGAGCTGCCTGGTGAGCTTCAAGATCTTCCTTTCTTGCTCATGGTACTTCTCCCGGTAAGTATCCCTCTCCTCTTTCAGCTGAATCCAAGACCTCTGCAACACCCTAGGATCAGTGGGCATATAAGGATAAAGAGTAAGGAATTCCCTCTTCATTAGTAGGTTCCACAATCACTGGAAATACAGCTTCATAGGGCATCCCGAGCTTCTGGGCACGAGCTCGGACCCATTGGAGATAAGGCTGCATAGGGAGGGAAGTCCTTGGTCCCAACTCTTGGGGGTCAGATCTGTTCACCATGCCCCAAGCTCGTATAAACCTCCGATGATGCTCGTCAACGTCCTCCTTGTAGTCAAATGCAATATCCGTAAGAAGTAGCTCATGGGGACCGTCTCTCCGAGCACGACCAAACTGTCGCAAAGCTAGACAAGAATTGTAGGTTATTCCCCCTCTGATTCCAAGCAATGGGACATTAGGGTATCTCCCACAACGATCAATAACGGCTGTGTCTTCCATAGCCTTAGAACTCTAAAGAATATCTGTATGGGCAAGTGACATTATTCTGTATGACCAACCCAAACCTTCTTCATTCTTCAGCATAGACTTGGGGAGGTGCGAAATAAACCACCTTGATAGCAACGACATATAACACATAAGAGTCCCTCTTCTTCGCATAGTACGAGTGTATAGGGCATGCAAGATATCACCCAGTAGTGTAGGCACAGGATTGCGAGACAGGAAGATCTTGACAGCATTCACATCTATAAAGGAATCCGGATTCAGGAAGAGAACTAAACCATAGATAAGGAGAGCCAAGATATCTTCGAAAGCCTGAAATTCTAAACTATCCCAGAATAGCTGAGCTTGATCTATCAGAAACTTGGCTAAGAAACCTTTAACTCCGCTTCGTGTTTCCCAATTGGATACTACATCAGCCCGTTTCAGATGCAAAGCTGAGGCAATGTCTTCTAGTCTAGGAGTCTCTTCCATACATGTGAAGGGCATCTTCTCAAGGATGGATATGCCCAATAAGTGAGAAGACTCTTCCAAAGTGGGAACCAGCTGATAATCTGGAAAGGTGAAGCAATGATGCACCGGATCGAAGAACTGGAAAAGCACACTCATCATCTGCTCATTAAACTTTGAGGTAACCAGGCTAAGAAGCTGACCATGTCTCTTAATGAACGAAGAATTCTCAGACACTCTTGAGGCTAACTCTTTGAGTTGAGCAGGTATTTGCACAAAGTTAACTCAGATGGTGTTTCTGCGCACGGAAGCCATAATCTGCAAAACAGAACAAAGATAAATCCCCTCGGTCTTTGAAATGGTTAGTATAATGAAGTATGCATGCTATGTTATGATGCATGATGTCATGATAAAACAAACAATATGTATAGCAGATAACAGGCATGACAAAGGCAAATAAGTCACACAAAAGCCCTTAAGTTTAAGGCTTGCATGGGGTCAAAGGTATTACCCTCTTGAAGTTCAGTTGGTTTCAACCTGTCCTAGCAAAAGTAACCGTGTTCTAGAGGTTCTCAATATCACTGACCATCCTCCATCGGTCATGGTTTCAGCTTACGCAATCTTTTCTTGCGGCCAGAACTATCTCGAGAGTATGGTCTTAATGAGTGTAGCATCGAGTATCAACCAGTTCTCAGCTTTACACCGAGGCCGGCTATCTCACTACTTCCTACTGGCCAAGTTGGTCGATTAAAGGTTCTAAGGTCAGTTGATGCTTAACGACACACACAGAGGCCCCGTATTCTCATCGTTTCTCCACAAGGGATACCGGTACCAACCAATGTGCCACATCAATGTAGCTACTGCTTCAACCGTATCGGTCTATGCCGTACAGTTCCCTCACAGTTTATTGCTACTTACCTAAAAGGTGTCCCCCAGATCCGGGTTAGGATCTATAGTAACCCCAAACAAAAACCCTTAAAAGTAAAGCAAACAAAGCAATCAAGAGAAGCAATTATGATGACCTAGATCCTAAGGTATACCCCACTTATTTTCCCCAGCAGATTCGCCAGTTCTGTGATACGGTGGCAGAACCGACTGTTTTGAAAATGCTGGTTTATGTTTTGCGTTTTGTATTCGCAAAATGTCACGGTAAGCAAGAGTCGCCACCAAATTTTATTTCATCCAATCGAAAAGGAAAAAAGTACAGAAAAAAAATCCTTTTTTCGATATGTTTCTGAGTACGGGGGGTAGATTATAGAAAGGGAAGGGGTTAGCACCCTTTCTATCCATGGTTTTCCATGGGCTCTTAGGTACTTTCTCATTTTGAAATTTCTTGTGTGTGTTTGTCTTGAAAAGTTTTGTTTTACTTCGTTTTAACCCTTGTTTCTGTCCTCAAGAGTGTTACGAAGTGTTTTGAAAACTTTAGTTTGAAAAGTTTTTTTGAAAGTGTATGGTGTAAAAGATTTGTTGTTTTGAGAAAGTACCTAACAATTATCTACCTACTCGAAAAAAGGCGTTCTTTTCCTCCTATCCTTTAGACCGTGTTATCCTACTATTAGTGAGTAGGTAACCCTAATCATTGGATGTTTGAGGGACTATCGAAAGGGACGTTTATGGTCATTGAAGGCAACATGTGGGGATACCTTAGCATTTCAAAGGGACTGTCATCATATATTCGTAGGAAACATCGAGGGACAAGATCATTTCTCGTAGGCAACTCAAGGGACATTGAGGGAATATGATCTTTATGATGACTTTTATATTGAGGGTCTTTTGCTAAGGGTATCCCGACGTTCGAGGGACATGACCATTGTTTTCCGAGGCAACCAAGTGAGAGTATACCCTAAGAGTGATATGTGCGAGTGATTTGTTTTCAGTTAATTATCTTTGCACATTAGGGTTTTCTAACCATATTAATTTGTCATGCATTCTTGTCATACAATCCTATTAGCATACATCTAGACAGTTAAATATTAGCGGGAATTAAAAATGCGAGAAAGTAAATCTACGCTATTACAAGGCTTCGGGGAGGGATTAATTACATAGCCAGAAAACCCGCAAAAATGATAAATAAAGAAAATCCTAATTAAACTATTGCATACTGTAAGCAGTTACATTAATATTTGCAAAAATAATAAGCGCACGCGATGAATCGAAACGAGAGAATTAGGGTATTGACCCATGACTAAGCCTAATTAAAAGAAAAATCATTTTTTGGATTTTTTGTGTTATTTGAGAAAAATAGAGTTTAATTGAATAAATAAAAAACTAATTACTAATTAATTTAAATTAAGAAAAATGATTAAATTAACCTATTTTTGTATTCTTTTATTTTATGAAAGAAATAAAAATTAAATCAAAAGCAAAACCCTAATTTGTCTAATTGATTTTAAATATATGAAAACGTTAGAATTAATCCTAAATTAAATTAAACTAATATTAAATTTAATTTGATAAAATAAAAACTAATTCTAAATTTGTGAAAATTGATTTTATGATTTTTTCTGAAAAAGGGAATTAATTTTGTTAGAAAATAATTAAAACAAATTAACTTAAATAAAAGAAAATTAAAGAAAGGAAAGAATGGGCCTGATTCTGCTTTAGCAATAAGGGGGTGTGATTGGCAAATCTGAACCCAATAACTTCTGGCCTGTTTTGACTTTTTCAATCACATGCCCACGCTTGACTTATGCCCATGGTGGACCTTCATTGGGAGGGCCTTGGATCTGGAGTGTTGATGGATGGAATGGTTGGATACCGAGGGCGTATGGTGGACTTGTGGAACACCTGTACACCTGATTATGCAAGGAAAAATAATATGAAATAATGTTGGGACCTGGGGATCAAACTCAGGCCCTTGGGCACTATCACGCTGCATGCTTACCATCTGAGCTGGCCACGTTATTTGTACAAATAAAAACAAGCAAACATTATATGATAAAACAAGTTGTTAGACTCAAACAACGCGCGAAATTTGAATGGGCGAGTCATGGAGCGCCACGTTATCCTTCTTCTTCCTTGTCTCTGTCGTTTTAGACAAAACCCTTTACCTACGGACACTGGGCGTAGGTATAACCCTTGTCCACTCCAAAACCTTGTCCCTGCATGATAAATCATAACCAGTGGTACCAATCAACTCATTGCAACCTCACGAGCATCATGGTACCACTATCCACGACCAATTGTTCCTACACAGAAAAACCCAAAAAACAAAACAAGAACCCTAACTATGGCATCTTCATGTTCAATCAGCAAAAACGAATTTAAATGTAACCATTAGTTTGCAAATGACTCAAGGATTAAGAATATGCTAATAAATCAAGTTAAAGATGCCTGAATTAAGATATGCGAATTCAAGAAAAGAGATGTACCGTGTGACCCTTACAATGCAATTCTGAACATGGGAAAGCTTGTTAATGGTTGAAACACGTTTCTGGGATGTCCAACAAACGTTTGGGATGGCTAGAATACTTTGAATTGATCTGAAACGTGGAAATCAATTTGCCACTTTTCTTGAATTTTTTAAAATTGCCTTCTCTTTTACACGCCTCCTATCTCCTTGTTTTTGGTCTGCAAATGTTCCTTATGTACCCTAGAACGAATTAGGGTTGCAAACTTGTTTCAAATCTTCTCCAATTATGATTATTGATTCATGATTTGATCCTTGTGCAAATCTTTCCAAATCAAGCAAAATGCAATCTTTTTGTGTCCAAATGAACCTTGCACAATTTGATCTCACTTCCAACTGTGTAATTGACCTAAACATGCACAAAATCTCAAGATTTGATTAGCTTTTGATATTTTTACTATTTTATTTTGATTTTATTTGATTTAATTGAAATAAAATCAAAATAAATAACAAAAACAAAATAATGACAAGTGGAAGGGCTTATGGGTCTTGGGTCACATTACAAACCCAGTGCAAGCATAAAAAGTTGGGCCCATTTGACAAAAAATGCAATTTGGGACACATTTGACTTTTGGCAATATTGCAAAAAGGGTCAACTTTACCAATGCATAACTCTCTCAATTTTGACCCTAGAGAGGTGTTCTTTGACTTTTTATAAATCTTAATATGTCCTCTAAGCAACCCTTTGGTCTCATCTCAATTGAGTCTTCCATGTTCATGTATGAAGCTTTGACCTAAAAGGTGTTTTTGTTGAATTTTCAAAATGACCTATAACGTCCAAATTCATATCTTCTTGTGAGTGCATATTTTGAACTTTGGAGCTGAAGATGAATCGTAGGGAATTGCATCCTCTTCAAAATGAGCTTTGGATGGGTCATTTTTGATAAAGTATGAGAAAGTTATGCTTGGTTAAAATTGAGTTGACTTTTCCTGCAAAATCCTAATTTAGCAACTTTTGGGTTTTGATGAATTGTGAGCAATCCTTGAGGAATCATGATCAACCCCTGATAAAATGATGAATAATGCTTCAAAATGAGGATGTTGACCAAAAATCTTGAAGTTTGACTGTATGTGGGCCACAATTGACTTTTGCCCTAACACAGTCGATTTTCAGGCCTTTGAGCAATTGGCTGAGCAAACTTCCTCCGCAAGGCTTGAAACTTGTCATGGATGATCTTGAGAACATATTAGGGAAATGGTGAGAATTTGGGATCCTTTGGGCTCAAACATCTTGATGCAAACTGAAACCCTAATTTGAGGTAGACTGCCTTAGGAGAGAGTTTGTTTGGTCAACCCTTGGACTTCCTTGAGCAACTTGAGGACCTCACTTGAAATGTATTGAGAAATATGGGAGGGGAAATTTTGGGGTACAACAAGCACCAAGAACTGAAAAGCAAGTCATGGGTTTCCTCGGGCGTTTGAATTATATCTCCAGATTTATTTCCCACATGACTGCAATGTGTGAGCCAATCTTTAAGTTGTTAAAAAAGGATTAAGGTTGTGTATGGACAGATGACAGCCAAAGGGAATTTGAAAGTATTAAAGAGTATCGTCTTGAACCTCCTATCTTTCTCCCTCCCGTAGAAGGAACACCATTGATTATGTATCTAACAGTGTTGGATAAATCCATGGGTAGTATTCTGGGACAACAGGATGAAACGGTAAAGAAAGAGTTCGCCATTTATTATCTCAGTAAAAAGTTCACTGATTGTGAGTCGTGGTATTCCACGCTATAAAAAACATGTTGTGCTTTGGCCTGGGCAGCAAAGCGTTTACGGAAGTATATGTTGAATCATACTACTTGGTTGATCTCCAAAATGGATCTAATCAAGTATATTTTTGAAAAGCCTGCTCTTACTGGGAGAATTTCCCGCTGGCAGATGTTGTTATCTGAATATGATATCGAATACTGCACTCAAAAGGCCATTAAAAGTAGTGTGTTGGCAGATTACCTTGTGTAATACAGTGGGAAGAACTGACTGTTTTTTGGAATACTGGTTTGCGTTTTGCGTTTGTTTTCGCAAAATGTCGCGGTAAGCAAGAGTCACCACCGACTTTTATTTTATCCAACAAGGAAAGGAAAAAAGCACAGAAAAATTCCTTTTTTGAGATATTTCTCGGGTTCGGGGGGTAGATTATAGAAAGGGAAGGTGTTAGCACCCTTTTTATCCGTGGTTATCCACGGGCTCTTAGGTACTTGCTCAATTGTTTTCAAAATTGCTTTCTTTGTGCTTGTGGGTTTGAAAAAGTTTTTTATTTGAAACTTCGATTTAACTCTTGCTTCTGTCCTCAAGAGCGTATGAAGTGTTTTTGAAAACTTTTTTCGAAAAGTGTAAGTGTGAAAAGTTTTTGTTTTTTGAAAGAGCAAGTATCTAAGAACCATTTACCTACTCGAAAAAAGGAATCGTTCTATGCAATTTTCCTTTAGACAATGCTATCCTACTATTGATGAGTAGGTAGCATCGTCGTTGGAGTTTAAGGGTCAATTCTAATGAGGGACTTGCGGTCACCAAAGCAATGTTAGGATGCCTTAGCGGTAACCCTAATATCCTAGATCATTTGTTTTGAGGAAACAATATCCGAGGCAACCGTTTCGAGGCAACTATGATCTTTGGACAAGAGGGCGACCTCTAAAACTATCTATACTCAATGGCCGTGTACAAAGGCAACCAAGTGAGGTATACCCTAAGAGTGCACATGTGCGAGTGTATCGTTTTCATTTATTTTTATCTTTGCACATGTTAAGGGTGATCTAATTTGATTTTAAGATTAAGCATTCATTCTTGTCATGCAACCCCTATTATCAAACATCTAGCAGTTATATAATTTGCGGAATTAAAATGCGGAAATTAAACTAAATTATTACAAGGCGTCGGGTATTTACATCGCCAAAAGCAACCCTTTGAAAATAAAATAAAGCGGTAAAATAAATAAACATCCTATTTAAAACTATTACAAGCTGGGAGCAGATACATCAATAATTAAATAAGGACAGATAAGTCGCGCGAGAGAATCAGATCGAATGTGAAATTAGGGTTTTGACCCTTTTAATTAAAGAAAATGCTTTTTTTTGTTGTTTTATTTTAAGAAAAGAAATTAAATCCAAAATTAAAATACTAAATTAATTATTAAATTAATTAAATGAAAAATAATAAATGACATATTTTTGGGTTTTTGTTATTTTAAGAAAGAAAATAAAATTAATTGAATGTTAGTAAAAACCTAATAAGTCTAGTTAATTTTAGTTATTTACAAAAATATATTAAAGTTATTTCTAATTAAAGCATAAATTAATTAAATTAGTGTTTATTAATAAAAATAAAAATTTGATTTTATGAAGAAAATATTTTTGTGGTTTTAATTTTATAGAAAAAAGAATTTTTGATTGGTTGATAATTAAATAGAAATAATAAAATAAATAATTAAAACAAAATAAATAAAATATAGAGAGAGAGGGGTATGGGCCTGTTTTGGGGGTCAGAATAGCAAGCTGAAGGCCCATTAAGCGCTGGCCTTTTGTTGACTTTTCAGATAGGATGTTTGCACGCTGACTTGGACCATGGTGGACCATCATCTCTTGGCCACCAGATCTGGCCAGAGGCCATCTGGAAATTGATTGAGCGAGGGAGTATGGTACACTACGCGCCCAGATATGCACATGATAACCTGAAGAAATAAAACAAAGAGAAATTTGGAGGACCTGGGATTCGAACCCAGGTCCTGTTGGATGTTGCCAATGCTCGCTTGCCACTAGGCTGTTTGGTTTCAATTGTTAATGACATACACAATAATAATAATAAGAGAAAACGAATCATATGCCAGAAATGACAAAACAAAACGCGCCATACTTGAATGGGAGAATCACGCCTCGCCACGCATCATCTTCAACCCTCGTCCGTAGCTAAAACCTGTAAAAACTTATAGCTACGGACACAAGTCGTCGCTACAAGTCGCGCTTCCTCCAAAATCTGCTGTAGGCCATAGAAATAAATTTTAAGGGCATGGTTGTGCTCGCCTTGACCTCCCGGTACTAACCATGCCCTTCTTGATGGACAATTATCCCTGAAATAAAAATGCCCAAAAACGACCAAGAAAACCTAGCTATGGTATCTCACAGTATAGGTCACATCAACAAAATTGAATAATGCAAAAAGCTTAGAAACATGGTGAGGATTATGAATATGCAAGTAATTTGTACAAAAGATGCGAGAATAATGATTTGCGAATTCAAATGAAGAGCTAGGTAACGTGATGCTTACGGTGTGCTTGGGCGTGTATGGAAGCCTGCTTTGGATTGGTTTCAACTCAGTGTACCTCCAAGAATCGATTGGGATCACTTTTGGCTTCTGAAAACCTCTCTTGCTATGATTTCGAATTCCAACTTTTTGTCAATTTTTTCAAACTTGGTTCTGCTTGTTCTTACAGCCTCTAACCCCTATTTTGATTTGCTTAGCTTCCTTATGTATCACACAATATGCTAGGGTAACAAAATTGGAATGAATCTCTCTAAATCAATGCACCCATATTTGATTTGATCTCCTTTTGAAAGCTTGCCAAATTTGTCAAAAATCAATCCTTTTGCACATGGTATGGTGAGATGCGAATTTGATGAGATTAATGATGATGAGCTCAACCTGAAATAGCCAAAAAATCTTGGTTAATCAATGTTTAGGATTTTATATGATTTAATTTGATTTAAAATGAAATAATTCAATAAAAAATAAAATAAAATAATAAAAATGATATATGATCTCATGGATGAAGCTAGGACACGTGGACAATGATGAAAGCTCAAATCAAGTGGAAAAGAATGGGCCCATTTGACAAAATTTGAAGTTTTGGGGATAGTTGATTTTTGGCAATTTTGCAAAAATGCCCAACTTCAACAATGCATAACTTCTTCAATTTTTAACTTTTGGAAGTTTTACTGGACTTTTTAGAAAGCTTGAGATGTCCTCTAACCAACCATTATGTTATCATCACATTTTGATATTCCATGCTCAAGTTATAAGCTTTTGAAAAAAAGGTGTTTTTGGTGACTTTCAAAAATCACCTATAATGTCGAATTTGTAACTTATTGTGAGTGAATTTTTTTTTATCTTGGGGTATGAATATGGATTGTAGGAAATTTCATCCTCTTCAAAATGAGCTTTGGATGGGTCATTTCTCATAAAGTATGAGAAAGTTATGCTTGGTCAAATTTGAGTTGACTTTTCCTACAAAACCTTAATTTAGCAACTTTTGAGTCTTGATGAATTTTGAGCAATCCTTGATGAATCATGATCAACCCATGATCAAATGATGAAATATCCCTCAAAATGAGAATTTTGACAAAAAATCTTGAAGTTTGACTGTATTTGGGTCACAGTTGACTTTTGCCCTAACACAATCGATCTTTGGACCATTTGAGCAATTGACTGAGCAAACTTCCTCTGCAAGGCTTGAAATTTGACATGGATGATCTTGAGAACACATTTGGAAATTTGGGAGCACTTGAGGTCATTTGGACTCAAAGATCTTGATGCAAAACAAAACCCTAATTTGGGGTTGACTGCCTTAGGAGATAGCTTGTCTGACCAACTCTTGAGCAATCTTGAGCCACTTGGAGATTTTTCTTGCAATGTCTTGAGAAATATGAGAGGGAAAATTTTGGGGTACAACAGCTGCCCCTGTTCAATCTTCTTAAACCTGAGGATGTAGATTGGCTTTCATGCCTTTCGTGATCCGAAGGTGGAAGATGATTGAACACAAGAGTGCCCAGAAATTTGCACTCGCATGAAGTGGTATCAGCCTTGTGATGTCAGGAATGGGCTTACAGATGCCATTTGGGAGATTGCTGGCGGGAGGATGGGCTTAAAGATGCCATCTGCATGAGTGTCGATCGCATAAGAGATTCCTTAGCGAGAACTTGCATACCTGTTATTGTGGAAGATTCCGCTGGGGAAGCCTGGTTTTTGTTGAGATCTAGGAACTTACCTGTACTTCAACTGAGAGAATGCCTCTGCTGAGTTTTAAGAACTTGTCTATAATTCAACTAGGGGGAAACATCTTCATCAAGATCTAGGACTGTCTGGTCTTCAACGGAGGATAATTCTGTTGAGATTTTAGAACTCGTCCACACTTCGACGGAGGAAAATTATCGAGATTGAGAACCTTATCTGTAATTTAACCGAGGATAATTCAGTAGAGATTTAAGAACTGGTCAGGTCTTCGACTGAGGGGAACATCTTCATCAAGATCTAGGAACTGTCTGGTCTTCAATGGAGTATAATTCTGTTGAGATTGTAGAACTCGTCCACACTTCGACGGAGGAAAATTATCGAGATTGAGAACCTTATCTGAAATTCAACCGAGGATAATTCAGTTGAGATTTAAGAATTGGTCAGGTCTTCGACTGAGGGAAACATCTTCATCAAGATCTAGGAACTGTCTGGTCTTCAACGGAGTATAATTCTGTTGAGATTGTAGAACTCGTCCACACTTCGACGGAGGAAAATTGTCGAGATTGAGAACCTTATCTGAAATTCAACCGAGGATAATTCAGTTGAGATTTAAGAACCGGTCAAGTCTTCGACTGAGGGAAACATCTTCATCAAGATCTAGGACTGTCTGGTCTTCAACGGAGTATAATTCTGTTGAGATTTTAGAACTCGTTCACACTACGACGGAGGAAAATTGTCGAGATTGAGAACCTTATCTGTAATTCAACCGAGAATAATTCAGTTGAGATTTAAGAACCGGTCAGCTCTTCGACTGAGGGAAACATCTTCATCAAGATCTAGGACTGTCTGGTCTTCAACGGAGTATAATTCTGTTGAGATTTTAGAACTCGTCCACACTATGATGGAGGAAAGTGCCGAGATTGAGAACCTTATCTGTAATTCAACCGAGGATAATTCAGTTGAGATTAAGAACCAGTCCGGTCTTCGACTAAGGGAAACATCTTCATCAAGATCTAGGAACTGTCTAGTCTTCAATGGAGTATAATTCTGTTGAGATTTTAGAACTTGTCCACACTACGACGGAGGAAATTGTCGAGATTGAGAACCTTATCTGTAATTCAATCGAGGATAATTCAGTTGAGATTTAAGAACCGGTCAGGTCTTCGACTGAGGGAAACATCTTCATCAAGATCTAGGACTGTCTGGTCTTCAACGGAGGATAATTCTATTGAGATTTTAGAACTCGTCCACACTTCGACGGAGGAAATTATCGAGATTGAGAACTTTATCTGCAATTCAACCGAGAATAATTCAGTTGAGATTTAAGAACCAGTCAGGTATTCGACTAAGGGAAACATCTTCATCAAGATCTAGGACTGTCTGGTCTTCAACGGAGTATAATTCTGTTGAGATTTTAGAACTCGTCCACACTTCGACGGAGGAAAGTTGTCGAGATTTAGAACCTTATCTGCAATTCAACCGAGGATAATTCAGTTGAGATTTAAGAATCGGTCAGGTCTTCGACTAAGGGAAACATCTTCATCAAGATCTAGGACTGTCTGGTCTTCAACAGAGTATAATTCTGTTGAGATTTTAGAACTTGTCCACACTACGACAGAGGAAATTGTCGATATTGAGATTTAAGAACCGGCCAGGTCTTCGACATAGCTGAGAACTTAACTGCATCCTTCCTGAAAGGTAAAGGTTAGTCGTATGCAATGCATGATATATATCAAACAACGATGTTCTCAAAATAAATGAGATTGTGTTGTATGATGCGTATATGCGCGTATCATGATGTATAGGAATGTAATGTTTTTAGCTGGGGAAAATAAATCCCGGATAGGTGCTGGAGAATGGAGTTGAATTCTTCGTTTCCGCTGGGGATAGTGGATGAAGATGTTTGTGAGAATAAATTTGCAGGAGAGGATGACTCCGCTGGGGCATAAAACTGATGAGGAGATTACTCTGTGGGGAAGAGATGCTCTGCTGAGGATTCCATTGATAAATTCTATTGGGGACGAATTACCGTCGCTGGTGATACTGAATCCTGTTGGGGATTGAATTCCTGTTTGTGAAAGGAAAGGACTCCGCTGGGGATGATCTTTCAGTTGTGACTTCACTAGGGATAACCCTTTAGGCTCTAATGGGGATAATCCTTTGAGCTTTGCTAGGGACAATCTTCTTTTGAACTCGGCTGGGGATATTTATTTTATACTCCGCCGGGGACGAACTTCCAGAGTCTACTGGGGATGATTCTTCAACTCCACTGGGGAAGCTTTTTCAGACTGCGCTGGGAAAATTTTAACTCCACTGGGGGTATCTTGTATTCTGCCGGGGAATATTCTTATACTCCGTTGGGGAATATTAAGACTGCCGGGGATATTAACCTTTTTAGCGCTGATGGTAGATAAACTCTGCTTGGGGGAGAATATTGCTGATTCATTCACTCACAATTGCAAGTCTCAGCTGGGGAGAGCTATCATTACTGTCTTACTCTGCGGGGAGTGAAAGTATCTTAGCCATATTCTTCAGCTGAATTTACCGTTGTATCTGGTGGATAGAGCACTGTACAGCTTGGAGAATTTTATTGCCACTGTTTCTGATATTACCAGTAATCGTTTTTTGTTTCGCATGTAAATATTTATGAGCAGCAATTAATGTCAAGTGCATATATCAAAAATGAACATTGGACGTTCTTTGCAAAACAAAATAGATAAAGGAAAAATAGCTTGAAATTTCTTTGAAAATGAATTGTATTGATTTTGAAGTTTGGCCTGTGAATATGCGTTTTTGTACAAGAGGCTGGCGTCCTAGTAAGAGAACGTTGCCGAACAGATATAGTTTATACAATTTGTGAAAAACTAAACAAAACAGCTATGTGAATGATCCCACTGGGTTCCAACTCTGCTATTGCCTTTATGTCCTCGAGCATCTCATCACTTTGCTACTTGGTTGAAGGTAGATCAGATTGATTAGTGTCGTCCGAGCTTGGTAGTCGATACCGAAGTCTGGTTGTAGGTGATCAAATGAGACATAATGTTATGCTTTAATCCCTAACTTTTTCCTGGACTGCCCTTTCGGGTTTTCAGTCCACCGGGATACACTTTTTTGCCCAAGCCGCCTTTTCAGGTTTTCGACTTGCCGGGTGTACAAATTTGTTTAATTTTCATCCCTTATTTTTGCCCGAACCCTTTTGGTTCGTCGGGAAGCCCTTATTTTTGCCTAGTCCAGTCAACCTAGCGGGTCTTTGATTATGCGTAGTATCTTTTCACTATGTCTGCATTGACGGGGTGAGGAAGGTCGTCACCATCCATGGTGGTTAGAATCATAGCTCCTCCTGAGAAAATGTTCTTAACCACAAATGTCCCTTTGTAAGTAGGGGTCCATTTGCCCCTGGGATCACCTTGAGGTAGTATGATGCGCTTGATAACCAGGTCCCCAACTTGATACTCTTGTCGTCTAACTTTCTTATTAAATGCCTTGATCATCCGTTTTTGATACGTTTGACCATGACAAATAGCAGTAAGTCTCTTTTCGTCGATTAGGTTCAGCTGATCAAGCCGATTCTGAATCTAGTCGTCTTCGCTCAAATCTGTATCCTTCATAATCCAAAGAGAGGGTATCTGAACTTCAATGGGCAAGACATCCTCCATACCATATACCAAGGAATAGGGTGTTGTCCCTGTTGACGTCTGTGCTGAGGTACGGTACCCATGAAGAGCAAATGGTAACATCTCGTGCCAGTCTTTATATGTCACAGTCATCTTCTGCACAATCTTCTTAATGTTCTTATTAGCCGCTTCCACAACCCCATTAATCTTCGGCCGATAGGGAGAAGAATTGTGATGTTGTATCTTGAACTGCTTGCAGAGCTCAATGATCATTTTATTGTTGTGATTTGTACCATTGTCCGTAATGATCCTCTCTGGTACACCATATCGACAAATCAGATTGTGCCGAATAAACCGTGCCACGACGTTCTTGGTCACTGTAGCAAAGGAAGCTGCTTCAACCCACTTCATGAAGTAATCAATAGCTACCAGGATGAAACGATGCCCGTTGGATGCCATAGGTCTGATCTCGCCGATCATATCAATGCCCCATATTGCAAAAGGCCAAGGTGCCGTTAAGATGTTCAGAGGAACTGGAGGTATGTGCACCTTATCAGCATAAACTTGGCATTTGTGACATGTCCGAGAATGCTGATAACAGTCGGCTTCCATTGTGGACCAATAATATCCTGCCCGAAGGATTTTCTTTGCCATGGTGTGTCCACTGGAATGAGTCCCGAAGGTACCTTCATGTAAATCTGCCATGATCCTTTCTGCCTCGTTCTTATCCACACATCGCAGTAAGGTCGAATCATGGTTACGCTTGTAAAGGATACCATTGCTGATGAAGAACTTCACCGCGAACCTCCTCAGAAACTTCTTGTCATTAATAGATGCACCCTCAGGGTATTCCTGAGCCTCAAGGTACCTCTTTACTTCATGAAACCAGGGTTTATCTGCTACCTCTTCAGTCTCAATATCACAACAATGTGCAGGTTCGTCCAATCTTTCAATGATAATCTGGGGAGCTTCGTTGTCCCAATTAACTTTGAACATAGAAGACATCGTAGCCAGCGCGTCCTCCAACTGATTCTCCTCTCTTGGGAAGTGTTCAAAGGTTACTTCTCGAAATGGGGAAGCAACGTCAATACATACTCTTTGTAAGGAATTAGATTTGGGTTTTTCATATCCCACTCGCCTTTGATATGAATGATCACGAGAGAGGAATCTCCGAAGACACTCAAGAACTTAATCCTTAGGTCAATTGCTGCTCGAAGACCCATAATGCATGCCTCATACTCCGCCATGTTGTTGGTACAGTTGAAACATAGTCGGGCAGTGAACGGAGTATGAGAGCCTTTAGGAGATATGGTCACGGCGCCAATGCCATTACCCAAAGCGTTCGAAGCTCCATCAAAGTACATAGACCATCGGGATCCTTCGTCAGGTCCTTCATCCGGTCCAGGTTCCTCACAGTCAGTCACTATCATGATACTCTCATCCGAGAATTTAAAGTTCATATACTGGTAATCATCCACTGCCTGATGTGCCAAATGGTCTGCCAACACACTTCCCTTGATTGCCTTTTGGGTCGTGTACTGGATGTCATACTCAGTCAAGATCATCTGCCATCTTGCTATTCTTCTGGACAAGGCAGGCTTTTCGAAGATATACTTGATTGGATCCATTTTTGATATCAATAGAGTAGTGTGAGTCAGCATATATTGTCTCAGCCGGCGAGCAGCCCATGCCAAAGCGCAACAAGTTTGCTCGAGTAGTGAATATCGGGTCTCACAGTCGATAAACTTTTTGCTAAGGTAATAAATAGCATGATCTTTTCGGCCAGACTCGTCATGCTGACCCAACACACACCCCATTGAATTATCCAGTCTTGTCAAGTATAAGATCAAAGGTCTCCCTTCAACTGGAGGCATCAGAATGGGTGGCTCTTGGAGATACTCCTTGATCCTTTCGAAAGCGGCCTGACATTCGTCGTTCCATCTTACCTCTTGATCTTTCTTCAGTAGCTTGAAGATTGGCTCACAAGTAGCAGTCAGGTGCGAGATGAATCAAGCAATATAGTTCAGACGTCCTAGAAAGCCTATGACTTCTTTCTCTGTTCGGGGAGCTGGCATTTCCTGTATAGCCTTTACCTTTGCAGGATCCACTTTAATACCTTTATCGCTTACAATGAAACCCAACAGTTTACCAGATCTTACCCCGAAGGCGCACTTGTTCGGGTTTAACCTCAGCTTGTACAACTTCAACCTATCAAATAACTTCTGAAGGTGGCCCAGATGTTCTTCCTCAGTCTGGGATCTTGCAATCATGTCGTCGACGTATACCTCAATCTCATTATGGATTATGTCATGGAACAAACCGACCATGGCGCGCTGATACGTTGCCCCAACATTCTTCAATCCAAAAGGCATGACCTTGTAGCAAAAGGTACCCCACTGAGTAACAAAGGTTGTCTTCTCCATGTCTTCGGGAGCCATTTTAATCTGATTATAACCGGAGAAACCATCCATAAAGGAGAAGACCTTATGCTGTGCGGTGTTGTCAACCAGAACGTCGATGTGAGGTAGAGGGAAATCATCCTTGGGGCTTTCCCTGTTCAGATCCCTATAGTCAACACACATTCGAACCTTACCATCCTTCTTCGGAATTGGAACCACGTTGGCAACCCACCGAGGGTAAGAAGTAACTGCTAGAAAACCGGCGTCGAACTGTTTCATAACTTCAGTCTTGATTTTCTCAAACATATCCGGGCGCATTCGGCGAACCTTCTGTTTCACTGGAGGACAGTCTTCCTTGGTAGGCAATCGGTGAACCACAATATCAGTGTCTAACCCAGGCATATCTTCATAAGACCAGGCAAAGATCTCAACGTAGTCACGCAGCATCTGAATCAACCATTTCTTGACACTAGGTTCCAAATTTGCACCGACCTTGACCTCTTTCTTGTCTTCTTCTATACCCAGATTTACTGATTCCACCGGCTCTTCGTGCGGCTGAATAACCCTATCTTCCTGAAGTAACAGTCTAGCAAGTTCACCAGGCACTTCGCAATCATCTTCACCTTCGTCTTCGGCTAAGTCGATCGGACTTTCGAAGTCATAACTGGCAGTAGCAGAGTCGTTACCAGTGAGATCCATAGTGGATGTAGACCTGTATATGTGAGTGTGTGTAAAATACCTGTTTTGCAATATGTAATAAACTAAAAATAAGGAGCGCAAAATTTGAAATGCAAAAAACGTCCAATGCTTTTGTTAATGATATATGTAGATGACACACGTAAAGCCCTTACAAATGAAGCCACAGTGCCCCGGGTAAGACACCGGGCCATAAAGTTTAAAACATTGTCTGTTACAAATTCAAAACAAAAGTCTCATTACTGGGTGATAACTGAAACATGCATAGAATCCTTCGCTGTCCAGTTGCTTAATCCACCATCGGCAGTTGGGTATATCCAGCTGTCGATGTCAAACTCTTCATCATCGTCACCCCCGATAGCATTCACCCCTGCATCTTGTTTAGGCTTTTCTGGTGCTCCGAACTCGATCTCCTTAGCATCAATCAGGTCTTGTACTTTGTTCTTTAAGACCCAACAATCATCCGTATCATGCCCCGGGCTATCAGAGTGAAAAGCACAGCGGGCATTAGGGTTGTACTTCGGTGATGTTGTATTTGGATTCTTCGGGGCTTCCCTTGGAATCACTAAGTTGGTTTTCAATAACTGCGGAAGAATTTGGGATAAAGTCATGTTGAGCTGAGTGAACTATCTTTGAGGTCTCTCGGTCCTTGGCTGATTGTTGTGCTGAGGAGAACCAGCAGGTCTTGAAATAACAACCGCATTAACAGCTTGACGGTGTTTAGGTCTATTATGGCTTTTCAAACTGTAAACAACGCTGAATTCCTTCTTAAAAGATTTCTTCTCGGTGCTCGACGAAGCACCCTTCTGTATTTTACCGGATTTGATACCAGCCTCAATCCTTTCCCCGATCATGATCAGCTCTGTAAACCCAGATGATGAACTTCCAATCAGATGGTTGAAATATGGACCAGATAAGGTCCCCAGAAACATATCCACAAGCTCCCTATCAGCCAAGGGTGGTTGCACTCTTCCAGCAAGGTCCCTCCACTTCTGAGCATAATCTTTGAAACCTTCGCCCGCACCCATTGACATACCCTGGAGCTGGGTACGCGTGGGAGCGAGGTCGGTATTATATTGGTACTACTTGTAGAAAGCAACAACAAAATCCTCCCAATTACGGATGCTAGTTCCTTCCAACTAGTAAAACCATTCAAGCTGAGTCCCTGAAAGACTATCTTGAAAGAAGTGGACCCATAGGTTTTTGTCAGTGGTGTACGGCTGAATCTTCCTAACATACAAACGAAGGTGCAGTTTCGGACAAGAAACTCCGTCGTACTTAGCAAAGGCTGGTGCTTTGAACTTGTGGGGAATCACCACCCCAGATGACAGACCCAAATCACCAAAGTCCAGACCAGGCACTTTCTGTACTTCCATCGCACTCAACCGGTCTTCCAGTTGCTTGTATCTATCCTCAGCCGGAGGATACTGGTCTTCATCGAAGTCCGTCTCATTGTCTAAAACCACAGGGCTAGGAGCCTTCCTTTCTTCCTGACTATCTTTCCCTCCAGATGAGGGGGTCAAATCAACTTCATCTCGTAGCCTGTTTCCAAACCTGTGGCCCATGTTAAACAGGACCGTCTTCTTCTTCTTCTTCTTCTTCTTCTTCTTCTTCTTCTTCTTCTCTTTCAAGATAAGGGCCTTCAGATCTTGCTGACCCTTAGCCAAATTCATGAACAATTCTTGGAACTGCGCGTTTTGAGCCTGCAGAGCCTTGATTTCTTATTCAGTTGATGGTTCAGAAGACATGATGCTGAAATAAACAGCGAAGAAGATGAGAAAACCTGTAAGGGTACCTGTTATGAGGTGCATGGAATGAAATGCGTATGCTATGATTTCAAAGACATCGAGAGATTCAAATTCGTAAACCAAACATGAAACACACTTTTATTAGATAAACTTGAAATTCAATTTTTCAACAAATGCCCTTAAGGCGTTACAAGAAAGGAAATACTGAAAAGTAAATAAAAGCTGGAAATAATCAAAGGACATCAGCGCTCCCATGGTCGTTTCTTGTCGGTGCGAACATAGTCATTGAGGATCCGCGTATTCTCCAGCTGCCTAGTCAACTTTTGAATCTTCTACTCTTGCTCGTGATACTTTTCTCGGTAAGTATCCCGTTCTTCTCTTAGCTGCATCCATGATCTCTTTAATGCCTCAATGTCAGTAGGCATGTAAGGGTGTAGGATGGTAGGAGGAACCCCTTCTTTATCAGCAACCTCAACAATGATAGGCAAGACGGCTTCGTAGGGCATTCCCAGCTTTTGGGCACGGATACGAACCCATCAGAGATATGGCTCCATTAGTAGAGAAGTCTTCGCACCCAGCTCGTGTGGATCAGACCTGTGAACTCTATCCCAAGCTCTTATGAATCTACGGCGTTTCTCGTCACTATCCCCTTGGAAATCAAAGACAATACTTGGCATTAGCAGCTCATGAGGTCCTTCTCTTCTAGCTCGCCCAAACTGACGTAAGGCCAAGCACAGATTATAAGTGATTCCTCCATTGGTTCCTATCAGTGGAACATTGGGGTATTCCCTACAACGATCAATAATAGCCACCTCGTCCATACCCTTAATGGTCCAAATGATGTCATTGTGAGAGAGAGACATAACCCTATAAGCCCAGCCCATGCCTTCTTTGTTCTTCAGAACTGATTTGGGGAGGTGAGAAATAAACCACCTTGCCAGCAATGGAGCACAACACATCAAGGTTCCTCGCTTCCGAGTAGTACGGGCATAAAGCTGATGAAGAATGTCACCCAAGAGAGTGGGTACAGGGTTACCAGACATAAAAAGCTTTATCGCATTCACGTCGATGAAAGCATCAGAGTTAGGAAACAATACCAAACCATATATGAGAAGATCCAGAATGTCTTCGAATGCCTGGAAGTCTAGACTATCCCATAAATGATTAGCCTTACCAACCAAGAACTTAGTCAAAAAGCCATTTGCTCCACTACGAGTTTCCCAATTAGCCATTACCTCAGCCTTTGTCAGATGGAGGGATGAAGAAATCTCTTCCGGCCTAAGGATCTTCTCCCAACCTGTAAACGGGGTCTGCTCCAGAATAGAGATACCGAGCAGATCAGAGAACTCTTCCAAGGTAGGGACCAACTGGTAGTCCTGAAAAGTAAAGCAATGGTACAGCGGATCAAAGAACTGGACTAAGACACTCATCATCTGCTCGTCCAATTTGGAAGTGACCAAACCAAGAAGATGCCCATGTCTTCTGATGAAGGAGGTAGTATCTGGCATCTTTGCAACCAAATCTTTAAGCAGAGTGGGAACTTGGACAAAGTTGATCCGAATGGTATTTCTACGCATGGGTGCCATGACCTATAAAACAGAACAAAGATGAATCCCTCCTGTCTTTAAAATGGGTTAGTCCAATGCAAGATGCATGAAATGTCATGATGTTATGATGTTATGATAGAAAACACACCACAAGTATCCATAAATAACAAACATGGTAAAGGCACACAAGTCACACAGATAGCCCTTAGATTTCAGGCTGGCAAGGAGTTTAGGTATTACCCTTTTTCAGTTTAGTTGGTTTAAACCTGTCATAAAAATGGTAACCGGGTTCTAGAGGATCTCAATATCACTTACTACCCTTGATCGGTCATAATTCCAGTTTAGCAACCTTTTCTTGCGGCTGGAATCATCGCGAGAGTTTAGTCTCAATGAGTGTAGCATACTGCTACTGTTCTATGGCCAAGTTGGTCAATTTAAAGGTTCTAAGGTCAGTTGGTGCTTAATGACCCCTTAGCAGACCCATATTCTCCTCGTTGCGCCACAAGGGATATTGGTACATACTAAAGTGCCACACCAACATAGCTACTGCTTCAACCGTATCGGTCTACGCTGTATAGTTCCTTCACAGTTTATTGCTACTTACCTAAATGGTATCCCCCAGATCCGGGTTAGGATCTATAGTAACTCCGATACAAGCCCACAAATATAAATCATACAAATCAAGCAATTGAAAACATTATGAACTATTCCTAAGGTACACCCCACCTATAAAATTTCCCCAACAGAGTCGCCAGTTTTGTGATACGGTGGGAAGAACTGACTGTTTTTTGGAATGATGGTTTGCGTTTTGCGTTTGTTTTTGCAAAATGTCGCGGTAAGCAAGAGTCGCCATCGACTTTTATTTTATCCAACAAGGAAAGGAAAAAAGCACAGAAAAATTCCTTTTTCGAGATATTTCTCGGGTTCGGGGGGTAGATTATAGAAAGGGAAGGTGTTAGCATCCTTTCTATCCGTGGTTATCCACGGGCTCTTAGGTACTTGCTCAATTGTTTTCAAAATTTCTTTCTTTGTGCTTGTGGTTTGAAAAAGTTTTTTTTTTGAAACTTCGATTTAACTCTTGCTTCTGTCCTCAAGAGCGTATGAAGTGTTTTTGAAAACTTTGTTCGAAAAGTGTAAGTGTGAAAAGTTTTAGGTTTTTGAAAGAGCAAGTATCTAAGAACTATCTACCTACTCGAAAAAAGGGATCATTCTATGAAATTTTCCTTTAGACAATGCTATCCTACTATTGATGAGTAGGTAGCATCGTCGTTGGAGTTTAAGGGTCAATTCGAATGCGGGACTTGCGGTCACCAAAGCAATGTTAGGATGCCTTAGCGGTAACCCTAATGTCCTAGATCATTTGTTTTGAGGCAACAATATCTGAGGCAACCGTTTCGAGGCAACTATGATCTTTGGACAAGAGGGCGACCTCTAAAACTACCTATACTCAATGACTGTGTACGAAGGCAACCAAGTGAGGTGTACCCTAAGAGTGCGCATGTGCGAGTGTGTCATTTTCAGTTATTTTTATCTTTGTACATGTTAAGGGTAATCTAATTTGATTTTAAGATTAAGCATCCATTCTTGTCATGCAACCCCTATTATCAAACATCTAGCAGTTATATAATTTGCGGAATTAAAATGCGGAAATTAAACTAAATTATTACAAGGCGTCGGGTATTTACATTGCCAAAAGCAACCCTTTGAAAATAAAATAAAGCGGTAAAATAAATAAACATCCTATTTAAAACTATTACCAGCCGGGAGCAGATACATCAATAATTAAATAAGGACAGATAAGTCACGCGAGAGAATCAGATCAAATGTGAAATTAGGGTTTTGACCCTTTTAATTAAAGAAAATGCTTTTTTATTGTTGTTTTATTTTAAGAAAAGAAATTAAATCCTAAATTAAAATACTAAATTAATTATTAAATTAATTATTAAATTAATTAAATGAAAAATAATAAATGACATATTTTTGGGTTTTTGTTATTTTAAGAAAGAAAATAAAATTAATTGAATGTTAGTAAAAACCTGATAAGTCTAGTTAATTTTAGTTATTTACAAAAATATATTAAAGTTATTTCTAATTAAAGCCTAAATTAATTAAATTAGTGTTTATTAATAAAAATTAAAATTTGATTTTATGAAGAAAATATTTTTGTGGTTTTAATTTTATAGAAAAAAGAATTTTTGATTGGTTGATAATTAAATAGAAATAATAAAATAAATAATTAAAACAAAATAAATAAAATATAGAGAGAGAGAGGGGGTATGGGCCTGTTTTGGGGGTCAGAATAGCAAGCTGAAGGCCCATTAAGCGCTGGCCTTTTGTTGACTTTTTAGATATGATGTTTGCACGCTGACTTGGACCCTAGTGGACCATCATCTCTTGGCCACCAGATCTGGCCAGGGGCCATCTGGCAATTGATTGAGCGAGGGAGTATGGTACACTACGCGTCCAGATATGCACATGATAACCTGAAGAAATAAAACAAAGAGAAATTTGGAGGACCTGGGATTCGAACCCAGGTCCTGTTGGATGTTGCCAATGCTCGCTTGCCACTAGGCTGTTTGGTTTCAATTGTTAATGACATACACAATAATAATAATAAGAGAAAACGAATCATATGCCAGAAAAGACAAAACAAAACGCGCCATATTTGAATGGGCGAATCACGCCTCGCCACGCATCATCTTTAACCCTCGTCCGTAGCTAAAAACCTGTAAAAACTTATAGCTACGGACACAAGCCGTCGCTATAAGTCGCGCCTCCTCCAAAATCTGCTGTAGGCCATAGAAATAAATTCTAAGGGCATGGTTGTGCTCGCCTTGACCTCCCGGTCCTAACCATGCCCTTCTTGATGGACAATTATCCCTGAAATAAAAATGCCCAAAAACGACCAAGAAAACCTAGCTATGGCATCTCACTGTATAGGTCACATCAACAAAATTGAATATTGCAAAAAGCTTAGAAACATGGTGAGGATTATGAATATGCAAGTAATTTGTACAAATGATGCGAGAATAATGATTTGCGAATTCAAATGCAGAGCTAGGTAACGTGATGCTTACAGTGTGCTTCGGCGTGTATTGAAGCCTGCTTTGGATTGGTTTCAACTCAGTGTACCTTCAGGAATCGATTTGGATCACTTTTGGCTTCTGAAAACCTCTCTTGCTATGATTTCGAATTCCAACTTTTTGTCACTTTTTTCAAACTTGGTTCTGCTTGTTCTTACAACCTCTAACCCCTATTTCGATTTGTTTAGCTTCCTTATGTATCATACAATATGCTAGGGTAACAAAATTGGAATGAATCTCTCTAAATCAATGCACCCATATTTGATTTGATCTCCTTTTGAAAGCTTGCCAAATTTGTTAAAAATCAATCCTTTTGCACATGGTATGGTGAGATAGGAATTTGATGAGATTAATGATGATGATCTCAACCTGAAATAGCCAAAAAATCTTGGTTAATCAATGTTTGGGATTTTATATGATTTAATTTGATTTAAAATGAAATAATTCAATAAAAAATCAAATAAAATAATAAAAATGATATATGATCTCATGGATGAAGCTAGGACACGTGGACAATGATGCAAGCTCAAATCAAGTGGAAAAGAATGGGCCCATTTGACAAACTTTGAAGTTTTGGGGATAGTTGACTTTTGGCAATTTTGCAAAAATGCCCAACTTCAACAATGCATAACTTCTTCAATTTTGAAATTTTGGAAGTGTTATTGGACTTTTTAGAAAGCTTGATATGTCCTATAACCAACCCTTTTGGTCTCATCTCATTTTTATATTCCATGCTCAAGTTATAAGCTTTGGAAAAAAGGTGTTTTTGTTGACTTTCAAAAATGACCTATAATGTCCAAATTTGTAACTTCTTGTGAGTGCAATTTTTTTATCTTGGGGTATGAATAGGGATTGTAGGAAATTGCATCCTCTTAAAAATGAGCTTTGGATGGGTCATTTATCATAAAGTATGAGAAAGTTATGCTTGGTCAAAGTTGAGTTAACTTTTCCTACAAAACCCTAATTTAGCAAATTTTGAGTCTTGATGAATTTTGAGCAATCCTTGAGGAATTATGATCAACCCTTGATAAAATGATGAAATATCCCTCAAAATGAGAATGTTGACAAAAAATCTTGAAGTTTGACTGTATTTGGGTCACAGTTGACTTTTGCCCTAGCACAATCGATCTTTGGACCGTTTGAGCAATTGACTGAGCAAACTTCCTCTGCAAGGCTTGAAATTTGACATGGATGATCTTGAGAACACATTAGGACATTGGGGAGCACTTGAGGTCATTTGGACTCAAAGATCTTGATGCAAGACAAAACCCTAATTTGGGGTTGATTGCCTTAGGAGATAGCTTGTCTGACCAACTCTTGAGCAATCTTGAGCCACTTGGAGATTTTTCTTGCAATGTCTTGAGAAATATGAGAGGGAAAATTTTAGGGTACAACACCTTGCTCACCATCCGGTGGAGGATCCTCAGTCTGCAGAGTACGAATTCCCCGATGAAGACATGATGTTCTTAAAAGTAAAAGATTGTGATGAGCCATTGTCCGAGGAGGGTCCCGACCCTGAATCTCGTTGGAGTATGGTATTTGATGGAGCAGTGAATGCTTATGGTAAAGGAATTGGTGCTGTGATTGTTACTCCTCATGGATCACATATTCCTTTTACCGCAAGGTTAACATTTGATTGCACTAATAATATGGAAGAATATGAGGCTTACATCATGGGTCTTGAGGAAGCTATTGATCTCAGAATCAATATTCTAGATGTTTATGGCGATCCAGCTTTGGTAATAAATCAGATTAAAGGAGAATGGGACACTCGTCACCCTGGCTTGATCCCTTACAAAGATTACGCTAGAAGATTACTAACCTTCTTCAATAAAGTTGAATTCCATCAATTTCCTAGGGATGAAAATCAAATGGCAGATGCTCTGGCAACTCTGGCTTCCATGTACCAAGTAAATGTTCCGAATGATATTCCTCGAATTACAGTTCGACGGCTAGATAGGCCCGCTCATGTGTTTGCGATAGAGGAGGTAGTAGATGAAAAACCTTGGTATTATGATATCAAGCATTTTCTTCAGACTCAGGAATACCCGTTTGGTGCGTCAAAAAAAGATAGAAAGACACTGAGAAGATTGGAAGGCAGTTTCTTCCTTAGTGAAAATGTGTTATACAAGAGGAATTTTGACATGGTCTTGCTCAGATGCGTGGATAGACACGAAGCAGACATGTTGATGCATGAGATCCATGAAGGTTCATTTGGCACTCATGCTAATGGACATTCGATGGCTAAAAAGATGCTAAGGGCAGGTTATTATTGGCTAACAATGGAATCTGATTGTTACAAGTTTGCAAAAAAGTGCCATAAAATGCCAGATCTACGCAGATAAGATCCATGTACCTCCGACACTGCTCAATGTGATTTCCTCCCCGTGGCCTTTCTCTATGTGGGGTATTGACATGATCAGGATGATAGAACCCAAAGCTTCAAATGGACACCGTTTCATCTTGGTAGCAATTGACTACTTTACCAAATGGGTAGAGGCTGCTTCATATGCCAATGTTACCAAACAGGTGGTTGTGCGTTTCATCAAAAACAATCTTATATGGTGGTATGGTATGCTGAGCAGAATCATCACTGACAATGGCTTGAATTTGAACAACAAGATGGTGACTGAATTGTGCAAATAATTCAAGATTGTCCATCACAATTCATCTCCATACAGGCCAAAGATGAATGGGGCTGTTGAAGCTGCTAATAAGAATATCAAGAAGATCATCCAGAAAATGGTTGTCACTTATAAGGATTGGCATGAAATGCTCCCTTTTGCTCTACATGGATATCGAACATCTGTTCGTACTTCAACAGGAGCCACTCCGTTTTCTCTAGTTTATGGAATGGAAGCTGTACTCCCAGTCGAGGTAGAGATTCCCTCGTTACGTGTGATAATGGAAGCCAAATTGACAAAGGCTGAATGGGTTCAAAACATGTTTAACCAATTGAATTTGATTGAAGAGAAGAGAATGATAACTTTATGTCATGGGCAGTTATATCAGAAAAGAATGAAGAAAGCATTTGACAAAAAGGTCAAACCTTGTGAATTCAGAGAAGGCGACCTCATGCTCAGGAAGATCATGTCTTTCAACACTGATTCTAGGGGTAAGTGGACTCCCAATTTTGAAGGCTCGTATGTTGTCAAGAAAGCCTTCTCTGGTGGTGCATTAATTCTTGAAACTATGGATGGCGAGGAGTTCTCACGACCCATAAATACTGACGCAGTCAAGAAATACTTTGCCTAAAGAAATAAAAGAACAGCTCGCTAAGTTGAAAACCCGAAAGGGCGGCTTAGGCAAAAAAGGAGCGTCTTGGTAGGCCTAAAACCCGAAAGGGCGGTCTAGGCAAAAATTAGAGACATAAACAGAATAAATTTCCCGCTAAGTTGAAAACCCAAAAGGGAAGCTTAGGCAAAAGTTAGGGACTTTCTTGGCAAGTAACTACATCAGACGAGACTTGATCGTTGAAGCAACAATCTTCTCGGATCCTCACCATACTTCAATAGAAGCTGCTGCTCGGGATTTCAAAAGTTGTTAGGTGGGATAGTGGTCATTATATCTCAGTGTAACTTTTCCATTATGTATTACCATTTCCCAAACTTTGTAATCATCTATGGAGTCTCGCCATTCGCAGACTACCATTCTATTAATGAAATTCGAGCTTTTGCCCAACTTTTTGTGTTCTTATTTTTATTTAGCTTGCAAAGACATCATTTATTACTGATAATAACTGTTAAAGCAAAAGGATTAAAAAGCAAAATTGACTTTTCAAAAAGAAGAGAGATATTTACAATTCAATTTACTTTGGGATTTGTGATAAAACAATGACAACAAGAATGGTGACCCCAAGAATGAACAAACTCCGGTTGTTTTAAGGAAATTTACTCCCTTCATGAAAGTTTTCTCAGGTCATTTTGCTGGTAGGTGCACAGTACTTGTATGTTTTTCAGATAGTTAGAGACGATATCAGTGGGTGCAAGGTACATTATTTGGTTTATGATCTCGTTATCCCCAGTCAGGCCTTGATTCGTTTTTTGGGGTTTGCATGGTTAGAAGTCTCCGTCTCAGATTCCCCAACAAGTTTTCCCTCATATGATGAAAGTTTTAGCATTAATATTGACTTCTTGATTTCCCAAGAAGGTTATCCTAGGGAATCTCTTGTTTGGAATGAGTATTCGTGATGAAAGTTTTCTCCAGGGAGGTAGGCTTGAATCCCCCAATGAAGTTTGGTTGTGTCAACGTCAATCTGCTTTATTTGAGGCTGGTCTCACAATCTCCAATAGGTATGTTGCTTTTGGAAAAATGTTTTCTCCGATGAAACCAGAAGAAAGATGTTCTATCCCGATATTTGTTTGACTTGGCTACATCCGGATTATATTTCTACTCAGTAAAGTTAAGGCAGGCAGTGGGTTTGGTTTCCGCAGTTGCTTTTAATTTTCTTGGATTGATCTTTCTGGTTGAAGTTTAGCCCATTTGTTGTTAGTACCTGAGGCGGTTTTGTTTGTTTGTACTGATTATGTATCCTTTTACCAGCATATGCACAATAGCACTCATACATTCATACATACATCATGCATGACTAAAAATCATTGTTCATTAACATGATGTTCTTACATTTTCCTGCAGCGCTCTTTGCTTAGTTGAATTTGGTTTTCCCTCTCGAGTTTATTTCTCAAAAGATGTATCTGCACTGGCCGTCTTTCTCCAGTTTATTTTTGAATTGGATTTATGGATCTCTGAAATTTTTGAGTTTTGGTTTGAGCATTTATTTTGCACAGGAAGACTTTATATCCTCAGCAGGAATATCGTGACATGTCCCCGGGAAGTCATATTGCTATTTCCAGAAAGTCATTTCTCTTTGTAAATCCCCTTGACAATGAGTGAGAGTCTCTTTATTTGGGACAAATGACATATTACCCTTTCCAGGCAGATTTCCTTGGTTAAAGAAGAAGTTGAGACCCGTTCTTGGCAAAACACCAGAATCTTGGGGAAGCTTGATATATTTTCTCTTTCTACCTTAAGTGAACGTTGGTAGTACATCGGCAGTGAACATCAGTGTTTCTTATCTTTTTGCTATCTTCAGTGAACGTTGATAGTTCATCGTCAGTGAACGGTGGTGATATGATATATTTTCTTTTGCTATCTTCAGTGAACGTTGGTAGTACATAGGCAGTGAACGTCGGTGTTTCTTATCTTTTTGCTATCTCAAGTGAACGTTGATAGTTCATCATCGGTGAACGGTGGTGATATGACATATTTTCTCTTTCTACCTTCAGTGAACATGGGTAGTACATCGACAATGATCGTTGGTGTTTCTTATCTTTTTGCTATCTTCAGTGAATGTTGATAGTTCATCGTCAGTGAACGGTGGTGATATGACATATTTTCTCTTTCTACCTTCAGTGAACGTCGGTAGTACATCGGCAGTGAACGTCGGTGTTTCTTATCTTTTTGCTATCTTCAGTGAACGTTGATAGTTCATTGTCAATGAACGACGGTGATATGATATATTTTCTCTTTCTACCTTCAGTGAATGTTGGTAGTACATCGGCAGTGAACGTCGATGCTTGTTATCCTCCTCTCTGATTCTTTTCCTGTGGTTTACCAGTGATTTATTTTCCCGGTGAGATTGCTCTTTTGTTTCTACATTTCACGTTGCATCTCCAATTCCACTTTGCGTCTCTTTTGTTCCATTCATATGCATTCATATGCATAAACGTTTGCATGGCATCTTAGGGCCAAAAACAGGGTTAGTTTTATATTTAAGTGTCTTCAATCCCGTCGAAACGAAGATTTTTAACCTTCGCATCTCCGGATAGAAGAAACTTAAATAAGGGCAGCTGTTGTAGCCCATTTTTTGCCCCTAAGATCCCTTCATCATACCATATTGTTTCAATCACCACAAAATCACATTAGGGCTTTTGGTTCCTCTCCCTATCTTTAACCTTGCTCTTTGAGGAGTCACCAAGCACCTTGACTTGTTTTCTTTGGTGATCATGGATATTTTGCTTTGATTTTATCTCTAAATTAACAAATACAATATTGGTTTGTATTACTTTTTAATAATGTAGGTGAAGGCAATGAGGTTTATCAAGTTGCATCATGGGTTCATGAGTTTATTTCCATGGCCTAGTCAAAAGCTTGAGAGATCCAAACCTCACCATTGAAGTTGTTTTGAAGCTGGTATGGAAGTAGTATTGGTGGCCATGAGTCCTCATCATCATCCTCAACAAATCCTATTCACAAAGGAAGAATATTGGCACAAAAAGTTTGTTCAAACTTGACAAAGTTCAACCAAGCATTCTCTTGATCTAGAAGCTAGGGTTTTGGACTTCAGAGGGGCATATCTTGCTCATCTTTTGGTATTTTTGAGTGATTCCAAAAACATTCTACTCTTCAAAGAGTTACCTGCAAATTAATTCAAAAGTTTCAAGAATTTTTCATGTGGAAGAAACTTGGTGAAGAGGAAAGATTACAAGTCATTCAGATGAATCCCCAATTTTTCATAATGTGATTTCAAATGATCATAACTTGGTCAATTTTTATCACCTTGAGCCCATTATTTTTTCATGATGATCCTAAGGTTGTGTCCTTCATGCCTTATTTTATGTGCAAAGTGAAAAGATGGATGGAAGTTGCCTTAAGAATGCAAGAGATTATAGGTCATCTCATGATTTTTGGCCAACTTCAACAAGGCATAACTTGCTCAATTTTTGGAGATTTTGAGTGGTTCAAATTGAAAAGTGTCATTCAATAGGTCTACTTCGTTCCATCTTTTTTGGTAAAGAGCAAATTCTAAGTGGAAGGCCATGTTTGGAGGCAAGAGATTATAGGTCATTTTTAAAGAAGAGTTTGAAAATTTTCTAAGTATGAAAAGTCAACTCTTTTTCTTCAACTTTGACTCCATGTAATTTCAGCTCAAGCATCCATTTGATTCCATTCTTTTTTCCATTTCAAAGCTTGTAACCTCATATTTCTAAAGCATCAAGAATTATGCCCTAAGGCCCATTGAGGTGGAAATGCCATAGATTTGAATTTGGTTGTTTGAAACTGAATTTTGCATAAAGTCAGAATTTTGAAATCCATAATGTGACTTCTAAACACAATATTTATGCACGTTTTTGATTTAAACTTGATTTGCAAACTTTCCAGAAGTGATTAGCACCCGAAAACGCAAGGTTTGGCTGAGTTTTGATGGAAATGAAGTCACACTTCACTCGTGCTCGACCCTTGCTCAATTTCCCTCCAAACTTCCTTGTTTCTTCAAATTTTCATTCCCATTCACTTCCCTATAAATAGAGGGTCATCCCCCATTCAATTTCCCAAGCTTAGAGAGCCAAGAACACCCTGCCAAAACTTCACACGAACCCACTTTTGTTGAATTCAGTTTTTGAAATTTAAGCTTCCTTTTCCAAAATTCTTTGCGTATTCATCAACCTTGAACTCCATACAAACTCTCCAGCACTTAAACCAATCAAAACGGCCCATAATCAAGCTACAGAAGTCCAGTTTCAGAGCTTCTTACTTGAACTTCGAAAAGGTAGAATTCTCCACTAATTGGATCCAAATCAAGCACTAATCTGTTCTACTCCTTTGTCTGATTCTAATGATGCTTACAATTTTTAAATCCATTGAGAATTGAGAGAGAAATCTCAAATTGAAGGTGCTCGCTATTTTTCTGTGTTTTGATTCATATCTCTCTCCATACTTTACATAAATTTGGTGCGATGGTTGTGTTAGAATTGTCTTGAAGAGACGAGTTCAATGATGCTAGCCAAGGATCCTAATTTTTTCCATTTGAAGGATCTCACAAAATCCCCATTGCAGGGTGTCTGGAGGTTGAAGATGATGACATGTCTCGTCTCATCCAATGATAGCGTGCCAAACGTTTTAATTTCATTGGTTGCCCTTTTTCTAATTACATGTGTGTTTCACTAAGGTCCATATCAAGCACAACGCGTCTGGTCCATTGGATTAGCTTACTAACGCGTTTTGACTTTGATCTGATGGTCCACATCTTTTTGGTTTTATTTTATTTTCTGATTTTATATTTTATTTGATTAAATTTTCAAAAATTCATAACTCTTTTATTTTTTATCCAAAAATTATGAAAAATTCACAAAAAATACTTTGAATTATTTCTGATCTCATGAATATTTTTTTACATTTTTATTTTAACATTTGGTATTTTTTATATTTTTTGTATTATTTGCTTTCTTTAATTACTTAAAAAATACTTTCTAACATTTTTTAATTCTGGAAAAATTCATAAATATTATTTTGCATATTTTTGACTTTCTGGAAATTTTATGTTGAGGTTTACTATTTTTGATCTATTTTATGCTTGTTTTAGCAATTTTAAATGGTTAAAAAATAGTTTATGACTTTTAAAAATTACTAAAATTTTAATAAAAATATTTGGACCCATTTCTGATTTTTCTATGGTCTTATTTTTCATTTCTTGATTAATTTAAATATAATTGATATGTTCCTCATTATTTTCTAGTTTATTTTAACAATTTCCATCCTTTAATATATATATATATATATATATATATATATATATATATATATATATATATATATATATATATATATATATATATATATATATATATATATATATATATATATATATATATATATATTAAATATTATATCATTTTGTGAATATTTCTGGCTGTCTTGGATTGATTTTTTTGGTCATGGCTTTATTAACATCATTGGATCCATGGTGTTGAGTTTAACTCCACAAAAATGGATGAATGATTTTAATAATAGTTTGATTAAATATTAATTCAAATGTGGTTTTCTTTTTTACCCTAATTCCTCTTCATCTCATCCCCTTCTCCTCGCACTAAATGTTGTTGGAGCATGATCTCTATATCATGTCTCAAAACAAATGGTGCATAGATTTCTATTGACGGACCTCAAAATAGGTGCGACTTCTATATAAGTCCACTTACGATTCCTTAACAAAGCGCTAAATTTTGTCCCGATTCGAATAAATGATCATTCGTGGCCCAAACTTATAATTGCAAGCCCAAGTATGTTAATTTGATCTCTTTGATCCAATAACCTTGAGATTCATTATGTGGAGGCTTTGGTTCTACCAATCCTCTAATGGATCTACAACACCTTTGGTCAACGCGGATCACTTAAACATCGTTGATCATTAAATGGTACTTGTGAGAATTCCAAATGGATGATATACTTGACAAAAAGCAAATGCAACTTGTTGTGTGGAGGCTTTGGTTCTACCAATCCTCTAATGAGTTCCAAATGCAAGTTTCAAGATGGTCATCCAACTAGCCACTAATTATTGACTTGTTTTTATTTTATGCTTTTATTCTTTTATGCTTTATGCACTATTTACTTTTAGTATTTACATTTCATGCTATTTTCATCTTTGCTCACTTGAGCATTTATTTTCTTGTCATTTTTACTTTGCTCACTTGAGCTTTTCTTTTTCTTTTTTCTAAGATACTTAATAACCAACTTAAACCCTAAAAAACTCTTAATGGTACTTGGACTATTTGATTACTATCCTTGGCATTATGGAGCATGGGACTTTTTCTTGGACTTAGGATTAGAAACCTTGGCCTATCTTGGAGACCTTGTGATTTTATCTGATTATTTTGTGTGGAGCTCTTGAGGTTTACCTCAAGACATTGGGTTGCTTGTTTGTTTTTGTGTGCAGGTTTTATGATTACATCCGTTGTCTGTAATCTGGAATTCACCCGTATACAGCCGTTACTCTGCCCAATTTTTGCGAAGACTTAATACACTTGAAGAGGTCTAGTATCTTTGCTTGCTTGGTTTCAATCCAAAGAATGGGAATTCTATCTTGGCTCATAATGTCAAGTTTTGGCTTCTCGTTGGTTAGATGGTCCTTATCCTTAGCTTTTACCTTATGCTTTAGGATAGTCTCTTCTTCTCCTCCCATTTTCTTTAATTTCAAAAATCTTCTCCCTCTTTTTTTTAAAACCCTTCTTGTTTCTAAAATTGAACCACTTTCATAATAAACTTGGACTTACGTCCATGCATTTTCAAAAATCATTTTCATAAATAAAATTCAATCAAGTTAATAATACTTTGACACTTTTTTTGTGAGAAGACTAAAAGTAAACCAATCTCATTTTAAACCATTTTGCCACTTTGGCTTTTTACCTTTAAAACTTTTTTCTCAAAACATTGGACTCTTGCCAATCCTTATAGTGATGCAAACAACTATACTTCTACAATATGTAGTGAAGTGAGATATTTTCCACTTGGGTGTTGAGTGAGGCATGGTTGATTTTAAAATCCAAGCTATATCCTCCATTTCGAGATGATGCAAATTCTCATTTCTCATGATTGTGGGTAGTAAGTATGTTTTCCACACGGACAATGACGATGATGTCTTATATCTTAAAATCAACCAACACATTTGTGTTTCAATTTTTAAAAGAGGAACTACGTGTACCCTGATCCCCTATTGCACGAAAGGTGGTACGTTGGCACTAAAGGTTCGCAACCGCGGCGGGTGCAAAAATCATAAAAAATACTTCTTTTCTTACCTCCACCATCTATTTCTATACAACACATTTTCATAGCCAAAATATACAGATTTTACAAAGAGGTTCCTGTGGAGTACCGTAGATGTTTAGGGTGCTAATACCTTCCCTTTGCATAACCAACCCCCTTACCTTGAATCTTCCCCCTCTTTTTGGGTTATTCGCTCTTTTCCCATTCCTTTGGAAACAATAAAGTGCGGTGGCGATTTTTATTCTTATTTTGATTTGTATAAAGGCTAGTCAATCCAATGGCCCAGTCTTAAACATTTCTACCGCTACAACAGTAATGAAACAGTTCGATGCAGGTCTCCTGGAAGTGATGTCATACCCTCAATGGGTGGAAAGTGTTGTTCCAGTATCGAAGAAAGACGGTAAAGTACATATATGCATAGACTACAAGGATTTGAATAGGGAAAGCCCCAAAGATGATTTCCCATTACCTCATATCGATGTCTTGGTTAACAACACTGCTCAACACAAAGTTTTCTCCTTCATGGATGGATTATCTAATTACAACCAAGTCAAAATGGCACCCGAAGACATGGAGAAAACCACTTTTGTTACACAGTGGGGAACCTTTTGTTATAAGGTCATGCCTTTCGTTTTAAAGAATGCACAGAAAACCTATCAACAGGCTATGGTAGCTCTATTTCATGATATGATTCATCATAAGATAGAAGTTTATGTTGATGACATGATTTCAAGATTGCAAACTGAGGAAGAACACCTTGATCATATCCACAAGCTATTTGAGAGGTTGAAGAAATACAAGTTGAGGCTGAATCCCAACAAGTGCACCTTTGGAGTGAGGTCTGGAAAACTCCTAGGCTTCATCTTCAGTGGAAAAGGTATTGAAGTCAACCCCGCAAAAGTCAAAGCCATACAAGAAATTCCAGCTCCCTATACTGAGAAGGAGGTCAGGGGTTTCTTAGGTCGACTCAACTACATTTCCCGGTTCATATCTCACTTAACTTCTACTTGCGATTCAATCTTCAAACTATTAAAGAAAGATCAAGTAGTCAGGTGAAATGACGATTGCCAAGCAGCTTTTGACAAGATCAAAGAGTATTTACAAGAACCTCCAATCATGATGCCTCTAGTTGAAGGAAGACCTCTGATTATGTACTTGATTGTATTAGAGAATTCAATAGGGTGTGTGCTGGGTCAACATGACGAGTCTGGATGAAAAGAGCTTGCAATATACTACCTTAGCAAAAAGTTTACCGACTATGAAACCAGATATTCACTGCTCGATAAAACTTGTTGCGCTTAGTCATGGGCTGCTCGCCGACTAAGACAGTATATGCTGACTCACCAAACTTTATTGATTTCTAAGATGGATCCCATCAAGTATATCTTCGAGAAGCCAACTATGATACAGTGGGAGAACTGACTTGAGATTTTGCATTTGTTTTCACAAATGTTTCGGTTGAGCAAGAGTCGCCACCGACTTTTTATTTTATCCTAAGGAAAGGTTAAAAAGCACAGCAAAAACCTTTGAGATGTTTTCTTGGGTTCGGAGAGTAGATTATATAAAGGGAAGGTATTAGCACCCTTTCTATCCATGGTTATCCATGGGCTCTTAGTTACTTTCTTAGATCAACTTGCCTTTATTTTCAATTGTTTGAAATGGTGCTTTGTGTGTGGGTTTGAAAAATGTTTTTGAAAAGAGGCCAATGTGGCGGCAACCTTTGTAATGATCCATGTTGGGATCTATACAAAGAGGTATGTCTTTTGAAAAGGTTTTAAATGTTTTTTTTTAAAGTTGTTTTGAAAGTGTAGTGATGTGTGGTTTTGAAAAAAATAGGCAAGTGTTTTTGTTTTGCAAGTTGGCAAGTAACCAAGAGCTATCTACCCTAAATTTCTCAAAGATCTTTGCTATGTTTTAACCCTTTTAACAATTTTGTTCCACCATTGTATTTGGTGGACAATCTTGTGTTAGGATGTGAACGGGACGGGCGCGGGTCATCGTTTAGACCATGATTGCAATGGTGCCAAGTATCTTTGGGCAATTTTTTCCTTTAAGGGACTTGATCATTTTTAGGCAACTTTTGAAAGCGTCATCGAGGGACTATGATCATTTGATTGTTTTGTTTTTGCCAAAGATACCTAACATGCAATATGGCCCATTATTGAAGGCAACAAGTGGAGTACCCTAGGGGTGCAAGTGTGATTAGTGTTGTCCGTTTTCATGCTTGTTTATCTTGAATTTAGGTCAAACTATTTTTGGTTAATTTTGCATACAAAACCCTAATTCTAACATGGCATAATTAGAAAGCTTTTAAAGTGCGGAATTTAAAGGTCTAAACTATTACAACACAATTTATGGGATGGGGGGTACAAATGTTCAAATGGGGATATTTTAGCAAGAAATTAAAACCTAAACTATTACATCCAAATTGAATTATACAAATTAATTAATTGCACAATATAAAATAAAATAAATATGCAAGATGCAAAAATGATTTTTATATGTATGTAAAAAAGTATTTATCTGTGTCAAATAAACAAAAATAAAATGAATTAATTTTTGGTATTTTTAGGTATTTAGGGCAAAACCCTAATTTTGTTAAACAAAATGTATTAATTATTTAATATATGCAATATTTATTAATTATGTACAAAAAATAAATAAAAGAAAGTATATTGTAAAAAAGTGATTTTTTGAGTTAAATATTAATAAAAATAAAAATGTATTATTTTTGTATTTTTAACCTAAATATACTAATAAATATATAAGTGTTTACATTATTTATTAAATATATGTTATATGTACAAAAATAAAATATTTAATATTATTAAAAAAAGTATATTTTTTATAAAATGTTTTCAAAGGTAAAATAAGATAAAAATCAGAAAATAAAAGTGTTTTGTATTATTTTTAGTTATTTTTTAAATAAAAGTATTTTTATGTTTATTTATGTACAAAGCTAAATGAAACAAAATGAATATCAAAAAAATGCAAAAAAGGTGAGAAAAATAATTTTAAAATAATTTTATGTTTAAATAAAAATATAGAACCAAAATCAAAAGGAAAAAATTAAAAATGATAAATAAAACTCAAAATGGGCCAGGGGGGTGCATGTGAAATGCAATGGTGTGAAAAGGAAAACATCTCAGGCCCAGCCCATGAAAGGTTGTCTTCAACCTTCAGACAAAAATGTTTGAAAAAACGCGCCTTTTCTTGCTTCAAACACAACTCCTGATTCCTGGACTTTTAGCACAAACTTATAACATGAAAGATGTCAAGCATCAAGCCACGATTCCATACATATAAAAAACTCAACTTAACTCTCAGAAATGAGAGAGAATTTCTCCATCCCTAATTCTTAACCTAAGTTTTTGTCAATGTTCAGGTCTTAAATTCTCTCAGCATATGCAATATAAATGGAAAGTGAGGATATGTATAGCTTCAGGGCCATGAGTAGAACATTTTTCATTCATAAACTTAAAGCTAACTCTTCCTAGATTGAGAGATAGAAGTCCATGAACTTACCTGTTCAGCTTGGATCGTGTCTGGCAATGGAGGCCCTTTCAAGGCAAGGTGAGGATTGGTACAGCTTGCTTGAAGTTCAGGGATGCTATTCCAACCTTTAGCTTGCTTTGAAACCAAGTGAATCAAGCTATGGCAATCAACCTGCAAAATAGAAAAAGTGAAAATGGTGAAGCTGGTTAGAGGCGTTACAGGTCGTGTCCAATGCTTGGGATAGCTTGTATATGTGGTATAGAGTGTGTATGAACTGGTTTCAGCAAGAATTCACGAGTGGATTGAATTATGGAAGTCCAACTGCAAAGGTGACTCTGTTTTCTGCAGTAGGATGGTGTTTTGAGGTTTGATGAGGTTTGGAAGGTGTTTTGGTCGTGCCTTAGCTCAGTGATGTTGTTTGGGATGTGTCTAACAACTTTGCTTAAGCTTCTCTTGGCAGAAAATGTGTGATGTCTTACAAAATGCTAGCTTTTTTCTATGTGAAGCAAGGAAATGTCAACTTGGTTTCTAGGCCAATACAATGCCTCTATCTATGCTGCACACTTGAGTCTTGATCAGTGGGATATGTCCATGCCTTTGTGCCTCAAAGATCTACATTGTACCTTATAGATTGCAAAATTGACATAAAGTAACACTTTACAAAAATGGATAATATGCTTTTTCTAATTAAGGCTTAATCTAACATGTATTGCCCAAATGAATGAAATAACAACTTGGCACAATGGTTTAGCATTGAATTTTTGAGTAAGAAAGGGATTAGAGGCCTGTAACCTAGCTTATGCATGCTGATTTCAAGAATGCCCAAGTTATGAACATGTAAATTGGCCATGAACAAAGTGAGTTTTGCCCATATTGCCAAATTCGATTCTCCCTAACCACAAGGTTGTTTGATGAGTTCTTGGACATTTTGGAAAGCTTGGAATGTGTACTACAATCAATATTTGTAATGAAAATTGAAATTCCAAGTGGAATCATGTGAAAAGTAGCCATGAAGTTAAGCAAAAATCCTGCCTAAAATAGGTCAAATTTTTTCTAAGTTAAGAATGTTTTGCACCCTTGTTCCAAAAATCATAACTTGAGCTACAAGCTTCTTTTGAAGAAACTTTGTGAAACAAAGTTGTAGATTTCGCAATGGAATACAACTTTAATGTTTTGACTTTTGTTTGAATCCAAATGCATCTTGGTGAAAAAATGGGACAAAGTTAGGAAAAAATTAGGGATTTTCATAACTTAGAAAAATTCTAAGTTATGAAAATTCTTCATTTCAAACCCTAATTTGTGATTTTTTTGATTTCTTGATGAACAAGTTTCATGATTTGACATGTTTTGATGAAAAATGAATCTTGACACTTGATTTTGACCAAGAAGTCAAAGTTTGACTTTTCAGTATACAGTCAAAAATTGATCAATTGACTGGAAAATTCATCTGTCAATCTTGTGCATTTGGGATCTTTTGAACTTGTTGAACATGTCAAGACAATTCCATGGGGTCCTTGAGTCCATATGTGAGCTTGGTTTGCCATTGGCTAGGTCAAACAGTCAAAAATTGCCTTTGTGCAGTCAAAACCCTAAAAATGACCATTTTGCCCTTTTGGTGATCTGATCAAATTTCTTGTGGAATTGTGATCCAAACTTGACCAGATGGTTCATATGAGTTCATAATGTTGATGTGGGTCAAAAAATCATGAGGTTTGACTGTCAATTGATCATAGTTGACTTTTTCCCTAATACAGCTGATTTCTAGGTCAATTATCCAATTGACTGGGCAAAGATTGGAATCAAGGCTTGAAACTTGGTATGGATAAACTTGGGAGTCCAACATGAAGCATGAAAGTCACTTTAGGCATTTTGGGTCAAAACATCTTTGTGCAAACACAAACCCTAATTTGGGTCAACAGTGCAAGAAGAAGTCTTAAGCAGAGGAAACCCTAGCTGGATCTTGAGCTCCAAGGGTCTTGTGGCGAGAAAATGTTGAGGAAATGGGAGGGTAAATTTTGGGGTACAACAGTTGCCCCTGTTCCATCTTCTTAGACCTGAAGAGTTAGATTGACAAGTTTGCCTTTCGCGACTCGAGGGTAAAAAGAGATTGGACACTAGAGTGCCCGGAAATTTGCACTCGCATGCTGGAGTATCAGCAATGTGATATCGGGAATGGGCTTATAGATGCCATTTGGAGAGATGGTGGATAGGGAGATGGGCTTATAGATGCCATCTGGAGACGTGACAGAACCTCATCGGGAATGGGCTTATAGTTGCCATTTGGAAGTGTTGATCGCATAAGAGATTCCTTAGCGAGAACTTGCGTACTTTGAGAAAGGAAGATGTTTCCTGGCTTGTTACAGGTGTTGATCTTCAAACTCTTCATGCAGATATGCCCTTGCTAGATACAGGTATCGAATCTACAATTGGTTGCTCACAGATGTGCCCTGGCTAGATACAAGAATTGAATCTGGAACTTCGAAAGGTTGTTTACAGACGTGCCCTGGCTGGATACAGGTATCAAATCTCTAAACTTGTTCATGCAGATGTGCCCTGGCTAGATACAGGTGTCGAATCCACAATCAAATATTCACAGATATGCCCTGGCTGGATACAGGAATTGAATCTAGAATTGTCGTCTACAGATATGCCCTGGTTGGATACAGGTATCGAATCTGGAATTTGCAAAAGGTTGGTAGAGATAGCTTTCCTGGCCGGATACAGGTGTAAACCTCTGCCCTGAGAAGGAAAGATAATTTCCTGGCCTGTTACAGGGGTTGATCTTCAAACTCTTCATGCAGATATGCCCTGGCTAGATACAGGTATCGAATCTACAATCAATCACTCACATATATGCCCTGGATAGATACAGGTATCGAATCTGGAATTGCGATGGTTGATAGTAATCATCTTTCGGATTGACCTTTTTCCTGAAGAGGCAAAACATCAGTTATATGCAATGTCATGATGTATGAGATGCACGATGTCATGATGCTCAAAATGAGATAGTGTTGTATGCACTTTATCATGTATGTAAGCAGAATGTATGAAATATGAAATGTCTATGAATGTATTTTTGTCTAGGAAAATAAATCCTTGACGACTGGCTGGGGAATCAAATCCTGGGCCGATGTTGAAGAGTATAGTTCTTAGTTTCCGCTGGGGAGGATGGTTGCAAGAATAAACCGGTAGGAGAAGATGACTCTGTTGGGGAACAAACTTGTCGGAGAAATTACTCTGAGGGGAAATACTGTGGGAAGAGATACTTCGCTGAGGTTTTGATGAGAGCTCCGTTGGGGATTTCAACGGTAGACTCTGCTGGGGATTCCAATGATAAGTTATGTCGGGGAACTTTGGTGAACTCCGCTGGGGATAGGAAGAACTTTGCCAAGGATGATCTTTCCGTGGTAATTAGCTGAGGATAACCCAGTTATAAGCTCTTGTGAGGAATAACTTTGAATAGAGTCCGGGAGAGACGACCGTACTCCGCAGGGGATAAGCTTCAAGACCTGCTGGGGATATGGATTCTACTTTCCTGGGGAAACTTTCAGACTGTACTGGGGTGTTGGTATTCCGCCGGGGAACAATCTTGTATTAAGACTGCCGGGGATGCTTGTTGAGGAATGTCTATACTCCGCTGGGGAATGTTGAGATCTTCTGGGGATACCCAACTTCCTTAGGGCTGACAGTAGACTAACTCTGCTTGGGGAGAGTATCACTGACCTGCTAGGGGAATATTGTGCCTTTTCAGGGCTGATGGGGGACCAACTCTGCCTGGGGAGAGTATTGTTGAATCTGGTCCTCCTCTGTGGGGAGTTGAGGTAACTTGGTTACGTTCTTTAGCTGAACTTACCTTGGTACCTTGGTGGACAGAGCAACTAAATTGCTTAGACAATTCTTTATTGCCCCTGTTTCTGATGTCACCTGTAATTAGTCCTTTGTTTCGCATGCAAATATTTATGATTAGCAATTAATGTCAAATGCATATATCAAAAAATGAACATTGGACGTTCTTTGCAAAACAAAACAGATAAAGGAAAAACGATGGGTAATTTGTCTGAAAAATTGAACTTGTATTGATTTTGAAATTTGCCTGCAAATAGGCGTTTTATGTACAGGAGGCTGACGTCCTAGTAAGAGAATGCCGCCGAGCAAAAATAGAGTTTATACAATTTTGTGGAAAGGAAACAAAACAGCTATGTGAAAAATAAATCCCACTGGGTTCCAATTCTGCTATCGCCTTTATGTCTTCAAGCGTCTCATCACTTTGCTGCTTAGTTGAAGATGAAGCCGATTGATTGATGCCGTCTGAGCCCGATAATTGATGCCGAATTCTGGATGCAATGTGATCCAATGAGACATAGTATTATGCTTTATCCCTAAATTTTGCCTGGACCGCCCTTTCGGGTTTTCAGTCCACCAGGATACCCATTTTTGCCCAAGCCGCCTTTTCAGGTTTTCGACTTATCGGGTGTACAGATTTTTTCATTTTCATCCCTTATTTTTGCCCAAACCCTTTTTGGTTCGCCGGGAAGCCCTTATTTTTGCCTAGGTGTGTCAACCTAGCGGGTCTTTAATCATGCGTAGTATCTTTTTACTATGTCTGCATTGGCGGGGTGAGGAAGGTCGTCACCATCCATGATGGTTAGAATCATGGCTCCTCCTAAGAAGATGTGTTTAACCACAAATGGCCCTTCGTACGTGGGGGTCCATTTGCCCCTGGGATCACTTTGAGGAAGAATGATGCGCTTGATTACCAGGTCTCCGACTTGATAGTCTTGTCGTTTGACCTTCTTGTTAAATGCCCTGATCATCTGTTTTTGATACGTCTGACCATGACAAATAGCAGTGAGTCTCTTTTCGTCAATTAGGTTTAATTGGTCAAGCCGAGTCTGGATCTAGTCATCTTTGCTCAAGTCTGCATCCTTCATTATCCGGAGAGAGGGTATCTGGACTTCAATAGGCAAGACTGCCTCCATGCCATAGACCAAGGAAAAGGGAGTTGCCCCTGTTGACGTCCGTGCTGAGGTACGGTACCCATGAAGAGCAAACGGTAACATTTCGTGCCAATCTTTGTAGGTCACTGTCATCTTCTGCACAATCTTCTTAATATTCTTATTTGCCGCTTCGACAGCCCCATTCATCTTCGGCCGGTAGGGAGAAGAGTTGTGGTGCTATATCTTGAATTTCTCGCAGAGCTCAGTGATCATCTTGTTGTTAAGATTGGTACCATTGTCCGCGATGATCCTCTCAGGTACACCGTATCGATAGATCAGGTTGTGCCGAATGAATCGTGCCACGACGCTCTTGGTTACAGTGGCGTAGGAAGCTGCTTCAACCCACTTCGTGAAGTAATCAATCGCTACCAAGATGAAGCGATGCCCGTTGGATGTCGTCGGTCTGATTTCTCCGATCATATCAATGCCCCACATTGCAAATGGCCAAGGGGCTGTCAAGACGTTTAGAGGAACCGGAGGAATTTGCACCTTATCAGCATAGATCTGGCATTTATGATAAGTTCGAGAATGCTGGTAACAGTCAGCTTCCATTGTGGACCAGAAATATCCTGCCCGAAGGATTTTCTTAGCCATGGTATGTCCACTGGAATGTGTTCCGAATGTACCTTCATGAAGTTCTGCCATGATCCTTTCTGCTTCAGTCTTATCCATACAACACAGTAAGGTTGAGTCATGGTTTCGCTTGTAGAGAATGCCATTGCTGAGGAAGAACTTTGCTGCGAACCTTCTCAGAAACTTCTTGTCGTTAACGGATGCACCCTCGGGGTATTCTTGAGCTTCCAAGTACCTCTTCACTTCATGATACCAGGGTTTTTCAATTACCTCCTCAGCCTCAAGATCACATCAATATGCAGGCTCGTCCAACTTCTAAATGATGATTCGGGGCGCCTCGTTGTCCCATTTGACTTTGAACATTGAAGACATCGTAGCTAACGCGTCCGCCAACTGATTCTCCTCTCTTGGGAAGTGTTCAAAAGTTATCTCTTCGAAGTGGGGAAGCAATGTCAACACATACTCCTTGTAAGGAATAAGATTTGGGTGTTTCGTATCCCACTCGCCTTTGACCTGGTTGATCACGAGAGCGGAATCTCCGAAGACACTCAGAAACTTGATCCTTAGGTCAATTGCAGCTTGAATACCCATGATACATGCCTCATACTCCGCCATGTTATTGGTGCAGTTGAAACATAACCGAGCGGTGAGTGGAGTATGAGTGCCTTTGGGGGATATGATCACAGCGCCGATACCATTACCTAAAGCGTTTGAGGCTTCGTCAAAATGCATAGACCATCGGGATCCTTCCTCAGGTCCTTCATCCGGTCCAGGTACTTCACAATCAGTTACTACCATGATATCTTCGTCTGGAAATTCAAAGTTCAACAACTGGTAATCGTCCACAGGTTGGTGTGCCAAATGGTCTGCCAATACACTTCCTTTGATTGCTTTTTGAGTCGTGTACTGGATGTCATATTCCGTCAAGATCATTTGCCATCTTGCTATTCTTCCAGACAGAGCAGGCTTTTCGAATATGTACTTGATTGGATCCATTTTTGAAATCAATAGAGTAGTGTGAGTCAACATATACTGTCTCAGCCGGCGAGCAGCCCATACCAGAGCGCAACAAGTTTTCTCGAGCAGTGAGTACCGAGTCTCACAGTCGGTAAACTTTTTGCTCAAGTAATAAATGGCGTGCTCTTTTCGGCCAGACTCGTCATGCTGCCCCAGCACACACCCCATTGAGTTGTCAAGTACTGTCAAGTATAGTATCAGAGGTCTCCCTTCAACCGGTGGCATAAGAATGGGTGGTTCTTGGAGATACTCTTTGATCTTTTCGAAAGCGGCCTGGCATTCATCATTCCAACGTACAACTTGATCTTTCTTCAGTAGCTTGAAGATTGGTTCACAGGTAGCAGTTAGATGTGAGATGAACCGGGAAATGTAGTTCAACCGTCCTAGAAAGCCTCTGACTTCTTTTTCTGTCTTGGGAGTTGGCATCTCTTGTATGGCTTTCACCTTTGCAGGATCTACTTGAATACCTTTGTCGCTTACAATGAAACCTAGTAGTTTTCCAGATCTCACCCCAAAGGTGCACTTGTTCAGGTTCAACCTCAGCTTGTACAACTTCAGACGGTCAAACAGCTTCCGTAAATGGTCAAGGTGTTCCTCCTCAGTTTGGGACCTTGCAATCATATCATCGACATACACTTCTATTTCATGATGGATCATATCATGAAATAAAGCAACTATGGCACGTTGGTAGGTTGCCCCAACATTTTTCAACCCAAATGGCATGACCTTGTAGCAAAAGGTGCCCCACTGAGTAACGAAAGTGGTCTTCTCCATATCTTCAGGAGCCATCTTGATCTGATTATAACCGGAGAATCCGTCCATGAAGGAGAAAACTTTATGCTGAGCAGTATTATCAACCAAAACATCGATATGAGGCAGAGGGAAATCATCCTTGGGGCTGGCCCTGTTCAAATCCCTGTAATCAACACACATTCAAACCTTACCATCTTTCTTCGACACTGGAACCACGTTGGCAACCCACTGAGGGTAAGAAGTCACTGCTAGAAACCCGGCATCAAATTGTTTCATAACCTCAGCTTTGATTTTCTCGGACATCTCTGGACGCATACGGCGGACCTTCTGTTTTATCGGAGGGCATTCTTCCTTGGTAGGCAGGTGATGAACCACAATGTCAGTATCCAACCCATGCATGTCTTTGTAAAACCAAGCAAAGATTTCCATGTAGTCATGCAGCATCTGAATCAACCGTTGTTTTACACCGAGCTCTAGATTGGCACCAATCTTGACTTCCTTTCTGTCTGTCTCAGTACCCAGATTTACCGTTTCCACTGGCTCTTCATGTGGCTGAATGGCCCTCTCTTCCTGGAGTAGCAGTCTTGCAAGTTCACCAGGCACTTCTCAATCATCTTCACCTTCGTCTTCGGCTAAGTTGATCGGATTTTCGAAGTCATAACTGGCGGTAGCAGAGTCGTTACCAGTGAGATCCAGAGTGGATTGGAACCTGTATAAGTGAGTGTGTGTAAATATAGCTGTTTTGCAATATATAATAAAGAAAGAAAAGGAGCGCAAGATTTGAAATGCAACAAACGTCCAATGTTTTGATTAATGATATATGAAAATGTCATACAAAAGCCCTCACAAATAGAGCCACAGTGCCCCGGGTAGGACACCGAGCTATAAAAGTTTCAACATATTGTTTGTTACAAATTGAAAACAAAAGAGTTCATTACTGAGTGACAAAAGTAATAGGTGTAAAGTCTTTGGCAGTCCAGTTGCTTGGTCCATTGTTGGTTGTTGGGTAGATCCAGCTGTCAAATTCTGATTCCTCCACGTCGTCCTCAATAGCATTCACTCCTGGATTGGTGATGAACACATGAGGTCTTCCAACTCTTGCTTTACGAACAGCCCTCTGAGCCTCTGCAGTGAAGCCCAAACCAAACTTGTCGGTCTTCGGAGTAAAGTCAGGAAGTCGGCCCCAGTTTGCGCACTCACCCTTCTCAATTACAGCCCCAGCATCCTTTAAGGAAGCCATCTTCAAAGGAGGGTCTTCACTCACAGTTTCAGCTGACGCCAGTGTCTGAGGCACTTCTTCAAAGTGTTGAAAGGGGGTCTCAATGAATTCCCCATCCATCTCTATGTACCGGAACGAGTTTAGGTGGTTGACCATATATTCTTCCCCCCTGAACTGTAACAATCTTTCCTCTAACCGGGTACTTAAGCTTTTGATGTAGTGTGGAGGTCACCGCTCCAGCCTTGTGGATCCATGGACGACCCAGCAAACACGAGTAGGATGGACAGATGTCCATCACATAGAAAGTAGAATAAAAAACTTGAGAACCAACCCTGATTGGAATGTCAACTTCGCCATGTACCGTCCTTTTCGAACCGTCAAAGGCTCGGACAACAATGTTACTGGGCTTGAGCTCCAGACCCTCACAATCCAATCTGTCTAGGGCCTTCTTGGGTAATACGTTCAATGAAGAACCGGTGTCTACCAACACATGGGCAAGAGTAGTGCCCCTGCATTCAATGGAGACATGCAAGGCGTCGTTATGGTTCTTTCCTTTTGCAGTCAGATCGGCGTCAGAAAAGCCCAACCCGTTATCAACAGTCAAGTTAGCCACACAATCAGTAAATTGATCAGCAGATGTTTCTTGTGGCACATGGGCCGTTTTCAGGAAGGAGATCAGGGCCTTGGCGTGGGCCTCTAAACATAATAACAGTGATAGTATAGAAATTTTTGATGGGGTGTGCCCCAACTGCTCAACAATATTGAAATCACTTTTCTTGATAATCTTGAGGATCTCCTCCATCTCTTGCTGGGAGGCTTCAACAGTGGTTGTCTTCGGCGCCTCCGTCAGGGCAGGCAAATCAGTAGCAATCCCCTTGCCCCGAGCGTCAGATGACTCGACAGCAGGGGTAGAAACAGGAACTTGATTAGGAAGTGGAACATGCACACTTGCGGGTGTGATGACAAGGGGTTTCTGAATAGCTGGTGGCGAAATATCTGGTGAAAACAGCCTACCACTACGAGTAATTTTGGCAGGCCCAGTGATGTTACTGACACCGGTACTTGTATCAAACTCTTGCTTTACTCCAAGCACATAAACATCTGCCCCATAGTGCCATGGGACAGCTTTGTCAGATGTATAAGGGAGAGGCCCTGGGACAGTAATGATGATAGGAGCAATCTTCTGAGCGGACATGATTTTGACAGGCTTCTTTGAAGGAGCCTTGAGAGGTTTGTTGAAAATAGTGACAATAGAAACTTATTCAGCGGGGACAGCAGGAACAACAATCTTCTCGAACAAGATTTCCTTGCTATCCATCAGGCTTTGGATACCTGATTTCAGCAAAGGACAACCAAAAGGCGAAACATCACATAGAAGGAAATCTTCACCACATCCCGGAAATAAACCGGCTAGCAACAAATTCCTTTTAACGGTCGATAACAGAGTAACAATCTCTTGCACAGAGGCTACATATCGGTCTTCTTCCACAGCATTTACTCCATGCTGGGGCATGGGAGCAGTCACAACATTGGGCCTTTCAGGCGCCTCAAACTGTATTTCCTTAGCATCAATAAGGTCTTGAACCTTATTCCTCAGAGCCCAACAATCGTCCGTAGTATGCCCGGGGCTATCAGAGTGATAAGCGCAACGGGCGTTGGGGTTGTACTTTGGAGAAGCTGTGTTCACTACCTTCGGAGCTTCTTTGAAGTTACCAGATTGGTTGACAGTAGCTGCGGCAGAATCTGAGACAGGGTCATACTAAGTCGGGTGTACTGCCTTTTGGGTCTCTCACCCCTTTGTTGATTATACTGCTGAGGAGCAACAACAGGCTTTTAAATTACCAATTCATTGACACCTTGGCAGCGTTCCGGCTTAACTTGTCTTCTAGGACCATAAACAGAACTGGCTTCCTCTTGAAAGGCTTCTTCTTAGTACTTGCGGCGACACCTTTTTGTATCTTCCCTGACTTGATACCAGCTTCTATTCTCTCACCAGTCAAGATCAAATCTGTAAACCCAGCAGAGGAATTACCAATCAGATGGTTAAAGAACGGACCAGACAAGGTCCCTAAGAACATGTCAACAAGTTCACGGTCAGTCAACGGTGGCTGCACCCTGCCAGCCAGGTCTCTCCACTTTTGCGCATATTCCTTGAATCCTTCGCCCGTCCCTAGTGACATACCCTGGAGTTGGGTACGCGTAGGAGCGAGGTCAGAATTGTACTGATATTGTTTATAAAATGCCGTAGCCAAGTCTTCCCAGTTTCGGATACTGGCTCCATCCAGCTGATAGAACCACTCGAGTTGAGCCCCAGAAAGGCTATCCTGAAAGAAATGGATCCAAAGGTTCTTGTCTGCAGTGTAAGGTTGGATCTTCCTTACATATGATCTGAGATGCATTTTCGGGCAGGACAGCCCGTCATACCTTAAAAAAACTGGCACTTTGAACTTCGGGGGGATCACAATTCCAGCAACTAATCCCAAGTCTTCGAAATCTAAGCCGGGAACTCTCTGCAGCTCCATAGCTGCCAACCTGTCTTCCAAGCCTTTGTACTTATCATCAGCGGGCGGGTATTGTTGATCAGAGTAGTCTTCGTCCTCTTCAGCCTCCTCTTCTTCAACTTCGGATTCGGAAGGTACCGCAGCCGCATTCCCTTTACTGGTTCCCTCTTCAAACGTAGGGGGGAATTCAAGGACTCTCCTGGCTTCACCCTCAAACCTTCTTCCTAGGGTAGCCACCCAAATTCTCTTCTTCTTCTTTTTTACTTGGTCTTTGTTCCCCAGCAGGGCCTTTAGATCCTCCTGACCCTTAGCCAAGGTCATCAGGAGTTGTTGAAACTGTGAGTTCTGAGACTGCAAGTCCTTGACCGTCTGTTCGAGATCCATCTTACTGAAATAAACAGCAGAAAGATAAGGAAACCTGGTGTGGAGACCTACTTATGCGTATGATGAATGATATGCTTATGTATGCAATGCATTCAAGGATTTAGCAAATTCAAAATTGTTGCAAACAAAAAGAACGCACGTCATATTAATAAGAAGAAATTTGTCAGTACATAAATGCCCCATGGGCCAAATATTACAAAAAAAAAACTTCTCAAGGTAAAAAGACGTTGCACATCCTCTTTGGTGCGATGTAGGTGTTGAGGGTCTCTTCCTCATGGAGTCGGCTGGTAAGCTCTAGAACCTTCTTCTCACTGGCGTAGAAGCTGGCTTCAAAAGTGTTCCGTTCCTCCTTGAGTTGGATCCAACTCTTCTGCATCTCCTCCCACGATGTAGGCATGTCAGGGTATAGGATGGTGTAGGGAACCTCTCCTTCCTTAACAGGCTCTTTAATCACAGGGAGAACATGAGGGTAAGGCATCACTAGACTCTGGGCTCGGGTTCGTACCCACTTGAGGTAAGGCTCAAGAGGGATGGAGTTCTTGTGCCCCAGTGTATTGTTGTCAACCTTGTTAGGCATCCTCCAAGCTCTGATGAATCTTTGGCGAAGTCCTTGCGCATCGTTGTCGAAGTCAAAAACTAGGTCAGGAATCAACATGTCGTGAGGGCCATCCCTCCGTGCATATCCAAATTGTCTCAAGGCTAGACAAGGGTTGTAGGTAATGCCTCCCCTAATGCCAAGTAATGGAACATTAGGGAACTCTCCACAACGATCGACGATGATGACATTTTCTCTGGACCGAGAACACCAATGTACATCAGAGTGAGTGAGGGTCATCAACCGTTATGACCACCTTAGGCCTTGGTCATTCTTCAAGACAGATTGTGGAAGGTGCGAAATAAACCACCTTGCAAGGAGAGGAGTACAACACATGAGAACACCCCTCTTTCTCATGGTTCGAGTGTAACATGAGTGAAGAATGTCTCCAAGCAATGTTGGTATTGGATTTCTGGATAAGAAGATTTTGACAGCATTGACATCTACAAGCTGGTCAGGATTTGGGAACAAAACCAACCCATAGATAAGAAGTGCCACAATTTCTTCAAAGGCTTGTAGTTCCAATGAATTCCAACACTCTTGTGCCTTCTCAAACAAGAATTTTGCCAAGAAGCCTTTGACACCGCTTATAGTTTCCCAATGCCCCTTGATGTCAGATGGCTGTAGGTGTAGTGCTTGAGCAACATCTTCAGGCTTTGGTTCCTTTTCCGTACTGTTGAAAGGTAGTTGATTAAGGATAGGAATTCTTAGGAGTTGAGAAAATTCCTCCAAAGTGGGCACCAACTGGTAGTCGGGGAAAGTGAAACAGTGGTGAAGAGGGTCAAAGAACTGGAACAACACCTTCATCATGTCTTCTTCAATGTTGGTGTTGACTAGGCTGAGCAGTCTACCATGTCTTTCACTAAAGGGAGAGCTTTCCGGAATTCTTGATGTGAGCTCCTTGAGTTGAGGAGGGATTCTCACAAGGTTGACTTGGATAGTTTTCCTGCGAGGAATTTCCATGACCTACAAAACAAGAACAAAGATGAAAATCTAAACCCTTGAATTGGTTAGTATATGCATATGATGCTTTATGATGTTCATGATGTATGCACAAACATATGTACAAGCAAATCACACAAAACCCTAGTTTCAGGCTTGCATGGGGTTTCATAGGTGAGTACCCTCTTGAGTGTAGTTGGCTTAAAAACCTGTCCTAAAAATAGTAACCGGGTTCTAAGGAGCTCAATATCACTGGATTGTTTTCATTGTTCATTGTTTTGGTTTAGCTACTTAACTAGCGACCAAAATATTCCAAGAAAACAACCCTCAATGAGTGTAGTATCGAGTATCTACCAACTTCGAACTGCACCAAAGCCGGTCATCTCACTACCCCTAATGAAAGGCCAAGATGGTCAAGTAAGGTTCTAGGTCATTAGTGCTTAGTGACATCACTCAGCGGCCCCGTACTCTCCTTGATTGAACTCAAGGATTACCGGTACTCACAAATATGTCGCACTAATATAGCTATTGCTTCAACTATGTCGGTATACCCCGCACAGTTTCCACAATGTATTGCTATCTATGAATGTTTCCCCAAATCCGGGTGTAGGATCGCAAACCCAAACAAGAGAGCCAAGATGTAAAGCAATCAAAACAAACAATTTAGTCATGCAAGAGGGTGATCTAAGCCCTAAGGTTACTCCACTTTAAAAGCTCTCCCCAGCAGAGTCGCCAGTTCTGTGATACGGTGGGAGAACTGACTTGAGATTTTGCGTTTGTTTTCGCAAATGTTTCGGTTGAGCAAGAGTCGCCACCAACTTTTTATTTTATCCTAAGGAAATGTTAAAAAGCACAGCAAAAACCTTTGAGATGTTTTCTTGGGTTCGGGGAGTAGATTATAGAAAGGGAAGGTATTAGCACCCTTTCTATCCATGGTTATCCATGGGCTCTTAGTTACTTGCTTAGATCATCTTGCCTTTATTTTCAATTGTTTGAAATGGTGCTTTGTGTGCGGGTTTAAAAAATGTTTTTGAAAAGAGGCCAATGTGGCGGCAACCTTTTTAATGATCCATGTTGGGATCTATACAAAGAGGTATGTCTTTTGAAAAGGTTTTCAATGTTTTTTTTTAAAGTTGTTTTGAAAGTGTAGTGATGTGTGGTTTTGAAAAAAATAGGCAAGTGTTTTTGTTTTGCAAGTTGGCAAGTAACCAAGAGCTATCTACCCTAAATTTCTCAAAGATCTTTGCTATGTTTTAACCCTTTTAACAATTTTGTTCCACCATTGTATTTGGTGGACAATCTTGTGTTAGGATGTGAACGGGACGGGCGCGGGTCATCGTTTAGACCATGATTGCAATGGTGCCAAGTATCTTTGGGCAATTTTTTCCTTTAAGGGACTTGATCATTTTTAGGCAACTTTTGAAAGCGTCATCGAGGGACTATGATCATTTGATTGTTTTGTTTTTGCCAAAGATACCTAACATGCAATATGGCCCATTATTGAAGGCAACAAGTGGAGTACCCTAGGGGTGCAAGTGTGATTAGTGTTGTCCGTTTTCATGCTTGTTTATTTTGAATTTAGGTCAAACTATTTTTGGTTAATTTTGCATACAAAACCCTAATTCTAACATGGCATAATTAGAAAGCTTTTAAAGTGCGGAATTTAAAGGTCTAAACTATTACAACACAATTTATGGGATGGGGGGTACAAATGTTCAAATGGGGATATTTTAGCAAGAAATTAAAACCTAAACTATTACATCCAAATTGAATTATACAAATTAATTAATTGCACAATATAAAATAAAATAAATATGCAAGATGCAAAAATGATTTTTATATGTATGTAAAAAAGTATTTATCATGTGTCAAATAAACAAAAATAAAATGAATTAATTTTTGGTATTTTTAGGTATTTAGGGCAAAACCCTAATTTTGTTAAACAAAATGTATTAATTATTTAATATATGCAATATTTATTAATTATGTACAAAAAATAAATAAAAGCAAGTATATTGTAAAAAAGTGATTTTTTGAGTTAAATATTAATAAAAATAAAAATGTATTATTTTTGTATTTTTAACCTAAATATACTAATAAATATATAAGTGTTTACATTATTTATTAAATATATGTTATATGTACAAAAATAAAATATTTAATATTATTAAAAAAGTATATTTTTTATAAAATGTTTTCAAAGGTAAAATAAGATAAAAATCAGAAAATAAAAGTGTTTTGTATTATTTTTAGTTATTTTTTAAATAAAAGTATTTTTATGTTTATTTATGTACAAAGCTAAATGAAACAACATGAATATCAAAAAAATGCAAAAAAGGTGAAAAAAATTATTTTAAAATAATTTTTTGTTTAAATAAAAACATAGAACCAAAATCAAAAGGAAAAAATTAAAAATGATAAATAAAACTCAAAATGGGCCAGGGGGGTGCATGTGAAATGCAATGGTGTGAAAAGGAAAACATCTCAGGCCCAACCCATGAAAGGTTGTCTTCAACCTTCAGACAAAAATGTTTGAAAAAACGCGCCTTTTCTTGCTTCAAACACAACTCCTGATTCCTGGACTTTTAGCACAAACTTATAACATGAAAGATGTCAAGCATCAAGCCACGATTCCATACATATAAAAAAACTCAACTTAACTCTCAGAAATGAGAGATAATTTCTCCATCCCTAATTCTTAACCTAAGTTTTTGTCAATGTTCAGGTCTTAAATTCTCTCAGCATATGCAATATAAATGGAAAGTGAGGATATGTATAGCTTCAGGGCCATGAGTAGAACATTTTTCATTCATAAACTTAAAGCTAACTCTTCCTAGATTGAGAGATAGAAGTCCATGAACTTACCTGTTCAACTTGGATCGTGTCTGGCAATGGAGGCCCTTTCAAGGCAAGGTGAGGATTGGTACATCTTGCTTGAAGTTCAGGGATGCTATTCCAACCTTTAGCTTGCTTTGAAACCAAGTGAATCAAGCTATGGCAATCAACCTGCAAAACAGAAAAAGTGAAAATGGTGAAGCTGGTTAGAGGTGTTATAGGTCGTGTCCAATGCTTGGGATAGCTTGTATATGTGGTATAGAGTGTGTATGATCTGGTTTCAGCAAGAATGCACGAGTGGATTGAGTTATGGAAGTCCAACTGCAGAGGTGACTCTGTTTTCTGCAGTAGGATGGTGTTTTGAGGTTTGATGAGGTTTGGAAGGTGTTTTGGTCGTGCCTTAGCTCAGTGATGTTGTTTGGGACTTGTCTAACAACTTTGCTTAAGCTTCTCTTGGCAGAAAATGTGTGATATCTTACAAAATGCTAGCTTTTTTCTATGTGAAGCAAGGAAATGTCAACTTGGTTTCTAGGCCAGTACAATGCCTCTATCTATGCTGCACACTTAAGTCTTGATCAGTGGGATATGTCCATGCCTTTGTGCCTCAAAGATCTGCATTGTACCTCATAGATTGCAAAATTGACATAAAGTAACACTTTACAAAAATGGATAATATGCTTTTTCTAATTAAGGCTTAATCTAACATGTATTGCCCAAATGAATGAAATAACAACTTGGCACAATGGTTTAGCATTGAATTTTTGAGTAAGAAAGGGATTAGAGGTCTGTAACCTAGCTTATGCATGCTGATTTCAAGAATGCCCAAGTTATGAACATGTAAATTGGCCATGAACAAAGTGAGTTTTGCCCATATTGCCAAATTCGATTCTCCCTAACCACATGGTTGTTTGATGAGTTCTTGGACATTTTGGAAAGCTTGGAATGTGTACTACAATCCATCTTTGTAATGAAAATTGAAATTACAAGTGGAAGCATGTGAAAAGTAGCCATGAAGTTAAGCAAAAATCCTGCCTAAAATAGGTCAAAATTTTTCTAAGTTAAGAATGTTTTGCACCCTTGTTCCAAAAATCATAACTTGAGCTACAAGCTTCTTTTGAAGAAACTTTGTGAAACAAAGTTGTAGATTTTGCAATGGAATACAACTTTAATGTTTTGACTTTTGTTTGAATCCAAATGCATCTTGGTAAAAAAATAGGACAAAGTTAGGAAAAAATTAGGGATTTTCATAACTTAGAAAAATTCTAAGTTATGAAAATTCTTCATTTCAAACCCTAATTTGTGATTTTTTTGATTTCTTGATGAACAAGTTTCATGATTTGACATGTTTTGATGAAAAATGAATCTTGACACTTGATTTTGACCAAGAAGTCAAAGTTTGACTTTTCAGTATACAGTCAAAAATTGATCAATTGACTGGAAAATTCATCTGTCAATCTTGTGCATTTGGGATCTTTTGAACTTGTTGAACATGTCAAGACAATTCCATGGGGTCCTTGAGTCCATATGTGAGCTTGGTTTTCCATTGGCTAGGTCAAACAGTCAAAAATTGCCTTTGTGCAGTCAAAACCCTAAAAATGACCATTTTGCCCTTTTGGTGATCTGATCAAATTTCTTATGGAATTATGATCCAAACTTGACCAAATGGTTCATATGAGTTCATAATCTTGGTGTGGGTCAAAAAATCATGAGGTTTGACTGTCAATTGATCATAGTTGACTTTTTCCCCAATACAACTGATTTCTAGGTCAACTGTCCAATTGACTGGGCAAAGATTGGAATCAAGGCTTGAAACCTGGTATGGATAAACTTGGGAGTCCAACATGAAGCATGAAAGTAACTTTAGGCATTTTGGGTCAAAACATCTTTGTGCAAACACAAACCCTAATTTGGGTCAACAGTGCAAGGAGAAGTCTTGAGCAGAGGAAACCCTAGCTGGATCTTGAGCTCCAAGGGTCTTGTGGTGAGAAAATGGTGAGGAAATGGGAGGGAAAATTTTGGGGTACAACACCAGCTCTCTTCGGAAAAATAGCTAGATGGAAAATGATTTTAACTGAATATGATATCCAGTACACTATACAAAAAGAAATCAAAGGAAGTGTGTTGGCGGATCATTTGGCCCATCAAGCTGTTGATGACTATCAATCCATGAAATTTGAATTCCTGGACGAGAATATCATGTTGATGACTGATTGTGAAAAGCCTGGACCGTATGAAGGACCTGAACAAGGATCCTGATGGACTATGGTTTTTGATGGAGCTTCCAATGCATTGGGTAACAGAATTGGTGAGGTGATCATTTCTCCTGAAGGTTGCCATACGCCTTTCATTGCTAGGCAGTGCATCAACTGTACAAACAACATGACCGAGTATGAAGCATGTATCTTGGGTCTAAAGGCTGCCATTGACTTAAGAATCAAATTTTTGAACGTGTACAAAGACTTAGCTCTGGTAATCAATCAAGTTAAAGGAGAGTGGGATACTAAACATCTAAATTTGATCCCATACAAAGAGCTTATGCTAACCTTGATCCCATACTTTGAAGAAGTCACTTTTGAACAATTTCAAAGGGTATAAAATTAGTTGGCAAATGCCTTAACAACTATGTCGTCTATGTTCAAGGTCAATTGGGACAACAGATCTCCTAGAATTACTATCGAAAGATTTGACGAACCTGTATACTATTATTAGATCAAAACTGATGAAGAGAAGCCATGGTAGCATGAAGTAAGAAGGTACCTTGAAGCACAAGAGTATCCTAAGGGAGCCTCAATCAATGACAAGAAATTCCTGCGAAGGTTCTCAGCCAAATTCTTCCTAAGCAATGAGATTATGTACAAACGCAACCGTGGAAGACATGCATGAAGGTATCTTTGAAACTCACTCTAGCGAGAACACTATGTCCAAGAAGATTCTGAGGGCTGCTTACTTTTGGTCAACTATGGAAACTAATTGCCACCATCACTCGAGGACTTTCCATAAGTGTCAAATCTATGCCGACAAGGTTCACGTGACTCAAATTAATTTGAATGTCATGACTGCTCCGTGGCCATTTTCAATGTGGGGCATTGAAATGATTGGAGATATCAAGCCCACTGCCTCTAATGGACACTGTTTCATCCTTGTTGGCATTGACTACTTCAGCAAATGGGTCGAAGCTGCTTCATTTGCCTCAGTCACTAAGAACGTTGTAGCCCGATTTATTAAGCATAACCTTATCTGCCGATACGACATCCCTGAAAGGATCATCACCGATAATGGAACCAAACTAAAAAATGCTATGATCACTAAACTCTGTACGTAGTTCAAAATCAAGCATCACAACTCTTCCCCCTACAGACCTAAGATGAATGGTGCAGTGGAAGTTGCCAATAAGAACATAAAGAATATTGTGAAAAAGATGGTGGTGACCTATAAATATTGGCATGAGATGCTACCATTTGCTCTTCATGGCTACCGTACTTCGACTCTAACATCAACTGGGGAAATCCCTTTCTCTTTAGTCTATGGCATGGAAGCTGTCTTGCCTGTTGAAGTGCAAATTCCTTCTCTGAGGATTATGAAAGAAGCGAGCTTAGGCAAAGATGAATGGATTCAGACAAGATTGGATCAATTGATTTTGATTGATGAGAAGAGATTGGTTGTTGTTAGTTATGGTCAAATGTATCAAAAGTGAATGATCAAGGCATTCAATAATAAGATCAAACCTCGAGTATACTAGGCTAGCGACTTGGTAATAAAGAGCATCATTTTAACACTAGGCGATCCCAGGGGCAAATGGACTCCCACTTACGAAGGGTCATTTATTATCAAGAAAGTATTCTCTAGCGATGCTATGATGCTAACCACTATGGACAATGAAGATTTCCCACACCCTGTGAATGTAGACATAGTCAAAAAATACTACGCATAAAGAATGACCCGCTAGGTTGACATACCTAGGCAAAATAAGGGCATCCCGACGAACCAAAAAGGTTTGGGCGAAAATTAGGGATATATACAAAAGATTGTACACCCGACAAGTCGAAAGCCTGAAAGGGCGACTTGGGAAAAATGGGTATCCTGGTGGACTGAAAACCCAAAAGGGCGGTCTAGGCAAAAGTTAAGGATAAAAAGCATACGACTATGTCCCATTGGATCACTACAGTCAGCTTTATCACCAAAATCAAAAGCTCAAACGACACGAGATCAATTCAATCAACTTCTTTTGACGACAAAGGATGATGTTCAAAGACATAGGGAAATAGCGGAGTTAGAACCCAATGAGATCACTTCCACATGGCTATACAATTTTTGTTTTCATTTTGTATTCTTTTCATTTTTCGATGACTTCCTCTTATTAGGATTTATGTCCGCCTATACAAAGATGCATGTTTTCAGGCAAATTTTCAATACAAATATACTTTGAAGTGTAAACTTTTTGTTTTTTCTGTTTTGAGTGCAAAAATGTCCAATGACTAAAATTGAATGAACATATGCATATGAACATGATTAACTGTTAACAAATGTACACACAAGAATAGTAATAAGCATTTACTCAAGGATTTAGGATATCCCCACCGAGTTACTTCAATAAAATTATTCCCACATAGTGAATTCATACTTTCTCCAGCCAGAGTGCCGATCAGTATATCTCCTGGAAATTCTCTCCCGAGTTTGGTTTTCCAAAGATGGGAAATAAACCCTACAAAAATTCTTCCTTAGATGAATACATTTCCCCAGTAAGGTCTTCAGGATACCTTCCTCGACAGGGTTTATTTCCCCAACGAACTACAATATCCCCAGCTTGAGTTTACTTCTCAATAGACAACACCCCTTATCCCCAACAGAGTTGATACTATCACTAAAAAGTTGCGATGAATCCTGGAACCAGACCAGATACCAGTTAACTTCATCTTCCCCAGACGATCAAAAGTCTTATCATCTCTTTTATCCCCAGTCAGGGCATATGAGAATTAAATTCCCTAGTAGGGCAATGGATAACCAAGGTTCCTAAAACTCTACTCCCCAAACAGAAGTTAACACTCCCTGCAGAGTTTCCTCAAACAACAAACAAGAATTCTAAGCGGAAACATTCTAAAAAAGGTTGAAGAGATACATACTCTTCATCTCCAGCAATATTCCTGGATTTAGCTTCCCAAAAACTCCCCAGCAGTTGTCAAGGATTTATTTTCTCAGACGAAGATACACTTCAAATGACATTTCACATTCATACATCATGACATGTGCATACAAAATGCATATAGCAAAATATCATTTATTTTGAGAAAATCATTACACAATGCATGCATCATGACATTACAATACAACTAATTCTTTACCTTTTCAGGAAAGATTAGTCACAAGATGAATACCACCAGCAACAAACATATTTATCTGTTGGTTCAGTTTAAATCAACCAATGATTTACCCTGATTCCATTCTGATAGACGCTTTCTCTGGTTCAGTTAAACCGCTCCGAAGATTTATACCGATTCTTTATCCAGTTAAAGAATATTCAAGACCTCAATTGGTTTGGTTTAAATCGACCAATGATTTATCCTGATTCCGTTCTAGTAGAGACTTACTCTGGTTCAATTAAATTGCTCCGAAGATTTATACTGATTCGTTATCCATCTAAATATTATTCAAGACCTCTACCGATTCAGTTTAAATCGACCAATGATTTATCCTGATTCCGTTCCAGTAGACACTTTCTCTGGTTCTGTTAAATCGCTTCGAAGATTTATACTGATTCATTATCCAATTAAAGATTATTCAAGACCTTTGCTGGTTCAGTTTAAATCGACCTATGATTTATCCTGATTCAGTTCCGGTAGACACTTTCTCTGATTCAGTTAAATCGCTCCGAAGATTTATAATGATTCGTTATCCAGTTAAAGATTATTCAAGATCTATGCTGGTTCAGTTTAAATCGACCAATGATTATCTTGATTCCATTCCGGTAGAAACTTTCTCTGGTTCAGTTAAATTTCTCTGAAGATTTATACTGATTCATTATCCAATTAAATATTATTCAATACCTCTGCTGGTTCAGTTTAAATCAACCAATGATTTATTCCTGATTCCGTTCTGGTAGACACTTTCTCTGGTTCAGTTAAATCGCTCAAAAGATTATACTGATTCGTTATCCAGTTAAAGATTATTCAAGACCTATGCTGGTTCAGTTTAAATCAACCAATGATTTATTCTGATTCCGTTCCGGTAGACACTTTCTCTGGTTCAGTTAAATAGCTCCGAAGATTTATACTGATTCATTATCCAGTTAAAGATTATTCAAGACCTCTGCTAGTTCAGTTTAAATTGACCAATGATTTATCCTGATTCAGTTCCGGTAGACACTTTCTCTAGTTTAGTTAAATCACTCCGAAGATTTATTCTGCTTCGTTATCCAGTTAAAGATTATTCAAGACCTATGCTGGTTCAGTTTAAATTGACCAATGATTTATCCTGATTCCGTTTCGGTAGACACTTTCTCTGGTTCAGCTAAGTCGCTCAGAAGATTTATAATGATTCGTTATCCAGTTAAAGATTATTCAATACCTCAGTTGGTTAAGTTTAAATCGACCAATGATTTATTTTTGATTCTGTTCCAGTAGACACTTTCTCTGGTTCAGTTAAATCACTCCGAAGATTTATATTAATTCTTTATCCAGTTGAAGATTACTTAAGACCTCTGCTCAGTTCAGTATAAATCGAATCAAAGATTTACTCTAATACTTCTTCCAATCAACAGTCACTATAAGCCCATCTCCAACAACATTCCATCACTTCCCAAATTGCATCTTTAAGCCCATTCTCGACACAATCAACCAACAACATTATTTCGTGCGAGTGCAAATTTCTGGGCACTCTAGTGTTCAATCGCTTTCCACCTTCAAGTTACGAATGACGGACCCACCAATCTAACTCTTCAGGTTTAATAAGATTGAACAGGGGAAGCTGTTGTACCCCAAAATTTTCCTTCTCTTTTCTCAAGAATTTTCTCACAAGATCTCTAAACGCTCAAGTTTACACAAGTGTTGACTAGGTCAAACCATCTCCTAAACACTGATGCCTTAAATTAGGGTTTTGATTTTCACAAGGATAATTGGACTTATAATGCCTCATATGACCATCATGGATCATTATAGACCTCCAAGAATATTCATGACAAGTTTCAAGTCTTAAATCACAAATTTGCTCAATCAATTGACCAGATGACTGAAAATCAACTGTATTGGATAAAACATCAACTATAGTCAACCTACAGTCAAACTTCATGATTTTTGGCCAACATCAACATTTTAAAGTCCTATTCATAATTTTATCAATTATTGATTACAATCCCTCAAGAAAAGCACTCAATTTACCAAAGGGGCAAAATGGTCAAAATTAGGGTTTTGACTGTAATTGACTGATCAATGACTTTTGGACCTAGTACATGACTTAATGGCTTGAGGCATGATCTCAAGGATTCAAATATAAAATGTTGACATAATTTCATGGCTCAAAACATTTCTCAAGATTATTGAATTGATAGTTGAAATTTGATCAACTGATGCACAAAAAGTCAAACTTTGACTTTTTGATCAAAATTCAATTTCAAAGATCATAATTCATCAAGATATTCAAAAATATAAAACTTAATCATAAAGAATCAATAAAGTCAAGAAAAGTCTATGAAAAGTTAAAGTTTTCAATACTTAGAAATTTTCTAAGTGTTTTATATACTTGATAATTTCACTACTTCATGACATTTTTTCAGCAAGATGCAAGATGATTCAAGGAAAAATTTCAACATGAAAGTTGTAGAAATTGATGAATTCTACAAACTTTTATTAGAGGGTTGATGTCCAAAAAATGCTTAGATTTGAAGATATAAGCCCATCAAATCATGACATATTTCATAAAACACTTAGTGAAAATTTTGGCAAGTTAGGCAGATTTTTTGTCCCAACTTCTTGGCCATTTTTCACATAGTTCCAATTGGATTTTGAAAAAGGGGAAAACATGTAAGTTGTAGAGGATGTTTCAAGATTTCCAAAATGTCCAAGAACTTGAAGATATCATTTTTGATCTAGGATATTCGAAGAGAAGAAGATGGCATCACAAACATGGATTATAGGTCATTTTTCATGAAGAACACATGATCCAATCTCATGCCATGCTTCATAATCTTGCTTTGCAGGCCTCTTAACTTGAAAATATCACCATAATTAAATGTTTACACAAACTTTTGATCTATGGTCCACTTGATCCAAGCATTGTCCAGTGCATCTTGCCATTTAAGGGAGAAAGGTACCATTTATATTCTTGAAAAGCAAGCTTTTTGAAAAAGTCCACTCCTTGATCCTCTAAATTGTTTCTTCTACATACACTCAATCTACAAAGTTATAAGCAACATGTTTAAAGTGTTTAACCACTATATGATCAAAGGTACAAGGCATTGAAAGTTGATTTTTTAAGAAAATCACATGTTGAGCTTAACATGTGATTTTGAATTCTGATCAACTTGAGCTTCTCCAACCTTTCCCTATAAATAGAGACACTATTTTACAACCAAAGCCATGAATTAACAAGCCCTCAAACACCCTCAATCTCTCCCAAGTCAGAATTGGCAAAAAATCATCATTTTTAAGCTTTTGAAACCTTAACTTCTAAATTCATCACTCTTACAACTATTGTCCAAACAAATCATCCAAACACTTTATATGTATCATATAGAAGCTATCCATACCCCTGTTTCCTCACTGTAACATCATTTTCATCATCCACCATTTTAAAAATCCACCATTGCAACTTGACTTGAGTAGACCAATCCAGACACTTTCAAGGCAAAATAAGAGTTGCAACATACTCACTAAGGTCCCAGGAAGCTAAAGCAATCATTATATTGCTTCTGGAAGTCGTGTAGAGGACATTGAATTTTTGCATCAAGAGGTAAGTTTTTCCAACTTTGAAATCTTGATACAAGCATCATTTGCACTTACTTTTAAAAGATAAAATGTAGATATCATGTCTATTAAGCTAACCTTATCCTTAAATTTAATTTTAATTATATGTGGGATGAGAATTTTAAAACTAATTTTTTTTGGACATTTAGGTTTTCATTTGGTGCCAATAAAAATTTGTGAAATTTTTTGAGTTATAGCATTATAAAATTATACCATTAGATTCCTTGAAAAATTCTAAGCAAGTTTCATTTTTACATTTTTGAATTTGGTTGGGAAATGAGGAAGTTAGAGTTTTTGAAAAATGGAAATTATTTGTTCCTGTTACTACTAATATGCTAGAGGAAGAAGAAGAAGGAAATTGAATTTTCAAATTTTCAAAATTGAATTCATATTATATTTAATAATTGTTCTTTTATCAGTAGATGTACCAACCACCCTAGTGGCAAGAAGCACACATTTCATATCACTTTCACCTTAAGAGCGCGAGTTTGAACCACAGTGACCCCCCCCCCCCCCCCCCCCTTTTGTTGCATATTTTGTGTTATTTTATGATTTCAGGAAGCAATGTTCTCATATAACGTCATGCAAGCATATTGTTGACAAGCAAACGTGCCTGGCCTAGTGGTAATTTTTTGAGCCATCAACTTTGATGTCCTGGGTTCAAGCCTTGGCAGGACCAAACTTAATTTTTATCACTTATTTGATAGGGGGAAGAATCACAAGCCCTAATGTGGTCTTGTTGTGATTGAATCAAAACGGTATGATGAATGGATCTTAGGGGAAAAAATTGGGGTACAACAATAAGATGTTATGAGCAAATAATCACACACAATCAAAGCACATAAGGCCTTAGGTTTAGGCTTGCATGGGGTTTATTGGTAAGTACCCTTTTGAAGTTAAGTTGGTCCAACCTGTCCTAAAAAGTAATTGGGTTCTAGGAGCCACAATATCACTGATCTTTTTTCATCAGGAATTGTTTTAGCTCAAGCATCTAAACTGCGGCCAAAATATTCCTAAAGTCCGATCTCAATGAGTGCAGTATCAAGTATCAACCAACTTCAGTCTGCACCAAAGTCAGCTACCTTACTACTTTCTAAAGGCAAAGTTGTTCAACTAAGGTTCTACGATCAGTTAATGCTTCATGACACCACACAACGTCCCCTTATTCTCCTTGACTGGACTCAAGTGACACCGGTACCAACAAATGTATCACACTAACATAGCCATCGCTTCAACCATTTCGGTATACCCCGCATAGTCCCCATGATCTATTGCTACTTACCTAATATGCCCCAAATCCAGGTATAGGTTTTTACAAGTAAAACCCAAGCATAACCCATAAATATAAATAAAATAAGTCAAACAAGTAAAGCAATAAATGTGAACTAATCTCTAAGGTAACTCCACTTTTAAGTTTAAATTCCCCAGCAGAGTCTCCAGTTCTATAATACGGTGGGAGAACTGACTTGGGTGTTTGCATTTTATCAGAATTGTTGTGGATAGCAAGAGTCGCCATCAAATTTTCTTTTATCCAATAAAGGAAAGGGTGAAAATAATAGGAAAGACCTTTTGAGAATTTTCTTGGGTTCGGGGGGGGGGGGGGGGGTAAGTTATGAAAAGGGAAGGTGTTAGCACCCTTTTCATCCGTAGTTATCTACGGGCTCTTAGTTGCTAGGTCACTTTGAAATGCTTGTTAAATGTGTTTCTGATTAGTCTTGAAAGTATTTTTGAAAAGTGCCTTCGTTTAGGCGAACTTTGTAATGTTTCTCGTTTTGGCGAAAACATTTACAAAGCGTTGACTTTTGCAAATATTTCATGAAGGTGTTGGTGTGTTTAAAAAGATGTTTGCTTTGAAATATTGATGAGCAAGCAACTACGAATGTTCTACCTACTCAAAATAAAGTCTTTGTTCTTTTCGTCCTCCTTTAGATAGTGTTATCTTGCCATTTGTTAGTAAGAAACCTTATCATTGGATGTGAAGGGACAGGCGTGGGTCGTCGTACAATCATAGAAGACAACATTGAAGGATACCTTAGACATTTTGTTGTAAGGGTCTAAGATATTTTATCGAAGGCGTCATCGAAGGGTCATCAAGGGACTACAATCTTATAATCGAGGGTTTTTGATAAAGTACCCCATGTTCGAGGGACATGATTGTTTATATCTGAGGAAACAAATGTGGGTTACCCTAGAGGTGCAAGTGTGCAAAGTGTTTTGTTTTCGAATATTTGTCTTGAATTAAGGTTGTCTATTATTGATTTTAAATCTTGCCATACAAACCCTAATTGCTAGCAATAATATGGAAAGCGATAAATTGCAGAATTTAGATGTCCTATGCTATTACAATACTTTGGGGGATGGGGGATACATATTTACCAATGGTTATGACAAGTAAAGATAAACCTTAATTACTATAACAAGGATTTGACAATTACATAATTTAATGTGAAATAATAAAGTGTACGAAAATGTAAAGATGAAGAAAAAGATTTATTTTTAGGGTTTTTGATGGAAAAGGTTTTGTAGTTCATTTAATTGAAAAGAAAACCTAGGTCTAAGTTAACTTTAAAAAGGAAACTAATTGTTTAGAAAAATGTTTTTGATGTTTCATTTAGAAAAAGGTTTTATGGTGTTAGGTCATCTCCAAGCAATGCAATATGTCCAAAATAACCTAAAAAATCTCAAAATCAAGAAATTTGGTGCTTGAGCTGACATGGGCCGTGTCAGTGGACACGAGAACCTGTGTCAGGACCTGTCCCTGGCTTGGCGCATGTTTTTTATGTCCATCTAAAATGACACGGGCCATTTCGTATGACACGGGCACCCATTTCAACCCCTGCCCTTCCTACTATGTGTGTTTCTGACTGACACGGGATGTGTCATGTGACACGGGCACCCGTTGTTAAGTTTTCTAACCAAGCTGAACTGACACGGGAGGTGTCATGTGACACAGGCACCCGTGTCAGCCCCTGGCCTGGCTTTTTGCTAAGTTATAGCTTTGATATGTCCTGTTGTATCCTTTTGAAAGCAAAAGCAAATGATTTATGGATAAAGATATTACAGTTTGAGAAAGTTTACCTCTTGAATTGAAAACTTTAGAACACTTATGGACGTTTCCGGGTGCGAAGTGGTGATTGATCGAGCTCCTTTGGACCTTCTTGAAGTTGTTCCAATCCTTACTTTATGCTGAAAGTTGCTGAATCACTCCAAGAAAGTAAACGGGTTCTAGGGAATCTCAATATCATTGATCTTTCTTCACCAGGCATTGTTTCAGCGCAAGCCTCTTTATTGGCGACTGAAATATCCCGAAAGTCCAATCTCAATGAGCATAGCATCGAGTATCAACCAGTCTTCAGCTCTACACCAAAGTAGGCTATCTCACTACTTCCTAATGGCCAAGTTGTTCAAATAAATGTTCTATGGTTAGTTAGTGCTTCATGACACCACACAACATCCTCGTATTCTCTTCGATTCAACAAAAGGGATACCGATACCAACAAATGTGTCACACTAACGTAGCCATTGTTTCAACCATACCGGTCTACACCGTACAGTCTCCATAATCTATTGCTACTTACCTAATAATGGTCACAGGTCTGGGTAGAGGATCTATACAAGAAACCCAAACATAGGCCCAAAAAATGTAAAGCAAACAAGTCAAACAAATGAAAGCATTTAAATGAGATCTAGTCTCTAAGGTAACCCAACTTTTAAGTTATTTCCCCAGTAGAGTCGCTAGTTCTGTCATACAACGGGAGAATTGACTTGGTGTTTTGTGTTTTATCGCAATTGTTACGGATAGAAAGAGTCTCCACCGAATTTTCTTTTATCCAATAAAGGAAAGCGTGAAAAGAACAGGAAAGACCTTTGGAGAATTTTCTTGAGTTCGGGGGGTAGGTTATGAAAAGGGAAGGTGTTAGCACCCTATTCATCCATAGTTATCTACGGGCTCTTAGTTGATAGCTCACTTTAAAAATGCTTTGTGAAATGTGTTTCTGTTTGTTTGAAAGTATTTTTGAAAAGTGTCTTTGTTTAGGCGAACTTTATAATGATTCTCGACTCTATAAGAATGTATACAAAGTGTTGACTTTTGAAAATATTTCATGGAAAGTGTTGGTGTGTTTGAAATATGTATTGAAATTTTTGTGAGCAAGCAACTACACACGTTCTACCTACTCAAAAAGTCTTTGTTCTTTTCCTCCTCCTTTATATAGTGTTATATTACCATTAGTTAGTAAGCAACATTATCATTGGATGTGAAGGGACAGGCGTGGGTCATTGTACAGTCATAGAAGGCAACATTGTAGGATAGCTTAGCAATTTTTTGTGAGGGTCTAATATCGTTTACCAAAGGCAACATCGAAGGTTCATCGAGGGACTATGATCTTTTAATCGAGGGTCTTTTGCTAAAATATCCCACGTTCGAGGGACATGACTGTTTATATCTGAGGCAACAAGTGTTGGTTACCCTAGAGGTGCATGTGTGCAAAGTGTGTTGTTTTCATTTAAATTGTCTTGAATTAGGGTTGTCTATTGTTTAGTTTTAAGTCTTTCCATACAAACCCTAATTACTAGCAATAATAAGGAAAGCGATAAATTGCGGAAATTAAATGTCCTACGCTATTACAATGCTTTAGGAATGGGGTGTACAAGTTTTTGAATGGGAGGAAGAAAGAAATAAAGAATTAATTACTATTACAAACCAATAATGATCCAAAAATAACAGCAAAAAGTCTCAAAATCAAGATTTTTGGTGTCTGGGCTGACACGGGCACTCATGTCAGGAGCAGTAATAATCCATGCATGTTTTTTTAGTCCCAACTGAGTTGACACGGGCCGTGTCCTATGACACGGGCACCCGTGTTAAGACCTTGTCCTGCCATTTTGTCAAGTTTTCAATCCCAGTTGGATTGACATGGGCAGTGTCCTATGACACGGACACCCGTGTCAAGACCTTGTCCTGCCATTTTGTCAAGTTTTCAATCCCAGTTGGATTGACATGGGCCGTGTTGTGTGACACGGGCACCCGTGTCAGCCCCCTGCCTTGCCTCTTGTCCTATTTTCTCCCTGACACGGACCGTGTCAGGTGACACGGTCGGCCGTGTCAGGCCTCCTGTAGCATTTTTCTGGAATTTTGAGTGGTTGCAACTCTTCTGCTCTGATTTGTCCTGTTTTGTTCTTTTGAAAAAAATAAAGTAAATGATGTATGGATGAAGATATCACAATTTGAGAAAACTTACCTCTTGAAGAAAATTCCGAAGCCTCTTCTAGTTGTTCCAAGTGCAACATTATGATTAATTAAGCTCCCTTATTCCTCACTAAAGCTACTCAAGTCCTTGCTTTATACTGAAAGTTGTTTGAACCTTCCCAACCAAGTCTACTTGTAATGCAATGTTTTTGAGTTTAGAAGATGGTGATAGTGATATTACATAAGTTTTTCTTGTGTTTGGATAACTTCTATATGATGTATGTGAAGTATTTGGATGATTTGTTTGGAAGGTACTTACAAGGTTTGAGAGATTTGAAAATTTGGACTTCAAAGCTCAGAAATGGAGGTTTTGCAGACAATTCTGGTTTTATTGCGAGTATGAGGGGTTTTTTGAGAGCTTTTCAACACAAAATAAACTTTCAGGCTTAGCTTTCAAATGGCCTCTCTATTTATAGAGAAGGTTTGAGAGGATGAGAGAGTTTGTTTCAAAAGCTGTGGAATTCTGGTTTGGTTGAGATGAAACAACCAAGTTATGTGAACTTTGGTGTTCCAATGCATGGTACAAAAGGGATCTGAAGTGGCTAGGAGTTTTTAGGAATTTTTATTCTTGCTTTGACATTGTGTATGTTTAGAAAATACAGTTGAGAGGCTCAAGCAGAGCTGACTTCGTATAAAGCATGCTTTATGTGAATGGCAATTGTGCCTTTGTGCCATAAATGGAATGATGCAATGGAAAATACTTGAATCACTTGGATAATGGTTCAATCAATTGTGTAAACATATGATTATGTATAGATTTTCAATTCAAAAGGCTTACAAAGTAAGATTATGCAGCATGGCATAAGGATTTTGTTATGTGCTCATCACAAAATGCCTTGTGTTTCAAGAATGGATGTCCAACTCCATGCCCTTGAATATCATAGATCAAGTATGATAAATTCATGCTCTTGGACATTTTAGAAAGCTTGAAACATTGCCTATAACCTTAATTTTACATCTTTGGCTAAATCATCTTGGTACTATGTGAAAAAATGTCAAGAAGTTGGGATAAAATCCTGACTAAACTTGTTGAAAATTTCACTAAGTATTTAGTGAAAATGTCATGACTTTATGGACTTATATCTCCAAATATAAGAATTTTTGACATCACTATAAAAATAAAATTTGTATAATTCATCAAGCTCTACAACTTTTATGTTGTAAGTTTTTCTTGAATCATCTTGCATCATAGTGAAAAAATGTCATGAAGTAGTGAATTCATTAAGGCCAAAACACACAATTTTTCTAAGTGTTGGAAGTTTTGACTTTTTGTTGACTCTTTTTGACTTTGTTGATTCTTGATGATCAAGCTTGATAATTTGGACTGGTTTAATGATTCTTGATTTTGAAGTTCAATGTTGACCAAAAAGTCAAAGTTTGATTTTTTGTGTGACTGTTGACTTTTCATCAGTTGATCCAAATTTCAACTATCAATCACTTGTATCTCTAGAGATGTACTGAACTATGAAATTATTTCAACATGTTGTATTTGAATCCTTGAGATTATGCTTCAAGACATTAGATCAAGTATTAGGTCAAAAGTCACTGATCAGTCAATTACAGTCAAAACCCTAATTTTGACCATTTTGCCCTTTTGGTAAATTGAGTGCTTTTGTTGAGGGATTGTGATAAATACTTGATCAAATGATGAATAGGACTTTAAAATGTTGATGTTGTACAAAAATCATGAAGTTTGACTATAGGTTACTATAGTTGACTTTTTACCCAATATAATTGATTTTCAGTCATCTGGTCAATTGATTGAGCAAATTTATGATTTAAGACTTCAAACTTGACATGAGTATTCTTTGAGGTTTATAATGATCCATGAAGGTCATTTGAGGCATTAGAAGTCCAATTATCCTTGTGAAAATCAAAACCCTAATTTGAGGCATTAGTGTTTAGGAGATGATTTGACCTAGTCAACACTTGTGCAAGCTTGAGTTATTAGAGATATTGTGTGAAATGTATTAAGGAAAGAGAGGGAAAATTTTGGGGTACAACAGCTTCCCTTGTTCAATCTTCTTAAACCTGAAGAGTTAGATTGGCGAGTCCGCCATTTGTGACTTGAAGGTGGAAGATGATTGAACACTAGAGTGTGCAAAAATTTACACTTGCTGATGCACGAAGTAATGTATTAGTTGATTGCATCGGAAATGGGTTTAAAGATGCAATTTGGAAAGTTGATAAAGAGTTGTCGGAAATGGGCTTATAGATGCCATCCACAGTAATTTTTGATAGATATGGGGAGAAGTATCAGAATAAATCTTTGGTCGATTTATACTGAAGCAATAGATGTCCTTCGCGTGTTTTTAACTGGAAAAAATAAATCTAACCAAAAGAGGTCTTTGATACGCCTATCTTTAACTAGAAGAAATAAATCTAACCAGAACAGGTCTTTGATTCTCCTGTCTTTAACTGGAAGAAATAAATCTAAACTAGAAGAGGTCTTTGATTCGCCTGTCTTTAACTGGAAGAAATAAATCTAACCAGAAAAGGTCTTTGATTCACCTGTCTTTAACTGGAAGAAATAAATCTAAACCAGAAGAGGTCTTTGATTCACCTTTCTTGAACTGGAAGAAATAAATCTAACTAGAAGAGGTCTTTGATTCACCTGTCTTTAACTGGAAGAAATAAATCTAACCAGAAAAGGTCTTTGATTCTCTTGTCTTTAACTGGAAGAAATAAATCTAACCAGAAGAGGTCTTTGATTCGCTTGTCTTTAACTGAAAAAAGAAAATATAACCAGAAGAGGTCTTTGATTTGCATGTCTTTAGCTGGAAGAAATAAATCTAACCAGAAGAGGTGTTTGATTCGCCTGTCTTTAACTAGAAGAAGTAAATCTAAACCAGAAGAGGTCTTTTGTTCGCCTGTCTTTAACTGGAAGAAGTAAATCTAAACCAGAAGAGCTATTTCGTTCGCCTATCTTTAACTGGAAGAAATAAATCTAACCATAAGAGGTCTTTTGTTCGCCTGTCTTTAACTGGAAGAAATAAATCTAATCAGAAGAGGTCTTTTGTTCGCCTGTCTTTAATTGGAAGAAATAAATCTAACCAGAAAAGGTCTTTGATTCTCCTGTCTTTAACTGGAAGAAATAAATCTAACTAGAAGAGGTCTTTGATTCGCTTGTCTTTAACTGAAAGAAGTAAACCTAACAAGAAAAGGTCTTTAATTCGCATGTCTTTAGCTGGAAGAAATAAATCAAACCAGAAGAGGTGTTTGATTCGCCTGTCTTTAACTAGAAGAAGTAAATCTAAACCAGAAGAGGTCTTTTGTTCGCCTGTATTTAACTAGAAGAAGTAAATCTAAACTAGAAGAGTTATTTTGTTCGCCTATCTTTAACTGGAAGAAATAAATCTAACCATAAGAGGTCTTTTGTTCGCCTGTCTTTAACTAGAAGAAATAAATCTAATCAGAAGAGATATTTTGTTCGCCTGTCTTTAACTGGAAGAAATAAATCTAACCAGAAGAGGTCCTTTGTTCGCCTGTCTTTAACTGGAAGAAATAAATCTAACCAGAAGAGGTCTTTAATTCTCTTGTCTTTAACTGGAAGAAATAAATCTAACCAGAAGAGGTCTTTCGTTCACCTGTCTTTAACTGGAAGAAATAAATCTAACCAGAAGAGGTCTTTGATTCGCATGTCTTTAACTGGAAGAAATAAATCTAACCAGAAGAGGTATTTTGTTTTCCTGTCTCTAACTGGAAGAAATAAATCTAACCAGAAGAGGTCTTTGATTCTCCTGTCTTTAACTAGAAGAAATAAATCTAACCAGAATAAGTCTTTCGTTCGCATGTCTTTAACTGGAAGAAATGAATCTAACCAGAAGAGGTCTTTGATCCGCCTATCTTTAACTGGAAGAAATAAATCTAACTAGAAGAGGTCTTTTGTTTTGCCTGTCTTTAACTGGAAGAAATAAATCTAACCAGAAGAGGTATTTTGAAGAAACTTGTTCATTATTGATGGAACTCATCTGTCGACTGATCTTTCCTGAAAAGGTAAAGAGTTAGTTGTATGCAATGGCCTGATGCATGCATTGCATAATGATGTTCTCAAAATAAATGAGATTGTGCTATATGTGTTTTGTATGCATATGTCGTGATATATAAATATGTAACGTTATTGAAATGTATCTTTGTCTGGGAAAATAAATTCCTAACTACAGTTGGGGAGTTTTTGGGAAGCTAAATCCCAGACTACTGCGGGAGATGAAGAATATGTGTATCTTCAACCTTGTTTAGAGTGCTTCCGCTGGGAAATCCTGTTTGCTATTTTGAGGAAGTTTTGCAGGGAATGTTGATTTATGCTTGAGGAGTAGAATTCAGGAACCTCAGTTGACCATTACTCTACTGGGAAATTCTTATATACCCTGACTGGGGATAAAAGAGATGGATAATCTTCCGACTTGTCTGGGAGGATAAAAGTTAACTGGTATCTGGTCGGGTTCTAGGCTTTGCAGTAACTTTCTTGGGATAATATCGACTCTACTGGGGAAAAGGAATTTTGTCAGTTGATATGTAGTAGTCTTAGGAATAAACTCGAGTTGGGGAGATTGTAGTCTATTGGGAAAATAAACCATGTTAAGGAAAGTATTCTTGTGACCTTACTGGGGAAATAAATTCTTCCGGGGAAGAACTTTTGCAAGGTTTCTTTTCCAGCTTTCGAAGACCAAATTTGGCTGGGGAATGTTAGAATAAATCCAAGCCTCGATTGTATTTGAGGATGTATTGAATGAGTATCAGAACGATATCCGTATTTGAACTGTATCGGGAAGAAAATCTGGAATGAGTGTCAGAATGAATAGTATTTAGATTGTATTTGTATTGTATCCGCAGGAGAATCTAGAATAAGTGTCAGAACAAATCTATATTTAGATTGTATTTAAACTATATCTAGGAAAATGCATTTGAATGAGTATAAGAATGAATCTGTATTTAGATTGTATTTGTATTGTATCTGTAATAGAATCTAGAATGAGTGTCAGAATGAATCTGTATTTAGATTGTATTTGAACTATATCCTGAAGAGAATGAGTGTTAGAATGAATCAGTGTGAAGATTGTATTTGAAGTGTATCTGCGAGAATGAGTGTCAGAATGAATTTGTGTGTAGATTGTATCTGGATTGTATCTGCGAGGAAATCTGGAATGAGTATCATAATGAATATGTATTTAGATTGTATCTGTACTGTATCTGGAAGAGAATGAGTGTCAGAATGAATCTGTGTGTAGATTATATTTGAATTGTATCTTCAAGAGAATCTAGAATGAGTATCAGAATGAATCTGTATTTAGATTGTATATGAACTGTATCTAGAAGATGATAAACTGTCGGTAATCTCAATCTATTTGGGAACTGGCATGATGTGTGTAATGTATTTGTGAAGTTTACTTTGTTGGGATAATCCATGGAAATGGCTTTATAGGAATTTGTGGGCAACTTGAACCTTATCTTATCTCCCAGAGTCTTTAGTAAACGCTTGATCAGAGTGACAAATCTCTTACTGACAGATGAGTGATAAGACAACGGGACATAGTCATACGCTTTAATCCCTAACTTTTTCCTGGACCGTCTTTTCATATTTTTAGTCCACCGGGATACCCTTTTTTGCCCAAGCCGCCTTTTTAGGTTTTCGACTTGTCGGGTGTACAATCTTTTGTATGTATATCCCTAATTTTTTCCCGAACCTTGTTGGTTTGTCGGGATGCCCTTACTTTTGCCTATGTATGTCAACCTAGCGGGTCTCTTTTCATGCGTAGTATTTTCCGACTATGCCCGTGTTCATAGGGTGTGGAGAGTTGTCATTGTCTATAATAGCAAGTGTTATAGAAATGCCAGGAAATGTTTGCTTGATTGCACATGACCCTTCATATGTTGGAGCCTGTTTGCCCCTAGGGTTAGTCTGGTGTACTTAATGTTTGAAGTTTTGATCAAATTTATGATAGTCTTGAACTTCCTAGGTATCTTTTCTAAGAACTATCATAGAAGGATCCAAAGACATGATACTGACACCATCTGATACTACCGGCACAAACAAGCAATTTGGTGGTACCGAATATCTTTTGATCAAGTTTTTGATAGTCTTCCTCGGCATTTTCTAAGAGCTGTCATGGAAGGATCCGAAGACATTATACTGACACCATCTGATACTACTGGTACAGACAAGCAATTTGGTGGTACCAAAAATCTTTTAATCAAGTCTCAGTATTTTTTAAGAACTGTCATGGAAGGATCCGAAGACATGATATTGACACCATCCGATACTACTGGCGCAGACAAGAAATTTGGTGGTACCAGAGAGTTTTCATAATGGATTTTACTAAAGCCCATGATCGATGTAACATTTCCCCCAAGTGATTCGGATGGAGATCTGCCATTGGCTATTCAGTATTTTTGAGAGATTCTTGGAATCTTGACTTGAATGCCCCAAATGTGTTGGACAATGATCATGTCATGCCCCTTGATTGTGTGAAATTTTTCATTGGAAGCATCTTTCCATTTGAAGTGATTATATTCATTGAGAGAATTTTTGATCATTGGATATTTGTCATGATAATTTCTCCATTGTCGAACAAATGGCCATATGCAAACAGTGGTATTCAAATAATGCAAAGTTTATGTAGGTCTTGAGAAAAGAAATAGAAAAATGCACTTTTAATAAGTACAATAAAATTTTGTAACAATATGAATTCAAACTCAGGATTTACAGTACGCTTTTACAGGAGTCAGGATACCTTTTGTAATAGTATGCTTTCTGTGATACGGTGGGAGAACTGACTTGAGGTTTTGCGTTCGTATTCGCACTTGTGCGGTCGAGCAAGAGTCGCCACCGACTTTTTATTTTATCCTAAAGGAAAGGTTTAAAAAAGCACAGCAAAAACCTTTTGAGATATTTCGTGGGTTCGGGGGGTAGATTATGAAAAGGGAAGGTATTAGCACCCTTTTCATCCATGGTTATCCATGGGCTCTTAGTTACTTGGTTTTTTAGATCACTTGCCTTGATTTTTGATTGCTTGAAAATAGTGTGTGTGTGAGTGCTTTTGAAAATGTTTTGGAAGAAGATGCCTTGTCTTAGGCTAACCTTGTAACAATTCTTTACTCGAATGTTTTACAAAGGCGTGTATCTTTTCGAAAAGATGTTTCAAAATGTTTTGAGGGTTTGTTTTGAAAGTTTCATGGATTGTGGTTTTTGAAAAGAAGGCAAGTGTTTTTGCAAGTTGATCTCAAGTAACTAAGAGTTTTGTCTACCCTATTGTACTCAAAGGTTTTGGTTATGTTTCAACCCTTTTTAACAATTTTGTTCCACCATTGAATTTGGTGGACAATCTTGCGTTTAGGAAGTTTATTCGGGACGGGCGCGGGTCATCGTATGGACCATGAATGCAATGGTGCCAAGTGTCTTTGGCAATTTGCTTTGAAGAGACTATGATCATTCCGTTTAGGCAACATTTTGAGAGACTTATGATCATTTGAAATTGTTTTGCTAAAGAAACTCGACGTGCAAGCATGGCCCATTTTGGAAGGCGACATGTGGGATTACCCTAGAGGGTGCAAGTGTGATTGTGTATTGATTGCATGTATTTGTCTTGTATTAGGTTATCTAGCGTTTGATTTTATGTACATACAAACCCTAGGTCTAACCATGGTATAATTGAAAGACTGTAAATTGCGGAAATGTAAAGTCTACGCTATTACAAATAGTATCCGGGAGTGGGGGTATAAATGTACAAACGGGGATGAGACTTATAGTATCCAATAAGTTACAACCAAATCGAATTTGCGATCAAATGTAAATATCGAATATACAAATATAAGATAAACAAATGTGTATAGGGCAATGCGAATGTATTTGTGTAAGTGTACATGTATATGAGTATGTGTTTATTTACAGGTGCGACAATGCGAAATTAATGTGTATTTAGGGGATTTGTTTTGACCTAAAGAATTGTTTGATGAATCTTTGATTTGTACAAAAGAAATGTGTTTTAATTGAATGTTCAAGTTCTAATTAAATTATGAAAATGATGTTTCAAGAAAAGAAAATATTTCTAGGTTTTCATTATGTAAAAAAAAGTATTTTTCATTTGTTATGTACAAAAATGTTTTAAGAAATTAGATTATGCAAAAATGTATATTTACCTAGTATGTACAAAATATATTTAGATTAAAAGAATGGAAAAAAAGTTTTCAATTTTAATTACATGGTGTAAAAAATGTATTTTTATTATTATATACAAAAAGTATTAAATGTCAAGAATTGAATTATGTATGTTTTAAAAAAAGTATTTTTTAATTGTTATGTACAAAAGTATTAAATTAGACATCTTTAGATGAGAAGTGTTTTTATATGTTTTAGTATTAATGCATTATTATAACAAATTTATTAAATTAGAAAAAACTATATGGTGTTTAAAAAACATTAAGTGTTTTAACTAAATAAATAAAAACAAGAATAGGTTAAATAATTTAATTGAAAAAGGGGAGTTGTTTTATATAAGAAGGTTAGGGCTTTTATTGGGCTTCAGAGAAAATTAAAAACGGGTCAGGCCCATTGCTTGAAATGATTTTTTAGGTTTTGAGATTTGTTTCAGTTGGGACAAAGCGTTAGGGTTTGAACTTGGAGTTGGAGATTGAGTTTTTGACATTTGAACTTATGCATTTTTTGGCATTTTGCATTCATGATTTAAATAAGATTCTTCCCTCTTTGTGAACCGGGAGAAATCCCGTGATTTGCAGAGAGGGTTAACTGATCCCAATCAGTGGCCCCTAGTGATGATTGCAAATTTTATCTGTCTTTTCAATTTAACTGCTTTTTGACTTTTCTCTTTTCTTTTTGCAGATGAATATTGGAACACCGGAGCGAAGGATAGCGGATGAAGACTTGAAGATTAGACAAATAATTAGGACAATCTTTTTATTTAAATTTAAATCAATGTAAAACTATTGTTTGTAATTAAATCATAAACAATAATTGTACAATTAATTTAATAATAAATAAAAACTTTTATTATCCAATTAATTCTGTTTTCTCTTTATTGTTTATTTATTATTTAAAACTCTTTGAATTAAAATAATTGAAAACTAAATTTCAATCACTTAATTTAGAATAATAAATAATTTAAATAAAACAATGTTTTAGTAATTGACCAATTAAATCTGTCCTTTCCAATATCCAAAGCAAAGCAGCAGTTAACCAAAATAAACTGATCAAGCGCATTCCCTTTTCACTGATTCTTTTGCCAAGCACTGTAATTCCAAACTGCATATTTCTTTTGACTGACTCAAACAAACCAACGTGAATTCAAACCAACTGCCTCTTTTGCTGATTAAATCAAAACAATGCGAATTTAACCTGAATCTCGGAATAAACGGCAAAGTGCTGTGGAATTTAAATCTTTCCGAGAATATGCCCATAAAACCTTAATTCCTGATTAAATGCCAACGAACATTTGCCTGATCAAAATTGAACCAAAATCAACCAAAACCCTAAGCCAACTGTTTGAGAAAATCCAAAGCCCTGAAAAAGCAGTGAAACCCTAATTTTTGTTTGACTGACGAGAAAAGTCCGTTTGTCCGATTCTTGAGTCAGTTTGAAAAATCAAGAAATGCTTGAAGTTGTTATCTTTTGTGAAAAAATGCGAGGGCAAATGTTGGGGTACAACAGTTGCCCCTGTTCAATCTTCTTGGACCTGAAGAGTTAGATTGGCAAGTTTGCCTTTCGTGACTTGAAGGTAAAAGAAGATTGGACACTAAAGTGCCCAGAAAATTTGCACTCGGCGACGTGATGGTAAAGGTGAATGGGCTTACAGATGCCATTTGGTGATGGGCTTAAAGATGCCATCTGTTGCGATAGAATTTTGTCGGGAGATGGGCTTAGAGATGCCATCTGAGAATGGGTTTAAAGATGCCATCTGGTGACTGCTGGTAGGAGGATGGGCTTATAGATGCCATCTGGACATGTTGAACTGTATGTCAAAAGTGAGTGGGCAAGTATCAGAAGGGCATCCATGTTTTGGAACATCTCTGAATTAGGAGATGGTTCAGATACTGGAAGTTTATTTGAGAAAGCAGTCATTTTTGCAACACTTTTCTGTTGTTGAGGATTTGTAACGACCTCTTTTACTGTCCCTCATTTTTACCTGACTGTTTTTGTCTTAAGATTACAGTCGGCGGGATGCCCCAGTTTTTCTTAAGTCTCCTTCATAGGTTTTTGATTCAGTGGACTTTCTTTTGAGAGATAATGACTGACTATTTTACGAGGAACTATCATCATCTTTTGATTCAGAAGGATGTTTGTGTATGAAGTGAAAGCTTGCAACCAAATGCGCATCTGAGAAACTACCCTTCCCCAGGTTATGATTAAAGGTTTCAATTTGTGCGAGAAAAAAACTCCTACTTCTCTAGCTCACAGGGGTTGACTAGGGATTATCTTCCTTATAACTCCACTATTTAGGATTTGAAACAACTCCTGTACATCATCAACAAGGTCTTGTTCAAAAGCAAACTGTAGATATTATGATATTAGTTTCGTCATACTCCCTCTAAAGGCTTATGGCTTGTAGTCGAGAGTTGAATGTCATACAAAAAAGGAGTAAAAGCATAATTTTAGTATAGTGAAAACGAATGGATTAACTCAAGACAAACATATGCAATGCATTAATGAGAACAACCAAAGTCTGACATAGAGACAAGTGTTTAAGCAAACAAAGAAATTACAACTAAAAAATTTGGATGAAGAAAATTTTCTCCGTCTAAACTTGTCACTTCAGATGGTGCGCCTTTGAGGGATGACATAAAAACTCAAGATGACCATCTTGTGTACATTCCAATGCTCCTTCTTCAATCAGGTCTTGAATCTTGTTTTTCAACGCCCAACAATGGTTAGTGTCGTGTCCACGACTGTTGGAATGGTACGCGTATCTTTCATTATGTTTGTAACAGGGAGAAGAAGTATTAGGTTTTTGAGGAGGTTCCTTCAATGTAACCAGCTTATCCTCCAACATATGATAAAATGCTTGATCCAAGGACATGTTGATCTCGGTCAATTGTCTTTTAGGCATATCTTGCTTACGTTGACTACCTTATCGTTATTGGCGAGGTCGTTGTTGAGCTCGCGGTGTAGTAGCAATTTTGAAAAGTCTAATCTCGACCAATCCAACTTCTTGTCTTATCGGGGACTGATTAATGACTTGATCCCTAATTCTAACCGTTTGTTCCATATGGTTGCATTCGCCTTGATGAAGTTTATTGATAAGGATTCTCAACTCTTCTTATCTCAAGCTAAGTTTTGGATAAGAGCCATTTGTCCCAGCATTTGGATTCTTATCGTTGCTATCTCAGCTTACAATTGTTTCAGCTGGTCATCCTTGTTGTCTTCAGGATTCTTCTTGGTCATGCTCTCAATGAGGAGGGCTTTCACTTCTCCTTTCCCCTTGGATAGGTTCAGGAACAATTCGTGAAGTTGATCATTTTGGGTCTGAAGATCTTGAACAGTTTGTTCGAGAGCCACTTTTTTACTGAAATAAATAGTAAGCGGATGAGAAAACCTGTATGGGGAAAACCTGTTATGACATGATGCATGTTATGTGAATGCGATGTTTTCAAGGATCTCGCGGGGTAAACACAAGAAAATGTCAAAAATTGAACTTTGATTACAGCTTTTATTGAAGAACTTTATATCGTTGAAATGTCCTTTTTCGAGAATCAAGCTCACCATGTCAAGTGGGTCATAGCCCTCGACTCAAATTATCGTGCTTTGGTCTTTGACAGAATTCGGTTAGAGGAAAATAAATCCTCTTTCCCCTTGTTAGACATTGGATTATGATAACCTGCACCACTGGCCCTTGAGATCCTTGAAATGGTCGGTGGAAATGATATGGTATGATGTCATGATGTGTATGCTATGCACCAAGCAAAAGTGTAAGGTGGTGACTACAAACAAGCCTTGCAAGAAATTCAAGTTTGGTTAGATATTGAATACAGACAAATCCTGCAAGGAGTTTAAGTTGTTAGATCATAAATTCAAACAAGTCACACAAGTAGCCTTAGGTCCAGGCTTGCATGGGGTTTTATAGGTAAGTACCCTCTTGAAGTTTAGTTGGCTCAACCTGTCCTAGAAAGTAAACGGGTTCTAGGGAATCTCAATATCATTGTTCTTTCTTCATCGGGAATTGTTTCAGCGTAAGCCTCTTTATTGGCGACCGAAATATCCTGAAAGTCCGATCTCAATGAGTGTAGCATTGAGTATCAACCAGTCTTTAACTTTACACCAAAGCCGGCTATTTCACTACTTCCTAATGGCCAAGTTGTTCAACTAAAGGTTCTATGGTCAGTTAGTGCTTCATGACACCATACAACGGCCCCGTATTCTCCTCGATTCAACACAAGGGATACCAGTACCAACAAATGTGTCACACTAACATAGCCATTATTTCAACCATATTAGTCTATGCCGTACAGTTTCCATAATATATTACTACTTACCTAATAATGTTCCCAGATCTGGGTAGAGGATCTATAAAAGAAACCCAAACATAGGCCCAAAAAATGTAAAGCAAACAAGTCAAACAAATGAAAGCATTTAAATATGATCTAGTCTCTAAGGTAACCCCATTTTAAAGTTATTTCCCCAGCAGAGTCACCAGTTCTGTCATACGGTGGGAGAACCGACATGGTGTTTTGCATTTTATCGCAATTGTTGTGGATAGCAAGAGTCGCCACCGACTTTTCTTTTATCCAATAAAGGAAAGGGTGAAAAGAAGATGAAAGACCTTTTGAGATTTTTCTTGAGTTCGGCGGGTAGGTTATGAAAAGGGAAGGTGTTAACACCCTTTTCATCTGTAGTTATCTATGGGCTCTTAGTTTCTAGCTCACTTTAAAAGTTCTTCAGGAAATGTGTTTGTGTTTGTTTGAAAGTATTTTTGAAAATTGCCTTTGTTTAGGCGAACTTTGTAATGATTCTTGTCTCTATAAGAATGTATACAAAGTGTTAACTTCTGAAAATATTTCATGAAAAGTGTTGGTGTGTTTGAAATATGTTTTGAAATGTTTGTGAGCAAGCAACTACGAACGTTCTACCTACTCAATTTTTTTTTTCTTTTCCTCCTCCTTTAGATAGTGTTATCTTGCCATTAGTTAGTAAGCAACTTTATCATTGGATGTGAAGGGATAGGTGTGAATCGTTGTACAGTCATAGAAGGAAATGTTGTATGATACCTTAGCAATTTATTGTGAGGGTCTAAGATCATTTATCGAAGTCAAAAACGAAGGGTCATCGAGGGACTACGATCTTTTAATCAAGGGTCTTTTTCTAAAATATTCCACGTTCGAGGGACATGACTGTTTATATCTGAGGAAACAAGTGTAGGTTACACTAGAGGTGCATGTGTGCAAAGTGTGTTGTTTTCATTTAAATTGTCTTGAATTATGGTTGTCTATTGTTTGATTTTAAGTCTTACCATACAAACTCTAATTACTAGCAATAATAAGGAAAGCGATAAATTGCAGAAATTAAATGTCCTACGCTATTACAACGCTTTGGGAATGGGGTGTACAAGTTTTTGAATGGGGGGAAGAAAGAAATAAAGCCCTAATTACTATTACAAACCAATAATGCTCCAAAAATAACAACAAAAAGTATCAAAGTCAAGATTTTTGGTGTTTGGGATGACACGAGCCGTATCCTGTGACACGAGCACCCGTGTCAAGAGTTTTAATAATCCCTGCATGTTTTTTTTCTGTCCCATCTGAGTTGACATGGGTCGTGTCATGTGACACGAGAACCCGTGTCAAGGCCCAGTCCTGCCATTTTATCAAGTTTTCAATCCCAGTTGGATTGACACGGGCCGTGTCATGTGACACGGGCATCCGTGTCAGCCCCTGCCTTGCCTTTTGTTATGTTTTCAATCCCAGTTGGATTGAGACGGGCCGTGTCTTGTGACACGGGAACCCGTGTCATCCCCCTGCCTTGCCTTTTGTCATATTTTCTCCCTGACACGGCCGACTGTGTCAGGCCTCCTGAAGGATTTTTTCTGGAATTTTGAGTGTTTGCAACTCTTCTGCTCTGATTTATCCTTTTTTGTTCTTTTGAAAACAAGAAAGTAAATGATGTATGGATGAGGATGTTACCGTTTTAGAAAACTTACCTCTTAAAGAAAAGTCTGAAGCCTATTGTAGATGTTCCAGGTGCAATATTATGATTGATTAAGCTCCCTTGTTTCTCACTAAATCTACTCCAGTCATTGCTTTGTGCTGAAAGTTGTTTGAACCTTCCCAACCAAGTCAACTTGTAATGCAATGTTTTTGAGTTTGGAAGATGGTGATAGTGATATTACAGAAGTTTCTCTTGTGTTTATATAACTTCTATATGATGTATGTGAAGTATTTGGATGATTTGTTTGGAAGATACTTACAAGGTTTGAGATATTTGAAGATTTGGACTTCAAATCTCAGAAATGGAGGTTTTGCAGACAATTCTGGTTTTTTGAGAGTATGAGGGGTTTTTTGGGAGCTTGTCAACATAAAAGAAACTTACGGGATTAGCTTGAAAATGGCCTCTCTATTTATAGAGAAGGTTTGAGAGGATAATAGATTTTGTTTCACAAGCTGTGGAATTCTTGTTTGGTTGAGATGAAACAACCAAGTTATGTGAAATTTGGTGTTCCAATGCATGGTACAAAAGGGATCTGAAGTGGCTAGGAGTTTTTAGGCATGTTACGTATTTCTTTGACATTGTGTGTATGCATAAAAAATAGTTGAGAGGCTCAAGGAGAGCTGACTTTGTATAAAGCATGCTTTTATGTGAATGGTAATGGTGCCTTTGTGTCATAAATAGAATGATGCAACGGACAATACTTGAATCACTTGGATAATGGTTTAATCAATTGTGTAAACATATGATTATGGATAGATTTGCAATTCAAAATTCCTGCTAAGCAAGATTATGCAGCATGGCATAAGGATTTTGTTATGTGTTCATCATAAAATGCCTTGTGTTTCAAGAATGGATGTCCAACTCCATGCCCTTTAATCTCCTAGCTCAAGCATGATAAATTCATGCTCTTGGACATTTTGGAAAGCTTGAAAAATGGTCTACAACCTTTATTTTTACCACTTTGGCTAAATCATCTTGGAACTATGTGAAAAAATGCCAAGAAGTTGGGATAAAATCCTGACTAAACTTGTTGAAAATTTCACTAAGTATTTAGTGAAAATGTCATGACTTTATGGACTTATATCTCCAAATATAAGCATTTTTTGACATCACCATAAAAAGTAAAGTTTTATAATTCATCAAGGTCTACAACTTTCATTTTGGAAGTTTTTCTTGAATCATTTTGCATCATAGTGAAAAATTGTCATGAAGTAGCGAATTCATTAAGGCCAAAACACTTAGAATTTTTGTAAGTGTTGGAAATTTTGACTTTTTGTTGACTTTTGTTGACTTTGTTGATTCTTTATGATCAAGCTTGATAATTTTGATTGGTTTAATGATTCTTGATTTTGAAGTTCAATGTTGACCAAAATGTCAAAGTTTGACTTTTTGTGTGACAGTTGACTTTTCATCAGTTGATCCAAATTTCAACTATCAATCACTTGTATCTTTGGAGATGCATTGAAGAATGAAATTAGGTCAACATGTTCTATTTGAATCATTGAGAGTATGCTTCAAGCCATTATATCATGTATTAGGTCAAAAGTCTTTGATCAGTCAATTATAGTCAAAACCCTAATTTTGACCATTTTGACCTTTTGGTAAATTGAGTGCTTTTCTTGAGGGATTGTGATCAATACTTGGTCAAATGCTGAATAGGACTTTAAAATGTTGATGTTATCCAAAATTCATGAAGTTTGAATGTAGGTTGACTATAGTTGACTTTTTACCCAATACAATTGATTTTCAGTCATCTGGTCAATTGACTGAGCAAATTTGTGATTCAAGACTTGAAACTTGACATGAGTATTCTTGGAGGTCTATAATGATCCATGAAGGTCATTTGAGGAATTAGAAGTCTAATTATCCTTGTTAAAATCAAAACCCTAATTTGAGGCATCAATGTTTAGGAGATGGTTTAACCTAGTCAACACTTTGCAAGCTTGAGTTATTGGAGATCTTGTGTGAAATGTCTTGAGAAAAGAGAGGGAAAATTTTGGGGTACAACACCTATTCTTCTGAAGTTTTTGTATTTCCTCTGTCTGTGCTTCTATAGCTGATGGACTCTTCTGGAGAGAAGAGATAATTCGACTTCTTCTGATGAGGATCCTCCAAAGCTTTCTTCTTCTGCCTGAAAGGATTTAGTTTCATATTTTTTTTAATTATATTTAAGAGCGAGAGACTTACCTTTCTTATGGGACTCATATTCTTCTAGTTCTATCTCGTGACTTCTCAAGGAGCTGATAAGTTCTTCAAGAGATATACTATTCAGATCTTTGACAAGCTTTAAAGCTTTGACCATGGGTCTCCATTTCTTTGGTAAGCTTCAGATGATTTTCTTTACATGATATGTTGTTGAGTACCCTTTGTCCAGAACTTTCAACCCAATAATCAGAATTTGAAACTTTGAGAACATTGTCTCAACTATTTCATCTTCTTCCATCTTGAAAGCTTCGCACTTCTGGATGAGTGCAAGAGCTTTGGTCTCTTTGACTTATGTTTTTCCTTCATGCATCAATCTCAGAGTGTCGAACATTTTTTAGAAGAATCTCTGTTTGTGATATTCTCATACTCGATGTATGAAATGACACTCAAGAGAATCGTTATGGCCTTGAGATGATTTTTGAACTCTTTCTTTTGTTGATCTGTCATTTTCTTTCTATCAATATTCTGACCGTTTTCATCATCAGGATGAATGTATCCATCAATCACCATATCCCAGAGATCAGTGTCATGAGCTAAAGAGAAACTTTTGATTCTATATTTCCAGTAATTGAAATTTTCACCGTCAAACATTGGGGTCTGCCGCTGATTTTTTCTTTATCATCATAGTTATCACTGTTGTTGTTCTGAACTGGTTCCATCATAGTGTTTTTCTTGCTAGGATATTTTTTTGACACGGTTAAATGTTAGCACCTAGAACTAGAAGATATTATACCAATTGAAGGATAAAAAAACACAAGAAATAGGGTTTGAATTGGGGTTTTCAAAAATAAAAACAGTATGACACATTTGGTTATCCTGGTTCGTTTAAACTCAAACTACTCCAGTCCATCCACCAAGGTGATTTCTCCTCTCTCAATCGAGGTCTTAATCCACTAATCAAAACTTTGATTACAATTTCACGAAGACAATTGTCAACATCTTCTTAAGATCAAACCACAACTTGGTTTCTCAAGGAATTACAATTTTTCTTACAGAAGTAATGTGCTTAACAAATGCTTCTAAAAAGCTATATTACAACTATGATGTTTACACAAGATTAAAACATAGTGATAATTCAAGATATAAAGAGAGAATTTGATTTCTATTGTTTGATATGTGCATGTGAGTTCTATTTTTATCAATCTTCATGGTCTCTTTATATAAAAGAAGTGAATTGAACCATTGGAGACATAAGAAACTATCTTTGGAAGGTTGATTATATGCTGAGTTAATGTTCTTTCTAAAAATGCAGATGTTGTTCCCAATCATGATTATTCAGCCGTTACTTTCTTGATCCTGTATTGATTGTCATTAATGTGATGTTGGGTCTTTAGTCTTTTCAGAGTTTCTTGAGCTTGACTGCATGTAATCAGAACTTTGAATGTGACAGACACGTTGAAGCTTATTTGTTCTTCAGAATTTCACTTATCAGAATATAGCTTGAGCTTAGGTGCTGAGTCTTAGAATTTTAGAATAGATGAGTGCGTTGAGACTTCCTTTGTTCTTCCAGGACTTCACTTATCAAAGTGTTGCTTCATCAGATTTTAGCTTGCAGCTTTGGTGCTTCATAAGTTATAGCATCATAAACTTCTTTTGTTCAGGCGTGTTACACGGATTGCTTCTAAGTCTGTACGCTTCATCTTATCAGAGCTTCAAAATACAATTCTCCCATCATCTTCTATGCTCTTTCATCGGATCTTCTTAGTGCAAATTGTTCGCCAACTTTTATACTTTTTTATCAGAACTTCTCTGCATATTTAAATAATTCATTAGAGAGCATAATTGTTCTTTATATATATATATATATATATATATATATATATATATATATATATATATATATATATATATATATATATATATATATATATATATATATATATATATATATATATATATATATATATATATATATATATATATATATATATATATATATATATATATATATATATATATATATATATATTTATTATCATCAAAACTATTATTAAGATGTAAAGTCAAACTATGTTCTAACAAATACTTCATAGATTTTCGTTATTTTATAAGTCTTCTTATTTTTTTAATCCAAAAATGAATTTGTACAAATCATTTTACTTTTTAATAAAAACTTTGTATTCCATAGTTAAAATGAAAACCCAAACATACTCTTAATGTTTTAGGTGGATCAATGTTATCAAAAAATGACAACTAATTTTAGAAATCACATTACTATAATTAAATATTTTGAAAGTAACATAATTATCTTAAATCAAGTCATAAAACATTTATTAATAAGAAAATATTTCTTAAATTCAATTCATAAATATAAAAAATATGAAAAACGTTAAACACAAGAAATATCTAATTAATTTAAATTTTCAATTACATAAGAACTAACTCATGAATGAAGTTGTTCAACTAGATCTAAGAGGATTATTTACTTATGTACTAGTTAAAAAGTATATGGTGGACGTGTTTTCCCCGTAAGGGTATGGAGGTTTATAGTCCCTTGTAGATATATTATACGTTTGGTGAGGGCTTGCTCACGGTGGCGAGTAGTCTTATACGATGATTTTTTAGGCTGTTTAAGGGACCCGCTCACGTAAGGTGTGAGATCTTGTAGGTGACTGACGCTGCTTGTTCGCAAACGGCCGATTAGATTGGTTTAATACCTTACGGGGGTTACGAGCGTAGTGATCTTTGAGTAGTGGAGAGTGTGTATGACTTAGAGTCCTTCTTTTATCCTTTTGAGGGGTAATGTATTTATAAAGGCCTCTATGATCTAGGGTTTTCTGGAAAAGGCCACCGCCCATGCTGTCAAATGGTAGACAATTGAATCCCTATTTTCAAGGGAGATATGGGGGTCAGCAACGACTCTGATTTTTTATTTATCCAAGACACATCTTATTCCACATTTTATTTTTCTCCATGGGTGAAGAAGACTTAAAGGTGATATGATATCTCCCTTCTGAAAACTTTATATCACCACCTTCTCCTAGAACAGTCCCAAAGCATCTCCCTAGACCAGAATTTTTGCAAATATAATACTACAACTTATAATAAGTACATGCATGTGTTAGCTGGAAATTTCGACTAAGGGTTTTTTAGTTAAACTCGAATATACTTCAGAATATTCCACTACTTTATTTATGTGAAGCCATAAAGGTTGAGATTCTAATTGAGTAAAATTCGTTGGAAAGGTTTACCAATTCGAATTATTGAATAAAGATTGTTATTCGAAATATGGCTAAGGTTTCAAACATTTTTCGACCGTCTTCAGAGATTGGCGCTCAGGATAAGAAGGAGATTCGAATTCAAATATTTTGATCTTATCCGAAAGGACGCGTGGAAGGCTCTGAGTTCGTCGAAGACATGCAAACAGAAACGTGACATTAATTCGTGTAGAAGACCGTTAGGGCCGAAGTAGTATAAATAGTGGCCTTAGTATTTCGATTAGAGGAGGTAAACATCTTTGTACAAATGACTCATAAATTACTCAAAGTACCAAGTGTTAAAGAGAAACGAGTTTATTGAGGATGTACGTATGATACACCCATTTAATATAAATGCATTTACTTTTTGTAGAATTTCCAGTAACCTTTACTTAAGTATTTTACCATTTCAAGTTTAGAAGTAATTTACTTTCACTTCATATACAAAACATGTTAAAATACAACAATCAAGTTAAAGGATTAATAAAGACACTCGTGTTCCGAGATCAATCTGATTGATCTCGCAAGTAACTGGATCCGTGAAAGGATTTGGAAGATCAGCGGTTGTTTACCAAAATTCGAGGGTAAACAAATTGGCACGCCCAGTGGGACCTGTGTCTTTATCCGTCTTAGTTTTAACTTGTTTATTGCATGAGATTGAGAACTGGAAAACTAGCCAACAATACAAATCCTAGACCAAAAGGACAACACATTAGGGAAATGGCTAACCCACCCACTAGTGATACGCAACAAGTTCACCCTCCTGTGGGAGGAAATACCAGCGCTTCAAATACAAATGAAGTGATGACGGCGAGTCAAGGGACTGTAATAATCCCTTCGACAACAAGTGCTGCAGTTATACCCCAAAATACAAACGCTTCAACTATATCGTCAAACACCCATAACGAACACACCATTGTGTCTATGGCCAATCAAAATCCACCATCAACACCCAAGCCTTTTATAGGTATGTCTAGAACTTTTCCACCAGGATTTACAATCCCAACATCAGATTCTATATATGGCATGCCAACTTCGATCATGATAGGATTTCAAAATAATACGTCGACATACACCCGTCCCGTAACATCTACTTTGTCACCATTGCAAGGATCATGGTCTGGGATAAACCATATGGCTAGAAACAATTCTCATCCAACCCAAATACCTGTTATCACCGCAAATACACAAGCAGTCATAAGGCAACAAATGGATGATAGCAACCACGAGATGTTGGGCGTATTGGCCCAACAGATGGGTATGATTTTAAACCCTTTAATTCAAAGAACTACACAAACTAACTTGTAAAATTCCCAAGCAAACCAACAAATGACAGCGCAAATAATGCATCTTGCAGATTTCTTTGGTGTGCCCGAAGAAGTAGTTCGACAGCCACCCCCACAACCCACATGGGTAAGGGAGAATTAAGGCATCATATTCCAAGAAGAGCCAACCATAAACCAGGCCCAACCTTTGATTCACCCTGAAGTCGAAGTCCAACAACCAATTCTAAGGGAGGAACCACCCAGACCCCAACAGGCTATCCCTAGGGAGGAACCAGGGAGAAGGGTAGTTTTGGTGAATCGAAACCAAGATGCTGATGAAATCCTTCAGGGTTGTCGATAGAATGATATGGTGGGAAACAATAACCTAGCAGCCTTAGTCGAAAGGATTATGGTACAAAATAGGGTAAACTTAGGCATGTGTAGACCAAATTATACATCCCCTTTGTCATAATATATTCAACAAACTGAATTGCCAAGGGGGTGGAAAGTACCCAAATTCACCAAGTTTTCTGGCGACACTAGCGAATCTACCATAGAACATATCGCCAGATACCTTACAGAGGCGGGAGATATAGCAAATAATGAAAATTTAAGGATTAAATACTTCCCTTCTTCGCTGACAAAAAATTCTTTTACTTGGTTCACCACCCTCGCGGCGAATTCCATCCATGATTGGACTCGTTTGGAGAGGCTGTTTCATGAACAATTTTATGTAGGACAAACCAAGATTAGTCTAAGCGAATTAGCAAATGTCACGCAAAAATTTAGTGATCCCATAGACGATTACCTCAATAGATTCCGTTTGTTGAAGGCAAAACGCTTCACACAAGTGCCAGAACACGAGTTGGTCAAAATGGCAGCAAGAGGTTTGGACTTTTCTATCGGGAAAAAGTTAGATCCCCATTATTTGAGGGATATGGTGCAATTGGCTAATAGGGTTCGATAAGTTGAGCGTTTGAAGATCGAAAAGGCTAGGGTGAAACAAAGTCATAGAAAATAAAGAGTGGCTTATATCGAAGCCTGCTCAGAAGAAAGAGAAGTCGAAGAGGATTTTTCAGAAGTCGAAGAGCACGAAATAGATCTTGTAGACTTGAAGCATGGACCACCGTACCCTTACAAAATGTTGACTTCTACGAATGGGAAAAATCCTGTCGAACCAGAAAGGAGCGATAAATTTCCAAGAAAATCTTATACGTTCGACATCACCAAGTGTGACGAAATTTTCGACTTACTAGTTAAAGATGGCCAGATGATAGTGCCCCCTGGTGCTAAAATTCCTCCGTTAGAACAACAGAAGAAAAGGGGTTTCTGTAAGTATCATAATTTCTTAGGCCACAAAACCTCACAATGCTTTCTTTTCAGGGATCTGATACAAAAAGCAATTCAGGATGAAAGGCTGAAGTTTGGGGGAAAACCCAAACCTCAAATGAGGATTGATGCTGACCCTATGCAGGTTGCTGAGACCAATTATGCTGAGCCCGCTGCCATCAACATGGTGGACATTGCTGGAATCGAAGGGTTGCAACCAGAACAGAACCAGGGGTCTGACAAAGCCTCAGAGCCAGGATTTGCTGATGATCTCATGGCGGAGAAGGAAACAAGCGCTACTGATGGTACAATGAAGAGTGCAATGAAGACCAGGACTATTGATGGTCTTAGGGTCAAGTTCGAAGGAATGAAACTTGCTGAGGGTCCGAAATTCAAAGTGAACATGGTGGACCTGAACCAACTCTCCCCAGAAATGGAGGAGATAGAAAATCAACTCAAAATGGAGAATGAAAAGATGAAGGCAGGCGACCAAAAGGTGAGTTTGGTGGATTACTTATTCCATTGCCACTCGAAGAACCCAAAGGGGCTTGTGTGCCCAAGGTGCAGCATCATGAATGATCAAGGAGCACCTGCTACCTACCAAAGGGTCTATCAAGATAAGGCCAAAAACAACTGGAAAAGGGAGAAGGAACTCTTACCTTACCCCCAGATGGGAGAGAGTCTCATGGGATTCTTAGTTCGTTGTCACAAAATGGGTTCAGAAGTTCTTATGTGCCCATGGTGCAGCATGCTATATGACAGAAGGACTGCTGAAGCCTACAAAAGGATTCCATACTCTCAGTGTTGGAACAATCAAAGCTGGAGTAGGGAACACTATGTCAATAATGCAAGAGGCATTCCCAAAAGGGCAGATAGCCCACACCCTGGGGCACACAAACAGGCAACATTTAAGCCCCCAACAAATATGCCAACGGGAAAATGGCTGAAAGCAGGACAAAACAGAACTGAGACCAAAGGAAAGTCAAAGTGGAGAAGCTTCGAAGAAGGTGGACATACTGCATGGGCCTTCAGGAGGCAGTTTCGCTCCAACAAGCAACAATCTCACGTGTCAGAGAACTACAAGGGGAAGAACCCCATGTCTAGGTCCCAATGGAGGTGACACCAAATAAATAAGAAATCCCAAAGGGAGCTTACAAACAAGGAAGTTGGTGAGTCAAGCACCAACCAAACTTCGACTGTCCCAGCAATGGAAAAGAAGTCCCCAACAAGGAGGAAACTTTTCTCTCCTACCAAGATGAAGGTCCCTGGCGAAGGGGACAACAACGAACTGGCCAACAATGGGCTAGTAGATGATGAAGATATGTCAACAGATAGCTTCAATTCTGATGGAGAATCTTCTTTGCAAATAAATTGCAATGTGGTTTTTGTCTTACCACATGAGTACGAACAGGTTACTGAGGTCGAAGACTCCGAAGAGGCTGACAAATTGGAAATGATAAAACACAAACCTGTATGTTACTATGTCATGAATAATGGTGTCGTTGAAGAGAAGAACGCCTTCTTTGAAAGGCCAGATACAGGTATGAAAAACCACCTTAAGCCTTTATTTATTAGGGCTAAAATTGGACAGGTGGGCATCAACAAAGTTATGGTGGATGGTGGGGCAGCAGCGAACATGATGCCTCAATTCCTATTGAAGAGGATTGGGATGTTCGACACCGACATCAAACCACACAACATGGTGCTGTCAAACTATGAAGGCAAAATAGGACAAACTCTAGGAGTGGTCCAAGTAGAATTAAATGTAGGTACCATAATAAGACCCACCATGTTCATGGTAATTGCAGCGAAGACAAATTACAATCTTCTTCTGGGCCGTGAGTGGATACATGGAATCGGGACAGTTCCATCCTCAATGCACCAAAGGGTGGCAATATGGAGAGATGATGGGATTATCGAAAACATAGAAGCATACCAAAGCTATTTCATGGCTGAGGTCAATCATGTCGATAGAAGGAATTTCGACAGGAACTTGGCCAACATTGGGCCATGCACTACAGAAGAAGGTGCATCAGTACCAAGTAATAATGCAATGTATTTCCTTACCCTTCATCCAACACATGGATTTTATTGGGACAAGGAAAACATGGGACCTGAAAAAGACGTGCTTGGAGTCCCAGCAATGCGGCCAACTGGATGGGAAAACGAAGACTATGTCCATGTCTGAGTCTTCTTACTTCAAGAAGATTTCGGCCTATTTGGATGAAAATAGGATGAAAACGGCTTTGGAAGCCGAAGTTAAAATTATGGCTGTTGAAGCCAAGGCTAAAGGGATTCACAACAACGGGCCAGGAATTTTCTTCAAACCTTCAAACCTGACAAAGACACACTTGTTGAAGGCAAAGACCAAAGGCTTGACGCCATCTATGACATGAGCCTTTGGGGTTCGAGAAGGATCCAGCGGCATCCAACACGAAGATGCTGGTGCAAGACCCTCTCGAGGAAGTGGATCTAGGAGATGGAACTCAAAAGAGGCCAACGTATGTGTTGTACCCCAAAATTTTCCCTCTCATTTTACTCAATACATACTCCCAGAGATCCTCAATTTGCTTAAGATTTCCCAAGAGTTGACCCGATAAACTCTCTCCTAAGGCAGTATACCTCAAATTAGGGTATCCCTTTTCATAAAGATGTGTGAACCACAAAGGACTCAAATGCTTCCCAAGGTCCTAATATGTTCCCAAGATCATCCATGTCAAGTTTCATGCCTTGCACAAAGAATATTTCTCAGTCAACTGCTCAAATGCTTGAGAATCGACTATATTAGGTCAAAAGTCAATTGTGGCCCACATATAGTCAAACCTCAAGATTTTTGGTCAACATCAACATTTTGAAGTGACTTCCATCATTTTATCAAGGTTTGATCATGATTCCTCAAGGAATTCTCCCAAATTCATCAAAACCCAAAAGTTGCTAAATTAGGGTTTCTCAGGAAAAGTCCACCAAACTTTGACCAAGCAAAACTTCTTCATAATTTATCAGAAATTTCCATCCAAGGCTCATTTTTAAGAGGATGCAATTCCTATAATTCATCTTCATCCCACAAGTTCAAAATATGCACTCATCAAAAGATATGAATTTTTACATTATACGTCCTTTTGAAAAGTCAACAAAAACACCTTTTGGGTCAAAGCTTCATACATGAACATGGAAGTTCCAATTGAGATGAAACTAAAAGGGTTGTTTAGGGGACATTCTAAGATTTCTAAAAAGTCCAAGAACACACTCCTAGGGTCAAAATTTAGAGAGTTGTGCATTGTAAAAGTTGGAAATTTTGGGAAAATTATCAAAAGTCAACATTGATCAAATTTGCATTTTTTTCCAAAGTGGCCCAGGTTTTCTTGTTTGAAACATGTTTCTAATAGGACCCACGACCCCTGAGCTTTTCCACCTATTATTTTATTATTTTTATCATTTATTTTGATTTTTTATTCATTTAAATCAAAATAAATGGTAAAATAAAAAAAGCAAATCAAATCTTGGGATTTTTGTGCACATTTGGATTCTATGTACATCTAGCATGATGATCAATTCGTGCAAGAATCATGAGGATTGGAAAAGATTGGATTGAAGCTTGTTTTGGAAATATATCATACATGAATCAAATCAAATCACATTTTCATTATTTCTCAAGATAAGATGCAATTTTATTGACCTAATTCGTTCTCTTATATGTATTGAACAATTCCAAATCATAAGAACAGGGGTTAGAGTCATGAAAAAAGGCAGAGCAAAGTCACAAAATTCAAAGAAAAGTGTGAGTTAGTTTTCACTCCATAGGCCATCTCAAGCCATCCTAGCTATCCCAATCCATTGCTGGACGTCCCAGGAAGTTGTCCCAATCGTTTGCAAGGCTTGAAACACCCAGAAACGTGCGCTACACCTCATACGGTTTGACATAATTTTCCAATTTGATTATCATAATTCTTGCATCATTAGCACTTTTGATTGTTATATTCGTGTTTGTCATCATGTTTGCAAGCTGACTGAACAATTTAATTGCATTTTTGAAGCCTTTACACGCATCTGCCATTGTTAGGGTTTCCACGTTTTTTTAGGGTTTCTTGATGCAGGAAAAGTTAGGCCATGAATGAGGTACCTGTTGGCTCCTAAATTCGACACCTTTGTTTCAATTGATGACAGCCATTAAAAGCTGAAAGATGCTTTCGACTGGCTAAGCCTGTCGAAGTGACCGTCGAAAGATGGCCAAATACTTAGAAGATTTCTTCCAAGGAAGGAGGCTGATTGCCTTCGACGTCGAAGGAGTTTTCGTCGAAGACGTCTCTTGACGAACGTGTTCGATGGTCCAGAGTGGAGCAGTTTGAAATTCAAAGCTTTGGAGGGAAAACGGTTTCCAGCAGTTACTACGTGCGAACGTGCAAGGATCTGGAGCGTCGAGCATGGAGAACGTGACAAGTGGCTTGATCTCGAAGCAGTGTAACTGCCCGACGGTTACTTGGAATGTTTTTGTATAAATAGGAGTAGACGTGTAGTTTCTCGCGTGTGTTCACAATAGATACATAGTCACTCATTTAGATTCAAGTACCCAGTGTGAGCGAACGAATTGTTGAGAAATGTATGTGTGAAACACCAATTTAATCAATTCAAGTCATTTACTTTTTCAGTATTTTACATGCTTTTCCCTTTAAGATTCCTGTCGAACCTTTACATTCCAGCCTTGTTTATTTTATCAAGCCTTTTCCTTTATGCAATTTACTTTAACCAATTTACTTAAAGCCTTATCCACATTAATTAAACTTCAAAATCAACCTATGTCCATAGGATCAATCTGATCGATCCTGCGAGTAACCAAATAAGTAACCATTTGGAGGATCAGCGGTTGTTTACCAAATCCCCAGGTAAACAAATTGGCACACCCGGTGGGACCGTGTGTTGATTGTTGAAAAATCTCATCTTTTCGAGTTGTATGTTATTGAGGAGTGGTAGAATATACACCAACGATAATAATACTGCCGGAAGAAGGGAAGAAATGGCGAATCCGCCAAACAACAATGAAATCCCACAAACGAGTGTGGGAGCAACGGTTAATATGACCGTGAGTGAAGCGACGAATGTTGGTTCGATGCCAGCAGTGTCAGTCACAACCACAGGGCCAACAACTTCGTTTGCAGGCCCCAGAATGACTTTGGGAACTCCCCCTCCAAGGGGAAATACTGGCCCAAGGCCAGTGGTTCCCCCAGGATTTATTCCATTCTATGGTATGCCAACTTCTGAATTGGCAAGCCTAACGAATGCTGCGTCCACTTATTCAGAACCTTTCGTGAGTGCCACTTCGCCACTCCAAGGCTCTGGAGTAGGCATGGCGAATAGAAATAGGACCCAACTCTTAGGAGGAACGGCCCAAGTAGCCCATGGCCTTACAAATGCCTCGACAGCAGTCTTGAGGCAACAGATGGACGAAAGCAACCATGATATGGTGCAAATGTTGGCACAAACTTTGAGTACAGTGCTAAATCCTCTAATACAAAATACTACTCAGTCGAATCAGCAAGTTACAGCGCAAATGACGCGTTTGGCTGACTTCTTTGGAGTACCCCCACCTATTCGACAGCCCCAAAGGGCGCAAATAAGAGGAAATCAGGGGATATTTGTAGAGGAAGAAACCATCATAAATCAGGCCCAACAGCCTGTAGAACAACCTGTCGAAGAACCTAGGGTAATAGCCCCAGAGGTTAGGTTAGTTAACAGAAACCAAAATGCTGACGAAGTGGTTCAGCAAGTTCAATACCAAAACATGGGGTTGGAAAACAATCTGGCAACCATGATCGAAAGGATCATGACTCAGAATGGAATGAACATGGGCTTTCGAAGGCCCAACTTTACATCTCCATTGTCAGAATATGTGTTACAAACTGACTTACCCCCTAGAACCAAAGTCCCCAAATTTACTAAGTTCTCTGGGGACACGACAGAATCCACTGTCGAACATGTGGCTAGGTATTTGATCGAAGCAGGAGACATTTCAAATAATGAAAACCTAAGAATCAAATACTTCCCAAGTTCCTTAACCAAGAACGCTTTTACTTGGTTCACAACTCTCCCCCCCAATTCGATCCACCATTGGACCCAATTGGAAAGATTGTTCCATGAACAATTCTATATGGGGCAAACCAAGATAAGCCTGAAAGAACTGGCGAGTGTTAAGAGGCGTTTCACTGAACCTATAGACGAATATCTAAATAGGTTTAGGTTGCTTAAGGCGAGATGTTTCACACAAGTGCCAGAACATGAGCTGGTCGAAATGGCCGCGGGAGGTTTAGACTATTCCATTAGGAAGAAGCTAGATACCCAGTACCTAAGAGACATGGCCCAACTGGCCGATAGAGTTCGACAAGTCGAACGCCTTAAAGCTGAAAAAGCTAAGGCAACAAAAACTCACAAGAGAGAGAGAATAGCTTACGTTGAGATGGATGACGAAGAGCTAGAATCCTTCGACGATACTTTAGCTGTCGAGGAAGGAGAAGTCGATTTAGCAGAACTGAAACAAGGGCCTCCATACTCTTGTAAACAGTTAGTCCCCTCAAATGGGAAAAATCCCATTGGTCCAGACAAGACCAATGATAGGTTCCCAAAAAAGACTTACAGTTTTGACATCACAAAATGTGATGAAATATTCGACTTGCTAGTTAAAGATGGCCAAATGATAGTACCCCCTGGGGTAAAAGTGCCTCCTCTTGATCAAAGAAAGAAGAGGGGTTTTTGCAAATATCATAATTTTCTGGGCCATAAAACTTCTCAATGTTTTCTTTTCAGGAATCTTGTCCAAGACGCTATTGAGGAAGGGAGATTAAAGTTTGCTGACAAATCCCCCATGGCTGTCGACTCCAACCCAATGAAGGCTGAAGCCCACTATGCAGAACCCTCTGAGGTGAACATGATAGAGGCTACCAAGATCCAGTCGAAGAAGCCAGGCATTAACATGGTCGAAGTCTCTAAGGACCACATCAACATGCCAATCTTTGGCAGTTTTTCTGGAAACTTATCCAGGAAGACAATTGAGGCTGTCCAGAAAGCGGTCGAAGACCCAAAGTCGAAGACTGCTGAAGTACAAAAAACTGGACCAAAGCCCAGTTCCCAATTGGCCACTGTACAAGGCCAGACGGAGACTGCTGAAGTACAAAAAACTGGACCAAAGCCCAGTTCCCAATTGGCCACTGTACAAGGCCAGACGGAGAAACTGGAAACACAAATGAAACAACTAACTCTTGCTACTAAGGATACCATGAACATCAACATGGTTGAACTTTCTGACCCTAAAGCTTCAGAAGAAGCCATAAGGCAAGAGCAGGCGAATAAAACGGCTTTCCCTAAGGAAAACGAAAACTTGGCAGATTTTTTACAAAGATGCCAGAAGAAAAAATCAGAGGTCATGCTATGTCCAAGATGTAGTTCCATCTTTGATAAAAAAGCTGCTGAGCACATACAAGGAGTGAGAGCAGCGAACAAGAGAAGGGAGAATTCTGACCTTCGACATGATCCCAGAAGGGGTTCTAATCAAGACAAGAGGCCTTCGACTTTTAGGCCTCCAACAAATGTACCAGTAGACACTTGGTACAAAACATCTGGCCGGAAAAGGCCAAGTGAAGAGAAATGGCATTCTTTCGAAGTGCCAAGAGGTTCCTCTTTAATCCAGAAGAAAGATCCTCAAGTTGCTGCACCCAAAGTTGCTCAAGTGTCCAGCAACTACAAGGGAAAAAATCCTATGTCGAGATCCCAATGGAGGAGGTATCAAAGAAGGCGAAAAGCTGAAAGAGAGGCCACCAACGAACCTAAGGCTGAAACTAGTTCGAATGTGCCTCAAAGGAAACAAAGAAAGCCTCTTGAGAGAGAACCAGTTACCAACAGGCTAGTTTGGCCTAACCAGAGCGAAGTCGAAGACGAAGATGATGCTGAGTCCGACGATACCCTGGACATAATGGTGAACGTTGTTTCAATGCTGCCTAGGGAATTCAATCGACAAGTAGAAGTCGAAACCAGTGACTGGGAGATGGAACAAGAAATGGCCAGACACAGGCCAGTGTGCTATTTTGTCATGAACAATGGCACTACAGAAGAACAAAATGGCTTCTTCGAGCCACCCACAGAGGCGATGAAGAATCACCTCAAACCTTTGTTCATAAGGGCCAAGCTCGAAGAGACCACTGTGAACAAGATATTGGTCGACTGTGGGGCCACTATCAATATTATCCCTCATTCGGTGCTAATAAAGATTGGCAAAAGGGATGAAGAAATAAAACCTCACAATATGGTCCTGTCCAACTATGAGGGAGGCATTGGGACCACCATGGGAGTGATCCAGCTCGACATAAAAGTTGGGTCGATCCTTCGACCAACAATGTTCATGGTCATTTCAGCCAAACCTAACTACAACCTTTTGTTAGGTCGTGAGTGGATACATGGTGTGGGTGCTGTGCCTTCATCGATGCATCAAAGACTGCTTCTATGGCGCCCAGATGGGTTGGTCGAAAACATAGAGGCTGATCAGAGTTACTACCTTGGCGAAGTAAACCACTTGGGTGTAACAGATTTCGACAAAAACTTGGCTCACATAGGGCCATGTCCAGCTCCTGATTTCGACATGGCGCCAGCGCCAAACACCTTTTGTTCCCTATACCTGCATCCTGAGCATGGTTTCCAATGGGACAGAGAGGATGTGTCCCACATAGAATTCAGTGGGCTAACTGGTATCCAACCAACTGGTTGGGGAAGTGAATTCAGTGATAATGACTGAGTCACAATCTCTGAAGCGAATTTCGGCCTATGTGGCTGAAACCAAGATGATAACGGCTCTCGAAGCCGAAGTAAAATATATGGCCACCAAGGCCAATGACCAAGCGCTACCTTCTGCAGGTCCTGGAAAAGATTTCGACCCAGAGCCACCAGATATAGGTCCTGGAAAAGATTTCGACCCAGAGCCACCAGATATAGGTCCTGGAAAAGATTTTGACCCAGAACCTCCTGACATCTCGACAGAAGGAATGCAGGAACAGAGGCTCGACGCGATCTATGACGATGAGCCTCTGGGCTTCGAAAAGGATCCCTTGGCGAACAACATTAAGATGTTAGCACAAGACCCTTTAGAAGAAATCAACTTAGGCGAAGGATCAGAGAATAGGCCAACCTACATTAGCGCCAAAATTGATCCAGAACTTAGGTTAGAAGTAATCCAATTGCTGAAAGAGTTTAAAGACTGTTTTGCATGGGATTATGACGAAATGCCTGGTCTCGACAGAGGATTGGTAGAACTTCAGTTGCCAATCAAACCTGGAAAGAAGCCAATCAAACAAAATCCAAGACGATTCGCTCCAGAAATTTTGTCGAAGATCAAAACGGAGGTCGAAAGACTTCTGAAATGCAAGTTCATTCGTGTTACAAGGTATGTCGAATGGATTGCCAATATAGTGCCAGTAATTAAGAAAAATGGCACATTAAGGGTGTGCATAGATTTCAGAGATCTGAATGCTGCCACCCCCAAAGATGAATATCCAATGCCTGTGGCGGAAATGCTAGTCGATTCTGCCGCTGGCTACGAATACCTGAGTATGCTCGATGGTTATTCAGGATATAATCAAATTTTCATTGCTGAAGAGGATGTGTCGAAAACAGCTTTTCGATGCCCTGGGGCCTTAGGCACTTACGAATGGGTAGTGATGCCTTTTGGCCTAAAGAACGCTGGGGCAACGTACCAGCGAGCAATGAATACTATCTTCCATGATTTTATTAACACGTTTATGCAAGTTTATATTGATGATATTGTTATAAAATCTGTTTCCAGGAAGAGTCACATTGACCACCTTCGACAATCATTCGAAAGAATGAGAGAACATGGTCTGAAGATGAACCCTTTGAAGTGTGCGTTCTGTGTAAAAGCTGGAGATTTCTTGGGTTTCGTTGTCCACAAGAAAGGGATCGAAATCAATCAGAACAAGACGAAGGCAATTTTGGAAGCGAAAGCGCCATCGAATAAGAAGGAATTGCAATCTCTCTTAGGCAAGATAAATTTCTTGAGAAGGTTTATATCTAACCTAAGTGGGAAAGCTCAGGCCTTTTCACCCTTACTTCGACTGAATAAGGAGGGGTTCGAATGGGGGCAAGAGCAACAAGAAGCCTTCGACAAAATCAAAGGGTACCTCACTAAGCCACCTATTTTGGTGCCTCCTTGTAGCAATAGGAGTATGAGATTGTACATAGCTGCATCTGATAAAACTCTGGGAAGTATGTTAGCCCAAGAGGATGAGAATGGAGTCGAAAGACCCATTTATTATCTCAGTCGAGTTTTGAATGATGCAGAAACTAGATATAGCGAAGTTGAAAAATTGTGTCTATGTCTGTATTTTTCTTGTACAAAGCTCAAACAATATATAAAACCAGTTGATGTTTATGTTTCGTCTCATTTTGATGTTTTCAAATATATGTTGTCGAAACCTATCTTGCATAGTCGAATTGGCAAGTGGGCATTAGCATTGACTGAATACTCCTTGACCTTTATGCCTCTTAAGGCAGTAAAAGGACAAGTGGTTGCAGACTTCATAGTCGACCACTCTATTCAAGTCGAGGATATTAACTATGTGGAGATAGAACCTTGGAAATTCTACTTCGATGGTTCCAGCCATAAAAATGGAACAGGAGTAGGAGTCCTGCTTATTTCTCCAGACAAAATTCCAACAACATTCAAGTACCAAATCGAAGGTTCTTGTTCGAACAACGAGGCTGAGTATGAAGCTCTAATTACTGGCCTTGAAATATTGTTGGAATTGGGGGCAACTCGAGTCGAAATAATGGGAGACTCAGAGTTAGTCATCAAGCAAGTCACAAAGGAGTATAAATGCATAAGAGAGAATCTCATTATGTACTTTGTGATTGCAAATCGTTTATTGAAACAATTTGAAAGTGTCAATATTCGACACATACCCAGAGTCGAAAATCAAATAGCCAATGACTTGGCACAGATTGCATCTGGGTATAAAATTTCAAAAACGAGATTACAAAGAGCAATCGAAGTTCGAGAGAAGATAAGAGCGACTTGTCTATCACCAACAGACTTGGAATCAACAAGGTTAGGATACGCTGATCACTCAAACTTCGAGATTTCGTTCATTGATAATTTATCAGACCAGGATTGGAGGAAACCCATTGTGGACTATCTTCAAAATCCAGGAGTTCCGACAGAACGAAAAATAAAATATAGGGCGTTGAGTTTTGTACTCATGGGTAATGAGTTATTCAAGAAGACGCCTGAAGGGGTGTTGCTGAAATGTTTAAGTGAAACTGAAGCATACATAGCCCTTTCGACTACGCATGCTGGGGCATGTGGGGCTCACCAAGCAGGCCATAAGATGAAATGGTTGTTGTTTCGACAAGGACTATATTGGCCCACTATGCTGAAAGATTGTGTTGAGTTCGCCAAAGGTTGTCAAGAGTGTCAAGTTCATACAGGCATCCAGCACGTACCAGCAAGCGAACTTCACTCGATAGTGAAGCCTTGGCCCTTTCGAGGATGGGCGTTGGATCTTATTGGAGAGATTCGACCAGCATCATCAAAGAGCCAGAAATACATATTGGTAGGCATTGATTATTTTACTAAGTGGATCGAAGCAGTCCCTTTAGTCAATGTAGACCAAGAAAATGTCATTGAATTCATTCAAAAGAACATTATTTTTAGGTATGGAATCCCTGAGACAATAACAACTGATCAAGGTTCAGTTTTCACTGGTCGAAAGATGCAGGAATTTGCTCAGGAAACAGGTTTCAAACTCCTAACATCCACGCCTTACTATGCACAGGCGAATGGTCAAGTCGAAGCAGCTAACAAAGTGGTAATTGGCTTGATAAAGAAACATGTTGGGAAGAAACCAAAGAATTGGCATAAGACGTTAGACCAGATTTTATGGGCTTGTCGAACGTCCCCAAAAGAAGCCACTGGTACAACACCATACAGGTTAACTTTTGGCCATGACGCAGTATTGCCAGCAGAAATTTGTCTTCAATCTGCAAGAGTTCAGAGGCATTATGATATTCCTTCTGAGGTTTATTGGAACATGATGTTAGATGAATTGGTGGATTTAGACGAAGAGAGATTACACGCTCTCGACTTACTCAGGCTTCAGAAGAAAAGAGTCGAAGACTCTTATAATAGAAAGGTAAAACCTAAGGTGTTTTTGCCTGAAGATTTAGTTTGGAAGGTAATTCTTCCCATGGATCGACGGGATCGAAGCATGGGGAAATGGTCACCCAAATGGGAAGGACCCTTCAGAGTTATCCAAACTTTTTCTGGTGGAGCCTATGAAGTCGAAGAGATAAGTGGTGATAAAAGACTCTTGAGAGTAAATGGTAAATATTTGAAAAAATACAAGCCTATACTTCAGGAGATAAAAATAAAATAATAAGCTAAATTAACCATAGAAATGCCAAAATGGAAATTTTTATTAATTTCTGCCAAAATGGCAATGGTTGTCGAAAGCGATTACAATAGATGGTTACAAAAGAGAATCAAAAAGAAAGAGAATTCTTCAGTCGAAGATACTTAGCATGCTGCAAATCCAACCTCTTCTTGCACCAAGATTTCTCTTGCTCCAGTTTGGCAATTTGAGCGTCGAGGCTTTGGGCCCTCTCAGCGAACTCCAGGCCTTGCTTAACCTCAGTCTGGCTCTCAGCGTCTGGGATGGTCGAAAGAATTTCCCCTTGGAGCACAGTGTTGGCGTTTATCTTCGCCTCTATTTCTGCAATTTGTGCTCGGAAGGAGACATTCTCTCGCTCAATAGCATCGAACCTTTCCTGTGCAGACGCTTTCTGTTTCGACAACTCGGCAATTCGAGAAGTCGAACTTGTGACGGCAGTCCATGCAGATAAGCTCCTGCCATGCAACGTTTCGAGCTGACTGTTGAAATTTCGTTGGCGCCGGTAATCCGCTGAGACTTGGTCAATCATAGAATGTAATTCCATGATTAAGTCAGAGATTTCTGGAGCTACAGCATCGAAATCAACAGCATTCAGAACCTCTTTCAAGCAAGATGGAGCAGTGGGGTCACCCTCTAAAGCCTTCATTAAATCTCTCTTGAAGAACTGGGCCTTGACCTTCGCCAATGCATCATCAAGAGGAGAAGTCTCAGTAGATTTCCCCGACAAAGTAGGAATTTCCTGACTGGTGTCGGAAGAACTCTTACTCTCAACGATTGCATTGAGGTAGCTGATAGGGTCGGTTCGCTTCAAGATTTCCAGGTCTTCTTTCGACCTATGCTTTGAGGAGGTGACCCTTGCCATAGCATTATCTTGGACTGGAGGCTGTTGAATGCTGAGTGCCTCGTTTGGTTGTTCTTCGACTCGAACTGAGGCGGTACTAGCGTCGACTCGTGGTTCTTCGTTAACTTCACCTTGGGGTCTTTCGCCAGCATCATTCTTTGGTTCTTCGCTGGCGTCATCCTGGTGTTCTTCGCCAGTACCACCTTCATGCTCTTCGTCGACAGCATCTTGACTCTCTTCGCCATTACCTTGGTCTCTTCCTTCAGGATTCTCTTCTGACGACAAGACCACCACAGGAACCGTTTTTGGCTGTGTTTCCTCTGCCATAGGTTCTTCAGTTGTCTTCTCCACTGTTTCAGCATTGGCCTCATGCTCAGTGTGGGCTTCGTCATTGCCTAAATCTTGCACCTGAGGCCTGCTAAGGTCAGCAGATTCCAGAGTTTCTGAAGTCCTTGGTGGGGAACTTCCAGTAGTTTCCTGAAAAAGAGGAAAAAGACAAATCTTCAGATGTCGAAAGAGATATAATCAAATACTGGTGTTTATGCCTAAGTTACAAGAAGGGTCCAATAGATTACCTGTGGATTGGCTTCAGCCCCAGGGCTGGAATTATCACTTTCGACAGGATTGTTAACTAGAGCGTTCAGTTCCTCCTCAGTTGGTTCTTCGATGACCACTGCAGGTGGCCTAGGCTTTCTTGCACCAACCTTTATTCTGACGGTTCGACCTTCAGGAGCTGGAGTAGGAACAGAAGCGTCCTTCGTTAACTTTCTCCTCTTTAAGGGAGTAGGAGGGGCGTCGCTGTCGTCGTCACTCCCCGATTCGATCACCAAGGCTGCCCTTTTCTTGGGCGAAGGGGCCTATAAAACCAATAGGAATTCGATTGAATAATTACGTCAAAAATAAAAAATCGAAAGCCAGATTGCAAATGAAGAAAATCTGGTTACCGATGCAGGAGGCCTCATCGAAGAGCCTTCCCCCTGTTGGTTGCCTGTTGTCTTCGCCGGCGCCATAGTCTTCGCCGGCGGTGGAGGTTTGGTCGAAGGGACTCCTCCTTGTGGGCCTCCTGGAGCCTTCTTGACCAAAGGTTTTCGAACAACTGAAAGCGAAAAGGAAAGTTAACAAGCTAACAGTCGAAGAGAAAGATAAAAAGTAATGTGAGAGTATGAACTTACATTTCTTTACTTTGTCAAATACGAGGACAAAAGACTTCTGCAACTCTGCTGTGAAGTCCCTCTCGTCGAAGAAGTACTCAGCGTAATAGCTTCTCCACCATTCTTCAAAAGATGGCGAACAAAGGAAGTTAAGCTGGTAGTTGAACAGCGAGAGGATGGTTCGACCAGCATATCTTCCAATATGCTTGGTAGCAGCGTCTTCTGTATAGTCGTTGCAGAAGTACAACATTGACTTCTCTTTTTGGAAAATGGGAGAAGGCAGGGTTTGGATGATACCAAACTGGCGAGATACCAGGTTTGGTTGATAGGCCAGCAGACTCAGATGAGTCTTAGAACTTTTAAATCGAAGAGGCATAATCCTTGGAGTAAGGAATGCCTCCCACAGTATGGTGTGCTCATCAACATTGGGACCACTCGACTCCTTGGGATGTGGCCTTGTGAACCAAGCTGGCCCCACCTTTCGCTGAGCGAATGGAGCCATAGTCGAAACAAATTCCTTCCTTCGAGCGAACATCAGCACGAAGTTAGTGAAGGTTTGTTGGAACTCTAGCCCATCTTCCGCAGGCGTCAGTAGAGCCAGCCTAATTCCTTCGATCCGTCTGTTAGCTATCGCTGAGGCTTGTTCATTTATCGGAGTCTTCTTGGGTAAGAAAGACTCGAAAGTGGCGTTAAGCCACAGTTGAAGTAACCAGAAAGGCCCAGCGAGTAGCAGACTGTTCCTATCTTCGATATGCTTCAAAAGAGTAACCCCATTGCTGATGGAGTCATAAAGACTGGCCAGAATCAGTTCTGCCAGACAGATGTTCTGACGGTGATGCAGTTGGGTGGCCAGAGTGACCATCTTTTTGGTCACTTGCAGGGACTTCGAACAGAACACGAAGCGAGTTAGCCATAAGGCTAGAAACGCTATGTGTTCAACGTCGGACACTGTGTCTGTCGACTTGTCATGAAAGTGGTTGATAAAGGTGGTGAATGTTGGCTTCGTCTCAGAAAAGCCAATTTGGTCCTCCGACATCTCTTCCGGGTCGAAGTAATCTCCGGTTGGTCGAAGGCCAGTGATGGCTGCTACGTCGAAGAGTGTGGGAGTTAACATCCCACATGGGAGGTGAAAGGTGAAGTGAGAGTTATCCCAGAACAGCATCGAAGCTATAAGCATCTCTGGGGAGTAGTTTAAACCTGTCTTCGACAGCATTATTAGGTCAAAGATGCCCATCTCCTTCCAGACTGGAGTTTGATGTTTTTCCAGCTTTGTTAGCCAAGCAACGTAGTCCTGGGTGAGATTAGGGCAAGACCTAAAAACTCTAACACTTCTGTTGAAGAAACGAAGGTCGATCTTCTCGTGTGTGGGGTCTTCGTTATCTTCTGGATCCTTTTTAGCACAAGCTACTGGCTTGAGCTTCTCGACAATGGGAAAGTAGCTCTTGATCTTCAGAGCTTCAGAGATGCTGGGGTTCATGGGTCCAGCCATTGCGAAGATTTGGTTGGAGTATCCAACCGGAATCATCAAGTGACGCGAGTAAGCGTCGCGGACGGAGATATCAGATGGTTCAGGGACCCTTCGTTTCCCTGTAGCGTTCACTACCGGAGCGGTTACAAAAACCTTGGGCCTAGCAATTTGTTCAGTTGGTGCGTTAGTCTTGGGGGCAGTTGAAGCAGAAGCCATTGTTGAGGATGAAGATGAAGTTGGAAAGGGAAGAGTTTTTCTGTAAAGAGAAACAAGTTTGCAAGAAAGCAAGGGAGTTTGAGAGATTGTTTGCGTGAAAAGTCCCACAATGGGATATTCACTACTATTTATAGTAGTGGGAGAAATTCCCAATAACGAGGGCATTAAATGTCATTTAATGCTGCAGGGAGTAGTGGGACGCGTGGCAGCATCCTGTTGTTTTGGCCGTTTCTGCAGAAACAGAGAGACGCAGCGTGCGTCCTCGTTTTTTGAATTTGTCATAATGACAAATTATGAAGTGATGTTTTGGTTCTGCACGCCGTACTGACAGTGACGTCCTAGGATCAAATCAATGATGGTTTCTTGGGATTGCCAATAGTTGGTAAAAAGCAACAAAAAGTGCACAAGTTAACTTGTGACTCAGCGTGGACAAGCAGGTGTCGAATGGCGTTTTCAAAGAATGCCTTTTTCTTTTCAAGAGTCGAAATAAGGCATTATTGGGGGGCAATTTGTTGGCTCCTAAATTCGACACCTTTGTTTCAATTGATGACAGCCATTAAAAGCTGAAAGATGCTTTCGACTGGCTAAGCCTGTCGAAGTGACCGTCGAAAGATGGCCAAATACTTAGAAGATTTCTTCCAAGGAAGGAGGCTGATTGCCTTCGACGTCGAAGGAGTTTTCGTCGAAGACGTCTCTTGACGAACGTGTTCGATGGTCCAGAGTGGAGCAGTTTGAAATTCAAAGCTTTGGAGGGAAAACGGTTTCCAGCAGTTACTACGTGCGAACGTGCAAGGATCTGGAGCGTCGAGCATGGAGAACGTGACAAGTGGCTTGATCTCGAAGCAGTGTAACTGCCCGACGGTTACTTGGAATGTTTTTGTATAAATAGGAGTAGACGTGTAGTTTCTCGCGTGTGTTCACAATAGATACATAGTCACTCATTTAGATTCAAGTACCCAGTGTGAGCGAACGAATTGTTGAGAAATGTATGTGTGAAACACCAATTTAATCAATTCAAGTCATTTACTTTTTCAGTATTTTACATGCTTTTCCCTTTAAGATTCCTGTCGAACCTTTACATTCCAGCCTTGTTTATTTTATCAAGCCTTTTCCTTTATGCAATTTACTTTAACCAATTTACTTAAAGCCTTATCCACATTAATTAAACTTCAAAATCAACCTATGTCCATAGGATCAATCTGATCGATCCTGCGAGTAACCAAATAAGTAACCATTTGGAGGATCAGCGGTTGTTTACCAAATCCCCAGGTAAACAGTACCATGATGCTCGTGAGGCCAAGACGAGTTGATTGGTACCATCACAATCAATTTATCATACTCGTATGAGATTTTTGAGTTTCACAGGGTTGTAGCCATAGACTTGTGTTTGTAGGTAAAAGTTCATAAACCTAAGACGACGGTTCCAGGAAGAAGAAGGTGTGTGTCAGCCAACCATTCATCCGTTTGAATCTCGCGCGCTTTGGAATCAACTCTTTTGTTTTTCTTATATTATGTTTTATTATTATTGTAGTAACAACTAACAATCATAGCTCAGCTGACAGCGTGGAATTGGATTTAAGCGTGAGGACCTGGGTTCGATCCCAGGTCCCAGCGCTTTCTTTATTTTCCTTTCTATCAGCAGATCCAGTGCTTCACAATCTCAAGCGCCTTCCATACAATCTCAACATCCAGCCATTTGATGCGCTCTTACCCAGATCTGACGCTTCCAGCCTGAAGGACCTTGATGCACCTCAGGTCAATACTGCATAGGATCAAGCGTGGTCAACCTGGGCTTAGCTTGTTGGGCCAGAAAATTCAGATGCTCACCCCCTCTTTCAGCAAGACAACAGGCCCATTTGGTTTTTTTTGTTGTCTATATTTTTTTAATTTCTCTATCTATTTTCTTTAATTGTTTTCTTTTTCTTTTAATTAACACAAAATTATTTTTTATTAAATCAACAAACCACAAATCACAAAAATATTTTTTTAATAATATTTTTATTTTTTTAAATTAGTTAGTTTAATTTAACTTAGGGCAATTTAATCTTTTTTTATAATTAAAAATAATTAGACTTAGGATTTTAATTGTACATAACTTAATTAATTTTCTTCAAAAATACACCAAGATCAATTTTCTCATAAAATATTAATTCCTTTAATTAATTAATTAATTAGAAAACTAGGTTAATTTAATTTCCTTCATGATTAAAAAATAATTAGAAATTAGGTTTAATTAATTTGCAATTAAATTTTTTTCTTCAATAAAAATCCACAAAAAATATTTTCTCTCTCAATTAGGGTTTAGGTTATTTTTCAACATCCCTCGTATTTAATTTACCGCGCACACTTTTATTTATTTCATTATTATTGTAACTGTTTCGAGGTTGTAATAGTTTTAATTAGAGTTTTAAATTTCGCATATTTTATTTCCCGTCAAAATAATTAAGTAACTGTCAAAGCCTTGTAATAGCTAGGTTTATCTTTTCACATTTTTAATTCCTGCAAATATTTAACTGTCTAGATGTATGCTAATAGGATTGTATGGCAAGAATGTGTGGATAATTAAAACGGTAGATCACCTAATGTGCAAAGATTAAATAACTGAAACAATTCATATGCACATATTCACTCTTAGGGTTTACCTCACTTCGGTTGCCTTCGGTAAACAATCATTAAGCATAGGAGATTTTAGGGGTTACCCTCCAGTCTAAGAGATCAAAACGTCCAATTCGAATGTTGCCTCGGAAATGTTGCCTCAGAAATGTTGCCTCGAAAAGATCTTAAGACTCTAGGGTTGCTACTAAAGTTTTCTAACTATTGCTTTAGTGATTGTACTTGTCCCTTTCGAATGTCCCTTACAACTCCAACGACGGTGCTACCTACTCCTTAATAGTAGGATAACACTGTCTAAAGAAAATGAGAACAAATAATCTTTTTTCGAGTAGGTAGAATCTTAAGTACTTGCTCAATAAAAACTTTTCACACAAACACCTTTCAAAACAAATTTTCAAAACAACTTCGTCACATCCTTGAGGATTGATACAAGGATTATCACGAAGTAAAACTTTTCAAAGCAAAGCACACACACAAGCAATTTGAAAAATAAGCAAGTACCTAAGAGCCCATGGAAAACCATGGATAGAAAGGGTACTAACACGTTCCCTTTCTATAATCTACCCGCCGTACTCAGAGTATCTCGAAAAAAGGTTTTTTCTGTTCTTTTTCCTTTTCCAAGATTGGATGAAATAAAAGTCGGTGGCGACTCTAGCTTACCACGACATTTTGCAAACAAAAAACGCAAAATACAAACCAGTAAAAACAGTCGGTTCTGCCACCGTATCACAGAGCTGGCGACTCTGTTGGGGAATACAAATAAAGTGGGGTTTACCTTAGGATCTAGGTCATTAAAATTGCTTCTCTTGATTGTCTTGATTGCTTTACTTTAAAGGGTTTTGTTTGGGGTTACTATAGATCCTACACCCGGATCTGGGGGAACTCATTAGGTAAACAACAATAGATTGTGGAGACTGTACGACGTATACCGATATGGTTTAAGCGATGTTTGTGTTGGTGTGACACTTTGGTTGGTACCGATATCCTTCATGGGGAAACGAGGAGAATACGGGGCCGCCGCGTGGTGTCGTGAAGCACTAATGGACCTTAGAACCTTAGTTGAACAAACTTGGCCATTAGAAAGTAGTGAGATAGCTGGCCTCGGTGTAGAGCTGAGAACTGGTTGATACTCGATGCTACACTCATTGAGATCAGACTTTCGGAATATTTCGGCCGCAAGAAAAGATTGCATGAGTTGAGACAATGCCGATAAAGGATGGTCAGTGATATTGAGATCCTCTAGAACTCGGTTACTTTTTAAGACATGTTTGAAACCAACTAAACTTCAAGAGGGTACTACCTTTGACCTCATGCAAGCCTTAAACCTAAGGACTTTGTGTGATTTGACTGTGCTTGCTATACCTGTGTTTGCTATACCTGAGTTTTATCATGACATCATGCATCATAATATAGCATCCAGTCTTATTGCACTAACCATTTCAAAGACCAAGGAATTTATCTTTGCCCTGTTTTGCAGATCATGGCTTCTGTTCGTAGAAACACTATCCGAGTCAGCTTTGTGAAGATACCTCCCCAACTCAAAGAGCTAGCATCAAGGGTTTCTGAAACTTCTGCGTTCACCAAGAGACATGGTCGACTTCTCAACCTGGTTACTTCAAACTTTGATGAAAAGATGATGAGTGTACTTTTTCAGTTCTTTGATCCCAAGCACCACAACTTCACCTTTCCAGACTATCAGTTGGTACCTACCTTGGAAGAATTCTCTCAGCTGTTGGATATACCCATTCTTGAGTAGTTACCCTTCACAGGTTTAGAAGAAGCTCCTAAGCCAGAAGTCATTGCCTCAGCTTTGCACCTGAAATGGGCCGACGTGGTATCCAATTGGGAAACAAGAAGTGGAGTCAAGGGTTTTCTAGCTAAGTTTCTGATAGACAAAGCCCAGCTATTTTGGGATGATATGGATTTTTAGGCTTTCGAGGAGATCTTGGCTCTTCTAATCTATGGGTTAGTCCTATTCCCTAATCCAGGCTCATTCGTAGATGTGAATGCTATCAAGATCTTTCTCTCTCGTAACCCGGTGCCTACTTTGCTCGGAGATATTTTGAACACTCTCCATACTCGTACCAGGAAGAGAAGAGGGATTCTTATGTGCTGTATGCCATTGCTATCGAGGTGGTTTATTTCTCACCTCCCTAAGTTCATACTGAAGAATGAACAAGGTTTGGATTGGTCACAAAGGATAATGTCGCTCGCTCATACAGATATTCTCTGGTGTACTCGAGCTATGGAAAATACTGCTATTATGGATCGCTGCGGAGAGTACCCTAATGTCCCGCTACTTGGCATCAGAGGGGGTATAACCTACAACCCTTGTTTAGCCCTGCGATAATTTTGTTACGCTCGAAGGGATGGTCCCCATGAGTTACTTATCGAGGGTATTGTATTCAACTATGAGGAATATGTTAAAGAGTATCGCTGAAGGTTCATACGAGCCTAGGGCATGGTAAACAGATCTGGCGCCAAGGCTTTGGGACCAAATACTTCCATTCCTATGGAACCTTACCTACAATGGGTACGAGCTCGTGCCCAGCAGCTTATGATGCCCTATGTGTCTGTTTTTCCAGTGATTGTGGAACCCACTACAGAAGAGGGTATTCCTTACACAGTTCTCTATCCTTACACACCCACTGATCTTGGAGAATTACAGAGGTCTTGGATTCAGTTGATGAAGGAGCGGGATACTTACAAGGATCAGTTCCTTGCTCAGGAGAGGAAGGTTTTAGAGCTCACAAAGCAGTTGCTTGAAGAAAGAGGACTCAATGACTATTTCAAAACAAAGAGGAAGCATCCATGGGGATTTTGATGTCTTTATAGTTTCAAATTTATTTTTAAATGTAACGCCTAAAAGGCATTTCGAACTTCAAATTCAACTAATAAAGTTTTTGTTTATTTTGATTTGCAAATTTAAATTTCCTGAAGTCTTTGAAATCATTACATGCACATCCCATTATCATACACATCATTACAGGTACCATTACAGGTTTTTCATCTTCTTCGCTGTTTATTTCAACACGAGATGTCTTACGAGCAAACCATCAAGGACCTTCAGGCATAGAACGCCCAGTTCCAATAAATGTTCATAAGTCTGGCAAAAGGGCGGGAGGATCTGAAAGCCCTTATTCTGAAAGAGAAGAATAAAAAGAAGAAGGTTGTCAGTATTCTGAATATAGGTAGAAGGTTTGGAGAGCGGTTGAAGCGACAAACTGATCTGACCTCTTCATCCAAGGAAGGGGAGAATCAGGAAGAAGAGAAGGACCCTAGTCCTGCAGTCTCTGACAATGATACTAATTATAACAATGACCAATATCCTCCTGCTGAGGATAGATACAAGCAGTTAGAAGACCGTCTGAGTGCCATGGAACTTCAGAGGATACCTGGATTGGATTTCGAAGAATTGGGATTGGTGTCGGGAGTAGTCATCCCGCGGAAGTTCAAAGCTCCAGTTTTTGTTAAGTATGATGGGGTGTGTGATACGGTGGGAAGAACTGACTGTTTTTGGGATGCTAGCTTGCGTTTTGGTTTTTTTCCCGCAAAATGTCGCGGTAAGCAAGAGTCGCCACCGACTTTTATTTTATCCAACAAGGAAAGGAAAAAAGCACAGAAAAATTCCTTTTTCGAGATATTCTAGGTACGGGGGGTAGATTATAGAAAGGGAAGGTGTTAGCACCATTTCTATCCGTGGTTATCCACGGGCTCTTAGGTACTTGCTCAATTGTTTTCAAAATTGTTTTCTTTGTGCTTGTGGGTTTGAAAACGTTTTTGTTTGAAACTTCGATTTAACTCTTGCTTCTGTCCTCAAGAGTGTAATGAAGTGTTTTGAAAACTTTGTTCGAAAAGGAGTGTAAGTGTGAAAATTTTATTTTGTTTTGAAAGAGCAAGTATCTAAGAGCTATCTACCTGCTCAAAAAGGGAATCGTTCTATGCTAATTTCCTTTAGACAATGCTATCCCACTATTAGTGAGTAGTTAGCACCGTCGTTGGAGTTTGAGGGTCAATTCAAATGAGGGACATACGGTCACTAAAGCAAGGTTAGGACGCCTTAGGGGTAACCCTAATGTCTTAGATCATTTGTTTGAGGCAACCGTTTCGAGGCAACTATGATCTTTTAGACAAGGGGGCGACCTCTAAAACGACCTATACTCAATGACCGTGTACGAAGGCAACCAAGTGGGGTGTACCCTAGGAGTGCGCATGTGCGGGTGTGTTGTTTTCAGTTATATTTATCTTTTGTACATGTTAAGGGTGATCTAATTTGATTTTAAGATTAAACATTCAGTCTTGTCATGCAGACCCTATTATCAAACATCTAGCAGTTATAAATTTGCGGAATAAAAATGCGGAAATTAAATTACAAGGCGTCGGGTATTTACATCGCCAAAAGCAACCCTTGAAAAATAAAATAAAGCGGTAAAAATAATTAAATGTCCTATTTAACTATTACAATCTGTAAGCAGATACATAATTGGATAAAAATAAATAAAGCGCGCGGGAAATTAAATCGAGCGCGAAATTTAGGGTTTTGACCCTTTTGAAAGAAAATGCTTTTTTTGTTGTTTTTATTTAAGAAAAGAAACTAAATTCTAAATTAATTACTAAATTAAATTAATTAAATGAAAAATAAATAATGACATATTTTTGGGTTTTTATTATTTTAAGAAAGAAAATAAAATAATTAAATTAGTATTTGAAACCTAATTAAGTCTAATTAATTTTAAATATTTACAAAATAGGTTAAAGTTATTCTAGAATTAAAAACCTAAATTAATTAATTAGTATTTATTAAAAAAAAGAATTCTGAAATTTTATTGGATAAAAAATATTTTTGATGAGTTTTTTTAATAAAAAGGAAAAATTATGATTGGTTAGTAATTAATTAAAATTAAATAAAACCATAAAATAAAATAAATAAAAGTGTGAAGGAAGAGGAATTGGGCCTGATTTGGGTGGTGTTAGTAGCAATTTCCTTGGCCCATTATCAGCTGGTCCATTTGACTTTTTGGATCTGGTATACACGCGTTGACTGGCACCTTGGTGGACTTCAACCATGGACCACCAGATCTGGCCCTTTGGCCATCTGGCGCTTGGATTGATGAGGGAGCATGGTATGGATCTGACCCCTGCGCGCATGTGATAACCTGAAAAATAATAATATTGAGAAAGAGGGGGACCTGGGATTCGAACCCAGGTCCTGAAGGGAAATTCACCAAACGCTTGCCACCACGCCATGTTGCTTTTCTTGTTAATATATCATGTACTAATAATAATATATCAAAACAAAATCAATTGGTCAAAAAAATAAAATAAAAAGGCGCGCTATGTTTGAACCGGCCAATGAATGGATGCCACACATCATCCCTGACCTCCCAACTGTGGCTAAAAATGCAACCACCTATACCAACGGACAGCAGTCCGTCACTACAACCTTGCTCGTCTCAAAAATCCTGCACAAGCCATAAAAATGAATTCTAGGACCATGGTTGGATTCGTGACAAACTCCTGATCACAACCATGTCCTATACGTGGACCAATTACACCTGAAACAAAAATGCCCAAAAACACGAACCAAACCCTAACAATGGTGGTTTTTCATACAGAGCACATAAATGAAATTAAATGATGCCAAAGGATTGCAAATGTTCTTATGATCACAAATATACAATTATTTCACTCAATGGATGCCAGAATCATGCGAATTGAAAACAAGAACAGGGCGGTTTTATGAAGGACTTACAATGCGTATAAGGGCCTGAGAATGCCTGGTTTTGATTGGGATAGATTGTATGCGTTGCCAGGAATCGATTGGGACCAATATCAAGCTCTGAAAATACCTATAAGGTTGATTTCGATCTCCCACTTTTTTGTGATTTTTTGCAAAGTTGTTCTGCCTCTACAAGTGATTGCCAACCCTGATTTTCGTGTCCTTGGCTTGCTCATGTATTGTACATTGGATTAGGTCTCAATTTGCTGTCCAAATCTCTCCCCATTAAAGCTTTGATATTTGATTTGATTTGCTTTTACAAGCTTGCCAAATTTGATCCAAATCATATCTTCTTGTGCATAATGACTTTGACACGAATTTTATTGCAATGCTAGCTGTGATCAAAGCCTAAAACAACCAGAAAATCATGAGTTATCAATGCCTTGGATTTTATGTGATTTTATTTGATTTAAAATGAATGAATTCAAATAAAAATCAAATTAAATAATAAAAATGAGATATGGACACATGGATGAAGCTAGGGCACGTGGGAAATAATGCAAACTCAAATCAAGTGAAAAAGAATGGGCCCATTTGGCAAAATTTGAAGTTTTGAGGATAGTTGACTTTTGGCAATTTTGCAAAAAAGTCCAACTTCAACAATGCATAACTTCTTCAATTCTGAACTTTTGGAAGTGTTATTGGGATTTTTAGAAAGCTTGAGATGTCCTTTAACCAACCCTTTTGGTATCATCTCAGTTTGATATTCCATTCTCAAGTTAGAAGCTTTGGCAAAAAAAGTGTTTTTGTTGACTTTTCAAAATGACCTATAATGTCCAAATTCATAACTTCTTGTGAGTGCATATTTTGAAATTTGGATATGAAGATGGATTGTAGGTAATTTCATCTTCTTCAAAATGAGCTTTGGATGGGAAATTTCTCATAAAGTATGAGAAAGTTATGCTTGGTCAAAGTTGAGTTGACTTTTTCTACAAAACCCTAATTTAGCAACTTTTGAATCTTGATGAATTTTGAGCAATCCTTGATGAATCATGATCAACCCTTGATCAAATGATGAAATATCCTTCAAAATGAGAATTTTTACAAAAAATCTTGAATTTTGACTGTATTTAGGTCACAGTTGACTTTTGCCCTAGCATAGTCGATTTTTGGACCTTTGGGCAATTGACTGGGCAAACTTCCTCTGCAAGGCTTGAAATTGGACATGGATGATATTGAGAACATGTTAGGACATTGGGGAGCACTTGAGGTCATTTGGACTCAAGAATCTTGATGCAACACAAAACCCTAATTTGGGATAAACTGCCTTAGGAGAGAGCTTGTCTGACCAACCATTGAGCAAACTTGAGCAACTTGGAGATTTTTCTTGCAATGTTTTGAGAAATATGGGAGGGCAAATTTTGGGGTACAACAGCTGCCCCTGTTCAATCTTCTTAAACCTGAGGATGTAGATTGGCTTTCATGCCTTTCGTGATCCGAAGGTGGAAGATGATTGAACACTAAAGTGCCCAGAAATTTGAACTCGCATGAAGTGGTAATCAGCCTCGTGATGTAGGGAATGGGCTTACAGATTCCATTTGGAGGAGTGTCAATCGCATAAGAGATTCCTTAGCGAGAGCTTGTATACCTGTTGTTGTAGAAGATTCCGCTGGGGAAGTCTGATCTTTGTTGAGATTTAGGAACTTGCCTGTACTTCAGCTGAGAGAACATCTCTGCTGAGTTTTAGGAACTTTACCGTAATTCAACTGAGGGGGAAACATCTTCATCGAGATTTAAGAACTCGCCCATAATTCAACTGAGAAAAACTATGCTGAGATTTAGGAACTCTTCTGTAATTCAACGGAGGAACTTCATCGAGATTTAGGACCTCATCTGTAATTCAACTGAGGATAATTCTGTTGAGATTTAAGAACTGGTCAGTAATTCGACTGAGGGAAACATCTTCATCAAGATTTAAGAATTTTCCCGTAATTCAACTGAGAAAACTGCTGAGATTTAGGAACTCGTCTGTAATTCGACGGAGGAACTTTGTCGAGATTTAGGACCTTATCTGTAATTCAACTGAGGATAATTCTTTTGAGATTTAAGAACTGGTCAGTAATTCGACTGAGGGAAACATCTTCATCAAGATTTAAGAACTTGCCTGTAATTCAACTGAGAAAAATCTGCTGAGATTTAGGAACTCGTCTGTAATTCGACGGAGGAACTTTGTCGAGATTTAGGACCTTATCTGTAATTCAACTGAGGATAATTCTGTTGAGATTTAAGAACTGGTCAGTAATTCGACTGAGGGAAACATCTTCATCAAGATTTAAGAACTTACCCGTAATTCAACTGAGAAAACTCTGCTGAGATTTAGGAACACGTCTGTAATTCGACGGAGGAACTTTGTCGAGATTTAGGACCTTGTCTGTAATTCAACTGAGGATAATTCTGTTGAGATTTAAGAACTGGTCAGTAATTCGACTTTGGTAAAAGCTTCATAGCTTTGAATTTTATGAGAATTTAACCGCATCCTTCCTGAAAGGTAAAGGTTAGCTGTACGTAATGCATGATATGTATCAAGCAATGATGTTCTCAAAATAAATGAGATTGTGTTGTATGATGCGTATATGCATGCGTCATGATGTATGGAAATGTAATGTTTTTTGCTGGGGAAAATAAATCCCAGGTAGCTGCTGGAGAAAAGAGCTGAATTCTTCGCTTCCGCTGGGGAAGGCGGATGAAGATGACTGTGAGAATAAACCTACAAGAGAGGATAACTCTATTGGGGAATAAACTGATGAGGAGATTACTCTGGGGGAAAGAGATGCTCTGTAGAGGATTCCGCTGATAAATTCCGTTGGTGATGAATTACTGCTGCTGGTGATACTGAATCCTGTTTGGGATTGAATTCTTGTTGTGAAAGGAATGAACTCCGCTGGGGACAATCTTTCAGTTGCGACTTCACTGGGGATAACCTTTTAGACTCTTATGGGGATAATCCTTTGAGCTCTGCTAGGGACAATCTTCCAAAGTCTACTAGGGGTGATTCTCCAAACTCCACTGGGGAAGCTTTTTCAGACTGCGTTGGGAAAAATTTCAAACTCCACTGGGGATATCATGTACTCTACCGAGGAATATTCTTATACTCCGCTGGAGAATGTTAAGACCTTTCAGTGCTGATGGTAAACAAACTCTGCTTGGGGAGAATGTTACTGATTCATTTACAGTTGCAACTCTCAGCTGGGGAGAGCTAACATTACTGTCCTTTCTTACTCTACGGGGAGTGAATGCACCTTGGCCGTATTCTTCAGCTGAATCTACCTTGTACCTGGTGGATAAAGCATCTGTAAAGCTTGGGAAATTCTTATTGCCCTTGTTTCTGATATTACGAGTAAACGTCTTTTGTTTTGCATATAAATATTCATGAGCAGCAATTAATATCAAATGCATATATCAAAAATGAACATTGGACGTTCTTTGCAAAACAAAAACAGAAAAAAGGAAAAACAGTTCGAAATTTCTCTGAAAATGAATTGTATTTATTTTGAAGTTTGGCCTGTAAAATAGGCGTTTTTGTACAAGAGGCTGACGTCCTAGTAAGAGAACGCCGACGGATAATAGAATTTACACAATTTGTGAAAAACTAAATAAAACAGCTATGTGAATAATCCCACTGGAGTCCAACTCTGCTATCGCCCTTATGTCCTTGAGCATCTCATCACTTTGCTACTTGGGTGAAGGTAGATCAGATTGATTAGTGCCGTCCTAGCTTGATAGTCGATACCGAAGTCTGGTTGTAAGGTGATCCAATGAGACATAGTGTTACACTTTGATCCCTAATTTTTGCCTGGACCGCCCTTTCGGGTTTTCAGTCCACCGGGATACCCTTTTTTGCCCAAGCCGCCTTTTCAGGTTTTCGACTTGCCAGGTGTATAGAATTTTCATTTTCATCCCTTATTTTTTCCCGAACCCTTTTGGTTCGCCAGGAAGCCCTTATTTTTGCCTAGGCCAGTCGACCTAGCGAGTCTTTGATCATGCGTAGTATATTTTCATTATGTCTGCATTGACGGGGTGAGGAAGGTCGTCACCATCCATGGTGGTTAGAATCATAGCTCCTCCTGAGAAAATGTTCTTAACCACAAATGGCCCTTCGTAAGTAGGGGTCCATTTTCCCCTGGGATCACCTTGAGGTAAAATAATGCGTTTGATAACCAGGTCCCCAACTTGATACTCTTGCCGTCTAACTTTCTTGTTAAATGCCTTGATCATCCGTTTTTGATACGTCTGACCATGACAAATAGCAGTAAGTCTCTTTTCGTCAATTAAGTTCAACTGATCAAGCCGGGTCTGGATCCAGTCATCTTCGCTCAAACCTGCGTCCTTCATAATCCGAAGAGAGGGTATCTGAACTTCAATGGGCAGGACGGCCTCCATGCCATATACCAAGGAATAAGGGGTTGCCCTTGTTGACATTCGCGCTGAGGTGCGGTACCTATGAAGAGAAAATGGTAATATCTCGTGCCAATCTTTGTATGTCACCGTCATCTTCTGCACAATCTTCTTGATATTTTTATTAGCTGCTTCTACAGCCCCATTCATCTTCGGCCAGTAAGGAGAAGAGTTGTGATGCTGTATCTTGAACTGCTTGCAGAGCTCGATGATCATCTTATTGTTGAGATTTGTACCATTGTCCGTAATGATCCTCTCTGGTACACCGTATCGACAGATCAGGTTGTGCCAAATGAACCGTGCCACGACGTTCTTGGTCACTGTAGCAAAGGAAGCTGCTTAAACCCACTTGGTAAAGTAATCAATTTCTACCAGGGTGAAACGATGCTCGTTGGATGTCGTAGGTCTGATCTCGCCGATCATATCAATGCCCCACATTGCAAAAGGCCATGGAGCCTTCAAGACGTTCAGAGGTACTGGAGGTATATGCACCTTATCAGCATAGACTTGGCACTTGTGACAAGTCCGAGAATGTTGATAACAGTCGGCTTCCATTGTGGACCAAAAATATCCTGCCCGAAGGATTTTCTTTGCCATGGTGTGTCCATTGGAATGAGTCCCGAAAGTGCCTTCGTGTAACTCTACAATAATCCTTTCTGCTTCGTTCTTATCCACACATCGCAGCAAGGTTGAACATGGTTACGCTTGTAAAGGATGTCATTGTTGATGAAGAATTTCTCCGCGAACCTCCTCATAAACTTTTTGTCACTAACAGATGCACCCTCCGGGCATTCTTGAGCCTCAAGATACCTTTTCACCTCATGAAACTAGGGTTTATCCGTTGCCTCTTCAGTCTCAATATCACAGCAATGTGCATGTTCGTCCAACCTCTCAATGGTAATCCAGGGGGCTTCGTTGTCCCAATTGACTTTGAACATAGAAGACATCGTAGCTAGCGCGTCCGCCAACTGATTCTCCTCTCTAGGGAAGTGTTCAAAAGTTATCTCCTCGAAGTGCGGAAGCAATGTCAATACATGCTCCTTGTAAGGAATAATATTTGGCTATTTCATATCCCACTCACCTTTGATCTGACTGATGACGAGAGCGGAATCTCCGAACATACTCAAGAACTTAATCCTTAGGTTAATTTCTGCTCGAAGACCCATGATGCACGCTTCATACTCCGCCATATTGTTGGTGCAGTTGAAACATAGTCGGACGGTGAACGGAGTATGAGAGCCTTTAGGAGATATGATCATGGCGCCAATGCCATTACCCAAAGCGTTTGAAGCTCCATCAAAGTACATAGACCATCTGGATCCTTCCTCAGGTCCTTCATCCAGTCCAGGTGTTTCACAGTCAGTCACCAACATAATGTTCTCATCCGGGAATTCAAAGTTCATAGACTGGTAATCGTCCACTACCTGATGTGCCATATGATCTGCCAACATACTTCCCTTGATTGCTTTCTGGGTCGTATATTGGTTGTCATACTCAGTCAAAATCATCTGCCATCTCGCTATTCTTCCGGACAAGGCAGGCTTTTCGAAGATGTACTTGATTGGATCCATCTTTGATATCAATAGAGTAGTGTGAGTCAGCATATATTGTCTCAGCCGACGAGCAGCCTATGCCAAAGCACAACAAGTTTTCTCGAGCAACGAGTATCGAGTCTCGCAGTCGGTAAACTTTTTGCTAAGGTAATAAATAGCATGCTCTTTTCGGCCAGACTCGTCATGCTAACCCAGCACACACCCCATTGAGTTGTCGAGTACTGTCAAGTATAAGATCAAAGGTCTCCCTTCAACTGGCAGCATCAAAATGAGTGGCTCTTGGAGATATTCTTTGATCCTTCCGAAAGTGGCTTGACATTCATCATTCCATCTTACCACTTGATCTTTCTTCAGTAGTTTGAAGATTGGCTCACAAGTAGCAGTCAAGTGTGAGATGAATCGGGCAATATAGTTCAGACGTCCCATAAAGCCTTTGACTTCTTTTTCTGTTCTGGGAGCTGGCATTTCCTGTATAGACTTCACCTTTGCAAGATCCACTTGAATACCTTTATCACTTACGACGAAACCCAGCAGCTTACCAGATCTCACCCCGAAGGTGCACTTGTTCGGGTTTAACCTCAGCTTGTACAATTTCAACCTATCAAATAGCTTCTGAAGATGGTCCAGATGTTCTTCCTCAGTCTGGGATCTTGAAATCATGTCGTCAACGTATACCTCAATCTCATGATGGATCATGTCATGGAACAGAGCGAACATGGCACGCTGATACGTTGCCCCAACATTCTTTAATCCGAAAGGCATGACCTTGTAGCAAAAGGTACCCCATTGAGTAACAAAGGTTGTCTTCTCCATATCTTCGGGAGCCATTTTAATTTGATTATAACCGGAGAAACCATCCATAAAGGAGAAGACCTTATGCTGTGCGGTGTTGTCAACCAGAACGTCGATATGAGGTAGAGGGAAATCATCCTTGGGGCTTACCCTGTTCAGATCCCTATAGTCGACACACATTTGAACTTTACCATCCTTCTTCGGCACAGGAACCACGTTGGCCACCCACTGTGGGTAAGAAGTAACTGCTAGAAAACCGACATCAAACTGTTTCATAACTTCAGCCTTAATCTTCTCAGACATCTCCGGGCGCATTCGGCGGACTTTCTGTTTCACTGGAGGACAGTCTCCTTTGGCAGGAAATCGGTGAACCACAATATCGGTATCCAACCCAGGCATATCTTCATAAGACAAGGCAAAGATCTCAACGTAGTTTCGCAGCATCTGAATTAACCGTTGCTTAACACTAGCTTCCAGATTTGCACCGATCTTGACCTCTTTCTTGTCTACTTCTGTACCCAGATTTACTGTTTCCACTGGCTCTTCATGCGGCTGTATAGCCCTTTCTTCCTGAAGTAAGAGTCTAGCAAGTTCACCAGGCACTTCGCAATCATCTTCATCTTCGCCTTCGGCTAAGTTGATCGGACTTTCGAAGTCATAATCGGCAGTAGCAAAGTCGTTATCAGTGGGATCCAGAGTGGATGTAGACCTGTATATGTGAGTGTGTGTAAAATAGTTGTTTTGCAATATATAATAAAAGAAAAACAAAGAGCGCAAAATTTGAAATGCAAGAAACGTCCAATGCTTTTATTAATGATATATGTAGATGACACACATAAAGCCCTCACAAACAAAGCCACGGTGCCCCGGGTAAGACACCGGGCCATAAAGTTTAAAAATTGTCTGTTACAAATTCAAAACAAAAAGTCTCATTACTGGGTAATAAAAGAAATTGGGACGAAGTCCTTTGCTGTCCAATTGCTCAGTCCACCATCAGTAGTAGGATAGATCCAACTGTCGAACTCAGATTCTTCAACATCGTCTTCAATGACATTTACTCTTGAATTGCTGATAAACAAGGGAGGTCTTCCGATCCGTGCACTCCGAATGACCCTTTGAGCTTTTGCAGTGAAACCCAAACCAAACTTATTAGTCTTATGTGCAAAGTCGGGGAGTTGGCCCCAATTTGCACACCCACCATTCTCAACAATAGCCCGGGCATCCTTTAGGGAAGCCATCTTCATTGGAGGATCTTCAGTAATAATTTCAGTTGATGCCAGCGTCTGGGGAACCTCTTCAAAATGTTGAAACGGGGTCTCAATGAATTCCCCATCCATCTCTACATATCAGAAAGAGTTGAGGTGGCTCACCATGTACTCCTCTTCTCCTTGTACCGTAACAATTTTCCCCTTCACTGGGTACTTTAGCATCTGGTGGAGCGTAAAAGTGACTGCCCCAGCTTTGTGGATCCACGGGCGACCCAGCAAACAAGAATAAGATGGGCGAATGTCCATCACATAGAATGTAGACGTGAATATCTGAGTCCCAACCTTAACTGGAATATCCACTTCTCCATGTACCATTCTCTTGGACCCGTCAAAGGCCCTAACAACAATGTTACTCGACTTCAACTCCAACCCTTCACAGTCTAACCGGTCCAAAGCTTTCTTAGGTAAAACGTTCAACGAGGAACCAATATCCACCAATACATTAGCTAGAGTAGTTCCCCTGCATTCAATGGAGACATGCAGAGCGTCATTGTGATTCTTCCCCTTAGCAGTCAAGTCTGCATCAGAGAAACCTAACCCATTATCTGCTGTCAGACTAGCCATGCAATCTTTAAACTGATCAGCTGATGTCTCCTGCGGCACGTGCGCAGTTTTCAGGAAAGCAATCAGAGCCTTGGCATGGGCTTCTGAGCATAGCAACAGAAACAACATAGAGATTTTGGACGGGGTTTTCCCCAGCTGTTCGACTACATTGTAGTCTCTCTTTTTGATGATCTTCAAAATTTCTTCCATCTCTTGTCTAGAGGCTTCAATAGTAATCCTCTTCGGTGCCTCCGTCCGGGCAGGCTCATCAGTGGTCCCTTTGCCCCGAGTATCAGATGACTCGGCAACAGGGGTAAGGATTGGAACTTGAACAAGGACAATAACAGGCGTACTGGCAGGTATAATAACAACTGGCTTCCGAATAGTTGGTGGAGAGATCTCAGGGGAGAAAAGTCTTCTGCTGCGGGTGACTTTGGCAGGTCCAACAATATTGCTGACGTCAGTATCAGCCTCTTCAGCACTCAAGTCTTGCTTAACTTCGTGATAATATACGTCAGCCCCGTAGTGCCATGGGACAGCTTTATCTGATGTATAGGGGATAGGCCCAGGAACAGTGATGATCAAGGGTGCAATTCTCGGAACAAATGTAATTCTAACAAGCTTTCTCGAGGAAGCCTTGGAAGAATTGTCGAAAATGGTGATTATAGCAACTTCTTCAGTAGGAACCAAAGGAACAAAAGTCTTCTCAAACATAATTTCTTTATTATTCATCAGGCGTTGGACATCTGACTTCAAGAGATGGCAACCAATAGGTAGGACGGCACACAGATGGAAACCTTCGCCACAGCCCGGAAATAAACCGGCTAACAGAAGGTTTTTCTTCACAGTCATCAAAGGAGTAACAATGTCTTTCACAGAAACCATAAACGAGTCTTCCTCTACAGCATTCACTCCATGCTTGGGCATAGGAGCAATCACAACATTAGGCCTTTCAGGCACTTCGAACTCAATCTCCTTAGCATCAATCAAGTCATGTACCTTATTCTTTAAAACCCATCAGTCATTCATATCATGCCCCGGGCTATCGGAATGAAAAGCACAGCGGGCATTCGGATTGTACATCGGTGATGTTGTATTAGGATTCTTTGGGGCTTCCTTCGGAATCACCAAGTTGGTCTTCAATAACTGCGGCAGAATCTGAGACATGGTCATATGAAGCTGAGTGAGTTATCTTTGTGGCCTCTCGGCCCTTGGCTGATTGTTGTGCTGAGGTGCAACAACAGGTCTTGATATAACCACCACATTGACTGCTTGGCGGCGTTCAGGTCTGTTTGGCTTTTTGCGCTGCAAACTGCGCTCGACTCTTTCTTAAAAGGCTTCTTCTCGGTGCCTGATGAAGCACCCTTCTGTATCTTACCGCTCTTGATACCAGCTTCAATTCTTTCCCTGGTCATAATCAGCTCAGTAAACCCGGACGATGAACTTCCAATCAAATGGTTGAAATACGGACCAGACAATGTCCCCAGAAACATATCTACTAACTCCCTGTCAGCCAGCGGGGGTTGTACTCTTCCAGCGAGGTCCCTCCATTTCTGAGCGTAGTCTTTGAAACCTTCGCTTGCACCCATAGACATACCCTAAAGTTGGGTACATGTGGGAGCGAGGTCGGCATTATATTGGTACTGCTTGTAGAAAGCAGCGGCCAAGTCCTCCCAATTACGGACACTAGCTCCTTCCAGCTGGTAAAACCATTCAAGTTGAGTCCCTGAGAGACTATCTTGAAAGAAGTGGATCCAGAGGTTTTTATCAGCAGTGTATGGCTGGATCTTTCTAACATACGACCGGAGGTGCAGCTTTGGGCAAGAAACCCCGTCGTATTTAGCAAAGGATGGTGCTTTAAACTTGTGGGGAATCACCACCCCATATGACAGACCCAAATCACCAAAGTCCAATCCAGGTACTTTCTGGATCTCCATCGCACTTAACCGGTCTTCAAGCTGTTTATACCAATCCTCAACCGGAGGATACTGGTCTTTGTCAAAGTCAGTCTCGTGGTCAGATACCATAGGGCTAGGAACCCTCCTTTCTTCTTGGTTTTCTCCCCCTCCAGATGAGTGGGATAGATTGACTTCATCTCGCAGCCTGTTCCCAAACCTGTGACCCATGTTCAGGAGGACTGTCTTCTTCTTCTTCTTCTTATCCTTCAAGATAAGAGTCTTCAGATCTTACCGACCCTTAGCCAAATTCATGAACATTTCCTGAAATTGAGCGTTTTGAGCTTATAGAGCCTTGATAGCTTATTCAGTTGATGTTTCAGCAGACATGATGTGCTGAAATAAACATCGAAGAAGATGAGAAACTGTAATGGGTACCTGTGATGAGGTGCATGGGAATGATATGTGTATGATATGATTTCAAAGACGTCGAGAGATTCAAATTCGTAAACCAAAATGAAACACACTTTATTAGGTAACAAACTTGAAACAATGTTTGACAAATGCCTTTAAGGCGTTACAAGAAAGAAAAACTGAAAAGTAAATTAAAACTAGAAATAATCAAAAGACATCAGTTCTCCCATGGTCGTTTCCCTTTGGTGTTGACATAGTCGTTGAGGATCTGCTTATTCTCCAATTGCCTTGTCAACTTTAGGATCTTCCACTCTTGTTCGTGATACTTTTCTCTGTAAGTATCCCGCTCTTCTCTTAGCTGCATCCAAGACCTCTTTAATTCCCCAATGTCAGTTAGCATGTACGGATGTAGGATGGTAGGAGGAACCCCTTCTTCATCAGCAACCTCAACAATCACAGGCAAGACAGCTTCGTACGGCATTCCCAGCTTTTGGGCACAGATTCGAACCCATCGGAGATATGGTTCCATCGGAAGAGAGGTATTCATCCCTAACTCATGTGGATCAGACAGGTGCACCCTATCCCAGGCTCGTATGAATCTGCGGCGATGCTCGTCACTATCCCCTTGGAAGTCAAAGATAATGCTTGGCATCAGCAACTCATGAGGTCCTTCCCTCCTAGCTCGCCCAAACTGACGTAAGGCCAGACAAGGATTATAGGTGATCCCTCCTCGAACTCCAAGTAGTCGAACATTGGGGTATTCCCCACAGCGATCAATAATAGCCACTTCTTCCATGTCCTTAGTACTCCAGATAATGTCAGTGTGAGCGAGAGACATAATTATGTAGGCCCAACCCATGCCTTCCTTGTTCTTCAAAACTGATTTGGGGAGGTGAGAAATAAACCACCTCGCCAGCAATGGTGCACAACACATAAGGGTTCCCCGTTTCTGAGCAGTACGAGCATAAAGAGAGTGCAAAATGTCATCCAAGAGAGTGGGCACAGGATTACGGGAAATGAAGATCTTCACCGCATTCACGTCAACAAAGGAATCTGAGTTAGGAAACAACACCAAACCATATATGAGAAGAGCCAGAATATCTTCAAATGCCTGGAAGTCTAGACTGCCCCAGAACTGATTAGCCCGATCAACCAAGAATTTAGCCAAGAAGCCTTTTGTCCCACTTCTAGTCTCCCAGTTTTACATTACCTCAGCCTTTGTCAGATGGAGAGCTGAAGCAATCTCTTCTGGCCTAAGGACTTTCTCCCAACCTTTAAACGGGGTATGCTCTAGAACAGAGATACCAAGCAGATCAGAGAACTTTTCCAAGGTAGGGACCAACTGGTAGTTCGAAAAAGTAAATCAGTGGTACAGTGGATCAAAGAACTGGACTAATACACTCATCATCTGTTCATCCATCTTGGAGGTGACCAAACCCAGGAGGTGACCATGTCTTCTGATAAAAGAGGAAGTATCTGGAACCTTTACAACCAATTCCTTAAGCTGAGTGGGAATCTGGACAAAGTTGATTCAAATAGTGTTTCTACGCATAGGTGCCATGACCTACAAAATAGAACAAAGATGAATCCCCTCTGTCTTTGAAACAGGTTAGTCTGATGTGAGATGCATGCAATGTCATGATGCATGATGTCATGATAGAAACACATCATGAGTATTCACAGATAGCAAACATGGTAAGGGAAAACAAGTCACACAGATAGCCCTTAGATTTCAGGCTGGCAAGGAGTTTAGGTATTACCCTCTTTCAGTTTAGTTGGTTCAAACCTGTCCTAAAAATAGTAACCGGGTTCTAGAGGATCTCAATATCACTGACTACCCTCGATCGGTCATAATTCCAGTTTGGCAACCTTTTCTTGCGGCCGGAATCATCGCGAGAGTTTAGTCTCAATGAGTGTAGCATACTGCTACTGTTCTATGGACAAGTTGGTCAATTATAGGTGCTGAGGTCAGTTGGTGCTTAATGACCCCTTAGAAGACCCATATTCTCCTCGTTGCGCCACAAGGGATATCAGTACAAACTAAAGTGCCACACCAACGTAGCTACTGCTTCAACCGTATCGGTCTATGCCGTACAGTTCCCTCACAGTTTATTACTACTTACCTAAAGGGTAACCCCCGGATCCGGGTTAGGATCTATAGTAACTCCGATTCAACTCACAAAGATAAAGCATACAAGTCAAGTAATTGAAAACATTATGAACTATTCCTAAGGTACACCCCACTTATAGATCTCCCCAGCAGAGTCGCCATTTCTGTGATACGGTGGGAAGAACTAACTGTTTTTGGGATGCTGGCTTGCGTTTTGCGTTTGTTTTTTTGCAAAATGTCGCGGTAAGCAAGAGTCGCCACCAACTTTTATTTTATCCAACAAGGAAAGGAAAAAATCACAGAAAAATTCCTTTTTCGAGATATTCTAGGTACGGGGGGTAGATTATAGAAAGGGAAGGTGTTAGCACCCTTTCTATCCATGGTTATCCACGGGCTCTTAGGTACTTGCTCAATTGTTTTCAAAATTGTTTTCTTTGTGCTTATGGGTTTGAAAAAGTTTTTGTTTGAAACTTCGATTTAACTCTTGCTTCTGTCCTCAAGAGTGTAATGAAGTGTTTTGAAAAAATTGTTAGAAAAGGAGTGTAAGTGTGAAAAATTTATTTTGTTTTGAAAGAGCAAGTATCTAAGAGATATCTACCTACTCGAAAAGGGAATCGTTCTATGCTAATTTCCGTTAGACAATGCTATCCCACTATTAGTGAGTAGATAGCATCGTCGTTGGAGTTTGAGGGTCAATTCGAATGAGGGACATACGGTCACTAAAGCAATGTTAGGACGCCTTAGCGGTAAGCCTAATGTCTTAGATCATTTGTTTGAGGCAACAATATCCGAGGCAACCGTTTCAAGGCAACTATGATCTTTTAGAAAATAGGGCGACCTCTAAAATGACCTATACTCAATGACCGTGTACGAAGACAACCAAGTGGGGTGTACCCTAGGAGTGTGCATGTGTGGGTGTGTTGTTTTAAGTTATTTTTATCTTTTGTACATGTTAAGGGTGATCTAATTTGATTTTAAGATTAAACATTCAGTCTTGTCATGCAGACCCTATTATCAAACATCTAGCATTTATAATTTGCGGAATAAAAATGCGGAAATTAAATTATAAGGCGTCGGGTATTTACATCGCCAAAAGCAACCCTTGAAAAATAAAATAAAGCGGTAAAAATAATTAAATGTCCTATTTAACTATTACAATTCGTAAGCAGATACATAATTGGATAAATATAAATAAAGCGCGTGGGAAATTAAATCGAGCGCGAAATTTAGGGTTTTGACCCTTTTGAAAGAAAATGCTTTTTTGTTGTTTTTATTTAAGAAAAGAAACTAAATTCTAAATTAATTACTAAATTAAATTAATTAAATGAAAAATAAATAATGACATATTTTTGGGTTTTTATTATTTTAAGAAAGAAAATAAAATAATTAAATTAGTATTTGAAACCTAATTAAGTCTAATTAATTTTAAATATTTACAAAATAGGTTAAAGTTATTCTAGAATTAAAAACCTAAATTAATTAATTAGTATTTATTAAAAAAAGAATTCTGAAATTTTATTGGATAAAAAATATTTTTGATGAGTTTTTTTAATAAAAAGGAAAAATTATGATTGGTTAGTAATTAATTGAAATTAAATAAAACCATAAAATAAAATAAATAAACGTGTGAAGGAAGAGGATTTTGGCCTGATTTGGGTGGTGTTAGTAGCAATTTCCTTGGCCCATTATCAGCTGGTCCATTTGACTTTTTGGATCTGGTATACACGCGTTGACTGACACCTTGGTGGACTTCAACCATGGACCACCAGATCTGGCCCTTTGGCCATCTGGCGCTTGGATTGATGAGGCAGCATGGTATGGATCTGACCCCTGCGCGCATGTGATAACCTGAAAAATAATAATATTGAGAAAGAGGGGGACCTGGGATTCGAACCCAGGTCTTGAAGGGAAATTCACCAAACGCTTGCCACCACGCCATGTTGCTTTTCTTGTTAATATAACATGTACTAATAATAATATATCAAAACAAAATCAATTGGTCAGAAAAAAAATAAAAAGGCACGCTATGTTTGAACCGGCCAATGGATGGATGCCACGCATCATCCCTGACCTCCCAACCGTGGCTAAAAATGCAACCACATATACCACGGACAGCAGTCCGTCACTACAACCTTGCTCGTCTCAAAAATCCTACACAGGCCATAAAAATGGATTCTAGGACCATGGTTGGATTCGTGACAAACTCCTGATCACAACCATGTCCTTTACGTGGACCAATTTCACCTGAAACGAAAATGCACAAAAACACGAACCAAACCCTAACAATGGTGGTTCTTCATACAGAGCACATAAATGAAATTAAATGATGCCAAAGGTTTGCAAATGTTCTTATGATCACAAATATACAATTATTTCACTCAATGGATGCCAGAATCATGCGAATCGAAAACAAGAACATGGCGGTTTTACGAAGGACTTACAGTGCGTATAAGGGCCTGAGAATTCCTGGTTTTGATTGGGATAGCTTGTGTGTGTTGCCAGGAATCGATTGGGACCAATATCAAGCTCTAAAAATACCTCTAGGGTTGATTTCGATCTCCCACTTTTTTGTGATTTTTTGCAAAGTTGTTCTGCCTCTACAAGTGTTTGCCAACCCTGATTTTCGTGTCCTTGGCTTGCTTATGTATTGTACATTGCATTAGGTCTCAATTTTCTGTCCAAATCTCTCCCCATTAAAGCTTTGATATTTGATTTGATTTGCTTTTACAAGCTTTCCAAATTTGATCCAAATCATATCTTATTGTGCATAATGACTTTGACACGAATTTTATTGCAATGCTAGTTGTGATCAAAGCCTAAAACAACCATAAAATCATGAGTTATCAATGCCTTGGATTTTATGTGATTTTATTTGATTTAAAATGAATAAATTCAAATAAAAATCAAATAAAATAATAAAAATGAGATATGGACACATGAACTCAACCTGCAAACTCAGAAATTGAAAATGGTGAAGCTTGAAAATGAAGTTACAGTTGCTTGAGAAGGGCTTGGATAGTTCAAATGGGATGTTTAGAATGTGTCTGAAGTGGTTCAAGACAAAACGCACGAGGCAATTTGGTTTTGGCTTGAGTTCTGCAGAGCTTGCCCTGTTTTGGGCAGAAATGGGGTTTTTGGTGTATTTGGGTGTTTGATATGCTTGGAAATTGTGTATTAGGCTTGGTATAATATGCTTAGATTGTTTGAAATGGTCACAAGGCTTGGTTTTAACAGATGCACAAGTTGTGGACCTTTTGCAAGGTTTCTTCCTTTTGAAGCAAAAGGTGAGTTGACAAAAGCCAAGGTTGTACAAGCTAGCTTAAGGCCTGCTGAGAGTTGGTGAGCTTTTCCTGATATTTGTGGAGTTGGTTTGCAGCAAAAGCTTTGGTCCATGGCTCAAGATAAACAAAGTTTGCATAAAGTGTGCTTTATGGAAATGGCATAGTAACCTTTTTGCCATTTTTGGAATAACTCTTTGTGTAATGCTCCATAGCTCAGAAAAATGCCAATATCCATTGTATTTGCATTAAATTAAGGAGTGTGGAAAGTATTAAGGCCTGTAAAACAAGTACAAGCATGATCCAAACTGATTTGCAACTTGTGCCAATGTGAAAAATGCCATGGACAAAAGTGAGAAATGACCATTTTCTTTTCTTCGATTCTCCCTAACCATAAATGATTTTGGAGAGTTCTTGGACATTTTGGAAAGCTTGTAACATGCTCTACAATCCATATTTGAAATGAATTTTGAGATTCCAATTGTAACTAGGTGAAAAGTTTCCATGAAGATAGGTCAAAATCCTGCCTAAATTAGGGCAAAATTTCACTAAGTTAAAAGTTTCATGGACCCTTATTCACAAAATCATAACTTGAGATCCAAGCATATTTTGGGAAAACTTTATGAATCAAAGTTGTAGATTTTTTGGAGGACTCCAACTTTCATGTTGGAAGTTTTCTTTTAATCAAATTGCATCATGGGGATAGTAAATCTTTTGACTGCTGCTGGGGAAAATAAATCCTTGACCGCTGCTGGAGATTAAAATCTTGATAACCTCTATGGGGACGTGAGAATCCTTCATGACTTTCCTGGGGATAGGGATCCTTCAAGTCTTTGGAGTAGGAATATGATAATCATTCTGTTATGAAAATAAAACCAAGTGTTGCTTGAGAAACCTGCTTGGGGAATCCAGAGAACTTTGAAGACTTCTACTGGGGGTTAAATAATGAGGATCCTTACTCGGCTGGGGAATAGGGAAAACTCTGACGATCTCTCCTGGGGATCAGACAAAAGAAAAACCTTGATCTGCTGGAGAATAAAGAAAACTCAGATGGCTTCTGCGGGGAACTAAGAATGAGAATCTTCAATCTTCTGGGGAATTAGAATCCTTGGGGACTTCATGCTAGGGAGTCAAGAATGAAAATCTTCGATCTGAAGGGGATTAAAAATTCTGACAAATTCATGTTGGGGAGCAAAGAAGACTTTGGCAACTTCACTGGGGAATCAAGAATGAGAATCTTCATTCTGTTGGGGAGTAAAAACTCTGGGGGAGTAGCTATACTGCTGGGGAGTAGCTATCCTGCTGGGGGGATCAGGAGTTTGGATTGTATGTCAATCTATTGGGGAATTATCCTAGGTTGGGGATAAGACAAAAGTTAACTGTTATTTGGTTGACTTCCAGACTTCAAGACAACTTGATGAGGAAATTTGGGGAAAACTGAATGGTTCCCGCTGGGGATTGATATTAGGAAATTTGACTTGACTGGGTAAGAAGGTTTCATCTTCGCTGAGGGTCTGTAGTTAAAAGTTTTTACCCCGCTGGGGATTGGAAGTTTGAAGCTCTAACTCTGATGGGAATTAAGGATTTGAAATTGTAACTCTATTGGGGATATGTATTTCAAGGTTTAACTCCGCTGGGGATCTAGATGATGTACTGCAGGGGATTTCTCTGGAATAGCCTAAAGACGTCTTCCTATACTTTCAACATGTCAGTAATTATTCTTTCGCATTTCGTTTATTTGTAAACAGTGATTATATTCAAATGCACATGCTCATTTAATAAATCATTGGACGTTTTCAAATAAAAAAGAAGAAAAGGCAAATAGTTCTCTGCACTTTGAAGTATCTTGGTATTAACTTTGTGTAAGTATTTTGTACAAGAGAGATAGACATCCTAGTAAGAGAACATTGTCATAAAAATGAGAAAACTTTATACAAAGAAAGATGGCTATGTGTAAAAATTCCATGGGGGTCCCATTCTGCTATAGCCTTCATAACTCTGATATCTTGTCCATTCGTTGCTTCGTTCGAAGATGATTGAGTTGATCAGAATCCCGGAGCTTGTCTGTGAAGAGATTGTCCTTAAAGTGATCCGACGAGACATAGTCATACGCTTTAATTCCCTAACTTTTGCCTGGACCGCCCTTTCGGGTTTTTGATCCACCGGGAAACCCGTTTTTGCCCAAGTCGCCCTTTCGGGTTTTCAACTTGCCAGGTGTACAATTTTTTTTGTTTTATCCCTAATTTTTTCCTGAACCGCCCTTTCGGGTTTTTGGTTCACCGGGATGCCCTTTTTTTCCCAAGTCGCCCTTTCGGGTTTTCAACTTGCCGGGTCGTTTATGCGTAGTATCTTTTGACTATGTCTGCATTCGTAGGGTGCGGCAGGTCGTCGCGTCCATGGTGGTCAGGATCATTTCCCCACCAGAAAAGATGTTTTTGATCACAAATGGTCCTTCGTAGGTAGGAGTCCATTTGCCCCTGGGATCACTTTGCGGCAAGATGATCCGCTTGATTACAAGATCCCCGACTTGATGTACCTGGCGCCTGACTTTCTTGTTGAAAGCCTTGATCATCCGTTTTTGATACGTCTGACCATGGCAAACAGCAGTAAGTCTTTTCTCGTCAATCAAATTAAGTTGATCAAGCCGGATCTGAATCCAATCGTCTTCACTCAAACCAGCATCTTTCATGATTCTCAAGGAGGGAATCTGAACCTCGATAGGTAAAACAGCTTCCATGCCGTATACCAAAGAATAGGGTGTCGCCTCAGTTGAAGTGCGTGCCGTGGTACGGTACCCGTGTAGAGAAAACGATAACATCTCATGCCAGTCCTTGTAGGTGACTATCATCTTTTGTATGATCTTCTTGATATTTTTGTTCGCAGCTTCGACAGCACCGTTCATCTTTGGCCGATAAGGAGATGAATTGTGATGTTGAATCTGGAACTGTTCGCACAACGCGGTAATCATAGTATTGTTAAGGTTTGTATCGTTGTCCGTAATGATCCTTTCGGGGATGATGTACCGACAAATGAGGTTCTGCTTGATGAAGCGGGCAACAACATTCTTTGTGAGGATGCGAAGGAAGCTGCTTCGACCCATTTGGTAAAGTAGTCAATGGCCACTAGGATGAAGCGGTGTCCATTGGATGTTGTAGGCTTGATCTCTCCAATCATGTCGATTCCTCACATAGCGAATGGCCAAGGAGCTGTTAGGACATTGAGAGGAACCGGAGGTATATGTACCTTGTCCGCATAGATTTGACATTTGTGACAAGTCCTGGAATGTTGATGGCAGTCAGCTTCCATGGTAGACCAGTAATAGCCTGCCCGTAGAATCTTCTTAGCCATCGTATGCCCGCTAGAGTGAGTGCCAAAGGTACCATTGTGCAGTTCATCCATGGTCTTCTCAGCTTCAACCTTGTCCACACAACAGAGTAGAATGCAATCATGATTGCGCTTGTATAGGATGCCATTGCTCAGGAAGAACTTGGCAGAGAATCTCCTCAAGAACTTTTTGTCGTTGACTGGAGCTTCTTCAGGGTATTCTTGAGCCTCGAGATATCTTTTGACTTCGTGAAACCAAGGTCGGTTCACTACTTCTTCGGTATTAATCTCGTGACAATGTGCAGGTTCATCCATCCGTTCAATGGTGATTTGGGGAGCCTCAATATCCCAGTTAAGTTTTAACATGGATGACATTGTAGCTAGAGCATCTACTAGCTGATTTTCTTCTCGCGGGAAGTGCTCGAAGGTAATCTGCTCGAAATAAGGTAACAATGTCAAGACATGTTCTTTGTAAGGGATGAGGTTTGGATGTTTAGTATCCCACTCTCCTTTGATTTGACTGATAACCAAAGCTGAGTCCCCAAATACAATCAAGGATTTGATTCCCAAGTCTATTGCAGCCTTGAGACCAAAGATACAAGCTTCATACTCGGCCATGTTGTTGGTGCAGCTGAAGCAAAGTCGGGCAGTGAAAGGTGTATGTCAACCTTCTGGAGAGATGAGTACCGCTTCGATACCATTGCAAAGTGCATTGGAGGCACCATCAAAGTACAGGGTCCATCGGGATCCTTGTTCAGGTCCGTCATATGGTCTGAAATCTTTAACGTTGTCCAACGTCATGATATCCTCGTCGGGGAAGTCGAACCTCATGGATTGGTAATCTTCGACAGCTTGATGGGCCAGATGATTGGCTAGCACACTCCCCTTTATAGATTTTTGGGTCGTGTACTGTATATCGTATTCCGTTAGGATCATCTGTCATCTAGATATTCTTCCAGATAAAGCAGGCTTCTCAAATATGTACTTGATCAGATCCATCTTAGAGATCAACAAAGTGGTATGAGTCAACATATACTGCCTTATCCGGCGAGCAGCCTATACCAAAGCGCAACAAGTTTTCTCGAGCAGTGAGTATCGGGTCTCACAGTCGGTAAACTTTTTGCTAAGGTAATAAATGGCATACTCTTTTCGGCCAGACTCGTCATGTTGGCCCAACACGCACCCCATTGAATTCTCTAGGACAGTCAGATACATGATTAGCGGTCTTCCTTCGACAGGTGGAATCAGGATAGGAGGTTCTAGCAAATACTCCTTGAATTTATCGAAAGAAATTTGACAGTCATCATTCCATTTAACCACCCAATCTTTCTTCAACAGCTTGAAGATCGGCTCACAGGTAGATGTTAGGTGAGAAATGAACCTTGTAATGTAGTTTAGGCGTCCCAAGAAACCTCTGACCTCCTTCTCAGTGCGAGGGGCAGGCATTTCTTGTATAGCTTTGACTTTGGCAGGATCAACCTCGATGCCTTTGTTGCTGACAATGAAACCCAAGAGTTTACCGGACCGGACTCCAAAAGTGCACTTGTTAGGGTTCAGTCTGAGCTTGTACTCTTTCAACCTGACAAACAGCTTTTGCAGATGGTCCAGGTGTTCTTCTTCAGTTTGTGAACGGGATATCATGTAGTCTACGTAGACCTCTATCTCATGATGTATCATATCATGAAACAAAGCCACCACGGCGCGTTGATAGGTTGCCCCGACATTCTTCAGTCTGAATGGCATCACTTTGTAACAGAACGTACCCCACTATGTAACAAAAGTAGTTTTCTCCATGTCCTCAGGGGCCATTTTGATCTGGTTATAGCCTGAGAATCCGTCCATGAAAGAAAATACCTTGTGCTGAGCTGTATTGTAAACCAAGATGTCAATGTGCGAAAGTGGAAAGTCATTTTAGGGATGGCCCTGTTTAAGTCTCTGTAATCCATGTACATTCTGACCTTGCCGTCATTTTTAGGCACGGGCAGAATGTTAGCAACCCATTGTGGGTAGGAAGTAACAGCAAGAAAACCAGCATTGAACTGCTTCATAACTTCTGCTTTGATCTTTTCAGACATGTCGGGCCTCATGCGACGGACCTTCTGTTTAACTGGTGGACAGTCTTCTCTTGTGGGTAGACGGTGTACCACAATTTCTGTATCAAGTCCCGGCATGTCTTCGTATGACCAGGCGAAGATCTCAACATATTCATTCAACAGCTGAATTAAGCGCTCCTTGACACTTGGCTCTAGGTTGGCACCCACTCTGACTTCTTTTATGTCTTCCTCAGTACCCAAGTTGACTGTCTCTAACAGCTCCTCATGAGGTAGAATAGCCCTTTCTTCCTGTTGTAGAAGTCTAGCCAATTCTCCCGGCACCTCACAGTCTTCATCACCTTCGTATTCGGCATGATATACCAGATCTTCAGAGTGACTGAAGGCCATAGCAGAATTGTGAGTGTGGGTGTGCGTAAGGGATAGCCATCTTTAAACAAATAAAATGCAAAAAGAAAGACAACGAACACAAAAGTTTATATATGAAAACGTCCATGATTCATTAAAATGGCATATGAAGATGAAAAATCAAACCCTTACAAATGGACCTATGTGCCTCGAGTATGGCACAAGGTTAAAAGTGTACGAATTGTTTAAGAATTAATACAAACTAACAGAAATGTTTGAAAGATAAATTACTGATTTATGAAAGTAATGGGAACAAAGTCCTTTGCCTCCCAATTGCACAGTCATCCGTCAACAGTAGGGAAAATCCAGTCTTCCAAGTTGCTCTCCTCTTCACTATCCTCCAAAGAATTGACTCCATGATGGGTGATCTTCACTGGTGGCCCTCTAGCCCGGGAGCAGCGTATAACCTTTTGAGCAGAAGTAGTGAAACCCAAGCCGAATTTATCAAATTTGAAAGGAAAATCGAGAAGCTGCCCCCAAATTGTGCTTCCTCCTTCTTCAATCACAGCCTTTGCATCTTTGAGAGAGGACATCTGAGGCGTAGGTCTGGTAACCATGGGTACAGAAGACACTGTCTTGGTTGCTGAAATCTCCTGAGCTACCTCTTCAAAATGCTGGAAGGGGGTTTCGATGAATTCACCATCCAATTCTACATAGCAGAAAGAATTTAGATGGCTTATCATGTATTCCTCTTCGCCGTGAACAATTACAATTTTCCCCTGGACAGGGTACTTGAGCTTCTGATGCAAAGTAGAAGTGACGGCTCCAGCATGATGAATCCAGAGTCTTCCCAACAAGCAAGAATAGGAAGGACGGATGTCCATCACATAGAATATGGAGTTGAAGGTTTCAGTTCCCACTTTGATCGGGATGTCCACCTCCCCGTGGACCATCCTTTTAGAACCATCAAAGGCTCTGACAATGATGTTGCTGGGCTTCAAGGTTAAACCTTCACAATCTAGCATGTCCAAGGCTTTCTTTGGCAAGACGTTCAGCGATGAACCAGTGTCTACCAGTACGTGTGCTAGAGTAGTCCCTCTGCATTCCACCGAGACATGCAAAGCATTGTTATGTTTTCTCCATTTAGATGTTAGATCAGCATCGGAGAATCCTAGACCATTGTCAGCTGTTAGGCTAGCTATACATTCCTGGAACTGATCCGCGGAGGTTTCCTGGGGCAAGTGGTCGTCTTCAAAAATCTGATCAGAGCTTTAGCATGAGCTTCTGAACAAAGTAGCAAGGCCAACATAGAGATCTTTGAGGGGGTTTGCCCCAGTTGTTCCACAAAATCATAATCTCTTTTCTAGATTATTTTCAAAATCTCTTCCATTTCTTTTTGAGAGGTTTTAGGGATGATCAATGGCTGAGCCCTCGTCTTGACAGGCTCTTCTTGGATTCCTTTCCCTCTATCATCAGCAACAGCAGAGGGGAAAACCACATGAGTTACCACTTCTTCAATAATTGGAGTTCTCGCAGATATGTTGATCGGCGCAGGGGTAACCTTAGGAGCAGTTGAGGGTCCGAAGATTGCCTTTGGAGGGGCAATCTCCGGAGAGAAAATTCTTCCACTGCGGATGATTTTAGTCGTTACGGCAATGTTTCCAATGTCGGAAGTCTCTTCATCAGAACTCTCTTCAGTTGATTCAATTTGTTTAATACCGTGGTAAAAGATCTCTCCCCCATAGTTCCACGGTATTGATTTGTCGGACTTGTACGGGATGGGCCCCGACATGGTTATCTTCAAAGGTGCAATCTTCGGATCGGATGTAATCTTAACAGGTCTTTTGGAGACCTTAGAAAGATTGGCGGATATGGTAATTATTGAAATATCATTGACAGGATTCGGTGTAACAGGAGTCTTTTCAAAAAGGATTTCTTGGTTATCCATTAGGCGCTGGATGCCTAACTTCAACAATGGACAGTCGGTCCGTAAGGATGAACAAAGGCAGCAATCTTCTTCACAACCTTGGAAAATCCTAGCTTTCAGCAAATTTAACTTGATTATCGATAGCGGAGTAATCAAATCATCAACAGTAGCAACAAAAATAATCTTCTTCAATAGCATGGGCATTGTGGCCATGCTTTGGCATTGGGGCAGAGATTATCTTCGGCTTTTCAGAGGCGTCGAATTTAACTTCTTTAGCATCTATCAAATCCTGAATCTTATTTTTGAGGGCCCAACAATTGTTGGTGTCGTGCCCCAGGCTGTCTAAATGATAAGGACACTTGGCATTTGAATGGTAGTAAGGAGAAGATATATTCGGATTCTTCGGGGCCTCTTTCAAACTTGCAAGGTTTAACTTCAAGAGATAGGGTAGAACCTGAGCGGGAGTCATGTTTATCCGAGTGAATTGCCGCACATGCCTTTCCACCCTTGTTTGGTTAGTTCTGGGTTGATTGTTTCTAGGCTGATCAGCTGCAGACTTCTAAATCATTACGGCCCCCACCGTTGGCCGGCGCTCAACTCTTCCTTGACCTCTTTAGGAGTAGACAGCTGATACGTCTTTCTTTGCTGGAAAAGGCTTTTTGATGGCAGCAGTAGTAGATGCATCCTTTTGAATTTTCCCGCTCTTTATGCCAGCTTCAACTCTTTCACCAGTTAGAATCAACTCGGTGAACCCCACAGACGAACTTCCAATCAGGTGATTGAAAAAAGGGCCTGATAGTGTTCCCAAGAACACATCAACTAGCTCCCTCTCAGATAGAGGTGGTTGTACTCATCCCGCCAAGTCTCTCCATTTTTGGGCATACTCTTTGAAACCTTCATTTGAGACCATGCCCATACTCTGTAATTGAGTACAGGTTGGTGCTAAGTCCGCATTATATTGATACTGCTTGTAAAAGGCAGCTGCCAAATCCTCCCAATTATGCACGTCAGACCTTTCTAGCTGGTAGAACCAATCTAACTGCGTCCCCGAAAGAGTGTCCTAGAAAAAATGGACCCACAAATCCTTGTCAGAAGAATGCGGTTGGATTTTCCTGATGTAAGACCGTAGGTGCATCTTGGGACAAGACAAGCCATTGTACTTAGCAAATAGAGGCACCTTAAACTTAGGGGGAATAACAATTCCGGAAACCAGCCCTAACTCTTCAAAGTCCAGCCCAGGCACTCTCTGTATCTCCATGGCTGCCAGACGCTCTTCTAGATTCTTGTATTTGTCATCTGCAGGAGGGTACTTCTGTTCAGAATAGTCTTCATCCTCTTCTTCTTCTTCTTCCTCAGAGTCAGATGGCACTGCAGTCTCTTTACCCTTTCTTACCCCTTCATCAGATGTTGAGGGGAAATCCAAGACCCTTCTAGCTTGACCTTCAAATCTTCTACCCATGGTAGCCACACCAGCCCTCTTCTTTTTCTTTTTCTCCTTTTCCTTTTCCAGTAGAGTTTTGAGCTCCTCTTGCCCCTTAGCCAAGGTCAGAAGTAGCTGTTGAAACTGTGAATTCTGCGCTTGTAAGTCTTTGACCGTCTGCTCAATATCCGTCTTGCTGAAATAAACAGCAGAGAGATAAGGAAACCTGGTGTGAAGACCTGCTTATGCATATGATGAATGATATGTATTCATGTAATGTATTCAAGGATTCAGAAATTCAAATTTGTTTTAAACAAAAAAAAGAACACACGTCATATTAATAAGATAGAATTTGTTAGTACATCAATGCCCCATGGGCAAAACAATACACAATTCTAATGTAAAAAGACGTTGTGCATCCTCTTTGGTACAATGTAGGTGTTGAGAGTCTTCTCTTCATGAAGTTAACGAGTGAGTTCCAAAACCTTCTTCTCACTTGGGTAGAATTGGGCTTTAAAAGTATCGTGTTCTCCCTTGAGCTGTATCCAACTCCTTTAAATCTTCTAGTGATGTTGGCATGTCAGGATGTAGGAGGGTGTATGGAACCTCTCCTTCCATAACAGGCTCTTTGATCACAGGGAGAATGTAGAGGTAAGGCATCATAAGACTTTGGGCGCGGGTTCGTACCCACTTGAGGTAAGGCTCAAGGGGGATGGAATTCTTGTGTCCCAGAGTCTTACTGTCCACCTTGTTGGGCATCCTCCAAGCTCGTATAAACCTTTTTCAAAGTCCTTGATCGTCGTTGTCGAAGTCAAAAACCAAGTCTGGAATCAGCATGTCATGTGGGCCATCCCTTCGGGCATACCCAAATTGTCTCAGAGCCAAGCAGGGATTGTAGGTAATGTCTCCTCTAATGCCAAGTTGAGGGACATTAGGGAATTCCCCATAATGATCAATGATGATAACATTTTCTCGGGATCGAGAACACCAATGAACATCAGAATATGTAAGAGTCATCAATCGTTGCGACCACCTCAAACCTTTCTCATTCCTCAAGACTGATTGGGGAAGATGAGAAATAAACTATCTTGCCAGTAGAGGAGTACATCACATGAGAACACCTCTTTTCCTCATTGCTCGAGTGTGAAAAGAGTGGAGGATATCTCCAAGCAATGTAGGCACCGGGTTGCGAGCCATGAAGATTTTGACAGCATTCACATCTATAAGCTGGTCAGGTTTTGGGAACAAGACCAACCCATAGATGAGAAGAGCTACAATCTCCTCAAAAGCTTGTAAGTCCAATGAATTCCAACAACTTTGGGCCTTCTCAAACAGAAACTTTGACAAGAAACCTTTAACACCACTTCTAGTTTCCCAATGACCTATGATATCAGATGGTTGTAAGTGTAAGGCTTGAGCAACATCTTCAGGCTTTGGATCTCTTTCTGTACCGTTGAAAGGTAGTTGATGGAGAATAGGAATCCTCATGAGTTGAGAAAATTCCTCCAAAGTAGGCACAAGTTGGTAGTCTGGAAATGTAAAGCAATGATGCAAAGGGTCAAAGAACTGGAAGAGAACTTTCAGCATATCCTCCTCAGTGTTGGTGTTGACCAAGTTGAGTAGATGACCATGCCTCTCGGTGAATGGAGAATTCTCAGGAATCCTTGAGCTAGCTCCTTGAGTTGAGGAGGAATTCTTACAAGGTTGACTTGGATAGTTTTTCTGCGAAGTGATTCCATAACCTACAAAACAGGAACAAAGATGAAGACCCAAATCATTGAAATGGTTAGTGGATGCATATGATGCTTCATGATGTCCATGATGTTATGCACAAGTATATATGTACAAACAAGTCACACAAGTTTCTAGTTTCAGGCTTGCATGGGGTTTCATAGGTAAGTACCCTCTTGAAGTTTAGTTGGCTCAACTTGTCCTAGAAATAGTAACCGGGTTCTAAGGAGCTCAATATCACTGGATTATTTTCTGTGTTCATTGTTTCAGTTTAGCCACTTTACTGGCGACCGAAATATTCTAAGAAAACAACCCTCAATGAGTGTAGTATCGAGTATCTACCAACTTCAAACTGCACCAAAGTCGGTCATCTCACTACCCCTAAAAAGGCCAAGTTGGTCAAGTAAAGGTTCAAAAAGTCCATTAGTGCTTCATGACATCACTCAGCGGCCCCATATTCTCTTTGATTGACTCAAAGGCTACTGGTACCCACAAATATGTCGCACTAATATAGCTATTGCTTCAACCATGTCGATATACCCCACACAGTTTTCACAACGTATTGCTATTTACCTATGAATGTTTCCCAAATCCGGGTAGAGGATTCAAACCCAAACAATAGAACCAAATGTAAAGCAATCAAGTCAAGCAAGATAAGCATGTAAATGTGATCTAAAACCCTAAGGTAACCCCACTTTTAGATTGTCCCCAGCAGAGTCGCCAGTTCTGTGATGTGGTGGGAGAACTGACTTGAGGTTTTGCATTTGTGTTTGCAAATGTTTCGGTTTAGCAAGAGTCGCCACCGACTTTTATTTTATCCAAAAGGAAAGGTAAAAAAGCACAGGAAAGACCTTTGAGATTATTTTTGGGTTCGGGGGGTAGACTATGAAAAGGGAAGGTGCTAGCACCCTTTTCATACATGGTTTTCCATGGGCTCTTAGTTACTTGTTTTAGATCACTTGCTTTTGCTTTTCAATTGTTTGAAATGGTGCTTTTGTGTGTGGTTTTGAAAGTATTTTGAAAAGAGGCCATTGTTTTGGAAACCTTTGTAATGATTCTTGTTTGAATGTATACAAAGGTGTTTGTCTTTTGAAAAATGTTTCAATGTTTGAAAGTTTGTTTGGAAAATGTTTTGAAATTGTGTATGTTTGTTTGAAAATAGCAAGGATGGTTTGCGAATTGATCAAGTAACTAGGAGTTGTCTACCCTACTCAAAGATCTTTCTTGTACATTTTTAACCCTTTGACATTGTTGTTTTACCATTGTATTTGGTAAACAACCTTGTGTTTGGATGTTAAACGGGACGAGCGTGAGTCATCGTATGACCATGATAAAAATATTTCCAAGTATCTCAGCAAGTTTTTGAGGGACTAGATCATTTTTGTATAGGCAACCAAGATAGCGTCATCGAGGGACTATGATCTTTTTGTTTTGTTTTGATTTTGCCAAAATACCTAGCATGCATATCATGGCCATTTTAAGGCAACAAAGTGGATGAAACCCTAGGGGTGCTTGTGTGCATTGTGTTGTCATTTTTCATGCATTTTTGTATTGTATTTAAGTCATGCTATTTGTTTGTTTTTTTTGGTCTTTTGCATGCAAACCCTAGTTTACTAAACATGCATATAAAAGCAATAAATGTGTAATGCAAATCTAAGACTATTACAACATTATTATGGGGAGGGGGATACAAGTTTGAATAGGGGGTATTGCACAAAATAAAGCCCTAAAACTATTACAACCATATTGAATTTATTGTACAAATAAATAAATAAGCAAATATTTAAATATACAAATAAATGTAAGTATGCAAAAAATGTTTTTTTTGTATTTATTTTATGTATGTAAAATAAATTTATTTATGTCCTAAAAAATAAGAAAATAAAAGTGATTATTTTTGGAGATGGTGAAAACCCTAAGTTTTGGTTTAAAAGAAAATATATATCTACTATTTATTTATTCATTTTTATGTACAAGAAAATAAATAAAAATATATACAAAAATGTTAAAAATTAAATTATGTGAGAAAATATTATTTTAAGTGTATAAATAATAAAAATAAGATATTTAAGTATTTCAATATTATTTACAAATTTATTCAAGAAAATAAATTCTATTTAACCTAATAAACTATTTTTTGTCATAAAAAATAATACAAATAATAAAATAAAAATGTAAAAATTAAGAAAATATTTTTGGTGATTTTTAATATTTAGAAAAAAATAATAAAGTCTGAAATCACAAAAGAAATGAAAAATAATACAAAATATAATAAATGGGCCAAGAGGGTGCAAAATGTAAGCAGGGGGTGTCAAAAGTCAAGCAAGCCAGGCCTAGCCCAAGCTTCCACTTCGTCCCTGTCCTTAGAACAAAAAACACGCGTCCTGTGTTCAAAACTGTATCTCCTGCATACGTGCTTAAAAACAAAATCTTGGAACATGAAAGTTATAGCTCATCATCACACGATTCTAATGATATAAAAAACTTGATCTAACTCTCAAAGACCAGAGAGAATTTTATCACCCCTAATTTATGACCTAAAATTTTCAGCATGTTCATCATCCAAATTCTCCTAGCTCAGTTAATATAAATACAAGCTATGCATATGTACAGTTCAAGCAACTTAAGGTCTACATTTTGCTTCACAAAACTAAGCCTAATGATGTCTAAATAAGGAGATAGAAAGTTGGAAATTACCTTGTTCAGTCAAGTTCGAATATGGCAATGTAGGAGTTGTGAGTGAGGCCTGAAGTTCTTTTGAGCTTGCTTGAAGTTCCCTTGACCTTTCCCAATGCTCAACTTGCTTTGAAATGGCTTGAATCTCCCTATAGAACTCAACCTGCAAACTCAGAAATTGAAAATGGTGAAGCTTGAAAATGAAGTTACAGTTGCTTGAGAAGGGCTTGGATAGTTCAAATGGGATGTTTATAATGTGTCTGAAGTGGTTCAAGACAAAACGCACGAGGCAATTTGGTTTTGGCTTGAGTTCTACAGAGCTTGCCCTGTTTTGGGCAGAAATGGGGTTTTTGGTGTATTTGGGTGTTTGAGATGCTTGGCAATCATGTATTAGGCTTGGTATAATATGCTTAGATTGTTTGAAATGGTCACAAGGCTTGGTTTTAACAGATGCACAAGTTGTGGACCTTTTGCAAGGTATCTTGTTTTTGAAGCAAAAGGTGAGTTGACAAAAGCCAAGGTTGTACAAGCTAGCTTGAGGCCTGCTGAGAGTTGGTGAGATTTTCATGATATTTGTGGAGTTGGTTTGCAGCAAAAGCTTTGGTCCATGGCTCAAGATAAACAAAGTTTGCATAAAGTGTGCTTTATGGAAATGGCATAGTAACCTTTTTGCCATTTTTGGAATAACTCTTTCTGTAATGCTCCATAGCTCAGAACAATGCCAATATCCATTGTATTTGCATTAAATTAAGGAGTGTGGAAAGGATTAAGGCATGTAAAACAAGTACAAGCATGATCCAAACTGATTTGCAACTTGTGCCAATGTGAAAAATGCCATGGACAAAAGTGAGAAATGGCCATTTTCTTTTCTTCGATTCTCCCTAACCATAAATGATTTTGGAGAGTTCTTGGACATTTTGGAAAGCTTGTAACATTCTCTACAATCCATATTTGAAATGAATTTTGAGATTACAATTGGAACTAGGTGAAAAGTTTCCATGAAGATAGGCCAAAATCCTGCCTAAACTAGGACAAAATTTCACTAAGTTAAAAGTTTCATGGACCCTTATTCACAAAATCATAACTTGAGATGCATGCATCTTTTTGGAAAACTTTTTGAATCAAAGTTTTATATTTTGTGGATGACTACAACTTCCATGTTGGATGTTTTCTTTTAATCCAATTGCATCATGGTGAAAAAGTTGGGAAAAAAATAAGAAATTTTCATAACTTAGAAAATTTCTAAGTTATGAAAAATTTCAAACTTAAACCCTAATTTTTAAAATTAGGTTTCTTGATGAGCAAGTTTCATGCTTTTACACATCTTGATGAAAAATGACCCTTGGCACTTGATTTTGACCAAAAAGTCAAAGTTTGACTTTTTAGTGTATAGTTGATTTTTGATCAGTTGATTGGAAAATTCATATGTCAACCCAATGCAATTGAGATCTTTTGAACCTTGTGATTAGGTCAAGATGATTCCATTGAGTCCTTGAAACCATGCTTGAACCCAATTTTCCATTGGCTAGGTTAAAAATCAGAAATTGCCCTTCTACAGTCAAAACCCTAAAAATGACCATTTTGCCATTTTGAAGATCTGATCAAATTTCTTGAGGAGTTGTGGTCCAAACTTGATCAAATGGTTCATATGATTCTATAATGTTGATTTGGATAAAAAATTATGAGGTTTGACTGTAAATTGGCCACAATTGACTTTTTCCCTAATACTGCTGATTTTTAGGTCAACTGCCCAATTGACTGGGCAAAAATTTGATTCAAGGCTTGAAACTTGGTATGAGCAATCTTAGAGGTCCAATATGAAGTATGAAAGTCACATGAGGCATTGGAAGTCCAAAAATCCCTGTGCAAAATCAAACCCTAATTTCAGGTCAACAGTGCAAGGAGATGTCTTGAGTTGAGCAAACCCTAATCTGGTCTTGAATCCAAAGAGTCTTGTGAGGAAAATCTTGATAAAATGAGAAGGAAAATTTTGGGCTACAACACTTGCACTTCAATGATAGCATAGTCCACGATCTATGAGACCCGCCATGCTTTATTTATTCATTTATTTAATTTATTTTAATTTTTATTCATTTAAAATTCAAATAAAATCAAATAAATCCTAATAAATCATATATTATATTTTAGGGATTATTTTTTGCATTGAAATAAGATCTTATATGGTGTCAATTGAAGATCAACTCGTGCAAGGTCAATTTGGTTGGAAAAAGATTGGATTTGAACAAAATTGGAAAGGAATCATATGCTATGAAAGATCAAATCAAATCCCCATGATGAGCAAGATTGAGGTCGTTTTTGTTGACCTAATAGTTTGTATTACATATACAGAAGGAGACCAAGGCATAAGGAGGTTGGAAGCAGTTGTGCAGAGGTGAAACAAAACTAAAAAAATTTCAAGAAAAGTGGTGATCCAATTTCCATATTAGAGGCCAATTCGTACCATTCTCACGACACCAACAGGTTCTTGGACATCTCCAGAAGGAATTCCAACCATTTGCAAGCTCTCTCACGCCTAGGATTATAAGATATAGGTATCACGACTTGCCTCCAAATTCAAATTCGGTTTCATTGATTTACTCATCCTATGCATATTTTGATTGTATATTCTTGTTTATCATTAAGTTTGCAAACTATTGGTACCATTTAATTGCATTTCTAACGCCTGTACAGGGTGTTTCCATAGCTAGGGTTTTGTATTCTTGATTAGGGCTTTGCAGGATAGGTGAAATTGGACATTGATTCTGGTACCATGAGACTCATGAAGATGAGACGAGTTGATTGGTACCAGCCATGGCCATTTATATTGCTTGTGGAGAGTTTTTGAAATACACAGGGATATACCTACAGTAAGTGTCTGTGGGTAAAAGTTGGCTACCTAAAACGACGGTTTGGGAGGAAGACGGCGATGCGTGTCATCCCCTGGTTGGGTGATTTGAATTTGGCGTGTTTTGAATTTCAGCATTTTATTTTTATTATATTATAATTGATTTCCATTATATATTCAAACAAACCAAATAACTCAGTTGGCAAGCGTGCAGGGGAAAAGTGCAAAGGGCCTGGGTTCGATTCCCAGGTCCCAACCTTCATTCCTAATATTTTTTAACAGGTAATCTAGCGCTTTGCAAATCAAGAGGCTCACCGTGTACCATCAGGATCTGGCCATCCAATTCATCAATGCCCCATATTAGCATACCACCATTGGAGGACCACCATGCGCCTCAGTCAAGCGTGCACACTGGATAGGGCGAAGTCAAACAGGCCTTAGCCATTTGGGCCCAGGAATTTATATTCCAACCTCCCTCAATTGCTGAACAGCATCAGGCCCATTACTAATATTTTTTTATATTTCTTTTCTTTATCATTTTTTTATTCTTTAATTTTCCTTTATTTATTTAATTTACAAATTAATTAATTTTTCACAAAAAAAAACATAAAATCAACAATTCACCAAAATTAGGATTAGTCTTTTTTTTATTTTTATCAAAATTAATTTAATTTAGGTTTAACTTAGAGAAGTTGTAATTTTTTTTCATAAATAAAAGCAAAATAGAAATTAGGTTAACTTTTAATGTTATTTTGCTCTTTTTCTCAAATAAATAAAATACAAAAAAATAGGTTTAGAATAAATTAATTTATTTTTAGATTAAAATTAATTAGAATTAGGTCTTTCTTTTTTTAATGTAATAATTTCTCTATTTTCTTAAATAACAAAACATGACCAAAACATTTTTTTAACTAATTACAATTTGGTTTAGGCAAGGGTCAAAACCCTATTGCTCCGCATTCGATTCATCGTGCGCGTATTATTATTTATACCTGTAAATGTTCATGGTTTGTAATAGTTTAATCTAGGGCTTTTTATTTATCGCTTTTTCCGGGTTTTTTGGCTATGTGATTAATCTCATCCCCGAAGCCTTGTAATAGCGTAGATTTACTTTCTCGCATTTTAATTCTCGCAAATATTAACTGTTTAGATGAATGCTAATAGGATTGTATGACAAGAATGCATGACAATTAATCCAGTTAGAAAACCCTACTGTGCAAAGATTAAATAATTGAAAACAGATCACTCGCACATATCACTCTTAGGGTATACTCACACTTCGGTTGCCTTCTGTAAACGATCGTTAAAGTATAGGGTGTCTTAGTGGTTGCCCTCCTGTCTGAAAAAAAGATCAAATGTCCCATTCGAATGTTGGCTCGGAAATGTTACCTCAGAAATGTTGCCTCGAATATGATATTAAAGACTTTAGGGTTATTACTAAGTCATCCTAGCGTTGCTTTAGTGATTGTACGTCCCTTTCGAATTGACCCTTACAAACTCCAACGATGGTGCTACCTATTTCTCAATAGTAGGATAAGCGATGTCTAAAGGAAACGAGAATAGAAACAATCTTTTTTCCGAGTAGGTAGATGCTAGTAGGTACTTGCTCAATAAAAAACTTTTCACACAAACACCTTTCAAAACAAATTTTCAAAACAACTTCGTCACATCCTTGAGGACTTATACAAGGGTTATCACGAATAAAACATTTTCAAAACAAAGCACACACACAAGCAATTTCAAAAGATGAGCAAGTACCTAAGAGCCCATGGAAAACCATGGATAGAAAGGGTGCTAACACCTTCCCTTTCTATAATCTAACCCCCGTACTCAAAATCTTGAAAAAGAATTTTTTTTTCCAGTACTTTATTCCTTTCCGATTGGATGAAATAAAAGTCGGTGGCGACTCTTGCTTACCGCGACATTTTGCAAACACAAAACGCAAAACGCAAACCAGCATTTCAAACAGTCGGTTCTGCCACTGTATCACAGATCTGGAGACTCTGCTGGGGACAATTATAAGCGGGGTATAACTTAGGATCTAGGTCATCATAAATGCTTCTCTTGATTGCTTTGTTTGCTTTACTTTTAAGGGTTTTTGTTTGCGAGTTACTATAGATCCTAACCCGGATCTGGGGACACCTTTTAGGTAAGTAGCAATAGACTGTGAGGGAACTATACAGCGTAGACCGATACGGTTGAAGCAGTAGCTATATTGATGTGGCACATTGGTTGGTACCGGTATCCCTTGTGGAGAAACGAGGAGAATACGGGGCCGCTGCGTGGTGCCATTAAGCATCGACTGACCTTAGAACCTTTAATCGACCAACTCGACCATTAGAAAGTAAGGAGATAGTCGGCCTCAGTGTAGAGCTGAGAACTGGTTGATACTCGGTGCTACACTCATTGAGACCATACTCTCGAGATAGTTCTGGCCACAAGAAAAGATTGCGTGAGCTGAAACCATGACCGATGGAGGATGGTCGGTGATAATGAGATCCTCTAGAACCCAATTACTTTTTCTAGGACAGGTTTGAACCAACTTAACTTCAAGAGGGTATTACCTTTGACCTCATGCAAGCCTTAAACCTACGGGTTTTGTGTGATTTGACTGTGTTTGCAATACCTATTGTTTGCTATACCTGTGGTTTATCATGACACAATGCATCATAACATGGCATTCATACTTCATTACACTGACCATTTCAAAGACCAAGGGGATTTATCTTTGTTCTGTTTTGCAGATAATGGCTTCCGTGCGTAGAAATACCATCCGAGTCAACTTTGTGCAAATACCTGCCCAACTTAAAGAGCTAGCCTCAAGAGTTTCCGAGACTTCTATGTTCATTAAGAGACACGGTCAACTTCTCAGCTTGGTTACTTCAAATCTTGATGAGCAGATGATGAGCGTACTATTTTAGTTCTTTGATCTTGTGCATCATTGCTTCACCTTTCCAGATTACCAGCTGGTTCCCACCTTGGAAGAGTTCTCTCACCTATTGGGCATATTCATTCTTGAACAGGTGCCCTTCACAGGTATGGAAGAAGTTCCTAGACCAGAAGACATTGCCTCAGCTCTGCATTTGAAACGGGCTGATGTAGTATCCAATTGGGAAACACAAAGCGAGGTCGAAGGTTTTCTAGCCAAGTTTCTGATAGACCAGGCTCAACTATTCTGTGATAATTTGGATTTTCAAGCCTTTGAAGATGTCTTGGCTCTCCTTATCTATGGTTTAGTTCTCTTCCTAAATCCGGATTCCTTTGTAGATGTGAATGCTGTCAAGATTTTCCTTTCTCGCAATCTTGTGCCTACCCTGCTTGGTGATATCTTGCATGCCCTCTATACTCGTACCGTGAGGAGAAGAGGGACTCTTATGTGTTGCATGTCGCTGCTGTCGAGGTGGTTTATTTCTCACCTCCCTAAGTCTGTGATGAAGAACGAAGAAGGTTTGGGTTGGTCCTACAAAATAATGTCACTTGCCCATACAGATATTCTTTGGTGTTCCCGGGCTATGGAAGACACTACTGTTATTGACTGTTGTGGGGGATACCCTAATGTCCCATTGCTTGGAATCAGAGGGGGTATAACTTACAGTCCTTGTCTAGATTTGCGGAAATTTGGTCGTGCTCGGAGAGAGGGTCCCCATGAGTTACTTCTTGAGGACATTGTATTTGACTGCAAGGAGGACGTTAAGGAGCACCGCCGAAGGTTTATACGAGCTTGGGGCATGGTGAACAGAGCTGACCCCCAAGAGTTGGGACCAAAGACTTCCCTTCCTATACAGCCTTACCTCCAATGGGTCTGAGCTCGTGCCCAGAAGCTTGGGATGCCCTATGAGTCTGTATTACCAGTGATTGTGGAGCCCACTAATGAAGAGGGCATTCCTTACACGGTTCTCTATCCTTACATGCCCACTGATCCCGGGGAGTTTCAAAGGTCTTGGATTCAGCTGAAGAATGAGCGGGACACTTACCAAGAACAGTACCATGAGCAAGAAAGGAAGATTTTGAAGCTCACCAGGCAACTCGAGGAAGAAAGAGTGATTAATGACTACACCGGTACAAGGAGGAAGCGTCCATAGGACTTTTGATTTTGCTTTTTCTAATTTTAGATCTTGTTTTATTTACTTCTTTGTAACGTCGTAAAGGCATTGTTGAACCTTTCAAAGTTAATCTAATAAAGTTTGTTTATTTTTGGTTTGCAAATTTAAATCTCCCAAAGTCTTTAAAATCATTACATGCGCATCCCATTATCATGCACATCATTACAGGCACCCTTACAGGTTTCTCATCTTCTTTGTTGTTTATTTCAGCATGAAATGTCTTCCGAGCAAGCCATCAAATATCTTCAGGCACAGAATGCCCAATTCCAATAGATGTTCATAAGTATGGCTAAAGGACAAGAGGATCTGAAGACCCTTATTCTGAAAGAGAAGAAGACGAAGAAGGTCGGGACTCTGAACATGGGTAGAAGATTTGGAGAAAGGTTGAGACAACCAGCTGAGCTGACCTCCTCATCCAAGGACGGGGAGAACCAAGAGAGGGTAAAAGACCCTAGTCCAGCAGTTTCTGATAATGATACAGATTACGACGATGAGCAATATCCTCCTGTTGAGGATAGGTACAAGCAGCTAGAAGACCGTCTGAGTGCTATGGAGATTCAGAAAATCCCTGGTTTGGACTTCGGAGAATTGGTACTGGTATCAGGAGTGGTCATCCCTCATAAGTTTAAAGCTCCAGTTTTTGCTAAATATGGAGTATCCTGCCCAAAACTCCATCTCCGCTCGTATGTCCGAAAGATTCAACCCCACACCACTGATAGAAATTTGTGGGTGCATTTCTTTCAAGATAGTCTGTCAGGGACTCATCTTGAATGGTTCTATTAATTGGAGGGGGCCAGTGTCCAAAACTGGGAAGACCTTGCTGCTGCTTTTTACAAGCAATATCAGTATAACACTGACCTTGCTCCCACTCGTACTCAGCTCCAGGGTATGTCTATGGGTGCAAGTGAAGGTTTTAAGGACTATGCTCAAAAGTGGAGAGACTTGGCTGGAAAGGTACAACCCCCTTTGTCTGATAGGGAGTTGGTTGACATGTTTCTAGGGATGCTATCTGGTCCATTTTTCAATCACTTGATTGGCAGTTTGTCATTTAGGTTTACTGAGTTGATTTTGATTGGAGAGAGAGAGTAGAAGCTGGCATTCGAAGTGGTAAAATACAGAAGGATGCTTCGTCAAGTGCAGCAAAGAAGCCGTTCACCGGTAAGAAGGAAGCTAGTGCATTATACAGCCCGAGGGGTCAAAGCAGACCTGAACACCGTCAAACGGTAAATGCTGTAGTGATATCAAGACCCGCAGTTGCTCCACAATGCAACAATCAGCAAAGGGTGGAAAGACCACAATGACAGTTTACCCGCATCAACATGACTTTGGCTGAAGTTCTACCTCATCTGTTAAAATCCAACTTGGCAACCTTGAAAGAGGCTCCCAAGAATCCAAACACTGCTTCTCCCAGATAAAATCCCAACGCGCGGTACGCCTATCATTCGAAGAGCCCAGGCCATGACACAAACGATTGCTGGGCTCTGAGGAATAAAGTGCAAGATTTGCTGGAAGCTAAGGAGATTGAGTTTGATGCTCCGGAAAAACCAAATGTTATAACTACTCCTATGCCCAAACATGGTCGTGGAGTCAATGCTGTGGACACCGTTTCGTTTGTGACCTCTGTGGAAGAAATTTCTACTCCTTTGATGACGGTTAAGAATAATTTGTTGTTGGCCGGTTTATTTCCGGGTTGTGGTGAAGGTTGCCACATGTGTTCAATTCTGCCTTCCGGTTGCTGTTTATTGAAGTCAGGTGTTCAGCGTCTGATGGATAATAAAGAAATTTTGTTTGAGAAGACTATGATTCTGTTTGAAGATGTTGCCATCGTAACCATTTCCACCAATCCTTCCAATGTTTCCTCGAGAAAACCTGTTAGGGTTACACCTGTTCCAAGAATTTCTCCGTTAATAATCACCACTCCGGGTCCCATCCCATATACCTCATAAAAGGATATCCCATGGCATTACGGTGATGATGTATATTACCATGGTGTTAAACAAGATCTGAGGACTGAATAAGCCGATACGAATATCAGTAATATTGTTGGGGCTAGCAAGGTCACCAGAAGTGGAAGACTCTTTTCTCCCGAGATTTCCCCTCCGACTGTCCACAAACCTGTTGTCATTCCATTTGCTAGTGCATCAACTGCTGCCCCAGTTCCTACTCCAGTTATCACCCCTGTCGCCGAGCCATCTGGGACTCGGGGAAAAGAAATCATAGGTGAGCCTGCCCGGACGGAGGCACCTAAGAAAATCATTGTAGAAACATCTAAACAGGAAATAGAGGAAAATTTGAAAATTATCAAGAAGAGCGACTACAACATAGTCGAGCAGCTGGGGCAGACCCCATCAAAGATCTCCATGTTGTCCCTGTTATTGTGTTCTGAAGCCCATGCGAAGGCTTTAATTGCATTTCTCAAGACTTCGCATGTGCCGCAGGAAACTTCAATCGATCAATTCAAAGATTGCATGGCCATCCTGACTTCCGATAATAGGTTGGGTTTCTCAGATGCGGATCTGACACCGAAAGGAAGAAATCATAATGATGCTCTGCATGTCTCGATCGAGTGCAGGGGTACCACTATGGCCTATGTGTTGGTAGATACCGGGTTCTCACTGAATGTTCTGCCAAATAAAGCGTTAGACCGTCTGGATTGTGAAGGTTTGATTCTGAAGCCGAGTAACATTGTTGTAAGGGCTTTTGATGGGTTAAAAAGAATGGTAAACGGGGAGGTGGACATCCCTGTCAAGGTGGGTTCTCATACCTTTGGGTCCACCTTCTACGCAATGGATATCAGACCATCATATTCTTGCTTGCTGGGTCGTCCTTGGATCCATAGGGCTGGGGCAGTGACTTCCACACTCCATCAAATGCTGAAATATTCGGTGAAGGGGAAGATTGTCACGGTACGAGGTGAAGAAGAGTATATGGTGAGTCATCTCAACTCCTTTCGTTACGTGGAGATGGACGGGGAATTCATAGAAACCCCTTGTCAGAACTTCGAAGAGATCCCTCAGACTTCGGCGTCAACTGAAGTTGCTACTGGCAAACCTCCACTGAAGATGGCTTCTCTCAAAGACGCCAGGGCTGTAATTGAAGAAGGTGGGTGTACCAATTGGGGTCAGCTCCCTGATTTCACTCACAAAACTGACAAATTTGGTTTGGGATTTACTACAGGGGCTCAAAGGGTTGTCAGACGCGCACGGATTGGAAGACCTCCTCTACACATCAGCAATCAGGGAGTTAATGCAATTGAGGATAGTGAAGAAGATTCAGACATCGGCAGCTGGATCTACCCAACAACCAATGGTGGACTGAATAATTGGACGGTGAAGGACTTCATACCTGTTTCTTTTATTCCGCAGTAATTGAATTTTGTTTTAAGATTTGTAATAAACAATTTGGAACTTTGTGGCCCGGTGCCTTTCCCGGGGAACCTTGGCTTTGCTTGTGAGGGCTTATTACTTGTCATTTTCATATATCATTAATAAAACATTGGACGTTTCTTGCATTACAAATTTTGCGCTCCTTGTTTTTTTCTTTTCTGTCTCTCACTTTATCAATACAGATCCATATCCACTCTGGATCCCATTGATAACAGCTCTGCTACTGTCGGTTATGACTTCGAAAATCCGATCAACCAAGCCGAGGACGAAGGTGGGATGATTGTGAGGTGCCTGGAGAACTTGTTAGACTATTACTGCAGGAAGAAAGGGCCATACGGCCTCATGAAGAGCTAGTTGAGTCAGTGAATTTGGGTACAGAGGAAGACAGGAAGGAGGTCAAGATAGGTGCGAATCTGGAGCCTAGTGTAAAACAGCGGTTAATACAGATGCTACACGACTACGTCGAGATCTTCGCCTGGTGCTATAAAGATATGCCTAGTTTGGACACTGATATTGTGGTACATCGCCTGCTGACTAAAGAAGACTTCCCTCTAGTAAAGCAGAAGGTCCGCCGTATGCGCCCCGAAATGTCAGAGAAAATCAAGGCAGAAGTCATGAAACAGTTCAACACAAGATTCTTAGTTGTCACTTCTTATCCGCAGTGGGTTACTAATGTTGTTCTGGTACCTAAGAAGGATGGTAAGGTACGGATGTGTATGGACTATAGAGACCTAAACAGGGCAAGCCCCAAGGATGACTTCCCACTTCCTCACATTGATGTTCTAGTCGACAACACTGCGCAACATAAGATCTTCTCCTTCATGGATGGTTTTTCTGGCTACAACTAGATCAAGATGGCTCCTGAAGACATGGAGAAGACAACCTTTGTTACACAGTGGGGCACCTTCTGTTACAAGGTAATGCCTTTTGGGTTAAAGAATGTTGGGGAAACTTATCAACACGCCATGGTCGCTTTGTTCCATGACATGATTCACCATGAGATCGAAGTTTATGTTGATGACATGATAGCCAGGTCCCAGACCGAGGAAGAGCACCTTGATCATCTTCAGAAACTGTTTGGCAGGTTAAAGACGTACAAGCTGAGGTTGAATCCGAACAAGTGTACCTTCGGGGTAAGGCCTGGTAAACTTCTGAGTTTTGTTGTCAGTGACAAAGGTATTCAGGTGGACCCTGCAAAGGTAAAAGCCATACAAGAGATGTCGGTTCCTCACACAAAAAAGGAAGTTAGAGGTTTCTTGGGACGTCTGAATTACATCGCCAGGTTCATTTCACATCTGACCGCTACCTGTGAGCCAATCTTCAAGTTGCTAAAGAAAGATCAGGTGGTAAAGTGGAATGATGAATGCCAGGACGCTTTCGAAAGAATCAAGGGATACCTTCAAGAACCACCAATTTTGATGCCTCCGGTTGAAGGAAGACCTTTGATCCTATACTTGACAGTGCTAGACAATTCAATAGGGTGTGTGCTGGGGCAGCATGATGAGTCTGGCCGAAAAGAGCACGCTATTTACTACCTTAGCAAAAAGTTTACCGACTGTGAGACCCGATACTCATTGCTCGAGAAAACTTGCTGCACTTTGGCATGGGCTGCTCGCCGGCTGAGACAGTATATGCTGACTCACACCACCCTGTTGATATCAAAGATGGATCCAATCAAGTATATTTTCGAGAAGCCCGCTCTCTCTGGAAGGATAGTAAGATGGAAAATGATCTTGATCGAATACGACATCCAATACACAACCCAAAAAGCAATCAAGGGGAGTGTATTGACGGATCATTTAGCGCATCAAGCCGTGGATGACTACCAGTCCATGAATTTCGAGTTCCCGGATGAGAATATCATGTTGGTGACCGACTACGAAGAACCTAGACCGAATGAAGGACCCGAGGAGGGATCCCGATGGTCTATGTATTTTGATGGAGCCTCGAACGCGTTGGGTAATGGAATTGGCGTTGTAATCATATCTCTTAAGGGATGTCATACTCCATTCACCGCCCGATTATGTTTTAACTGCACCAACAATATGGCGGAGTATGAAGCGTGTATGTTAGGTCTTCGAGCTACTATTGACCTGAGGATAAAGTTCTTGAGTGTATTCGGAGATTCCGCTCTGGTGATAAGTCAGATCAAAGGCGAGTGGGATACGAAGCACCCGAATCTTATTCCTTACCAAGAATATATACTGACATTGCTCCCACACTTTGAGGAGGTAACCTTTGAACATTTCCCAAGAGAGGAAAATCAGTTAGCGGACGCGCTAGCTACCATGTCTTCTATGTTCAAAGTCAGGTGGGATAACGAAGCTCCGCAGATTACCATTGAGAGGTTGGACGAACCCACACATTGCTGTGACATTGAGACTAAAGAGGTAGCAGATAAACCCTGGTTTCACGAGGTACAAAGGTATCTTGAGGCTCAAGAATACCCTGAGGGGGCATCTGTTAATGATAAGAAGTTTCTGAGAAGATTCGCTACGAAGTTCTTCATCAGTAATGGTATCCTCTATAAGCGTAACCATGATTCAACCTTACTGTGGTGCGTAGACAAGAATGAGGCAGAAAGGATCATGGCAAATTACATGAAGGTACCTTCGGAACTCATTCCAGTGGACATACTATGGCGAAGAAAATCCTACGAGCAGGATATTACTGGTCAACTATGGAAGCCGATTGTTATCAGCACTCTCGAACCTCTCATAAGTGCCAAGTCTATGCTGATAAGGTGCATGTACCTCCAGTTCCCCTGAATGTTTTGATAGCTCCTTGGCCCTTTGCAATGTGGGGCATCGACATGATCGGCGAGATCAGACCTACTGCATCTAACGGGCATTGCTTCATTTTCGTAGCAATTGATTACTTTACGAAGTGGGTTGAGGCAGCTTCCTTTGCTACAGTAACCAAGAACGTCGTGGCGCGGTTTATCCGACACAAACTGATATGTTGAAATGGTGTACCAGAGAGGATTATCATTGAGAATGGTACAAATCTCAACAATAAGATGATCACCGAGCTCTGCAGATAATTCAAGATACAGCATCACAACTCTTCTCCCTACCGGCCGAAGATGAATGGGGTTGTTGAAGCGACTAACAAGAACATCAAGAAGATTTTGCAGAAGATGACGGTGACATACAAAGACTGGCACGAGATGTTACCATTCGCTCTTCATGGGTACCGTACCTCAGCATGGACGTCGACAGGGGAAACACCCTACTCTTTGGTGTACGACATGAAGGCAGTCCTACCCATCGAAGTCCAAATACCCTCTCTCCGGATCATGAAGGATGCAGGTTTGAACGAAGACAACTGGATCCAAACTCAACTTGATCAGCTGAATTTAATCGATGAAAAGAGACTTACTACTATCTGTCATGGTCATACGTATAAAAAGCGAATGACCAAGGCTTTTAACAAGAAAGTCAGACGTCAAGAATATCAAGTCGGGGATCTAGTGATCAAATGCATCATACTACCGCAAGGGGATCCCGGGGGAAAATGGACCCCCACATACGAAGGGCCATTTGTGGTTAAGAACATTTTCTCGGGAGGAGCTATGATTCTAACCACCATGGATGGTGACGACCTTCCTTACCCCGTCAATGCAGACATAGTGAAAAGATACTATGCATAATCAAAGACCCGCTAGGTTGACTGACCTAGGCAAAAATAAGGGCTTCCCGTCGAACCAAAAGGGTTCGGGCAAAAGCAAGGGATGAAAATGAAAAAACTGTACACCCGGTAAGTCGAAAACCTGAAAAGGCGACTTGGGCAAAAAAGGGTATCCCAGTGGACCAAAAACTCGAAAGGGCGGTCTAGGCAAAAATTAGGGATTAAAGCGTAACACTATGTCTCATTGGATCATCTCGCAAACAGACTTCGGTATCAACTATCAAGCTCGGACGACACCAATCAATCTGATCAACCTTCGACCAAGTAGCAAAGTGATGAGACGTTTGAAGATATAAGGGCAATAGTAGAGTTGAAACCCAATGGGATTGTTTCACATAGCTGTTTTTCTTTCTGTTACACAAATTGTAATTTCTATCTTTCAGCGGCGTTCTCTTAATAGGACGTCAGCCTCTTTGTACAAAAACGCTTAATACAGGCCAATTTCAAAATCAATACAATTCATTTTTACAAGCAATTTCAAATTGTTTTTCTTTTTCTGTTTTGTTTTGCTAGAACGTCCAATCGTTCATTTTTATATATGCATGTGAAAATAATTGTTGTTCATAAATATTTACACAAGAAACAAAAGACAATTACTCGTAATTCCAGGAACAAGGACAAACAAGAAGTGTCCAAGTATTACAGTTATTCTGCCCATCAGGTACAAGGATAGAGCCAGCTGGAGAACATGAGAAGTGGTACATACACTCCCCACAGAGTAATAAGTATCCAAAGACAGTGGTGTTAGCTTTTCCGAACAGGACACAACTCTCCCCAGCCGAGGTTAACAATCGCGAGTGAGTCGGAAAAAATTTCCCCAAGCAGAGTTTGTTTATCACCATAAACAAAATATTCTCCAACCAAGGGGCAAATCCCCAGAACGATCATCTTTGTTCACCATCCCCAACAGAGGTGGAGGAACTATGGTTTTCATAGCAATCAGGGATTTATTTTCCCAGATTCAGATTATCGCGCCAGCATTTCATGTTCATACATCATGACATATGCATACATCACATATAATATAGTCTCATTTATTTTGAGAACGTCAGCATACAATGCATCTCATGCATCACATATAACTAACCCTGTATTTCTTTAAGGAAAGACATTATTATCTACAATTTCCAGCAAGTCCGTGATCAACACTCAAAGCTAAACAGAGTAATCATCGGCAACAAATGCAACCTCATCCAGGTTCCTTCTCACAGCCCTACTATCCAGGCTTTCATATCGAAGTAACCCTACTATCCAGGTTCCTTGTCACAGCCCTACTATCCAGGCTTTCATATCGAAGTAACCCTACTATCCAGGTTCCTTGTCACAACCCTACTATCCAGGCTTTCATATCGAAGTAACCCTATTATCCACGTTCCTTCTCACAGCCCTACTATCCAGGCTTTTATATCGAAGTAACCCTACTATCCAGGTTCCTTCTCACAGCCCTACTATCCAGGATTTCATATCGAAGTAACCCTACTATCCAGGTTCCTTCTCACAGCCCTACTATGCAGGCTTTCATATCGAAGTAACCCTACTATCCAGGTTCCTTCTCAAGCCTTACTATCCAGGCTTTCATCTCGAAGTAACCCTACTACCCAGGTTCCTTCTCATAGCCCTACTATCCAGGCTTTCATTTCGAATTAACCCTACTATCTAAGTTCCTTCTCATAACCTTACTATCCGAGTTCGGCCTCCTTTATCCCCAGACAACAGTCCACAACACTGTAAGACCGGGACCCAATCAAACACAATTGATTTCATATTTCCCTAGTAAGTCGCGGTGCAGCATGTACCCTGACCAAACACGCAGTTCCCTTCCGCTTCCCAAACCGGAGTTATTCCCCAGTAGAGTAACGGATAATTGAAGCTCCTAAAACTCTATTTCTCCCAAGACCAAGACCATCATTCCCCAGCAAAGTCCTCCTCAACAATAGGTATACGGGTTCTCGCAAAGGAAACTCTTATGCGATCGACATCTCTTCGGATGGCATCTTTAAGCCCATCTCCGACAATTATCTAGAAGCTACCAAATGGCATCTATAAGCCAATTCCCTATATCACAAATCAATTATCATTTCATTTGAGTGCAAATTTGTGGGCACTCTAGTGTTCAATCATCTTCCACCTTCAGATCACGAAAGGCAGACGAGCCAATCTACATCTTCAGGTTTAAGAAGATTGAACAGGGGCAGCTGTTGTACCCCAAAATTTTCCCTCCCATATTTCTCAATACATGCCAAGTGAGGTCCTCAAATTGCTCAAGGGAGTCTAAGGGTTGACCAGACAAACTCTCTCCTAGGGCAGTCTACTTCAAATTAGGGTTTCATTTTGCATCAAAATGATTGATTCCAAAGGATCCCAAATTCTCACCATTTTCCTAATATGTTCTCAAGATCATCCATGTCAAGTTTCAAGCCTTGCAGAGGAAGTTTGTTCAGTCAATTTCTCAAAGGCCTGGAAATCGATTGCGCTAGGTCAAAAGTCAACTGTGGCCCACATACAGTCAAACTTCAATATTTTTGGTCAACATTCTCAATTTGAAGTATCATTCATCATTTTATAAATGGTTGATCATGATTCCTCAAGGATTTCTCACAATTCATCAAAACCCAAAAGTTGTTGAATTAGGGTTTTATAGGAAAAGTCAACTCAACTTTGACCAAGGCTTTCATAGCCCTACTATCCAGGCTTTCATTTCGAATTAACCCTACTATCTAAGTTCCTTCTCATAACCTTACTATCCGAGTTCGGCCTCCTTTATCCCCAGACAACAGTCCACAACACTGTAAGACCGGGACCCAATCAAACACAATTGATTTCATATTTCCCTAGTAAGTCGCGGTGCAGCATGTACCCTGACCAAACACGCAGTTCCCTTCCGCTTCCCAAACCAGAGTTATTCCCCAGTAGAGTAACGGATAATTGAAGCTCCTAAAACTCTATTTCTCCCAAGACCAAGACCATCATTCCCCAGCGAAGTCCTCCTCAACAATAGGTATACGGGTTCTCGCAAAGGAAACTCTTATGCGATCGACATCTCTTCGGATGGCATCTTTAAGCCCATCTCCGACAATTATCTAGAAGCTACCAAATGGCATCTATAAGCCAATTCCCTATATCACAAATCAATTATCATTTCATTCGAGTGCAAATTTGTGGGCACTCTAGTGTTCAATCATCTTCCACCTTCAGATCACGAAAGGCAGACGAGCCAATCTACATCTTCAGGTTTAAGAAGATTGAACAGGGGCAGCTGTTGTACCCCAAAATTTTCCCTCCCATATTTCTCAATACATGCCAAGTGAGGTCCTCAAATTGCTCAAGGGAGTCCAAGGGTTGACCAGACAAACTCTCTCCTAGGGCAGTCTACTTCAAATTAGGGTTTCATTTTGCATCAAAATGATTGATTCCAAAGGATCCCAAATTCTCACCATTTTCCTAATATGTTCTCAAGATCATCCATGTCAAGTTTCAAGCCTTGCAGAGGAAGTTTGTTCAGTCAATTGCTCAAAGGCCTGGAAATCGATTGCGCTAGGTCAAAAGTCAACTGTGGCCCACATACAGTCAAACTTCAATATTTTTGGTCAACATTCTCAATTTGAAGTATCATTCATCATTTTATAAATGGTTGATCATGATTCCTCAAGGATTTCTCACAATTCATCAAAACCCAAAAGTTGCTAAATTAGGGTTTTATAGGAAAAGTCAACTCAACTTTGACCAAGCATAACCTTCTCATACTTTATCAGAAATGACCCATCCAAAGCTCATTTTGAAGAGGATGCAATTACATACAATTCATATTCAGCTCCCAAGTTAAAAATATGCACTCACAAGAAGATATGAATTTTGACCTTATAGGTCATTTTGAAAAGTCAACAAAAATACATTTTGGGTCAAAGCTCCATAAATGAACATGGAAGACTCAATTGAGATGAGACCAAAAGGGTTGCTTATAGGACATCACAAGCTTTCAAAAAAGTCCAAGAACACCTCTCTAGGATCAAAATTGAGAGAGTTATGCATTGGCCAAGTTGACCTTTTTTGTAAAATTGCCAAAAGTCAAATATGCTCAAATTTGCATCTTTTGCTAAATGGGCCCAACTTTTTATGCTTGCACTTCAATGATAGCATAGTCCACGACCTATGGGACCCTCCATGCTTTATTTATTCATTTATTTATTCATTTATTTAATTTATTTTTATTTTTATTCATTTAAAATTCAAATAAATCCTAATAAATCATATATTATATTTTAGGGATGATTTTTTGCATTGAAAGAAGATCTTATATGCTGTCAATTGAAGATCAACTCGTGCAAGGTCAATTTGGTTGGAAAAAGATTGGATTTTAACAAAATTGGAAAGGAATCATATGCTATGAAAGATCAAATCAAATCCCCATGATGAGCAAGATTGAGGTCGTTTTTGTTGACCTAATAGTTTGTATTACATATACAGAAGGAGACCAAGGCATAAGGAGGTTGGAAGCAGTCGTGCAGAGGTGAAACAAAACTCAAAAAATTTCAAGAAAAGTGGTGATCCAATTTCCATATTAGAGGCCAATTCGTACCATTCTCACGACACCAACATGTTCTTGGACATCTCCATAAGGAATTCCAACCATTTGCAAGCTCTCTCACGCCTGGGATGGTAAGATATAAGTATCACGACTTGCCTCCAAATTCAAATTCGGTTTCATTGATTTACTCATCCTATGCATATTTTGATTGTATATTCGTGTTTATCATTAAGTTTGCAAACGATTGGTACCATTTAATTTCCTTTCTAATGCCTGTAAAGGATGTTTCCATAGCTAGGGTTTTGTGTTCTAGAATAGGGCTTTGCAGGATAGGTGAAATTAGACATTGATTCTGGTACCATGAGACTCGTGAAGATGAGACGAGTTGATTGGTACCAGCCATGGCCATTTATATTGCTTGTGGAGAGTTTTTGAAATACACAGGGATATACCTACAATAAGTGTCTGTGGGTAAAAGTTGGCTACCTAAAACGACAGTTTGGGAGGAAGACGACGATGTGTGTCATCCCCTGGTTGGGTGATTTGAATTTGGCGTGTTTTGAATTTCAGCGTTTTGTTTTTACTATATTATAATTGATTTCCATTATATATTCAAAAAAACCAAATAGCTCAGTTGGCAAGCGTGCAGGGGAAAAGTGCAAAGGGCCTGGGTTCGATTCCCAGGTCCCAACCTTCATTCCTAATATTTTTTAACAGGTAATCTAGCGCTTTGAAAATTAAGAGGCTCACCGTGTACCATCAGGATCTGGCCATCCAATTCACCAATGCCCCAGATCAGCATACCACCATTGGAGGACCACCATACGCCTCAGTCAAGCGTGCACACTGGATAGGGCGAAGTCAAACAGGCCTTAGCCATTTGGGCCCAGGAATTTATATTTCAACCTCCCTCAATTGCTGAACAGCATCAGGCCCATTACTAATATTTTTTTTATATTTCTTTTCTTTATCATTTTTTTATTCTTTAGTTTTCCTTTATTTATATAATTTACAAATTAATTAATTTTTCACAAAAAAAAACATAAAATCAACAATTCACCAAAATTAGGATTAGTCTTTTTTTTATTATTATCAAAATTAATTTAATTTAGGTTTAACTTAGAGAAGTTGTAATTTTTTTTCATAAATAAAAGCAAAATAGAAATTAGGTTAACTTTTAATGTTATTTTGCTCTTTTTCTCAAATAAATAAAATACAAAAAAATAGGTTTAAAATAAATTAATTTATTTTTAGATTAAAATTAAATAGAATTAGGTCTTTCTTTTTTTAATGTAATAATTTCTCTATTTTCTTAAATAACAAAACATGACCAAAACATTTTTTTTAACTAATTACAATTTGGTTTAGGCAAGGGTCAAAATCCTAGTTGCTCCGTATTCGATTCATCGTGCGCGTATTATTATTTATACCTGTAAATGCTCATGGTTTGTAATGGTTTAATCTAGGGCTTTTTATTTATCGCTTTTTCCGGGTTTTTTGGCTATGTGATTAATCCCATCCCCGAAGCATTGTAATAGCGTAGATTTACTTTCTCGCATTTTAATTCTCGCAAATATTAACTGTTTAGATGAATGCTAATAGGATTGTATGACAAGAATGCATGACAATTAATCCAGTTAGAAAACCCTATTGTGCAAAGATTAAATAATTGAAAACAGATCACTCGCACATATCACACTTAGGGTATACTCACACTTCGGTTGCCTTAGGTAAACGATCGTTAAAGTATAGGGTGTCTTAGTGGTTGCCCTCCTGTCTGAAAAAAAGATCAAATGTCCCATTCGAATGTTGGCTCGGAAATGTTGCCTCGAAAATGTTGCCTCGAATATGATATTAAAGACTTTAGGGTTATTACTAAGTCATCCTAGCGTTGCTTTAGTGATTGTACGTCCCTTTCGAATTGACCCTTACAAACTCCAACGATGGTGCTACCTATTTCTCAATAGTAGGATAAGCGTTGTCTAAAGGAAACGAGAATAGAAACAATCTTTTTTCGAGTAGGTAGATGCTAGTAGGTACTTTCTCAATAAAAAACTTTTCACACAAACACCTTTCAAAACAAATTTTCAAAACAACTTCGTCACATCCTTGAGGACTGATACAAGGGTTATCACGAATAAAACATTTTCAAAACAAAGCACACACACATGCAATTTCAAAAGATGAGCAAGTACCTAAGAGCCCATGGAAAACCATGGATAAAAAGGGTGCTAACACCTTCCCTTTCCATAATCTACCCCCCGTACTCAAAATCTCGAAAAAGGATTTTTTTTCTGTACTTTTTCCTTTCCGATTGGATGAAATAAAAGTCGGTGGCGACTCTTGCTTACCGTGACATTTTGCAAACACAAAACGCAAAATGCAAACTAGCATTTCAAACAGTCGGTTATGCCACCGTATCACAAATTTAAAGATTGTGTGGCCAGCCTGACTGCTGATAATGGGCTGGGTTTTTCAGATGCAGATTTGACACCGAAAGGAAGGAAGCATAATGATGCTCTGCATGTCTATATTGAATGCAGGGGCACCATTATGGCTCATGTACTAGTAGATACTGGGTCTTCACTGAATGTTCTGCCGAAGAAGGCATTAGACCGGTTGGATTGCGAGGGTTTAACTCTAAAGCCTAGTAACATTGTGGTAAAGGCTTTTGACGGATCAAAGAGAATGGTGCACGGGGAGGTGGACATCCCTGTCAAAGTAGGTTCTCAGACTTTTGGGTCCACCTTCTATGTGATGGATGTCAGGCCATCATATTCTTGTTTGTTGGGCCATCCTTGGATCCATAAGGCTGGGGCAGTCACCTCCATACTCCACCAAATGCTGAAGTATCTGGTGAAAGGAAAGATTGTCACAGTGCGGGGTGAAGAAGAATATACGGTGAGTCACCTCAACTCCTTCCGCTACATTGAGATGGACGGGGAATTCATCGAAACTCGTTGTCATAATTTTGAAGAGGCCCTCAGATCTTGGCATCGACTTAAACTACTAGCAACAAACCTCCTTTGAAGGTGGCTTCTCTCAAGGACGCCAGGGCCGTGGTTGAAGAAGGGGCTCAAAGGGCTGTTAGACGCGCTCGGGCTGGAGGACCTCCCCTGCGCATCAGCAATCGTGGGGTTAACGCCATTGAAGATAGTGAAGAGGAATCATACCTTGACAGCTGGATCTACCCAACTACCAATGGTGGACCGAGTAAATGGACGTCTAGGGACTTCATACTTGTTTCTTTTATTCCGCAGTAATTGACTTATTTGTTTTAAGATTTGTAATAAACAATTTGAAACTTTACGGCCTGGTGCCTTGCCCGAGGCACCTTGGCTTTGCTTGTGAGGGCTATTATTTGTCATTTCATAATCATTAATAAAGCATTGGACGTTTCTTGCATACAAATTTTGCGGTCTCTATTTTTCTTTTTTGTTTTCCACTCTATCAAAACAGCTATTCTCTTACACACACTCATGTATCATAATGTAGATCCATATCCACTCTGGATCCCATTGAAAACAACTCTGCTATTGCCAGTTATGACTTCAAAAATCCGATCAACCAAGCTGAAGACGAAGGTGAGGATGATTGTGAGGTGCCTGGAGAACTTGCTAGACTACTACAGCAGGAAAAAAGGGCCATACAACCCCATGAAGAGCCGGTTGAGACTGTGAACTTGGGTACTGAGGAAGACAGAAAAGAGGTTAAAATGGGTGCAAATCTAGAACTTAGCGTCAAACAGAGGTTGATACAGATGTTGCACGACTATGTTGAGATCTTCGCCTGGTCCTATGAAGACATGCCTGGTTTAGACACTGATATTGTGGTACATCGCCTGCCGACTAAAGAAGTTTGTCCTCCGATTAAACAGAAGGTCCATCGTATGCGCCCTGAAATGTCAGAGAAGATCAAGGAAGAGGTCATGAAACAGTTCGATGCAGGATTCTTAGTTGTCACTTCCTATTCACAGTGAATTGCCAACGTCGTCCTGGTACCTAAGAAGGACGGTAAGGTACAAATGTGCGTAGATTACAGAGATCTGAACAGGGCAAGCCCCAAGGATGACTTCCCACTTCCTTACATTGATGTTCTGGTCGACAACACCATGCAACAAAAAATATTCTCCTTCATGGATGGTTTCTCTGGCTATAACCAGATCAAGATGGCTCCTGAAGACATGGAGAAGACAACCTTCGTTACACAGTGGGGCACCTTCTGCTACAAGGTGATGCCATTTGGGTTGAAGAATGTTGGGGAAACTTATCAACCTGCCGACTAAAGAAGATTGTCCTTCGGTTAAGCAGAAGCTCCGGAGTATGCGTCCTGAAGTGTCAGAGAAGATGGCTGAGGTTATGAAACAATTCGACACAGGATTCTTAGCTGTGAATTCCTATTCATAGTGGGTTGCTAACGTTGTTCTGGTACCTAAGAAGGACGGTAAGGTACGGATGTGCGTTGATTACAGAGATCTGAACAGGGAAAGCCCCAAGGACGACTTCCCACTTCCTCACATCGATGTTCTGGTCGACAACAGCGCACAACACAAAATCTTCTCCTTCATGGATGGTTTCTCTGGCTACAACCAGATCAAGATGGATCCTAAAGACATGGAGAAGACAACCTTCTTTACACAGTGGGGCACCTTCTGCTACAAGGTGATGCCTTTTGGGTTGAAGAATGCTGGGGCAACTTATCAACATGCTATGGTCGCTTTGTTCCACGATATGATTCATCATGAGATTTAAGTTTATGTTGATGACATGATAGCCAGGTCTCAGACTAAGGAAGAGCACCTAGATCATCTCTAGAAATTATTTGACAGTTTGAAGACATAAAAGCTGAGGTTGAATCCGAACAAGTGTACCTTTGGAGTAAGATTTGGTAAACTTTTGGGTTTTATCGTCAGTGACAAGGGTATTCAGGTAGACCCTGCCAAAGTAAAAGCTATACAAGAAATGCCAGCTCCCCGTACAGAGAAGGAAGTTAGAGGTTTCTTGGGACGCCTGAATTATATCGCCAGGTTTATTTCACATCTGACAGCTACTTGTGAGCCAATCTTCAAGCTGCTGAAAAAAGATCAAGTGGTAAAGTGGAATGATGAATGCCAACCCGCTTTCGAAAGAATCAAAGAATACCTTCAAGAACCGCCAATTCTGATGCCTCCAGTTGAAGGAAGACCTTTGATATTATAATTGACAGTGCTAGACAATTTAATAGGGTGTGTGTTGGGGCAGCATGACGAGCCTGGTCGAAAAGAGCACGCAATTTACTACCTTAGAAAAAAGTTTGCGGACTGTGAGACCCGATACTCATTGCTCGAGAAAACTTGTTGCGCTTTGGCATGGGCTGCTCGCCGGCTGAGACAGTATATGTTGACTCACACTACCTTGTTAATATCAAAGATGGATCTGATCAAGTATATTTTCGAGAAGTCCGCCCTCTCTGGAAGGATAGCAAGGTGGAAAATGATCTTAACCGAATACGACATACAATATACGACCCAAATAGCTATAAAGGGGAGTGTATTGGCTGATCATTTGGCTCATCAGGTTGTGGGTGACTACCAGTCCATGAATTTCGAGTTCCCGGACGAGAATATCATGTTAGTGACTGACTACGAAGAACCTAGACCAGATGAAGGACCTGAGGAAGGATCCTGATGGTCTATGTATTTTGATGGAGCCTCAAATGCACTGGTTAATGGAATTGGCGCTGTAATCATATCTCTCGAGGGCTGTCATACTCCATTCACTGCCTGATTATGTTTCAACTGCACCAATAACATGGCGGAGTATGAAGCATGTATTATGGGTCTTGGTGCTGCTATTGACCTGAGGATTAAGTTCTTAAGTGTATTCGTGGATTCCACTCTGGTGATAAGTTAGATCAATGGCGAGTAGGATACGAAGCACCCGAATCTCATTCCTTACAGAGAGTATGTATTGACATTTCTCCCACACTTTGAGGAGGTAACCTTTGAGCATTTCCCATGAGAAGAGAACCAGTTGGAAGACGCGCTAGCTACCATGTCTTCTATGTTCAAAGTTAGGTGGGATAATGAAGCTCCCCAAATTACCATTGAGAGGTTGGATGAACCAGCACACTGCTATGAAATCGACACCGAAGAAGTGGCAAACAAACCCTGGTTTCACGAAGTAAAAAGGTATCTCGAGGCTCAAGAGTATCCCGAAGGGGCATTTTCCAATGATAAGAAGTTTATGAGAAGGTTCGCTACAAAGTTCTTCCTCAGTAATGGAATTCTCTATAAGCGCAACCATGACTCCACACTATTACGGTGTGTAGACAAGAGCGAAGCAGAGAGGATCATGACAGATCTACATGAAGGCACCTTCGGAACCCATTCTAGTGGACAAACCATTGCTAAGAAAAATCCTCCGGGCAGGATATTATTGGTTCACTATGGAAGCCGATTGTTATCAGCACTCTGGAACTTGTCATAAATGCCAAATCTACACTGATAAGGTGCATGTGCCTTTGGTCCCTTTGAACGTCTTGATAGCTCTGTGGCCCTTTGCGATGTGGGGCATCGACATGATCAGTGAGATCAGACCTACTGCATCTAATGGGCATCGTTTCATCTTAGTATCCATTGATTACTTCACGAAGTGGGTTGAGGCAGCCTCTTTTGCTACTGTGACCAAGAACGTCGTGGGGCAGTTTATCCGACACAATCTGATTTGTCGATATGGTGTACCAGAGAGGATTATTACTGACAATGGTACGAATCTCAATAACACAATGATCACCTAGCTCTGTAAACAGTTCAAGATACAACATCATAACTCTTCTCCCTATCGGCCGAAGATGAATGGCGATGTCGAAGCAGCTAACAAGAACATCAAGAAGATTGTACAGAAGATGACGGTGACATATAAAGACTGGCATGAAATGTTACCATTCACTTTTCATGGGTACCATACCTTAGCACAGACGTCGACAGGGGCAACCCCCTATTCTCTGGTATATAGCATGGAGGCAGTCCTACCCATAGAAGTCCTGATACCCTCTCTCAGGATTATGAAGGATGTAGGTTTGAACAAAGACGACTGGATCCAAACCCGGCTTGATCAGTTAAATCTAATCAATGAAAAGAGACTTACTGCTATCTTCCATGGTCAGACGTATCAAAAGCGAATGATCAAGGCTTTTAACAAGAAAGTCGGGCGTCAATAATATCAAGTCGGGGAGCTGGTGATCAAACGCATCATACTGCCGCAAGGTGATCCCAGGGGCAAATGGACTCCCACGTACGAAGGGCCATTTATGGTTAAGAACATTTTCTCGGGAGGAGCTATGATTCTAACCACCATGGATGGTGACGACCTTCCTCACCCTGTCAATGCAGGCATAGTGAAAAGATACTACGCATAATCAAAGACCCGCTAGGTTGACTGGCCTAGGCAAAAATAAGGGCTTCCCGGCGAACCAAAAGGGTTCGGGCAAAAATAAGGGATGAAAATGAAAATCTGTACACCCGGCAAGTCAAAAACCCGAAAGGGGGCTTGGGCAAAAAAGGGTATCCCGGTGGATTGAAAACCCGAAAGGGAAATCCAGGAAAAAGTTAGGGATTGAGCGTATCACTATGTCTCATTGGATCATCTTGCGACGAGACTTCGGTATCGACTATCAAGCTCGGACGGCGCCAATCAATCAGATCAACCTTTGACCAAGTAGCAAAGTGATGAGACGCTTGAAGATATGAAGGCAATAGCAGAATTGGAACCCAATGGGGTCATTTTACATAGATGTTTTTCTTTCCTTTACACAAATTGTATAATTTCTATCTTTCGGCGGTGTTCTCTAACTAGAGCGTCAGCCTCTTTGTACAAAACGCCTATTACAGGCCGACTTCAAAATCAATACAAAATTATTTTCACAAAACTTTAATCTATTTTGTTTCTTTTTCCGTTTTGTTTTGCAAGAACGTCCAATGATTTATTTTTTATATATGCATTTGAAAAGGATTTCTGCTCATAAGTATTTACATAAGAAACAAAATATAATTACTCGTAATTCCAGAAACAGGAAAAAGCAAAAAGTACCAAACCCGACGGTTCCTCTGCCTAGCAGGTATCAGGATAGAGCCAACTTTGGAAAATGACTATCAGTACATACACTCCCCACAAAGTAAAAGTATCCAAAGGCATTGATGTCAGCTTTCCCCAAACAGGACATAACTATCCCTAACCGAGGTTTGTAATCGCAGGCGAGTCAATAAATTTCATCCCCCAAGCGGAGTTTACTTCTACGGATACAGAAGCTCAATCTCTAACAGAGCTCATCACTTCCAGCAATGGAATTTCATCCCCAACTAAATTTATTCCTCTAGATCAGCAAGTCTACCAACAAAGTATCTCTTCCTCTAAAGTTTGGTCCCCGCAGAGTTATTCTCCAGCATCTCTTCCTGACAAAACATTTACAAATCTCCAGCAACCGTCAGGGATTTATTTTCCCATACGTGAGCATAACCCGACAACATTTCATGAACATACATCATGACATACGCATACATATCATATACAGCATAATCTCATTTATTTTGAGAACATCATCTCGCCCTGCATTTCATGCATCGCATAGAACTAACTTTGATATCTCTTGCAGGAAAAGACGATTAGCTTCAGCAAATCCAGCAGTTATACAGATCACATCTATAGACAACTAATGGAAACTCAGTTCCCGAAATCAAATGGGTCAACTAATCCACATTATCGCTTCGAAGTAACCCTACCATCCAGGTTCCTTCTCACAGCCCTACTATCCAGGCTGTCATATCTCAAAGTAACCTTACCCCGGTTCCTCCTGAAGTTTTACACAAACTTATAACCTTACCCCGGTTCATTCTGAAGTTTTACACGAACTTATCCCAAAGTAAACTTACCCTGGTTCCTCCTGAAGTTTTACACAAACTTATAACCTTACCCTGGTTCATTCTGAAGTTTTACACGAACTTATCCCAAAATAACCTTACCCCGGTTCATTCTGAAGTTTTACACGGACTTATCCCAAAGCAACCTTACCCAGGTTCCTTCTCACAACCCTACTATCCAGGCTTTCATATCGAAGTAACCCTACTATCCAGGTTCCTTATCACAGCCCTACTATCCAGGATTTCATATCGAAGTAACCCTACTATCCAGGTTTCTTCTTACAGCCCTACTATCCAGGCTTTCATATCGAAGTAACCCTACTATCCAGGTTCCTTCTCACAGCCCTACTATCCAGGCTTTCATATCGAAGTAACCCTACTATCTAGGCTTTCATATCGAAGTAACCCTACTATCCAGGTTCCTTCTCACAGCCCTACTATTCAGGCTTTTCATATCGAAGCAACCTTACCCAGGTTCCTTCTCAAAACCCTACTATCCAGGCTTTCATATCGAAGTAACCCTACTATCCAGGTTCCTTCTCACAGCCCTACTATCTAGGCTTTCATATCGAAGTAACCCTACTATCCAGGTTCCTTCTCACAGCCCTACTATCCAAGCTTTCATATCGAAGTAACCCTACTATCCAGGTTCCTTCTCACAGCCCTACTATCCAGGCTTTTATTTTGAAGAAACCCTACTATCCATGTTCCTTCTCATAACCTTATTATCCAGGTTCCTTCTCTCTTATCTCCAGACGGCAGTTCACAACATTGTAAGACCTGGACCTGATCGAACATGATTGGTTTCGCATTTCCCCAGTAAGTCACGGTACAGACTATACCCTGACCAGATATACAGTTTACTTCCGCTTTCTCGAGCAGGAGTTATTTCCCCCAATAGAGTAACGGACGACTGAAGCTCCTAAACTCCTATTTCTTTCGAAACAGATACCAACAATCCTCGGCAGATTCCTCCTCAACAACAGCAACAGGGACTCTCGTCAAAGGAATATCTCAAGAAATTAACACTCTCTAGATGGCATCTTTAAGCCCATCTACGACAATTCTCTATCACATCTAGGATGGCGTCTTTAAGCCCATCTCTGATAATATTCCATTATCGACCTCCAAATGGCATCTGTAAGCCCATTCCCGATATCGCAAATCAAGTGCCACTCCATGCGAGTGCAAATTTCTGGGCACTCTAGTGTTCAATCATCTTCCACCCTCAGATTACCAAAGGCAGATGGGCCAATCTACATCCTCGGGTTTAAGAAGATTGAACAGGGGAAGCTGTTGTACCCCAAAATTTTCCCTCTCATTTTACTCAATCCATACTCCTAGAGATCCTCAATTTGCTCAAGATTGCCCAAGAGTTGACCAGACAAACTCTCTCCTAAGGCAGTATACCTCAAATTAGGGGTTCCCTTTTCATTAAGATGTGTGAACCACAAAGGACTCAAATGCTTCCCAAGGTCCTAATATGTTCCCAAGATCATCCAAGTCAAATTTCATACCTTGCACAAAGAAGTTTGCTTAGTCAACTGCTGAAATGCTTGAGAATCGACTGTATTAGGTCAAAAGTCAATTGTGGCCCACATATAGTCAAACCTCAAGATTTTTGGTCAACATCAACATTTTGAAGTGAATTCCATCATTTGATCAAGGGTTGATCATGATTCCTCAAGGAATGCTCCCAAATTCATCAAAACCCAAAAGTTGCTAAATTAGGGTTTCTTGGGAAAAGTCCACTAAACTTTGACCAAGCATAACTTCTTCATACTTTATCAGAAATTTTCCATCCAAGGCTCATTTTTAAGAGGATGCAATTACCTACAATTAATATTCATCCCACAAGTTCAAAATATGCACTCATCAAAAGATATTAATTTTTATATTATAGGTCCTTTGGAAAAGTCAACAAAAACACCTTTTGGGTCAAAGCTTCATACATGAACATGGACGATCTAATTGAGATGAAACCAAAATGGTTGTTTAGAGGACATCCTAATATTTCTAAAAAGTCCAAGAACACCCTCCTAGGGTAAAAATTGAGAGAGTTGTGCATTGTCAAAGTTGGCAATTTTTGGAAAATTGTCAAAAGTCAATATTGATCAAATTTGCATTTTTTCCAAAGGAGCCCATGTTTTCTTGTTTGAAACATGTTTCTAATAGGACCCACGACCCCTGAGCTTTTCCACCTATTATTTTATTATTTTTATCATTTATTTTGATTTTTTATTCATTTAAATCAAATTAAATGGTAAAATAATAAAAGCAAATCAAATCTTGGGATTTTTGTGCACATTTGGAGTCTATGTACAGCTAGCATGATGATCAATTCGTTCAAGACTCATGAGGATTGAAAAAGATTGGATTGATGCTTGTTTTTGAAAGATTGGATTGATGCTTTGCTTCTCAAGATAGGATGCAATTTTATTCACCTAATTCGTTCTCTTATTTGTATTGAACAAGTCCAAATCATAAGAACATGGGTTAGAGTCGTGAAAAAAGGCAGAGCAAAGTCACAAAATTCAAAGAAAAGTGTGAATTGGTTTTCACTCCACAGGCCATCTCAAGCCATCCTAGCTATCCCAATCCATTGCTGGACGTCCCAGAAAGTTGTCCCAATCGTTTGCAAGGCTTGAAACACCCAGAAACGCGCGCTACACCTCATACAGTTTGACATAATTTTCCAATTCGATTATCATAATTATTTCATCATTAGCACTTTTGATTGTTATAATCGTGTTTGTCATCATGTTTGCAAGCTGACTGAACAATTTAATTGCATTTTTGAAGCCTTTACACGCATCTTCCATTGTTAGGGTTTCCATGTTTTTTTAGGGTTTCTTGATGAAGAAAAAATTAGGCCATGAATAAGGTACCATGATGCTCGTTAGGCCAAGATGAGTTGATGGGTACCATCACAATCAATTTATCATGCTCGTATGAGATTTTTGAGTTTCACAGGGTTGTGTTGTACCCCCAAATTTTGCCCCTAAGATCCTTTCATCATACCATATTATTTGAATTATAACAAGATCACATTAGGGCTTTTGGTTCTTCTACCTATCTTTAGCCTTGCTCTTTGAGGAGTTACCAAGCACCTTGACTTGTTTTCTTTTGTGACCATGGATATTTTGCTTTGATTTTGTCTCTAATTAACAAAATACAATATTGGTTTGTCTTACTTGTTAATAATGTAGGTAAAGGCAATGAGGTTTAGCAAGTTGCATCATGGATTCATGAGTTTATTTCCATGCCCTAGTCAATAGCTTGAGAAATTCAAACCTCACCATTGAAGTTGTTTTGGAAGAATTGGTATGGAAGTGTTTTTGGTGGCCATGAGTCCTCATCATCATCCTCAACAATTTCTATTCACAAAGGAAGAATATTGGCACAAAAAGTTTGTTCAAACTTGGCAAAGTTCCACAAAGCATTCTCTTGATCTATAGGCTAGGGTTTTGGACTTCAAAGGAGAATATCTTGCTCATATTTTGTTATTTTTGAGTGATTCCAAAAACATCCTTCTCTTCAAAGAGTTACCAACAAATCACTTCAAAAGTTCAAGGACTTTTCATGTGGAAGGAACTTGGTGAAGAAGAAAGATTACAAGTCACTCAGATGAATCCCCAATTCTCCATATGTGACTTCAAATGGTCATAAATTGGTCAATTTTTATCACCAGGAACCCATTCTTTTTTTCACGATGATCTTAAAGATGTGTACTTCATGCCTTCTTTTATGTGCAAAGTGAGAAAATGGATGGAAGTTGCCTTAAGAATGCAAAAGATTAAATGTCAATTCATGATTTTTGGCCAACTTCAACAAGTCATAACTTGCTCAATTTTTTGAGATTTTGAGTGGTTCAAATTGAAAAATGTCCTTCAAGAGGTCTACTTCATTCCATCTTTTTTGGTCAAGAGCAAATTCTAAGTTAAAGGCCATGTTTGGATGCAAAAGATTATAGGTCACTTTTAAAGAAGAATTTGAAATATTTCTAAGTATGGAAAGTCAACTCTTTTTCTTCAACTTTGACTCCATGTAACTTTCAGCTCAAGCATCCATTTGATTCCATTCTTTTTCTATTGCAAAGCTTGTAACCTCGTCTTTTGAAAGCATCAAGAATTATGCCCTAAGACCCCTTGAGGTGAAAATGCCATGGATTTGAATTTGGTAGTTTGAAACTGAATTTTGCACAAAGTCAGAATTTTGAAATCTTTATTTTGGCTTCTAATCACAAGATTTCCACGCGTTACTGTTTCTAATCATGTTTAGCAACTTCCTATAAGTGATTAGCATCATGAAACGCATGATTTGGCTGAGTTTTGATCATGTTTGAGTCACACTTTCTTCATGATTCAAACCCACGTGAATTCCCTCCAAAATGCATCATTTGCTATTCCTTTTGATCCCATTTGCTTCCCTATAAATAGAGGGTCATCCCCCATTCAATTTACTAAGCTTAGATAGTCAGAATCACCCTGCCAAACTTGCTTCACAACTCAGAATTCAGCAACTTCAAATTCTATTCTCAAGCCTTTTTCAATCCAATTTTTCCATCAATTCACCTTCCTTGATCTTCCCTGAAGCTAACCATATAATTACATTCAAGAATCATGCCCTATATTGCTCCATAGAAGTCCAGTTTTCAGAGCTCTGCAACTCAACTTCAATAGGTAGATTCCTTCATCAATTCTTCAAAATTATGATATTATTGTGTTGCTCTCATTGTCTAGGATCTAGTGGCAACACTTACAGTTCACTGGAAATACATTTTGACCATGAATTTTCAAATCCCTTTTCAAAACTTTCTTTCCAAATTGCTTGAGCTACAATTTATATAAATTTGGCGCGAGGGTGTGGTTGTCTTTGTCTTGAAGAGACGAAGCGAATGGCATAGGTCTGAGCTTCTGATTTTACAGTTTGAGAGACCTGCAATTCGTGATGGCTGGAGGTTGAAGATGACCAACGTGTCATCTTCTAACCAATGAAAGCGTACCATTTGTTATTTTCAAATTATGATTTTATTATTGATTATGTACATTATTCATTAAAGACCATGATATGCACACCGCGCCATATCCCTTGGATTTGATTACTAACGCGTTTTGACTTTCATCCAATGGTCCACATCTTTTACTTTTATTTTCTTTTTCTGATTTTTATATTTTATTATTTTAAATTTCAAAAAATCATAGAAAATTCTTTTTTAGTCCAAAAAATCTGAAAAAATTATGAAAAATATTTTTGATTATTCTCTTTCTGACTTTTACTTTTTCACAATTTAATTTTGTGTTTTGGTATTTTTTATAAATTTTTCACTTATTTGATTTGTTTAAAATGTTTAAAAATACTTTTACACATTTTTAAATTCTGAAAAAAATTATGGAATGATCCAATGATGTTGTGACAAATATTGGTGACCTTATTTTATTTTTGTTTCTGACTTTACTATTTTTTACTATTTTTGTTTATTTTACCCATTTATTTTAATTTTTAAAAATAGTTTCCGACTTTTAAAAATTCACAAAAAATTTGTAAAATTACTTGGCCTCTTTTCTGATTTTTCTATGGTCTTATTTCTCATTTCTTGATTAATTTGAATATAATTGACATTTTCCTCATTATTTTCCATTTTTTAAACATTTTTAAACCCTTTAATGTATATATTAATTAAATTATTATTCTGTGAATATTTTCTAGCTGTCTTGGATTGATTTTTTGATCATGGCTTTATTAACATCATTGGATCCATGGTGTTGAGTTTAACTCCACAAAAAATGGATGAATGATTTTAATAATAGTTGGATTAAATATTAATTCAAATGTGGTTTCTCTATTTACCCTAATTCCTCTTCATCTCATCCCCTTCTCATTGCACTAAATGTTGTTGGAGCATGATCTATATATCATGTCTCAAAACAAATGGTGCATAGATTGCTATTGACCGACCTCAAAATAGGTGCGACTTCTATATAAGTCCACTTACGATTTCTTAACATAGCGCTAAATTTTGTCCCGATTCGAATAAATGATCATTCGTGGCCCAAACTTATGATTGTAAGCCCAAGTATGTTAATTTGATCTCTTTGATCCAATAACCTTGAGATTCAATTTGTGGAGGCTTTGGTTCTACCAATCCTCTAATGGATCTACAACACCTTTGGTTAACGTGGATCACTTAAACATCGTTGATCATTAAATGGTATTTATGAGAATTCCAAATGGATGATATACTTGACAAAAAGCAAATGCAACTTTTTGTGTGGAGGCTTTCGTTCTACCAATCCTCTAATGAGTTCCAAATGCAAGTTTCAAGATGGTCATCCAACTAACCACTAATTATGGACTTGTTTTATATTATGCTTTTATTTTTTTTATGCTTTATGCACTATTTATTTTTTAGCATTTTTCATTTCATGCCATTTTCATCTTTGCTCATTTGAGCATTTATATTCTTATCATTTTTACTTTGCTCACTTAAGCTTTTCTTTTTCTTTTCCTAAGATACTTAATAATCAACTTAAACCCTAAAAAACTCTTAATGGTACTTGGACTATTTGGTTACTATCCTTGGCATTATGGAGCAGTGAACTTTTTCTTGAACTTAGGATTAGAAACCTTGGCCTATCTTGGAGACCTTGTGATCTTATCTGATTATTTTGTCTGGAGTTCTTGAGGTTTACCTCAAGACATTGGGTTGCTTGTTTGTTTTTGTGTGCAGGTTTTTGTGATTACATCCTTTATTTGTAATCTGGAATTCATCTGTATACAGCCGTTACTCTGCCCAATTTTTGTGAAGACTTAATACACTTGAAGAGGTCTAGTATCTTTGCTTGCTTGGTTTCAACCCAAAGAATGGGAATTCTATCTTGGCTCATAATGTCAAGTTTTGGCTTCTTGTTGGTTAGATGGTCCTTATCCTTAAGGGTAGTCTCTTCTTCTCCTCCCATCTTCTTTAATTTCAAAAATCTTCTCCCTTCTTTTTTGAAAACTCTTCTTGTTTCTAAACATGAAACACTTTCATAATAAACTTGGACTTATGTCCATGCATTTTCAAAATATTTTCATAAATAAACTTCAACCAATTTAATAATACCTTGACATTTTTTGTGAGAAGACTAAAAGTCAATCAATCTCATTTCAAACCATTTTTCCACTTTGGCTTTTTATCTTTAAACTTTTCTCAAAAGATTAGACTCTTGTCAATCCTTGTAGTGATGCAAACAACTATACTTCTACAATATGTAGTGAAGTGAGATATTTTCCAATTGGGTGTTGAGTGAGGCATTGTTGATTTTAAAATCCAAGCCATGTCCTCCACTTTGAGATGATGCAAATTCTCCTTCCTCATGATTGTGGGTAGTAAGTATGTTTTCCACACGGACAATGACGATGATGTCTTATCTCATAAAATTAACCAACACACTTGTGTTTCAAATTTTTTAAAAGAGGAACTACATGTACCCCTATTGCACGAAAGGTGGTACGTAGGCACTAAAGGTTCGCAACTGCGACAGGTGCAAAAATAATAAAATATATATATTTCTCTTCTCACCTCCACCATTCATTTTATATATAACACATTTTTTATAGCCAAACTATATAGATTTTACAAAGAGGTTCCTGCAGAGTACCGTAGATGTTTAGGGTGCTAATACCTTCCCTTTGCATAACCAACCCCCTTACCTTGAATCTTTCCCCCTTTTTTGGGTTATTCGCTCTTTTCCCATTCCTTTGGAAACAATAAAGCGCGATGGCAATTTTTATTTTTGATTTCTATAAGGTCTAGTCAATCCAATGGCTTAGTCTTGAACATTTCTACCGCTACAGAAAAATGGTCACTTCATTGAGGAAAGATTGACCTCTTGCTGGTCCATCCCTAAGTGGGTTGAGCCTATCTTTGTTTATTATTTGTATATATGTTATTGTGTTTATGTGTTATATTTTGTATATATGTTTGTTTGGATTTTCCTGGTTTTCAGGGTGCTTGGTGATTACTCATAAGTCCTATACCCGGACTTGGGAAAACTTTAAGATAGGACGGGTGGTATAGTCATGTTAACTTTGAGGGAGTAATCCCAAAAAAGGAGGAATGAAATCCCCCACTCAGTGGAGGCCCCTTTGACTGTAGTGTCGTTTACCAAGTAATCGGGAAGACATACTGCTTTAGACCTAGGAGCCTGCTAAAACTGAGGACCATAGAATACCTAACCCATCTTGGCCTTTTAGGTGTAGTGCGGAAGCTATGAAGGAGTAATCCGGAAATAGTTGTCACGCGATACTACGCTCGGACGAGTCTTTCTTGAGAATATTACTAATTACTGAGTTAATCGGGAAGTTGGTAATATCCAAAGGAAGGATGTAGACTCTGGGAACCTCTAGAACCTTGTTCGGCAGGTGATAACTTTTTAGACCAATACCTTATGGGTAGTACCTTCGACCTCATGCTCGTGACGTTGAACCTATGAACCCTATATGTGTGATATTGTGTGTGATTGTTGCATCATGCATCCATGCACTCATAAGCATATTTTGGAGAAAACAATATTTCAAGGGATTTAAAGGTTGACTATTTGTGAATATTTCAAGTACTTTTAACCATGGATTCTGGAAAGAGAAAGATTGGGAAATAAAGTTTCAAGGATCCCAATATAGATGAGTTGGTCAGTCTAATTCCAGAGATTGAGTGTCCTGCAGACTTTCCGAAGAAGTAGGGATCCATCATTCCTCTCATAATGCTGAAGATGAAGTAGGGTATTCTCTCGACCTTGGTCCAGTTCTATGATCCGATGTATCACTACTTTACTTTTACCGATTATCAGTTGATGCCTACACTGGAGGAGTATTCTTATCTATTGGATTTACCCGTTACCAATCATGTTCCTTTTACTGGTTTGGAGGGAGAGCCAAAACCACATGAGATTGCTGCTTTGATTCATCTGGGGAAGTCTGAGGTGGAAACCCATATGACTACCAAAGGAGGGATTAGAGGATTACCAACTCAGTTCTTATTAGAGAAAGCTCGTTACTTTTCCAGAATATAGAGTAGAGTTGCTTTTGAGGCCATCTTTGCTCTGCTTGCTTATGGATTGTTCTTATTTCCTAATGTGGACAAGTTTGTCGACATTAACACTATCAGGATTTTCATGATTGGGAACCCGGTTCCTACACTGTTGGGTGATGCTTATTACTCTGTTCATCTTCGGAGTTCTTATCATGGGGTAATGATTATCTGTTGCACACCTTTGTTGTACCAATGGTTCATCTCTCATATGCCTCATTCTTATGCTTTTTGGGATGTCAAGAAGGAACCCTGTTGGGCTTCTAAGATCATGGCACTTACTCACTCGGATATTGATTGGTATCATTGAGCTTATCAGGATGTGGAGATTATTGACAGTTGTGGTAGTTTCCCCAATGTGCCTCTTCTTGGTACAAAGGGAGGAATTAACTATAACCCTGTTCTTGCACGATGATAGCTTGGTTATCCGATGAGGGATAAATTGAACAGTATTCATTTGAGTAGTTTCTTTCTGAAGGAAGGAGAAGACCATAGGAAAGCTAGGGAGCAGATTGCGAAGGCCTGGCGTCACATTCATAAGAAGAGTAGGAAGTATTTGGGACCTAGAGGTGTTGTTTCTTTGGAGCCATATCTTCAGTGGATCCAATCGAGAGCTATTCAGTTGAAGATGTCGTATACTTGGGAGACACCCATGCCTGATTTATTTGTGAACACCACTCCTCCTTTGTTAGTTGATCTAGAAGAGTTGCAACTTGCTTTGGTTAGGATGCAACAGGAAAGGGATGCTTGGAAGAACAAGTTCCAGACTTTAGAGAGTTCCTATAAAGCAGACTTGAAGGAGAAAGATGATTTGATCGAGATCCTTGAGAGTCGAGCGGTAGAACCTATGGAGAGGTAAGGGGATTTATTTTCTCCTAAGCCTCAAACAGGTGCTGATTACTCACTTCCTGCTTCAGAGGATTGGAAGGAAGTTGCCATCAGGCATGTGGAAGAAAACCAGAGGTTGAGGGCTCAGATTGCCAGGCTCACAAGAAAGCGCCAGCGTACAGATTGATCTCCATCAGTTCTTTTTCTCAGGATTTTTAGATTGTATTTTCATCTTGTACTTGGTATCATTGAAACTTGTAATCCATTTTGGAGTTATTATAATAAATTTTTTTCAGTATTTCAAATGTGTTATTATTTTGATGTTTGCAATATATCTATAAACGTTAAATCCCTTGAAATATTAAATAATAAAGTAAAAATAATCATATGCGTTGCATATCATGCATCATATTACACATATTTATTGCATTTATTATGCATATCCAGGTGCCTTACCCAACTTTTTACTTCAATAGCAAGCTGACTCATCACTATAACACTCGGGCTAACTTCAAAAAGAAGATGGACAATTTGGAACAGGAGAATTGCGAGCTACGCGAAGAAGTTTCTGATTTGAAGGCTGGCTTGGCCAACTTGACTACTTTGATGGAAGCTCTGGTGGTTGCTTAGAATCAACCACCGAGTGTTCAACCTCAACCAACAAGGGAAAATACTGAAGTTCCTACTGTTCCTGTATCTGCTACTCCGACTGTTGTTCAAAACCGTATGCCTCAGGGTTATCCGTGGGGAATGCCAGAGAATTTTGCACCTGAAGGTTTCAATTTGGGCCCCCAAGATGCTCCAGTGGTTCAAAATGTTGTTACTCCAGCACTTCCCGTGGTGAATACTGTTCCTGCTGCACCTCCTTCGGTGAATTTGGTTTCGTTTGTTAATGAAGATATGTGTCGTCTTTTCCCTCCGCCGAGTGAAGACTTGGGTCTTTATGACAGAATGGATGATTTCCAAGAGCAGTTTGATAGAATGCAAAGAGAGATGAAGGCTCTTAGGGGAAAAGAGCTATTTGGGCAGAATGTGAATGAGCTGTGTTTGGTCCCGAATGTCAAAGTTCCTGCTAAGTTCAAGGTCCCAGAGTTTTAGAAGTACAAGGGTAACACTTTCCCTCATGCTCACTTGGTGATTTACGTAAGGAGAATGTCTACCCACACCGATGATCAGCATATGCTGATTCACTTTTTCCAGGATAGTCTGATCGGCGCAGCGTTGAAGTGGTACATTAGTTTAGACAGCGCCAACATCCATACTTTTAATGATTTGGGAGAAGAATTCATTAAACAATACAAGTACAATGTGGACATGGCGCCCGATCGTGACCAGCTTAGGGCCATTGTTCAGAAAGACAGAGAATCGTTCAAAGAGTATGCGCAGAGATGGCGCGAAGTGGCTGCACAAGTGATTCCTCCCATGGAGGAGAAGTAAATGACTAAAATTTTTCTGAAAATGCTAGGCACTTTCTACTACGAAAGAATGGTAGCAAGTGAACCAAGAGATTTTACAGAGATGGTAGGGATGGGTGTCCGCCTAGAAGAGGAAGTAAGAGAAGGCCGTTTGACAAAGGGTGAAGGATCTGGAGGTGTGAAAAAGCCAGCTTATGGGTTTACAAAGAAGAAAGAGGGGGATACAAATGTTGTCATATAAGAGAGGAGAGTGAACGCTGCTAGAAGGAATTATCAGCGTCACCAGCAAGTCGCCTCAGTGACTCCTGTTATGAATGTCGCTCCGACTACCATTGCTTATCAAAGACAGTCCCAGCAGGGGAACCAAGGGAATAATCAGAGAAGGGAGAACTACAACCCTATTCCCATGAGCTATGCAGAGCTACTACCAGCGTTGATTCAGAAGAAGTTGATCCAAACGCGACCACCACTAGTTGTACCATCACCATTGCCTTGGTATTACAAAGCAGACCAAACGCGTGCCTTTCATCAGGGAGCACCGGGGCATAGTGTTGAGAATTGTTATCCTTTGAGGACTGAAGTGTAAAGGTTGGTGAAGTCTGGAATTTTATCTTTCAAAGACATGGGACCTAATGTGAAAGACAATCCTCTACCCAAGCACGGGGGAGTGAATGATGTGAATATGGTGGCCGGTTGTCCAGGTGACTTCCGGATTTTTGACATTAATCTGGTTAGAGGGGATTTGGTGAAGATGCACGTAGACCTTTGTGAATTCAGTTATTATACGCATGACCATGCCGGTTGTGCTATTTGCAGTACAAACATACAGGGTTGCGAGAAGATAAAGGCTGATTTACAATAGATGATGGATGAAGGTTTAATCCATATAATCAGGCCTAGGGCAGAATATAAAGAAGAAGTGAATATGGTCTCTAGATGTCTGGGTGAATTCAGAATTTTTAATGTGGAGCATTTGAATGAGGATCTCGTGCAGTTGCATGCTACCTTCTGTCGTACTGCTGGTCAGGTGGAACACCAATATGGATCTTGCGTAGTTTGCTGTCGAGACCCCTGAGGATGTTTTATTGTGAGAGAGGGTGTTCAATTGTTGTTAGACAATGGAACTATCAAGATCATAGGTCAGAGGGGTGATTATCACGAGATTGATATGGTTGAAGTTTGTTTGATGGAAGAAGAGTCAGGGGAAGGGTATGCCTCCGCAGATGAGTATTTCTCTTCAGACGAAGATTTATTTGACGGAAATGACCTTTTGAGTGCTGATTGTGTTGAGGAAGGGGTAAATGCCACTGTACCTTGTTTTGGTGTACCCACTCACCTTGAGGTGGAGTACCATAGAAAACCAGTTGTTACCCCATTGGTAATTAGTCTTCCAGGTCCTATTCCCTATAAATCATATAAGGATGTGCCTTACAAATACAACGCTACAATCTTAGAAGATGGGGTGGAACTGCCCATCCATCCAATGCCAGATGTTGGAAATATAGATGATAATAGCAGGGTGACCTGTAGCAGTCGTGTGTTTGCGCCGGTTATTCGAAGAGATATTGTTGCTGGAAAGAAAATTGCTGAGGACGATGAGCCTAAGAAGGTTGCAGGAGAGACTAGTGGAGCTACATTAGAGAAAGAAGTGGATGATATCTTGAAGATAATTAAGATGAGCGACTACAAAATTGTATATCAGCTATTGCAGACTCCTTCAAAGATATCCATCCTAGCTTTATTGATGAATTCCTATTCTCATAGAGAATCACTAATGAGAGTACTAGACCAGGATTTTGTGGAGAATGACATGCCGTTAGATCAGTTCAGCAACGTAATTGGAAACATTACGTCATGTAACAACTTGAGTTTCTGCGATGATGAGTTACCAGATGAAGGGAGGAATCAAAACCTGGCCCTCCACATATCTATGAACTGCAAGAATGACTCGCTATCCAATGTGCTAATTAATAACGGGTCTGCGTTGAATGTTATATAGAGAAGTACGCTCATGAAGTTAAAGTATCAGGGAACACCTATGTGCCCGAGTGGCATCATTATGAAGGCTTTTGATGGGTCGAGGAAATCTGTCATCGGTCTGAGCTTCTGATTTTACAGTTTGAGAGACCTGCAATTCGTGATGGCTGGAGGTTGAAGATGACCAACGTGTCATCTTCTAACCAATGAAAGCGTGCCATTTGTTATTTTCAAATTATGATTTTATTATTGATTATGTACATTATTCATTAAAGACCATGATATGCACAGCGCGCCATCATTTCCAAAATGCATCATTTGCTATTCCTTTTGATCCCATTTGCTTCCCTATAAATAGAGGGTCATCCCACATTCAATTTCCCAAGCTTAGATAGCCAGAATCACCCTGCTAAACTTGCTTCACAACTCAGAATTCAGCAACTTCGAATTCTATTCTCAAGCCTTTTTCAATCCAATTTTTCCATCAATTCACCTTCCTTGATCTTCCCTGAAGCTAACCATATAATTACATTCAAGAATCATGCCCTATATTGCTCCATCGAAGTCCAGTTTCAGAGCTCTGCAACTCAACTTCAATAGGTAGATTCCTTCATCAATTCTTCAAAACTCTGATATCATTGTGTTGCTCTCATTGTCTTGATTCTAGTCTCAACACTTACAGTTCATTGGAAACACGTTTTGACCATGAATTTTCAAATCCCTTTTCAAAACTTTCTTTCTAAATTGCTTGAGCTACAGTTTATATAAATTTGGCGCGAGGGTATGGTTGTCTTGATCTTGAAGAGACGAAGCGAATGGCATAGGTATGAGCTTCTGATTTTACAGTTTGAGAGACCTGTAATTCGTGATGGCTGGAGGATGAAGATGACCAACGTGTCATCTTCTAACCAATGAAAGCGTGTCATTTGTTATTTTTAAATTCTGATTTTATTATTGATTCTGTATATTATTCATTAAAGACCATGATATGCACAGCGCGCCAGATCCCTTGGATTTGATTACTAACGCGTTTTGACTTTCATCCAATGGTCCACATCTTTTACTTTTATTTTCTTTTTATAATTTTATATTTTAATTGTTTTAAATTTCAAAAAATCATAGAAAATTCATTTTTAGTCCAAAAAATCTGAAAAAATTATGAAAAATATTTTTGATTATTCTCTTTCTGACTTTTATTTTTTCACAATTTAGTTTTGTGTTTTGGTATTTTTTTTATAATTTTTGTACTTATTTTATTTGTTTAAAATGTTTAAAAATACTTTTACACATTTTTAAATTCTGAAAAAAATTATGGAATGATCCAATGATGTTGTGACAAATATTGGTGACCTTATTTTATTTTTGTTTCTGACTTTACTATTTTTTACTATTTTTGTTTATTTTACCCATTTATTTTAATTTTTAAAAATAGTTTCCGACTTTTAAAAATTCACAAAAAATTTGTAAAATTACTTGGCCTCTTTTCTGATTTTTCTATGGTCTTATTTCTCATTTCTTGATTAATTTGAATATAATTGACATTTTCCTCATTATTTTCCATTTTTTAAACATTTTTAAACCCTTTAATGTATATATTAATTAAATTATTATTCTGTGAATATTTTCTAGCTGTCTTGGATTGATTTTTTGATCATGGCTTTATTAACATCATTGGATCCATGGTGTTGAGTTTAACTCCACAAAAAATGGATGAATGATTTTAATAATAGTTGGATTAAATATTAATTCAAATGTGGTTTCTCTATTTACCCTAATTCCTCTTCATCTCATCCCCTTCTCATTGCACTAAATGTTGTTGGAGCATGATCCCTATATCATGTCTCAAAACAAATGGTGCATAGATTGCTATTCACCGGCCTCAAAATAGGTGCGACTTCTATATAAGTCCACTTACGATTGCTTAACATAGCGCTAAATTTTGTCCCGATTCGAATAAATGATTATTCGTGGCCCAAACTTATGATTGCAAGCCCAAGTATGTTAATTTGATCTCTTTGATCCAATAACCTTGAGATTCATTGTATGGAGGCTTTGGTTCTACCAATCCTCTAATGGATCTACAACACCTTTGGTCAACGCGGATCACTTAAACATCGTTGATCATTAAATGGTACTTATGAGAATTTCAAATGGATGATATACTTGACAAAAAGCAAATGCAACTTTTTGTGTGGAGGCTTTGGTTCTACAAATCCTCTAATGAGTTCCAAATGCAAGTTTCAAGATGGTCATCCAACAAACCACTAATTATTGACTTGTTTTATCTTATTCTTTTTTTTTTATGCTTTATGCACTATTTATTTTTTAGCATTTTTTATTTCATGCCATTTTCATCTTTGCTCACTTGAGCATTTATATTCTTGTCATTTTTACTTTGCTCACTTGAGCTTTTCTTTTTCTTTTCCTAAGATACTTAATAATCAACTTAAACCCTAAAAAACTCTTAATGGTACTTGGACTATTTGGTTACTGTCCTTGGCATTATGAAGTAGTGGACTTTTTCTTGGACTTAGGATTAGAAACCTTGGCCTATCTTGGAGACCTTATGATCTTATCTGATTATTTTGTCTGGAGTTCTTGAGGTTTACCTCAAGATATTGGGTTGCTTGTTTGTTTTTGTGTGCAGGTTTTTGTGATTACATCCTTTGTTTGTAATCTGGAATTCACCCGTATACAGCCGTTACTCTGCCCAATTTTTGTGAAGACTTAATACACTTTAAGAGGTCTAGTATCTTTGCTTGCTTTGTTTCAACCTATAGAATGGGAATTATATCTTGGCTCATAATGTCAAGTTTTGGCTTCTTTATGGTTAGATGGTCCTTATCCTTAGCTTTTACCTTATGCTTTAGGATAGTCTCTTCTTCTCCTCCCATCTTCTTTAATTTCAAAAATATTCTCCCTTCTTTTTTGAAAACTCTTCTTTTTTCTAAACTTGAAACACTTTCATAATAAACTTGGACCTATGTCCATGCATTTTCAAAATATTTTCATAAATAAACTTCAATCAATTTATTAATACCTTGACATTTTTTGTGAGAAGACTAAAAGTCAATCAATCTCATTTCAAACCATTTTGCCACTTTGGCTTTTTATCTTTAAACTTTTCTCAAAAGATTAGACTCTTGTCAATCCTTGTAGTGACGCAAACAACTATACTTCTATAATATGTAGTGAAGTGAGATATTTTCCACTTGGGTGTTGAGTGAGGCATTGTTGATTTTAAAATCCAAGTCATGTCCTCCACTTTGAGATGATGCAAATTCTCCTTCCTCATGATTGCGGGTAGTAAGTATGTTTTCCACACGGACAATGACGATGATGTCTTATCTCATAAAATTAACCAACATACTTTTGTTTCAAATTTTTTAAAAGAGGAACTACGTGTACCCTGATCCCTTATTGCACGAAAGGTGGTACGTAGGCACTAAAGGTTCGCAACCGCGGCGGGTGCAAAAATCATTTAAAAAAAATATTTCTCTTCTCACCTCCACCATTCATTTTATATATAACATATTTTTTATAGCCAAAATATACAGATTTTACAAAGAGGTTCCTTCAGAGTACCGTAGATGTTTAGGGTGCTAATACCTTCCCTTTGCATAACCAACCCCCTTACCTTGAATCTTTCCCCCTTTTTTGGGTTATTCGCTTTTTTCCCATTCCTTTGGAAACAATAAAGCGCGATGAAGATTTTTATTTTTGATTTGTATAAGGTCTAGTCAATCAAATGGCTTAGTCTTGAACATTTCTACCGCTACCGGTTGTAACTACAAACTTGTGTCTGTAGGTAAAAATTCATAAACCTAAGACGATGGTTCCAGGAAGAAGAAGGTGCGTGTCAGCCAGTCATTCGTCCGTTTGAATCTCGCGCGCTATAGAATTATCTCTTTTGTTTTTCTTATATTATGTTTTATTATTATTGTAATAACAACTAACAATCATAGCTCAGCTGCCAGCGTGGCATTGGATTAAAGCGTGAGGACCTGGGTTCGATCTTAGGTCCCAGTGCTTTCTTTATTTTCCTTTCTATCAGCAGATCGAGTGCCTCACAATCTCAAGTGCCTTCCATACAACCTCAACATCCAGCCATTTGATGCGCTCTTACTCAGATTTGACGCTTCCAGCCTGAAGGACCATGATGCACCTCAGGTCAATACTGCACAGGATCAAGCGTGGTCAACCTTGGCTTAGCTTGTCGGGCCAGAAAATTCAGATGCTCACCCCCTCTTTCAGCAAGACAACAAGCCCATTTGCTTTTTTTTTCTTTTTTTTTGTTTATACTTTTTTTAATTTCTCTATCTATTTTCTTTAATTGTTTTCTTTTTCTTTTAATTAACACAAAATTATTTTTTATTAAATCAACAAACCACAAATCACAAAAATCTTTTTTTAATAATATTTTTATTTTTTTAAACTAATTAGTTTAATTTAACTTAGGGCAATTTAATCTTTTTTTATAATTAAAAATAATTAGACTTAGGATTTTAATTGTACATAACTTAATTAATTTTCTTCAAAAATACACCAAGATCATTTTTCTCATAAAATATTTATTCCTTTAATTAATTAATTAATTAATTAGAAAATTAGGTTAATTTAATTTCCTTCATAATTAAAAAACAATTAGAAATTAGGTTTAATTAATTTGCAATTAAATTGTTTTCTTCAATAAAAATCCACAAAAAAAATTTTCTCTCTCAATTAGGGTTTAGGTTATTTTTCAACATCCCTAGTATTTAATTTACTGCGCGCAGTTTTATTTGTTTCATTATTATTGTAACTGTTTCGAGGTTGTAATAGTTTTAACTATGGTTTTAAATTTCGCATATTTTATTTCCCATCAAAATAATTATGTAACTGTCAAAGCCTTGTAATAGCTAGGTTTATCTTCTCGCATTTTTAATTTCTGCAAATATTTAACTGTCTAGATGTATGCTAATAGGATTGTATGGCAAGAATGTCTGGAAATTTAAAACGGTAGATCACCTAATGTACAAAGATTAAATAACTGAAACAATTTATATGCACATATTCACTCCTAGGGTTTACCTCACTTCGGTTGCCTTCGGTAAACAATCATTAAGCATAGGAGATTTTAGGGGTTACCCTCCAGTCTAAGAGATCAAAACGTCTCATTCGAATGTTGCCTCGGAAATGTTGCCTCGAAAAGATCTTAAGACTCTAGGGTTGCTACTAAAGTTTTCTAACTATTGCTTTAGTAATTGTACTTGTCCCTTTCGAATGTTCCTTACAACACCAACGAAGGTGCTACCTACTCCTTAATAGTAGGATAGCGTTGTCTAAAGGAAATGAGAACAAATAATCTTTTTTCAAGTAGGTAGAATCTTAAGTACTTGCTCAATGAAAACTTTTCACACAAACACCTTTCAAAACAAATTTTCAAAACAACTTCGTCATATCCTTGAGGACTGATACAAGGATTATCACGAAGTAAAACTTTTCAAAGCAAAGCACACACACAAGCAATTTGAAAAATGAGCAAGTACCTAAGAGCCCATGGAAAACCATGGATAGAAAGGGTGCTAACACCTTTCCTTTCTATAATCTACCCCCCGTACTCAGAATATCTCGAAAAAAAGGTTTTTTCTGTTCTTTTTCCTTTTCCAAGATTGGATGAAATAAAAGTCGGTGGCGACTCTAGCTTACCGCGACATTTTGAGAACAAAAAACGCAAAACGCAAACCAGTAAAAATAGTATGTTCTGCCACCATATCACAGTACGTCAGTGCAAAATTGAACCCAGAAGTAAGAGCAAAAGTGATCCAATTTCTCAAGGAGTATAAAGATTGTTTCGCATGGGACTATGACGAAATGCCTGGTTTAAGCAGGGAACTGGTCGAATTGAAGCTGCCAATAAAGGATGGCAAGAAGCCCATCAAGCAAAGCCCAAGGAGATTCGCGTCAGAAATCCTATCCAAAATAAAAGAGGAAGTCGAAAGACTCCTACGTTGCAAGTTCATCAGGACCACAAGGTATGTCGAATGGATAGCTAATATAGTTCCTGTAATTAAGAAAAATGGTTCTCTTAGAGTATGCATAGATTTTCGTGATTTAAATTCAGCTACTCCTAAAGATGAATACCCAATGCATGTGGTTGAAATGTTAGTAGATTATGCTGCTGGTTATGAATACCTTAGTATGTTAGATGGTTATTCAGGATACAACCAGATTTTTATTGTAGAAGACGATGTGCCAAAGACAGCGTTTTGATGCCCTGGCGCAATAGGCACCTATGAATGAGTGGTTATGCCCTTTGGCCTAAAAAATGTTGGGGAAACCTATCAAAGGGAAATGAATTCAATATTCCATGATTTCATCGAGACCTTTATGCAGGTGTATATTGATGACATAGTAGTGAAATCTATATCAGGGCCAAGCCATTTGGATCACCTTCGACAATCATTTGAAAGAATGAGAAAGCATGGCCTAAAAATGAATCCCCTTAAGTGTGCATTTTTTGTGCAGACAGGTGATTTTCTGGGCTTTGTGGTCCATAAGAAGGGTATAGAAATCAACCAAAACAAGATAAAGGAAATTTTGGAGGCAAAGGCGCCATCGACAAAGAAAGAGTTGCAATCACTCTTAGGAAAAATAAATTTTTTAAAAAGGTTTATATCCAACCTAAGTGGTCGAACTCAAGCCTTTTCCCCACTCTTATGATTAAAACAAGAGGCCTTTGTCTGGAACAAAGAACATCAGGAGGCATTCGAAAGGATTAAGCAATACTTGGTGCATCCACCAATTCTTTTGCCTCCAAGAAGAAACAAGTGCATGAGATTGTACATTTCGGCGTCAGACAAAATGATCGGGAGCATGTTGGCCCAAGAAGATGATAATGGTGCAGAAAGAGCCATTTACTACTTAAGTAGGGTCTTAAATGACACAGAAACTAGATATAGCGATATATAAAAGATATGTCTTTGTCTATACTTCTCATGTATAAAATTAAAATATTATATAAAGCCAGTTGATGTTTTTGTTTCTTCACACTTTGATGTTATTAAACATATGTTGTTCAAACCAATTTTGCACAGTCGAATTGGTAAATAGGCTTTGGCTTTAACGGAGTACTCTTTAACTTTCATGCATTTGAAAGCAATGAAGGGGAAAGTAGTCTCTGATTTCATTGTCGACCATGCAGTGGTCGGAATATCCCAAATCTTTGTGGAACCAGAACCGTGGAAATTATTCTTTGACGGCTCTGCACATAAAAATGGAACTGGGATTGGAATATTGATTATTTCTCCAGATCAAATTCCAACAAAGCTCAAGTATAAGATAACTGGTCCTCGTTGCTCAAACAATGAAGTAGAGTATGAAGCACTCATAGCAGGACTTGAGACTTTATTGGAATTGGGGAAACTAGAGTCGAAATAATGGGAGATTCTTAGTTAATAATCAAGAAAATTACCAAAGAATACAAGTGCATAAAATAAAACTTGATGTTCTACTTTGTGATGGCAAATAGGTTGATTCGAAAATCCGAATACATAGACATCAAGCACATCCCCAGACTAAAGAATCAAGAAGCAAATGATCTGGCTCAAATAGCTTCAGGATATAAAGTGTCGAAGGAAAGACTAGAAGGCTTAATCGAAGTACTTGGTAAGGTACTAGCAACTAAACTTTGTCCGACAAATTTAAAGAATTCAAGGCTAGTTTATGTGAATGATGCATGTTTTGAGGTTTTATCCATAGATAGTTTAGCAGATACAGATTAGAGAAGTCCAATAATAAACTATTTGAAGGATCCAATAGTGGATGCAGAAAGAAAATTAAAATATAGAGCCTTGAGTTATGTGTTAATAGGCAACGAATTGTTTAAGAAAACCCCTGAGGGAGTTTTATTAAAATGTTTAGGGGAAAGTGAGGCTTACATAGCACTATTCAATGTACATAGTGGGGCATGTGGAGCACATCAAGCGAGTCACAAGATGAAGTGGCTTCTGTTTCGATATGGTATGTATTGGCCTACAATCTTGAGAGATTGTATAAATTTCGCCAAGGGATGCCAAGAATGTCAGGTTCATGCAGGAATTTAACATGCTCCTGCGAGTGAACTTCATTCAATTATCAAGCCATGGCCTTTTAAGGGTTGGGCATTGGATCTGATTGGCGAAATAAAACCATCATCGTCAAAAAATCAGAAATACATTTTGGTAGGAATAAATTATTTCACAAAACGGATAGAAGCAATACCTCTGGTGAATGTCGACCAAGAAGTCATTATCGAATTCATACAGAAGCATATTGTGTATAGATTTGGAATCCCATAAACCATTACTACTGATCAAGGATCAGTGTTTACTGGTCGAGATGGAGGGGTTTACTAAAGAAATGGGTTTCAAATTGTTAAATCGACACCTTATTATGCACAAGACAATGGGCAAGTTGAAGCAGCTAATAAGGTGATCATAGGGATAATAAAAAGGCATGTGGGAAGAAAGCAAAAAAATTGGCACAAAACCCTAGATCAAGCTTTATGGGCCTGTCGAACATCTTCCAAAGAAGCAATGAATACAACTCCATTTCGTCTAACATTTGGGCATGATGCAGTCTTGCCAGTAGAAATTTATTTACAATCAGTCAGAATTCAAAGGCAAAATGAGATTCCTTCAGATCTCTATTGGGAAGCAATGATGAATGAACTAGTAGATTTAGACGAAGAAAGACTGTATGCTCTAGAATTCTTGAGAAGACAAAAAGAAAGGGTAGCCAAAGCATACAACAAAAGGGTTAAGGGTAAAATCTTTTCGAGCGATGATTTGGTTTGGAAAGTAATTTTGTCAATGGATAGTGTGATATGGTGGGAGAATTGACTTGGGTGTTTTGCGTTTTTGTTCGCAAATGTCGCGGTTTAGCAAGAGTCGCCACTGACTTTTATTTTATCCAAAAAGGAAAGGTGAAAAAGCACAGGAAAGACCTTTAGAGATTGTTTCTTGAGTTCGGGGTGTAGATTATGAAAAGGGAAGGTATTAGCACCATTTTCATCCATGGTTTTCCATGGGCTCTTAGTTGCTTGCTAGATCACTTGCTTTTGTTTGAATGTGTGCTTTCGTGATGTGGGTTTTGAAAGTATTTTTGAAAATGTAACTTTGTAATGATTCTCGTTTCCATAAGAACGCATACAAAGTGTTTGTTTCGAAAAATGATTCAAGAAAGTGTTTGTGAGATGTGTTTTTGAAAGTGATTTTGAAAAGGTGTCTTTGTAATGATTCTCGTCTCTATAAGAACGCATACAAAGTGTTGTCTTTTGAAAATGCTTCAAAGTGAGTTTTGGTGTATATAATGTTTTTGTTGTGAGCAAGCAAGCAACTAGGAGCGAATCTACCTACCCAAAAGGTCTTAGGTGTTCTTTTCCTCCTCCTTTAGATGTTGCTATCTTACCATTGTTTTGGTAAGAAGCCCCATCGTTGGATGTGGAGGGACGAGCGTGGGAAGTTTGTATAGTCATAGAAGGTAACCCATGGAACGTTTTTAGCAATGTCGTTTTAGGGACTAGATCGTTTATCGAAGGCAACATCGAGGGTCATCGAGGGACTATGATCTTTTATCGAGGGTCTTTTGCTAAAATGCCCATGTTCAAGGGACATGACTATTTTTCCGATAGGCAACAAAGCGAGATTACCCTAAGGGTGTGTGTGTACAAGTGTGTTTGATTACATGCATTTAGTCTTGATTAGGTTGTCTATTTGTCAATTTCATATCTTGCCATACACACCTTAATTACTAGCGTTTACATTTGGAAGCGATAAGTTGCAGAAATGTAAAGTCCTACGCTATTACAATATTAGGGGGATGGGGGTACATATTTATGAATGGGGGTTGCAAGTAAAAAATAAGTCCTAATTTACTATTACAACCATATTGAAATGTACAATATAAGAAAGAAATGGACTTGTTTAGAGAATGTTTTTGTCTTAATGAAAAAAGAGGAAATAAATCAATTAATGAAAGAAAATATTTTTATGTCTTTTTTATATTAATATTAAAAATGATGAAAAGGAAAATGAATGAATGATAGAAACAGCGTGCTGCTGCAAGGAAAACAACAAGGATCAGAAGTTCTGAAGCCAGGCGCGTGATGACTCAGAAAGGAACGTCAGTGGAATCAGAAGTTCTAGATTGGTACACTCTGAGGTCCTGCAAGACACGTTAGAGGAAAAACACAAAAGTTCTGGATTGCTATGTGTTGAACTTCTGAATGTTAGAATAGTGAGAAAACCTTAGAAGCTCTGTGCGTGTCAAAACAGTAGGAAGAACTCTGAAGTTTTGTGTGGTGCTAAGACAGTGAACAAACAATCAGCAGTTCAACATGTTATCAGCGCATGAAAATCAGAAGTCCAGTGTGTTTAAACAGTAAGGATAACTCAGAAGTTTTGTGTTGTGTTAGAACAATGAGTGAATCATCAGAAGTTCTGTATTGTGCTGAGCCAGTGAGTGAACATTAGCAATTCAGTGAGTTATCAGCATGTAAGCATCAGAAGTTCAGTGTATGTTAACAGTGAGTGAATCATAGAAGTTATGTGTGTTATCAGCATGTGAAAATCAGAAGTTCTATGTTACATTTCAACTCTTTTCTCATATTAATCAGCACGTCAGCAACTTATTCAGTTCTTTTTAAACAGCAAATCAGAAGGATAACAACACAACAGTTTATAGAAGTTCTAATCCTAATCCTGAGTCTAGGCCTAATCAAGAAGTTCTGATCCACAGTTTTTCTACTTATGCAATGGTATGGGCAACATTAATTGTGATATTTACATATTAATAATATTCTGAATGAAGAAAAATGCAAAGTCAGGGATATTTACCTTGAATCTGGAGTGTGGGCTTGGAGCTTTGAGTGGCTGCCTTTGGATGTTCTGGAATCAACAAGAGTAACGGAAGAGAAAATGCCAAGTTCTTTGATTCAAAAGGAAGAACAGAGGTTTGGTTTTCTGTTTGGGATTTCTGGGTTTTTTATGAAGGTTTCACAACTTTCTTTTCTCTCCCTTTTTTTTTTTTGCCAATCTCTCTCCAAAAGCCAACCAGCCACCTGAAACTGTGATGGAGCAACTTATTTATAGATGGATTTGTTGTGATTTTTTGGGGGGAAACAAATGGGATTTTGAACCTTTTTTGCATCATGTTCCCTTGCCTTTTGATCACAGTCTTCGTATGCTAATTTGATGCAAATATGGGGCGCAGGTGTAGGCTGAATTAGCTGTTGGTTATAGGTTTGCAGCGGGTTGCATAAACAAGGTTTTTGGGATTTGGTCAAGTTCTGACCAAAGCGTTGGATATAGCTTTCATATGCTAAAACGCTGCCTTGTTCTTGAAGCAAGCATGGTGGTTAGCAGCTTTTATCCATGCTTAAGCTGGAGTTGTCAGCAGGAATTAAGGAAAAACAAAAAGCAAAGCATGGGCCTAGTACCAAAGTTTGCAATCCAAAGACAGTAGAGGTACACGTGGTGGAAATCCTTTGGATGAAGACTCAAAAGTGGTTGCGAGCATTAAGTGATGATGAGACTTATCACAACCAGAAATCCTGCAACGTGAGATTCTACACCATGGCTTAGTTCTGGATCAGAAGTTATGCCTCAGTGTAGCATCCAACCTCTGATCTTTGTATCTTCTGGCTCCAGCATGTTCTGAAGGAGCTCCCAGGCTTTCCAGGAAGTTTGTAACACGCTTTGTAAACCTTCTTTGAACTGCTCTTGCAAGCTCTGACTGAACCCTTGTGAAAACTTGCCCAGAAGTTCTGACCAAACTCTGTCTTGAAAGTGTCCAGAATTTGCTGAGTGTTTCAGTTTCAAGGATATGTCTTTGAGAAGTTAACTTGAAATCCCAGCATTTCTAGGAGAAGTTTTGTTCTGCAATGTTTTAGATCTTGTTGAGACCTAAAACTCTTGTGTCAAAAGTTGATCCAGAATCAGCTTGCATCATGATGAAAATCTGGCCAGAAGTTCTGAGTTTTGTCATGCTTCTTAAACACTTAGAAAAGTTCTAAGTATTTAAAACTTTGACTTTTCCCAAAGTAAATTGACTTTTGACTTTTGACGAAACAAACTTCATATTTCAATATGTCTTGATGAAATATGATTCTTGAAACTTGGTTTTGGTCCAAAAGTCAAAGTTTGACCTTTCAGCATGCAAATGACCATTTTGCCCTTGCGGGTGACTTTCTTGAAAAATTGCAGTTCAAGGCTTGGAATTGGATGGAAGCAAACTTGAGGATCCAGGGTGATTCCTTGAGAAATGAGAGGGAAAATTTTGGGGTACAACAGCTGCCCCTGTTCAATCTTCTTACACCTGAAGAGTTAGATTGGTAATTCTTCCATTCGTGACTTGAAGGTGGAAGATGATTGAACACTAGAGTGCCTAGAAAATTTGCACTCGAAGATGTGTTTATTGATTATGTAGGGAATGGGCTTAAAGATTCCATTTGGAGAGATAATGGATAGTTGTTGGAGATGGGCTTAAAGATTCCATCCAGAAATGATTGCTGGATTGTATATGTAAGCTGGAACTGGATGATTTCCAGAATGGCATCCGTGTCTGGAGCGTATCTGAATTGTATCGGAAGGTTGGGTTGTTTGTTGATGAGTCCGTGTGAAACTTCATCTTGGAACGAGAAGGAACCGGTGTAAGGTTGCCTGATGATGAGTCCGTGTAAAACTGCATCTTGGAAATTGAAGGAACCTGTGTAGGGTTGCTTGATGATGAGCCCGTGTAAAACTTCATCTTGGAAAGAAAGAACTTGTGTAGGGTTGCCTGATGATGAGTTAGTGTAAAAAATCATCTTGGAAAGTAGGAACCTGTGTAGGGTTGCCTGATGATGAGTCCGTGTAAAACTTCATCTTGGAAAGAAGGAACCTATGTAGGGTTTCCTGATGATGAGTCCGTGTAAAACTGCATCTTGGAAAGAAGGAACTTGTGTAGGGTTGCTTGATGATGAGTCCGTGTAAAACTGCATCTTGGAAAGAAGGAACCTGTGTAGGGTTCTCTGATGACGAGTCTGTGTAAAACTTCATCTTGGAAAGAAGGAACCTGTGTAGGGTTTCCTGATCATGAGTCCGTGTAAAACTTCATCTTGGAAAGAAGGAACCTGTGTAGGGTTTCCTGATGATGAGTCCATGTAAAACTGCATCTTGGAAATGGAAGGAACTTGTGTAGGGTTGCTTGATGATGAGCCCGTGTAAAACTTTATCTTGGAAAGAAGGAACCTGTGTAGGGTTGCCTGATGATAAGTTAGTGTAAAAATTTATCTTGGAAAGTAGGAACCTGTGTAGGGTTGCCTGATGATGAGTCCGTGTAAAACTTCATCTTGGAAAGAAGGAACATGTGTAGGGTTTCCTAATGATGAGTCAGTGTAAAACTTCATCTTGGAAAGAAGGAACCTGTGTAGGGTTTCTTGATGATGAGTCAGTGTAAAATTGCATCTTGGAAATGGAATGAACTTGTGTAGGGTTGCTTGATGATGAGTCCATGTAAAACTTCATCTTGGAAAGAAGGAACCTGTGTAGGGTTACTTGATGATGAGTCTGTGTAAAACTTCATCTTGGAAAGAAGGAACCTGTGTAGGGTTGCCTGATGATGAGTCCGTGTAAAACTTCATCTTGGAAATAAGGAACCTGTGTAGGGTTGCCTGATGATGAGTCCGTGTAAAACTTCATCTGAAATTTCCTGAGAAGGACATGTGTAAGGTTGCTTCATGATGGTCAAGTAGATAGTTGTCTTGTCTGGTTTCAGGTGTTAATCTATAATCAGTCATCCACAGATAGTTTTCATGGCTTGTTATAGGTATTAATATTGGAACTTATTTGAAAATGGTTGATGGTAGCCATCTGTTGATTGATCTTTCCTGAAAAAGGTAGAATGTTAGTTGTATGCAATATCGTGATGCATGAAATGCATGATGTCATGATGTTATCAAAATAAATGAGATTGTGTCGTATGCACTTATCATGTATGCAAATAGGATGAATGAAATTTGACATGTTTATTGAAGTGTATCTTTGTCTGGGAAAATAAATCCTTCACAAATGCTAGGGAGTCGTTAAATCCTGGACTACTGTTGAAGAGTAGGCGTGTCTTCAAACTTTGCTTAGAATATTTCCACTGAGGATTCCTGTTTTGTTATTTTGAGGAGAACTCTGTTGGGGAATATTGAAAACTCTATTGGAGAGTGTTGATTCCTACTTGGGAAAATAGTTCTGGAGTCTCGGTTGTCCGTTTCTCTACTGGGTTTGAAGTTAAACTGACATCTGGTCGGGTCCAGGTTTCACAGTAACTTGGTGGGGATTGTATAGTAGTCTACTGGGGAAAGGGAGTTGTGGTCCTTTGATTTGTAGTAGTTGGAAAGAAAAACTCAAACTGGAGAATCTGTAGTTTGTTGGGGAAAATAAACCTTGTTGCCGGTCTGCTAGAGAGGTGACGACTTCGTTGGGGAAAGTCCTCGAGGACTCTTGAGGTTGTCTCAGCTGGGGAAAGGTTTTCAAAGATTAAACTCTTGCTGGGGAATCATCCTATGAGAAGGAATTTGGGGAGACTTGTCAATGCCCCTAGCAGAAAATGTTTGTGGTATTGCCAGAAAATGTTTGATTGTATGTAACACTTTGCTGAGATTGACGTTTAATTCCCCAAGTGATAGAGATGGAGACCTACCCCTGTTTACTCTGCACTTCTTGAGAGATTTCTTGGAATCTTGAATGGACTGCCCTAGGTGTGCTGGATAGTGACATGTCATGTCCCCCTGTTGATAGGAGATTTGTCAATGAGAGTGTAATCCTACTTGAATTGATTTTGTTCACTGAGAGAGCTTTTGTTCACTGGATATTGTGTGAATTTCTCTGCTGTCAAACAAATAGCCATGTGCAAACAATGATATTCAAGTAATGCAAAGTTTATATTTGTCTTGAAATTTTTGAAAATGCATTTTAGCGAGTAAAGAAATTTTGTTAAGAAAATTTAAACTCAGGATTTAGAGAAAAGCCTTACAGGAGTCACGATACCTTTTGTAATAGTATGCTTTCGAACTAACTCATTCTTCAATTAGGACTTTTGAAGGGTTGTAACGTGGCTTGGTTCGAGGTTTAATAAACAAAGGATAAAGGCTCAAAGTGTATTTGTACCCACCCGTTCTTCGTGATGTTCTTCAGTCTTAAGCTCTGTTAATTATACGTTTGAACTCCAATTGAGTATGGAATGACATTTTGGTGATGGTTCAGACAAGTTAAGTTTGTCGGAAGGCAGTCATTTTTTGTAACATTTTTTTGTTGTTGTGGAGGATTCGTAGTGACCTCTTTTTATTTGATTTGTTATCCCTAATTTTTGCCTGACTGTTCCTATTTTGAGATTACAGTCAGTGGGATGCCCCAGATTTTCTTAAGTCTCCTTTGTAGGTTTTGACTTAGTGGGCTTTTCTCTTCGAGAGATAATGATCGCCTATGTGATAGGGAACAATCACTGTCTTTTGATTCCAGAGGAATATTTTTGATGTCATTCGTTGTATAACGAGATGAGAGTTTGCGGCCAAACGCGTGCTTGATTCAACTGAGAGACTACCCTGCCCCAGGTTTTGATTAAAGGTTTTGTGATACAGTGGCAGAACCGGACTGTTTTAGGAAAATGTTGGTTTGCGTTTTGCGTTTGTGTTTGCAAAATGTCGCGGTAAGCAAGAGTCGCCACTGACTTTTATTTTATCCAACTGGAAAGGAAAAAAAGCACAGAAAAATTCCTTTTTTCGAGATTTTGAGTACGGGGGGTAGATTATAGAAAGGGAAGGTATTAGCACCCTTTCTATCTGTGGTTTTTCACGGGCTCTTAGGTACTTGCTCATCATTTTAAAAGTTGCTTCCGTGTTTGTGTGTTTTGAAAAGTTTTTGTTTTACTTCGATTTAACCCTTGCTTTTGTCTTCAAGGGTGTTACGAAGTGTTTTTGAAAACTTTGTTTGTAAAAGGAAGTGTAAGTGTGAAAGTTTGATTTTGAGCAAGTACTTACTAGCATCTACCTACTCGAAAAAGGATTGTTTATATTCTCGTTTCCTTTAGACAACATTATCCTACTATTAGTGAGTAGGTAGCACCGTCGTTGGAGTTGTAAGGGTCAATTCAAAAGGGACGTACGATCACTAAAGCAATGTTAGGACGTCTTAGTAATAAACCTAATATCTTAAGATCATATCCGAGGCAACATTTCCGAGGCAACCTTTCCGAGGAAACATTTCCAAACGGGACGTTTGATCTTTGTTTAGACAAGAGAGCGACCACTAAGACAACCTATACTTAATGATCATTTATCGAAGGCAACCGAAGTGAGAGTATACCCTAGGAGTGCGCATGTGCAAGTGATTTGATTTCAAGTTATTATCTTTGCACATTTAGGGTTTGCTAACCATTTTAAAATTAACATACATTCTTGTCATGCAATCCTATTGTCATACATCTAACAGTTAATATTTGCGAGAATTAAAATGCGAGAAATAAAACTATGCTATTACAAGGCTTCAGGGAGGGGGGATTAATTACATAGCCAAAAACCCGTAAAATGATAAAATAAAATAAAAGTCATAATTAAACTATTACATACCATGAGCAGTTACATTAATATCGTAAAAATAATAAATGCGCGCGATGAATCGAGAACGAGAAAATATTAGGGTTTTGACCCTGTCTAAAACTAATTAAAAGAAAGATCATTTTTTGTTGTTTTTGATTATTTTAAGAAAATAAGGTTTTAATGAATAAATACAAACCTAGTTACTATTTAATTTAAATTAAGAAAAATAATTAATTTGACCTATTTTTATATTTTTGTTATTTTAAGAAAAGAAAAGAAAAATTAAATCAAACAAATCCTAATTTTCTAATTGATTTTAATTTATTTACAAAAAGATTTAAATTACCCTAAAATTAAATTAAACTAATACTAAATTAATTTTGACAAAATATAAAAAAAAACTAAATTTCTAATTTGATGAAAAATTGATTTAATGAGTTTTTGTAAAAAAGAATTAATTTTTATGTTCGAAAATAATTAATCAAAATAAATAAATAAAAGAAATATAAAAGAAAAGAGAGAAATGGGCCTGGTAGCCAGCAAACAAGGGGGTGTCCATAGCAGTTTTTGGGCCTAATAAGCCTTGGTCCAAGTTGACCTTTCATGATCCTGTGCATTGCTTGACTAGGATGCATTGTAGACCTCCAAAGGATGGCCTTTGGATCTAGCTTGTTGGACATCTGGTTGGCTGTTCCTTGAGGGCGTATGGTGGTCTCTATGCCTGCACATATGCCTGATTATGCAAGAAGTAAAATATTAAATAATATGGGGGACATGGGATTCAAACCCAGGCCCTTTGGCAATTTCCAACGCCTCTTGACCAACTGAGCTAGCACGCATGTTTGTATATGGAATAACCATCAAATATTATATTGGAAACAAGCAAAGTGGTATATTAAAACGTGCGAACTTTTGAATGGGCCAGTCAGGCCACGCCATCATCTTCTCCAACATCCATCATCTTAGGTAAAACGACTTTTACCTACAGACGTTCTCTGTAGGTACAACCCCTGCATATTTCCATAATTTCCTGCAAGCATGATAAACACATAACAATGGTACCAATCAACTCGTGACAACCTCACGAGCATCATGGTACCTCAATCGTGGCCCAATTGTACCTGTAATCCAAATCCCTAAAAACGAAACCTAAACCCTAATCATGGCAAATCTCTGTATGGTTAACAAAAATGCAATTAATTATTATCATTAGCTTGCAAATGCTTCAAGGTTTCAGAATATATAAACAAATCATGCTAACAATGCCAAATTCATGAGATTCGATTTCAAAAAAGTAGGGATGTCGTAAGGTACTTACAGTGTGTTTTTGGGCACAAAAATGCTTGTTGATGATTGGGATAGACTCCTTGAATGCCCAGCAAGCGAATGAGATAGCTGGGAAGGCTTCAGATAGCCTGGAACTATGAAATCAGCTTGCCACTTTTTCTTGATTTTTTGAAAGTTGTTCTTCTCTTTTCACGCCTCTAACCCCTCTGCTTTTGGTCTGCCAATGTTCTATATGTACCCTTGAGTGAATTAGGTTTACAAGTTTGCATCAAATCTTCTCCAATAATGATCATTGATCATGATTTGATTTTTATCTAAATCTTTCCAAATCAAGCCAAAATCCAATATTTTTATGTACAAACAAGCCTTGCACGATTTGATCTCATTGCCAGCTATTCATGGACCTGAAATATGCACAAAATATCAAGGTTTAAATGATTTTTGATATTTTCATTATTTATTATTGATTTTATTTGATTTAAATGAAATAAAATCAAGATAAATGATAAAAATAAAATAATGACAAATGGTAGGGCTCATGGGTCGTGGACCATGTTATCAACTCAATACAAGCACAAAAAGTTAGGCCCATTTGAAAAAATTGCAATTTGAGACATATTTGACTTTTGGCAATTTTGCAAAAAAAGGTCAACTTTGCCAATGCATAACTTCCTCAATTTTGACCCTAGAGATGTGTTCTTGGACTTTTTAGAAAGCTCAAGATGTCCTCTAAGCAACCCTTTTGGTCTTATCTCAAATGAGTCTTCCATGTTCATGTATGAAGCTTTGACAAAAAATGTGTTTTTGTTGACTTTTCAAAGCGACCTATAATGTCCAAATTAATAACTTCATGTGAGTGCATATTTTGAACTTGGGAGCTGAAGATGAATTGTCGGGCATTTCATCCTCTTCAAAATGAGATTTGGATGTGTCATTCTTGATAAAGTATGAGAAAGTTATGCTTGGTCAAAGTTGAGTTTACTTTTCCTGCAAAACCCTAATTTAGCAACTTTTATGTTTTGATGAATTATGAGCAATCCTTGAGGAATCATGATCAAACCTTGATCAAATGATTAATAACACTTCAAAATGAGTGTGTTGACCAAAAATATTGAAGTTTGACTGTATGTGGGCCACAGTTGACTTTTGCCCTAGCATAGTCGATTTTTAGGCCCTTGAGCAATTGACTGAGCAGACTTTCTCTGCAAGGCTTGAAACTTGACGTGGATGATCTTGAGAACATATTAGGAAAATGGTGACAATTTAAGACCCTTTGGACTCAAGTATCTTGATGCAACATGAAACCCTAATTTGAGGTAGACTGCCTTAGGAGAGAGTTTGTCTGGTCAACTCTTGGACTTCCTTGAGCAATTTGAGGATCTCACTTGAAATGTATTGAGAAGTATGGGAGGGAAAATTTTGGGGTACAACAGATTCCCCTGTTCAATCTTCTTAAACCTGAGGATGTAGATTGGCTTGTCTGCCTTTCGTGATCCAAGGATGGAAGATGATTGAACACTAGAGTGCCCAGAAATTTGTACTCGCATGAGGTGGTACTTGTCTTGCGATATTGGGAATGGGCTTATAGATTCCATTTGGAGATCGATGATGGAGGATGGGCTTAAAGATGCCATCCGAAGGAGTGTCAATTTCACAAGAGATTCCTTTGCGAGAGCTCGTATACCTGTTATTGAGGAGGACTTCGCTGGGGAATGCTAGTATCTGTCTTGGTAAAAGTTGAACTTTAGGAGCTTCGGTCGTCCGTTATTCTACTGGGAAATCGTCTCTTAGTCGAAGAGGTAAAAATGAACTACTATCTGGGCGTGATCCAGGCTTCATAGTGATAAGATCGACTGCTATCTGGTCGTGCTCCAGGCTTTACAGTGACTTACTGGGGAGATGAGATTAAACTTGCTATCCGGTCATAATCTAGGCTTTGCAATTTCTCAATTCTTATATGGTCGTAATCCAGGCTTCAGAAGGAACTAAATTATTATTCGGTCGCACCCGGACTTCAACGTGAATTTAGGGCACACTAATATCCGGTCGATTCCGGGCTTCTTAGTAATTATCCATGTAAACTGCTTATTTGGTCGAAATCCAAGCTTCGCAGTGTCTCATACTGTTATCTGGTCGATTCCAGGCTTTAGTCTTTTGCCGCTATCTGGTCGTAATCCAGGCTTCGCAACTTCTTACTTCTTATCTGGTCGTGTTCCAGGCTTCAGAAGAAATCAAGTGGTTATCTAGTCGCATTTGGGCTTCCATTTGATTTTTTAGGCCTACTAATATCTGGTCGATTCCCGGGCTTCATAGTAATTGGCCAGGTAGACTGCTATTTAGTTGAAATCCAAGCTTCGCAATGTCCCTCACTATTATTCGGTCGTAGTCTCGGGCTTCAGTGTCTTTGACCGCTATCTGGTCGTAATCCATACTTCACGATGTATTATACCATTATCCGGTTGAATCCAGGCTTCATGGTATCTTATATTGCTATCTGGTCGTAATCCAGGCTTCACAATAACTTGATGGGGATTAAACTATTATCCGGTCGAATCCGGGCTTCATAGCTTAAATTTAAGATAAACCACTATCTGGTCGATTCCAGGCTTCATGGTATCTTGTATTGCTATCTGGTTGTAATCCAGGCTTCACAATAACTTGCTGGGGATTAAACTATTATCTGGTCGAATCCGGGCTTCATAGCTTAAATTTAAGATAAACCACTATCTGGTCGATTCCAAGCTTCGTGGTATTTTGATACTGTTATCCGGTCGTTCTCTGGGCTTCGCAGTATGATGGGGAAATCAAGATACTGTTCGGTCAGATCCGGGCTTCATAGCTTGAACTGGAATAGAAATCTTTAGCATTGATTTGACTGAACCAGAGAAAACTTGTGAGAATTTTGATTGTACCTTTCCCTGAAAGGTAAAGAGTTAGTCGTATGTAATGTCATGATGTATGAAATGTATTGAGCAATGATGTTCTCAAAATAAATGAGATTGTGTTGTATGATGCTTATGCACATGTCATGATGTATGGATATGCAATGTTTTTATGATATTCTCTAATTGGGGAAAATAAATCCCGGACTGCTGCTGGAGAATATAAAGAGTTGAATTCTTCGTTCTCGCTGGGGATAACGATCGAAGATGATTTGAGAATAAACTGGCGAGAGAATAACTCGGCTGGAGAATAAACTAGCGAGAAAATAATTCTGTGGGGAAGAGAGATATTCTGCTTGTGGAAGAAATGAACTTCACTGGGGATAGTCTTCCATTGTTGGCGATAGATGAACTCTGCTTGGGGGAGAATTAACACCATTGTCTTCAGACACTTCCTACTCTGCGGGGAGTGTATGTACCTTTAGTCATTTTCTCAAACTGACTCTATCCCTGTACCTGGTGGGTAGAGTAACTGTAAGGTTTGGACATTTCTTGTTTTCCCCTGTTCCTAGAATTATGAGTAATTGTCTTTTGTTTTGCATGTAAATATTTATGAGCAACAATTATTTTCAAATGGATATATCAAAAATGAATCATTGGACGTCCTTGCAAAACAAAACAGAAAAAAAGAAAACACAAGTTTGAAATTTCTTTGTGAAAATGAATTGTATTGATTTTTGAATTTAGCGTGTAATAGAAGTTTTGTACAAGAGGTCGACGTCCTTGTAAGAGAATGCCGCCGAATGATTGAAATTATACAATTCGTGTAACAGAAAGAAAAACAGATATGTGAAACAATCCCACTGGGTTCCAACTCGGCTAATTCCTTTATATCCTCGAGCGTCTTATCACTTTGCTACTTGGTTGAAGGTAAATCAGATTGATCAGTGTCGTCCGAGCTTGATAGTCGATACCGGAGTCTGGTTACAAGATGATCCAATGAGACATAGTGTTACGCTTTAATCCCTATTTTTTTCCTGGACCGCCCTTTCGGGTTTCCAGTCCATCGGGATACCCTTTTTTGCCCAAGCCGCCTTTTCAGGTTTTCGACTTGCCGGGTGTACAATTTTTTTTTATTTTCATCCCTTACTTTTGCCCGAACCCTTTTGGTTCGCCGGGAAGCCCTTATTTTTTCCTAGGCTAGTCAACTTAGTGGGTTTTTGATTATGTGTAGTATTTTTTCACTATGTCTGCATTTACGGGGTGAGGAAGGTCGTCACCATCCATGGTGGTTAGAATCATAGCTCCTCCTGAGAAAATGTTCTTAACCAGAAATGGCCCTTCGTATGTAGGGGTCCATTTGCCCCTGGGATCACCTTGCGGAAGTATGATGCGTTTGATCACCAGATCCTCGACTTGATACTCTTGTCGTCTAACTTTCTTGTTAAATGCCTTGATCATTCTCTTTTGATACGTCTGACCATGAAAAATAGCAGTAAGTCTCTTTTCATTGATTAGATTCAGCTGGTCAAGTCGGGTCTGGATCCAATCGTCCTCGCTCAAACCTGCATCCTTCATGATCCGAAGAGAGGGTATCTGGACTTCAATGGGTAAGACTGTCTCCATGCCATACACCAAAGAGTAGGGTTTTGCCCCTGTCGATGTCCGTGCTGAGGTACGGTACCCATGAAGAGAGAATGGTAACATCTCATGACAGTCTTTGTATGTCACCGTCATCTTCAGCACAATCTTCTTGATATTCTTATTAACCGCTTTAACAGCCCCATTCATCTTCGATCGGTAAGGAGAAGAGTTGTGATGCTGTATCTTAAACTGTTTGTAGAGCTCGGTGATCATCGTGTTGTTGAGATTTGTATAATTGTCCATAATGATCTTCTCTGGTATGCCGTATCGACAGATCAGATTGTGTCGGATGAACCGCGCCATGACGTTCTTGGTTACTGTAGCAAAGGAAGCTGCCTCAACCCACTTCGTAAAGTAATCAATCGCTACCAAGATGAAACAATGCCCGTTGGACGCAGTAGGTCTGATCTCGCCGATCATGTCGATGCCCTACATTGTAAAAGGCCAAGGAGCTGTCAAAACATTCAGAGGAACCGGAGGTACATGCACCTTATCAGCATAGACTTGGCACTTGTGACAGGTCCGAGAATGCTGATAACAATCGGCTTCCATGGTGGACCAGTAATATCCTTCCCGTAGGATTTTCTTCGCCATGGTATATCCACTGGAATGAGTTCCGAAGGTACCTTCATGTAACTCCACCATGATCCTTTCTGCCTCGCTCTTGTCCACACATCGCAGTAAGGTCGAATCATAGTTATGCTTGTAAAGAACCCCATTGCTGATGAAGAACTTCACAGCGAACCTCCTCAAGAACTTCTTATCATTAATAGACGCACCCTCGGGGTACTCTTGAGCCTCAAGATACCTTTTCACCTCGTAAAACTAGGGTTTATCTGCTACCTCTTCAGTCTCGATGTCACAGCAATGTGCGGGTTCGTCCAACCTCTCAATGGTAATCTGGGGAGCCTCATTGTCCCACCTGACCTTGAACATAGAAGACATGGTAGCTAGCGCGTCCGCTACCTGGTTCTCTTCTATAGGGAAGTGTTCAAAGGTTATCTCCTCAAAGTGGGGGAGCAACGTCAGTACATACTCTTTGTAAGGAATAAGATTTGGGTGTTTCGTATCCCACTCGCCTTTGATCTGACTGATCACTAGAGCGGAATCTCTGAATACACTCAAGAACTTAATCCTCAGGTCAATAGCTGCTCGAAGACCCATGATGCATGCTTCATACTCCACCATATTGTTGGTGCAGTTGAAACATAATCGGGCGGTGAACGAAGTATGACAGCCCTCAGGAGATATAATCACAGCTCCAATGCCATTACCCAATGCGTTTAAGGCTCCGTCAAAATACCTGGACCATTGGGATCCTTCCTCAGGTCCTTCATCCGGTCCAGGTTCTTCACAGTCGGTCGCCAACATGATGTTCTCATTCGGGAACTCGAAATTCATGGATTGGTAATCATCCACGGCCTGATGCGCCAAATGATACACCAATACACTCCCCTTGATTTCTTTTTGGTTTGTGTATTAGATGTCATACTCAGTTAAGATCATCTGCCATCTTGTTATTCTTCCGGACAAGGCAGGCTTTTCGAAGATATACTTGATTGGGTCCATCTTTGATATCAATATGGTGGTGTGAGTCAGCATATACTGTCTCAGTCGGCGAACAGCCCATGCCAAAGTGCAGCAAGTTTTCTCAAGCAGTGAGTATCGGGTCTCATAGTCGGTAAACGTTTTGCTAAGGTAGTAAATAGCATGCTCTTTTCGGACAGACTCGTCATGCTGCCCCAGCACGCACCCCATTGAATTGTCGAGTACTGTCAAGTATAAGATTAAAGGTCTTCCTTCAACTGGAGGTATCAGAATAGGTGGCTCTTGGAGATATTCCTTGATCCTTTCGAAAGCGGCCTGACATTCATCATTCCATTTCACCACTTGATCTTTCTACAGCAGCTTGAAGATTGGCTCACAAGTAGCAGTCAGATGTGAAATGAATCGGGCAATGTAGTTCAGGCATCCTAAAAAACCTCTAACTTCCTTTTCTGTGCGGGGAGCCAGCATTTCCTGTATGGCTTTCACCTTTGAGGGGTCCACCTGAATACCTTTATCACTAACAACGAAACCCATCAGCTTACCAGACCTTACCCCGAAGGTGCATTTGTTCGGGTTTAACCTCAACTTGTACATCTTCAACCTGTCGAACAATTTCTGGAGATGGTCAAGGTGTTCTTCCTCAGTTTGGGACCTTGCGATCATGTCATCAACATAAACCTCAATCTCATGGTGAATCATGTCGTGGAACAAAGCGACCATGGCATGCTGATAAGTTGCCCCAGCATTCTTCAACCCGAAAGGCATTACCTTGTAACAGAAGGTACCCCACTGCATAACAAAAGTTGTCTTCTCCATGTCTTCGGGAGCCATCTTAATCTGATTGTAACCAGAAAAACCATCCATAAAGGAGAAGATCTTATGATGAGCGGTGTTGTCGACCAGAACATCGATGTGAGGGAGTGGGAAGTCATCCTTGGGGCTTTCCCTATTCAGATCTCTATAGTCCACACACATCCGCACCTTACCATCCTTCTTGGGCACTAGAACAATGTTGGCGACCCACTGCGGGTAAGAAGTAACAGCTAAAAATCCGGCGTCAAACTGTTTCATGACCTCAACTTTGATTTTCTCAGACATCTCAGGGCGCATACGGTGAACCTTCTATTTTACCGGAGGACAGTCTTCTTTAGTTGGTAGGCGGTGTACCACAATATCAGTGTCCAAACCAGGCATATCTTCATAAGACCAAGCGAAGATCTCAACATAGTCGCGTATCATCTGTATCAATTGTTGCTTAACACTAGGCTCCAGATTTGCACCTATCTTAACCTCTTTTTTGTCTTCCTCTGTACCCAAATTCACTGATTCCACTGGCTCTTCATGGGGCTGTATGGCCCTCTCTTTCTGTAGTAACAGTCTAGCAAGTTCCCCAAGCACTTCACAATCATCCTCACCTTCGTCCTCGGCTTGGTTGATCGGATTCTCGAATTCATAACTGGCAGTAGCAGAGTTGTTATCAATGGGATCCAGAGTGGATGTGGATCTGCATTATGATATGTGAGTGTGTGTAAGACAATAGATGTTTTGATAAAGTGCAAGATAGAAAAGAAAAACAGGGAGCGTAAAATTTGTAATGCAAGAAAACATCCAATGCTTTATTGATGATATATGAAAATGACAAATAATAAGCCCTCACAAACAAAGCCAAGGTGCCTTGGGCAAGACACCAGGCCATAAAGTTTTAAACTATCTGTTACAAATCTCAAAACAAAAGTCTATTACTGTGTAATAAAAGAAACGGGTACGAAGTCCTTCGCCATCCAGTTGTTCAATCCACCGTTGATAGTCGGGTAGACCCCGCTGTCGATATCTAACTCTTCTTCATCATCCTCAATTGCATTCACTCCCTGATTACTGATGTGCAGAGGAGGCCTTCTAAATCACGCGCGTCGAACAGCCCTTTGAGCCTTTGCAGTAAAGCCCAAACCAAACTTATCAGTTTTGTGTGCGAAATCAGGGAGCTGACCCCAATTTTCACACCCACCTTTTTCAATTACAGCCTTGGCATCCTTGAGGGAAGCCATCTTCATCGGAGGTTTGTCAGCGGCAACTTCAGTCAACGCTAGAGTCTGAGGGACCTCTTCAAAGTTCTGACACAGGGTTTCGATGAATTCCTCATCCATCTCCACATAGCGAAAGGAATTAAGATGACTCACCATGTACTCCTCTTCTCCTTGCACCGTAAAAATCTTCCCCTTTACCGGATATTTCAACATCTGATGGAGCGTAGAAGTCACTGCCCCAGCCTTATGAATCCAAGGGCGACCCAGCAAGCAAGAATAAGATGGTCGGATATCCATCACATAGAAAGTAGATGCAAAAGTCTGAGAGCCAACTTTAACAAGGACGTCCACCTCCCCGTGCACCATCCTTTTTGACCCGTCGAAAGCCCTAACCACAATATTGGTTGGCTTCAGAGTCAAACCTTCACAGTCCAGACGGTCTAGTACTTTCTTTGGTAAAACATTCAATAAGGACTCGGTATCCACCAGTACATGGGCCATAGTAGTGCCCCTACACTCGATTGAGACGTGCAGAGCATCATTGTGATTTCTTCCTTTAGTAGTCAGATATGCGTCTGAGAAACCCAACCCATTGTCGGCAGTCAAGCTAGCTACGCAATCTTTGAATTGATCAGCTGAAGTCTCTTGTGGCACATGCGCAGTTTTGAGGAAAGCAATTAAAGCCTTTGCATGGGCTTCAGAACACAATAACAAGGACAACATGGAGATTTTTGACGGGGTCTGCCCCAGCTGCTCGAATACATTGTAGTCGCTCTTCTTGATAATCTTTAGGATTTCCTCTATCTCCTGCTTAAAGGTTTCTACAATGATCTTCTTAGGTGCCTCCGTCCGGGAAGGCTCACCTGTGATTTCTTTGCCCAAGTTTCAGATGGCTTGGTGACAGGGGTGATAACGGGAATAGGAACTGGGACAGTAGCTGATGTACTAGCAAATGGAATGACAACAGGTTTGTGAACAGTCGGAGGGGAAATCTCGGGAGAAAAGAGTCTTCCACTTCTCCTTGCTAGCCCCGACAATATTGCTGACATCAACATCAACTTCTTTAATCTTTAAGTCTTGCTTTACTCCATGGTAATACACATCGTCCCCATAGTGCCACGGGATAGCCTTATCCGAAGTGTATGGGATAGGACCAGGGATAATAATGATTAATGGAGCAATTCTTGGAACAGATGTAATCCTAACAGGCTTTCTCGTGGAAGCCTTGGAAAGATTGGAGGAAATGGTTATGATGGCAACATCTTCAACTGGAACCAACAAAATCATAGTCTTCTCGAACAGGATCTCTTTGTTATCCACCAGGCGCTGAACACCTGATTTCAATAAATGGCAACCAACAGGCAGGATTGAACATAGGTGGCAACCTTCGCCACAACCCGGAAATAAACCGGCCAACAATAGATTCTTCTTAACTATCGTTAAAGGAGTAGAAATTTCTTCCACGGAGGTCACAAATAAATCATTGTCCACAACATTTACTCCATGACCATGTTTGGGCATGGGAGCAGTTATGACGTTGGGTTTCTCCGGAGCGTCAAACTCAATTTCTTTAGCCTCGATCAAATCTTGCACCTTATTCTTCAAGGCCCAACAGTTGTTTGTATCATGACCTGGGCTATCAGAGTGATAGGCGCAGCGGGCATTCAGGTTATATAGCGGAGATGTGGTGCTGGGATTCTTCGGGGCTTCCCTCGGAGTTACCAAGTTGGTCTTCAATAATTATGGTAAAATTTGAGACAAGGTCATATTAAGCCGAGTGTACTGTCTTTGCGGTCTCTCCATTCTTTGTTGATTGTTGCATTGTGGGGCAACGGTGGGTCTTGATATTACTACCGCATTTACTGCTTGACAGTGTTCAGGTCGGTTTTGGCTCCTCGAGCTGTAAACTGCACTAGCTTCTTTCTTACTGGTGAAAGGCTTCTTTACTGCACTTGACGACATATCCTTCTGTATCTTACCACTTCGGATACCAGCTTCTACTCTCTCCCCAGTCAAAATCAATTCAGTAAACCCAGATGACGAACTACCGATCAAATGATTGAAAAATGGACCAGACAACGTCCCCAAAAACATTTCCACCAACTCCCTATCAGACAGATGGGGTTGGACTCTTCTAGCCAAATCTCTCCACTTCTGAGCATAGTCCTTAAAACCTTCACTTGCACCCATAGACATACCCTGAAGCTGAGTACGAGTGGGAGCAAGGTCGGCGTTATACTGATATTGTTTGTAAAAAGCAGCAGCAAGGTCCTCCCAGTTTCGGACATTAGCTCCTTCCAATTGATAAAACCATTCAAGCTGAGTCCCTGACAAACTATCTTGAAAGAAATGTACCCACCTATTTTTATCAGCGGTGTGGGGTTGAATTTTTCAGATATACGAGCGGAGATGGAGTTTAGGACAGGACACTCCATCATACTTAGCAAAAACCGGAGCTTTGAACTTATGAGGAATCACCACTCCTGATACCAATCCCAGCTCTCCAAAATCCAAGCTAGGGATCTTCTGACACTCCATAGCACTCAACCAGTCTTCAAGTTGTTTGTACCTATCCTCATTAGGAGGATACTGTTCTTCATCGTAATCTGTATCATTATCAGAAACTACAGGACTGGGGCCCTTTTCTTCTTCTTGGTCCTCCTCTCCTTTGGATGAAAGGGGCAGATCCACTTGTTGTTTCAGCCTATCCCCAAACCTTTTACCCATGCTAAAAAGAACAACCTTCTTCTTCTTCTTCTTCTTCTTCTTCTCCTTCTTTTTCTCTTTCAGGATGAGAGCTTTCAAATCCTCTTGCCCTTTAGCCAAGTTTAAGAACATCTCTTAGAATTGGGCATTTTGCGCCTGAAGATCTTTGATAGCTTGATCAGAAGACATGACTGCTGAAATAAACAACGAAGAAGATGAGAAACCTGTAATGGTACCTATAATGATGTGTATGATAATGGGATACATATGCATATGTAATGATTTCAAATACTTTGAGAGATTTAAATTTGCAAACCAAGAAATAAACAAACTTTATTAGATTAAACTTGTAAAAAATGTTTAACAATGCCTTTAAGGCGTTTACAAAGAAGTAAATGAAAAACAAATCTTAACTGGAAAAGGCAAAATCAGAAATCCCATGGACCCTTCCCCTTGGTGCTGATGTAGTCATTGATCGTTCTTTCATTCTCAAGTTGCCTGGTGAGCTTCAAGATCTTCCTTTCTTTCTCATGGTACTTCTCCCGGTAGGTATCCCTCTCCTCTTTCAGTTGAATCCAGGATCTCTTCAATGCTCCAAGATCAGTGGGCATGTAGGGATAAAGGATTGTATAAGGAATGCCCTCTTCATTGGTAGGCTTCACAATTACTGGCAACACAGCTTCATAAGGCATCCCAAGCTTCTTGGCTCGAGCTCGGACCCACTGGAGATAAGGTTGCATAGGGATAGAAGTCCTTGGTCCTAGCTCTTGAGGGTCAGATCTGTTCACCATGCCCCAGGCTCGTATAAACCTTCGGCGATGCTCGTCAACGTCCTCCTTGTAGTCAAATGCAATATTTGTAAGAAGTAGCTCATGAGGACCGTCTCTCCGAGCGCGACCAAACTATCGTAAAGCTAGGTAGGGATTGTAGGTTATACCCCCTCTGATTCCAAGCAACGGGACATTAGGGTATCCTCCACATCGATCAATGACAGCAATGCTTTCTATAACCTTAGAACTCCAAAGAACGTTTGTATGGGCAAGGGACACTATTCTGTAAGACCACCATAAACCTTCCTCATTCTTCAACACAGACTTGGGGAGGTGCGAAATAAACCACCTCGCCAGCAGCGGCATGCAACACATGAGAGTCCCTCTTCTTTGCACAGTACGAGTGTAGAGTTCATGCAAGATATCACCTAATAGAGTAGGCACAGGATTGCGAGACAAGAAGATCTTAACCGCATTCACATCCACAAAGGAATCTGGATTTGGGAAGAGAACCAAACCGTAGATAAGGAGAGCCAAGATGTCTTCGAAAGCCTGAAAGTCCAAATTATCCCAGAACTGCTGAGCTTGATCTATCTGAAACTTGGCTAAGAAACATTTAACCCCGCTTCGTGTCTCCCAGTTGGAAAATACATCAGCCATTTTCAAGTGTAAAGCTGAAGCAATGTCCTCTGGTCTAGGAGCCTCTTCCAAACCTGTGAAAAGTATCGGCTTGAGGATGGATATACCCAATAAGTGGGAAAACTCTTCCATAGTAGGAACTAGCTGATAATTCGGGAAGGTGAAGCAATGATGCACCGGATCGAAGAACTGGAAAAGAAAACTCATCATCTGCTCATCAAACTTTGAGGTAACCAAGCTAATAAGTTGACCATGTCTCCTAATGAATGAAGAAGTATCAGAAACTCTCGAGGCTAAATCTTTGAGTTAAGCAGGTATTTGCACAAAGTTAACTCGGATGGTGTTTCTGCGCACGGAAGCCATAATCTGCAAAACAGAACAAAGATAAATCCCCTCGTTCTTTGAAATGGTTAGTATAATGAAGTATGCATGTTATGTCATGATGCATGATGTCATGGTAAAACACACAACAGGTATAACAGATAACAGACATGGAAAACGCAAACAAGTCACACAAGAGCCCTTAAGTTTCAGGCTTGCATGGGGTCTAGGTACTACCCTCTTGAAGTTCAGTTGGTTTCAACCTGTCCTAATAATAGTAACCGGGTTCTAGAGGTTCTCAATATCATTGACCATCCTCCATCGGTCATGGTTTCAGCTCACACAATCTTTTCTTGCGGCCAGAACTATCTCGAGAGTATGGTCTCAATGAGTGTAGTATCGAGTATCAACCAGTTCTCAGCTTTACAGCGAGGCCGGCTATCTCACTACTTCCTATGGCCAAGTTGGTTAATTATGGGTTCTAAGGTCAATTGATGCTTAACGACACACATAATAGCCCTGTATTCTCCTTGTTTCTCCACAAGGGATACCAGTACCAACCAATGTGCCACATCAATGTAGCTACAGCTTCAACCGTATCGGTCTATGCCGTACAGTTCCCTAACAGTTTATTGCTACTTACCTAAAAGGTGTCCTCCAGATCCGGGTTAGGATCTACAGTAACTCCCAATACAAAACCCTTTAATAGTAAAGCAACCAAAACAAACAAGAGAAGCAATTTATGATGAACTAATCCTAAGGTATACCCCACTTATATTCCCCAGCAGAGTCGCCGGCTCTGTGATACGGTGGCAAAACTGGACTGTTTTAGGAAAATGATGGTTTTCATTTTGCGTTTGTGTTTGCAAAATGTCGCGGTAAGCAAGAGTCGCCACCGACTTTTATTTTATCCAACTGGAAAGGAAAAAAGCACAGAAAAATTCCTTTTTCGAGATTTTGAGTACAGGGGGTAGATTATAGAAAGGGAAGGTATTAGCACCCTTTCTATCCGTGGTTTTCCACGGGCTCTTAGGTACTTGCTGATCGTTTTAAAAGTTGCTTCCGTGTTTGTGTGTTTTGAAAAGTTTTTGTTTTAATTCGATTTAACCCTTACTTCTGTCTTCAAAGGTGTTACGAAGTGTTTTTGAAAACTTTATTTGTAAAAGGAAGTGTAAGTGTGAAAGTTTGATTTTGAGCAAGTACTTACTAGCATCTACCTACTTGAAAAAGGATTCTTTCTATTCTCATTTCCTTTAGACAGCATTATCCTACTATTAGTGAGTAGGTAGCACCGTTGTTGTAGTTGTAAGGGTCAATTCGAAAGGGACGTATGATCACTAAAGCAATGTTAGGACGTCTTAGTAATAAACCTAATGTCTTAAGATCATATTCGAGGCAACATTTCCGAGGCAACCTTTCCGAGGCAACATTTCCGAACGGGACGTTTGATCTTTGTTTAGATAAGAGAGAGACCACTAAGACACCCTATACTTAATGATCATTTATCGAAGGCAACCAAAGTGAGAGTATACCCTAGGAGTGTGCATGTGCGAGTGATTTGATTTCAAGTTATTATCTTTGCACATTTAGGGTTTGCTAACCATTTTAAAATTAACATACATTCTTGTCATGCAATCCTATTGTCATACATCTAACGGTTAATATTTGCGAGAATTAAAATGCGGGGAATAAAACTACGCTATTACAAGGCTTCGGGGAGGGGGGATTAATTACATAGCCAAAAACCCGTAAAATGATAAATAAAAGAAAAGTCCTAATTAAACTATTACATACCATGAGCAGTTACATTAATATCGTAAAAATAATAAATGCGCGCGATGAATCGAGAACGAGAAAATATTAGGGTTTTGACCCCGTCTAAAACTAATTAAAAGAAAGATCATTTTTTGTTGTTTTTGATTATTTTAAGAAAATAAGGTTTTAATGAATAAATACAAACCTAGTCACTAGTTAATTTAAATTAAGAAAAATAATTAATTTGACCTATTTTTATATTTTTGTTATTTTAAGAAAAGAAAATAAAAATTAAATCAAACAAATCCTAATTTTCTAATTGATTTTAATTTATTTACAAAAAGGTTTAGATTACCCTAAAATTAAATTAAACTAATACTAAATTAATTTTGACAAAATATAAAAAAAAAACTAAATTTCTAATTTGATGAAAAATTGATTTTATGAGTTTTTGTAAAAAAAGAATTAATTTTTATGTTAGAAAATAATTAATCAAAATAAATAAATAAAAGAAATATAAAAGAAAAGAGAGAAATAAGCCTTGGTCCACGTTGACATTTCATGATCCTGTGTATTGCTTGACTAGGGTGCATTGTAGACCTCCAAAGGATGGTCTTTGGATCCAGCTTGTTGGACATCTGGTTGGATGTTCCTTGAGGGCGTATGGTGGTCTCTATGCCTGCACATGTGCCTGATTATGCAAGAAGTAAAATTATGAAATAATATGGGGGACCTGGGATTCGAACCCAGGCCCTTTGGCAATTTCCAATGCCTCTTGACCAACTGAGCTAGAACGCATGTTTGTATATGGAATAACCATCAAATATTATATTGGAAACAAGCAAAGTGGTATATTAAAACGCGCGAACTTTTGAATGGGCCAGTCAGGCCACGCCACACCATCATCTTCTCCAACATCTGTCGTCTTAGGTAAAATGAATTTTACCTACAGACGTTCTCTGTAGGTACAACCCCTGCATATTTCCAGAATTTCCTGCAAGCATGATAAACACATAACAATGGTACCAATCAACTCGTGACAACCTCACGAGCATCATGGTACCTCAATCGTGGCCCAATTGTACCTATAATCCAAATCCCTAAAAATGAAACCTAAACCCTAATCATGGCAAATCTCTGTATGGTTAACAAAAATGCAATTAATTATTATCATTAGCTTGCAAATGCTTCAAGGATTCAGAATATATAAACAAATCATGCTAACAATGCCAAATTCATGAGATTCGATTTCAAAAAAGTAGGGATGTCGTGTGGTACTTACAATGCATTTTTGGGCACGAAAATTCTTGTTGATGATTGGGATAGACTCCTTGAATGCCCAGTGTTGTACCCCAAAATTTGCCCTCCCATATTCATCAAGAAACTGCCAAGTCAAGGTCACAAAATTCCCCCAGGGTTGTGCAGCTCAACTGTCTCCCATACAGTCAAAACTAGGGTTTGAGTTCTGGTCAAGCAAATGAACTTTCCAAAGGCCCAATCAAGTCTCATATGCTTACAAAGATGGTCAAGTATCCTCATGTCAAGTTTCAAGGCATTCAGCTCAAAATTGCACAGTCAAAACCCTAGATTGCACTACAGTCAACTGTAGGGGCAAAATGGTCATTTGGCAGTCAAAAGTTCAAATTTTTGGTCAATATATCATTTTGAAGCCACAAACATCATTTGATCAATGCTTGATCATGATTCTCAAAATTTGGCTCAGAAATCATCAAAGATGCAAAAGTTGCTATATTTGGACAGCTGAAAAAGTCAACTGAAATTGACCAGGGCATAACTTTCACATGGATTATCAGAAAAATTCCATCCAAAACTCATTTTGAAGAGAAAGACATTTCCTATAATTCATCTTCATATTCCAAGTCCAAGAAATGCTCTCACAAAAAGTTATCAATTTCAACATTATAGGTCATTTTCAAAAGTCAACAAAAAGTGACTTTAAGTCAAAGGCCATAACTTGAGATTGGTAAATCAAAATGACATGGGACCAAAGGCATTGGTTAAAGGACTCAAAGACCTTTCCAAAATGTCCAAGAACATGTGAAAAGCTTAAAAATTGACCAAATTATGCCTTGTGGAAGTTGGGAAATTTTTAGGAATTTTGAAAAGTCAACATTGATGCAAAAGGCCTAAAAATGCAAATGGGCCTATTTTCCTTCCAAATTTCTTCATGCCAAGCCTATGCACGACCATTAGGCCCAAAGGGAAGTATTTTCATATTTTTTAATTATTTATTTGAATTTATATTAATTTATATTCATTTAAATCATTTTAATTCATGAAAAATATAATCTTAACCTAAACAAATCTTTTTATGCATGCTTTGGACTCTATAACTCGTGCACATGCTAATAGGGAAGGATTTGATGCTAATTGATCAGATTTGGTACAAGAAACATGAGAAAAAGATTGAAAAAGATTCTTAACAAATCAAAGATTGAAAACAATTATGGACATGGATTTTATTGAATCTTTTTAACCTAAACCATTCCATACAAGTACTAGATGAGAACCCTAATGCTACTAGACTGAAAGCTGCGCCCCACAGCTCCATTGCATATTGGAATTTTTCATAAAAAACTCAAAACTGAAAAGTGCCTTAGAGGTCGATTCAAGCTTCAACCTTGATTCCATTCGCATCCTGAGACATTCTTGAACCTTTCTCAATCAATAACAACAACCAAAAGGCCTTGAATTGGTATCCATGAGTCCAACTGTACCAAGAAAATCTTGAAATCGCATAGCATGAATTAAGCATTATTTTGCATTTTTTTTCATGGATTCATGTTTATATTGATGTTTCTGAACTAACTGATATGTTTGATTTTATTTTTGAGCAATATACGTGAATCTGCCATGAACGGTCTTTAGGGTTTCAGGAACTCAAAAAGGGGGTTTCCCAATACAAGTAAAATTAGGCCATCTCAATACTATGGTTGAGTTCAGCGCATCAAGACGAAGAAGAATGCATACTCGCGAACAATTTATGATGCCCAGGGTTCTATTCGCTATTTTCTTGAATACCCCCTAAAGCAACGTTTCAAAAACCGTTGCTCTTTTGTTTTATGTTACAGGGGTGGTGAGGAAGAAGATGGCGTGTCAATCAGTGATACGTCCGTTTAAATTTCGCGCGTGTTTAACCAACTAGCTTTATTTTTCTTTTATATTATTTATGTTATATTATATATTAAATGAACTTGCATAGCTCAGCTGGCCAGGGGACGCGTTTGTAACCTTCAAGACCTGGGTTCAAGTCCCAGGTCTGGCAAAAGTTTCATATTATTTTTCTATCCTCATTCCCATGCAGGCACCACGTTGGAACGTACCATGTTTCATCCATATCTCACCATACACGCGTCCAGTGCTTACAGATCAAAGGCTTAAATTCAAAGGGCACCATATATCAGGTCAACGGCATCATACACAATCCAAAAAGTCAATGAATGTCAAAGCTTGATGGGCCAGGCCTCTCAAATCTACACCTCCGTAATGGGACAGCAAACCCCCCCTGGTTCTATCTTTTTCTAAATTTTCTTTTATCTTTTATTATTTTTAATTGTTTATTTGTTTATTTATTTTCTGATTTAATTAAATATCCTTTTCACAAAAAATACAGAAAAACATCATAAAAATAAAGAATGTCCAAATAAAAATATAATTTTTAATTTTAATTATTTTCATCAATAAATTAATACATGTAAATTATGTAGTGTAATTAGGTTTTAATTTTAATTCCTTCCTTAATAAAAAATCAAAAAAAAGTAGAATTAGGTTAATTGATATTTTTTATTCCTTTTAATATTTTCCCTTTTTCCACAATAATAATTATTATTTATTTATTTATTTTATAATTAAAATTGTACATAAATAAATTAGGGTTTAACTTAGATCATATTTTAATTCTTTCATATTAAATAAAAAATACTAGAATTAGGGTTTTTGTTTTAATTTAATTTCAATTAATTTCTTTTTCTTATTAAATCTAAAAAACATAAAAATACCTAAAAACATTTTTCTTCTCAATTTTAATTTTAATTCTTCTTTATTTAATTAATTCATTAACTTTAACTATCGTTTGTAAAAGGGTCCAACGCCCTAGTTTCGTTTTAATTATTTAATTCGCGCATTTATCTTATGTCGTTTAATTATAATTTTGTAAATATCCCAAAGCCATGTAATTTAAATTTCTCGCACTTTTATTTATTCGCTTTATTTATTTTCCGCTAAATCGGGTCCGGTTTAATTTTGGCGATGTGGACCCGCGCCTTTGTAATAATCTTAGATTTATTTCCTCGCAAAATATTTAACTGTTAATCAAGCATGAAAGAATGAATGTCTAATTAAAATCAAGCGTAGAACACGACAAACATGACAAGACAAATAACTGAAACATGACACACAATTCGCACACACCACTCCTAGGGTACGCCTCACTGTTGCCTTTCGAAAGGTGGTCGTCGAGTAGAAAACGTCTTAGTAAGTCCTCATGATCCGGGAACCTGGCATGAGGGTAGCTTCTAAGGTGTCTTCCCATTGCTCTGGTGATCACCACGTCCCTACAAAACTCGAATTGACCCGAACACCTCCAACGGTGGTGCTACCTACCTCTCAATGGTGGGATGGCACTACTTAAAGGACATTTACACAGACGAATTCCTTAGGGTAGGTAGGTTCTCAAGGATACTTGCTCTAATCTCAAAACAAACTCAAAAGACTTTCCACACTGACACTTTTCAAAAGCTTTCAAAGCAAACTTTTCAAACACTCTGACGTATGAGTCGATCTGAAATTTTTTCAAAGAAACTTTTTAAACCCACATTGAAAAGCAAACAAACCATTTTTGAAAACACATTGAGCAAGTATCTAAGAGCCCATGGATAACCATGGATAGAAAGGGTGCTAACACCTTCCCTTTCTATAACCTACCTCCCGAACCGAGAGCGATCTCTATAAGGAATTTTTCTGTGCTTTTGTCCTTTCCATTTGGAGAAAATAAAAGACGGTGGCGACTCTTGCTTCCGCGACATTTCGCGAACCAGCGTTAAACAGTCAGTTCCAGATCCACCGATCACAGAACTGGCGACTCTGCTGGGGAACCTTTATAAAGTGAGGTGTACCTTAGGGCTAGCTTATAACTATGTTTTCAATTGTTTTCCTTGTGTGCTTTAAATTGTGGGTTGCTTGGGAGTTCTATAGATCCTACACCCGGATCTGGGGGATACCTTTCTTAGAAAGTAGCAACAAGGCTGTGAGGGAACTGTGCGGGGTATACCGACATGGTTGAAACAGTCTGCTACGTTGATGTGGCACTTTGGTGTGTACCGGTAACCCTTGAGTTCAGTCAAGGAGAGTACGGGGCCTCCGCGTGGTGTCATGAAGCATCAACAGACCTTAGGAACCTTAATTGAACTATCTTGGCCTCTTTAGGGTAGTGAGATAACTGACTTTGGTGCAGTCCGAGGTTGGTTGATACTCGATACTACGCTCAATTGAGGGTTGCTTTCCTGGAATATTTCGGTCGCCAGTTCAGTGGCTAAATCGAAACGATGAACAATGAAAGCAATCCCGTGATATTGGGACCCTTAGAACCCGGTTACTTTGATTAGGACAGGTTGAACCCACCAACTTCAAGAGGGTACTACCCAGACCCCATGCTGGCCCAAACCTAAGGGCTCTCTCTTGCGTGGCTCGTGTGCCTTCGTACTTGATTATCTGCATGCTTGTGACCTAACACTTGTTTCTTGCAGGTTTTGTTTCAGTCCTTAATCAGGACTCATAACAGGGTTCACTCACGTTACCCCATGCATAGCATAACATCATACCATTGCATGCATCCTGCATACATCCTAACCCGTTTCAAGGATCTCAAGGGCTTGTGATGCAGGTCATGATAAATCAAACATCTAGCCAGGGGCAAAGAGGATTTGTTTTCCTCTAGCCAAGGGTGTCAGGGGCTATGACCCACTGGATATGGTGAGCCTTTGACCCTTGAAGAAGGACTCTCAACAACATGAAGTGCCTTCAATCAAGTTACCGGCTGGCAACTCTAACCAGTTTCTCTGTTTACCCCGCGAGGTCCTTGAAATCATTGCATGCATGTCATATATATCATTGCATAACAGGTACCCTTTTTCTCTGCAGGTTGCTTACCCTTCTCCGCTGTTTATTTCAGCCGATCGTCATGAATCCTGGATCATCAGCTGAACAGTCCATCAAGGATCTCCAGGCTCAGAACGCCCAGTTCCAAGAGCTGATCCTGAACTTGACCCAGGGGCAACAAGACCTGAAGGCTTTGCTTTTGAAGAAGGACAAGAAAAAGAAGAGGATTGTTCTATTCAGCCCTAGACGCAGATTTGGGAATACACCACAAGTTGAAGCTGAGAGGACAACCCCATCTGTGGGAAAAAGCAGTCATCATGAGAGAGAGGTTCCCAGTCCAGTGGTCTCCGACAACGAGACAGATTTTGATGAAGAGCAGTACCCTCCTGCTGATGACAGATATAAGCAACTGGAGGACAGAATGAAAGCTATGGAGGTTCAACAGGTACCTGGGCTGGATTTCGGAGATCTGGGTTTGTCGACTGGTGTGATTATCCCACATAAATTCAAAGCACCAACTTTCTCGAAGTATGACGGGGCGTCTTGTCCCAAGCTGCACTTAAGGTCCTATGTTCGGAAGATTCAGCCGTACTCTGCGGATAAGAATCTATGGATCCACTTCTTCCAGGAGAGTCTTTCAGGGACTCATCTCGAATGGTTCTATCAGCTGGATGGGACCAAGGTTCGTAACTGGGAGGAGTTGGCTACTGCTTTCTACAAGCAGTATCAGTATAATGCCGACCTTGCTCCTACGCGTACCCAACTCCAGGGTATGTCGTTAGGATCAAGTGAAGGTTTCAAAGAATATGCGCAGAAATGGAGGGATCTCGCTGGAAGGGTACAACCACCCCTGACTGACCGTGAACTTGTGGACATGTTCTTGGGGACCCTGTCTGGTCCATTCTTCAACCACCTCATTGGTAACTCATCTGCTGGATTCACTGACCTCATCTTGACCGGCGAAAGAATTGAAGCTGGTATCAAGAGTGGGAAAATTCAAGAGGCCACACCTCTTGACACTCACAAAAAGCCTTACACGGGAAGGAAAGAGTCTAATGCAGCTTACAGCCATAAGAGCCGACGTGATCAACATGCAGGGGCAGTCATGATCTCTGGTTCTGCACCACGCCGCCAACCACAGAGGGGAAACCAGCAAAGGCCGGACGGGCCTAAAAGGCAGTTCACCAACATTAACATGCCATGGTCGCAAGCACTGCAACATATGTTGAAGATGAACCTGATTGCAGTGATCAACCCTCCCGCCAATCCTAAGACCTCCTCTCCTAGCTACAATCCAGAAGCCAGATGCGCTTATCATTCCGATAGCCCGGGGCACGATACTGAAGACTGTTGGGCACTGAAATACAAAATTCAGAACATGATCGATGCCAAAGAGATCGAGTTCGAGCCTGCTGAGACTCCCAATGTGATCAATGCTCCATTGCCAAAACATGGCTAGGATTGAGAATTTTTTTGTTCATTTGAATTCAAGTTGTATTTTTCCTTTCTTGTTCAGATAAACAATTATTATGTTAAACTCTTTTATTTCATGAATGCATTACACATGTCTGTCTTGATTTAATTATGTTTATTACGCTTAAAACTGTTTTCATATTTTTGCAATGGTCAACTCTTAATTGAAAATTCTAAACCTCTTGAGGGAGGATGACGAAAACGATACTACAATCTACAGTATGCTGTTGAACAGACCCCGCTGATGAGGTACAGGCATTGTTTCAACCCCTAAACACTGGAGTTATAAGGATGATAATCCCTCGTCAACCCATCAGAGCCAAAGAAGTAGGAGTTTTTATTTTCGAAAATCAAAACCCTTAATCATAACCTGGGGCAGGGTAGTCTCTCAGTTGATCCAAGTGTATAACAAATGACACCAAAGGGGCCCTTACAAAACAAAAGACAGTGATGATTCCGAACAATCATAAGGACATACAGTCATCATCAAAAAAAAAAAATCATAAATGAAAAGCCCAAAAAGTCAAAACCAATAAAGAAGACTTACCAAATTGGGGCATCCCGCTGACTGTAATCCCAAAAAGGAAACAGTTCAGGCAAAAAAAAGAAAGGGATGACAAAAATCAGACAAGAAAGAGGTCATACAAACCCTCAACAAAAACAAAGATGACTGCCTATTTGAAATAAATTGTCAACATTCGAATCATCACTAGTATATCAAAGCAAAGACTCAAACAAGGTCTAACGCATGATCAACTGAGTTTAGGTTTGGAGAACATCACGAAGAGCGGGCGGGTACAAATAATTTGAGCCTTTGTTTCTTAAACCGTGAACCAGGCCACGATATAACCCTTAAAAGTCCTAGTTGAAGCATGGGTTAGTTCGAAAGCATACTGTTACGAAGGTATCCTGACTCCTGAAGGTTTGCTGTAAAATATTGAGTTGACATCGCACTGTATTACAAAAAATGCACTTTCAAAATTCAAGACAGACATAGACTTTTGCATTCTTAAAATAACTTTGTTTGCATATGACTATTTGTTTGAACAGCAGGGAAATTCGCACGATGAACACCTTGTGAACAGAAGTACCTCCAATCAAGGGGCACAGTATGAGCACTACTCATTATCTGGGGCATGGCAAAATACTTCCAACAGGGGCAACTCCCTACATTCTGAGAGCATGGACATAGTCGAAAAAATACTGCGCATAATCAAAGACCCGCTAGGTTGACATGCCTAGGCAAAAATAAGGGCTTCCCGTCGAACCAAAAGGGTTCGGGCAAAAATAAGGGATGAAAACGAAAATATGTACACCCGGCAAGTCGAAAACCTGAAAAGGCGGCTTGGGCAAAAATGGGTATCCCGGTGGACTGAAAACCCGAAAGGGCGGTCCAGGCAAAAGTTAGGGATTTAAGCGTACAACTATGTCCCGGCATCTCGTCACTTGTCTGCCAGAAGATTTGTCAAACGACCTCCAAGGTATCTTCTCCCTTCACCTCAGAAACAGGGGCAATAATGAGTCGTCCAAGCGATCCAGTGGCTCTGTCAACCAAAACACTAAGGTCAATATAAAGATGATTACCATTCAAATCCCAGATCAACATTAAAAATCAGGTAGCCTTACCCCGGTTCCTCCAGAAGTCTTACACGGATTTATCTCAAGTTTTACACGAACTTACCTCCAGGTAGCCTTACCCCGGTTCCTCCAGAAGTCTTACATGGACCTATCTCAAGTAACCTTACCCTGGTTCTTCAAGAAGTTTTACACGAACTTATCCAAGTAACCTAACCCCGGTTCCTCCAGAAATCTTACATGGATTTATCCCAAAGTAACCTAACCCCGGTTCCTCCAAGAGTCTCACGTGGACCTATCTCAAGATGACCTAACCCCGGTTCGTCAAGAAGTTTTACACAAACTTATCCAAGTAACCTAACCCTGGTTCCTCCAGAAGTCTTACATGGACCTATCTCAAGATGACCTAACCCCGGTTCATCAAGAAGTTTTACACGAACTTATCCAAGTAACCTAACCCCGGTTCCTCCAGAAATCTTACATGGATTTATCCCAAAGTAACCTAACCCCGGTTCCTCCAAGAGTCTCACGTGGACCTATCTCAAGATGACCTAACCCCGGTTCATCAAGAAGTTTTTACACAAACTTATCCTGCCGTAACCTAACCCCGGTTCCTCCAAGAGTCTCACATGGACCTATCTCAAGATGACCTAACCCCGGTCCATCAAGAAGTTTCTACACAAACTTATCCTGCCGTAACCTAACCCCGGTTCCTCCGGAAGTCTTACGTGGACCCATCTCAAGATGACCTTACCTCGGTTCGTCAAGAAGTTTTACACGAACTTATCCTGCGGTAACCTAACCCCGGTTCCCCCCAGAAGTCTTACATGGATTTAGCTCAAGATAACCTCACCCCGGTTCATCAAGAAGTTTTACATGAACTTACCTCACCAAGTAACCCTACACCGGTTCCCTCTCTTCAAGATGCAGTTTTACATGGACTCGTCACCCAGAAACCCTACACAGGTTCTCCCTTTCCAAAAAAACGAAGTTTTACACGAACTCATCATCAAAGTAACCCCACCCAGGTTCCTTCTCCATTTCAGATACGGTTTTACATGAACAGGCAACCCTACATAGGTTCCCTCTTTCAACCTACAGCTCAAAACTTCCCCAGAAAAGTCCAATCCAGTTTCCCCAGAAGGTTGAAATTCATATCTCCCCAAGCAGCAAGCTTATCCCCAGTAGATTCTGGAAGCTTATCCCCTCGCAGAGCACGAACGTGTCGTCCCGGCTTGATTTAAAGAGTTATTTCCGTAACAGGATATAACTGGGTTATCCTCAGCCAAAAACCACGGAAAGAACGTCCTCGGCAAAGTATCTTCCTACCCCCAGCGAAGTCTATCAACACTTCCAGCACAACAAGGATATCCCCAGCGCAGTTATCTTCATCAACTCAGCCAAGCATAACTATCCCCACAGAGTAGCACTCCCCAGCATGATCGCTAGAGTATCTTTTCTCCCGCAGAATTATTTCGTTCGCCAAGTTTATTCCTCAACGGAGTTATCTCCTCCTACCGGCATTCTTGCAACGACCATCCACAGCGGAAGCAAAATCTCTTCCTCATCATCAGCCCAGGATATGACTTCCCGGCACCCGTCAAGGATTTATTTTCCTAGACGAAAACATACATAAAACTTTACATACATCATCATAGCATGCATAACGCACTGCATCATATCATACGAATCTCATTTATGTTGAGAACATCATTGCTTGATCCATATCATGCATTGCATATAACTGACCTTTACCTTTCAGGAAAGATGCAGTTGAAATTCTCAAACATATTTCAAGGATTTCTCTAGTCCAGTTAAATCGACTCCAAACAGATTTTTCTGATAAAGACTCAGTAGAAGTTCCCTTATGGTCCCCTCTCCAACGGCGTGTGAGGCGGTAATTCCTTCTTCAGATGTTCCCCTCTCCGGCATGAGCGTGAGGTGATATTCTCCTATGGTCCCCTCTCCAACGGCGTGTGAGGTGGTAATTCCTTCTTCAGATGTTCCCCTCTCCGGCATGAGCGTGAGGTGATCTTCTCTTATGGTCCCCTCTCCAACGGCGTGTGAGGTGGTAATTCCTTCTTCAGATGTTTCCCTCTCCGGCATGAGCGTGAGGTGATATTCTCTTATGGTCCCCTCTCCAACGGCGTGTGAGGTGGTAATTCCTTCGTCAGATGTTTCCCTCTCCGGCATGAGCGTGAGGTGATATTTCTTTTCAAATTATAAATTCCTATAGTTCCCTCTCCAACGGTGAGTGAGGTGACTCCCTTTGAGATTATAATGTCCTTTGGTTCTCTTCCTGACACTACGAAGATGGTAATTCTCACCAAGAGTTTCTCAACGAGCGTTGTTGAGATTGAAATCATTCAGGATTCTCTTACCATTCATGCTAAGGCAGTAACCATCCCTGGTTCATTCATCAGCGTTTGAAGCTCCAGACCCAGCTCCTGTAATCAGTCAGGACATATCTATATCAAGCATCTAAAATCAGCTCCTGCGGCGTGTCAGGTACTCATTTTTCTGTTTTGCAGGTATGCAGGTTCTCGCTAAGGAATCCCCTACGCGATCAACATCCAGATGGCATCTATAAGCCCATCATCCTATCCTCATCTCTAAAATGGCATCTATAAGCCCATTCCCTCATCATCACTGCTACTATGTGAGCGCAAATTTCTGGGCACTTTAGTGTTCAATCATCTTCTACCCTCGGATTACGAAAGGCACGTCAGCCAATCTGCATCCTCAGGTCTAAGAAGATTGAACAGGGGCAACTGTTGTACCCCAAAATTTGCCCTCCCATATTCATCAAGAAACTGCCAAGTCAAGGTCACAAAATTCCCCCAGGGTTGTGCAGCTCAACTGTCTCCCATACAGTCAAAACTAGGGTTTGAGTTCTGGTCAAGCAAATGAACTTTCCAAAGGCCCAATCAAGTCTCATATGCTTACAAAGATGGTCAAGTATCCTCATGTCAAGTTTCAAGGCATTCAGCTCAAAATTGCACAGTCAAAACCCTAGATTGCACTACAGTCAACTGTAGGGGCAAAATGGTCATTTGGCAGTCAAAAGTTCAAATTTTTGGTCAATATATCATTTTGAAGCCACAAACATCATTTGATCAATGCTTGATCATGATTCTCAAAATTTGGCTCAGAAATCATCAAAGATGCAAAAGTTGCTATATTTGGACAGCTGAAAAAGTCAACTGAAATTGACCAGGGCATAACTTTCACATGGATTATCAGAAAAATTCCATCCAAAACTCATTTTGAAGAGAAAGACATTTCCTATAATTCATCTTCATATTCCAAGTCCAAGAAATGCTCTCACAAAAAGTTATCAATTTCAACATTATAGGTCATTTTCAAAAGTCAACAAAAAGTGACTTTAAGTCAAAGGCCATAACTTGAGATTGGTAAATCAAAATGACATGGGACCAAAGGCATTGGTTAAAGGACTCAAAGACCTTTCCAAAATGTCCAAGAACATGTGAAAAGCTTAAAAATTGACCAAATTATGCCTTGTGGAAGTTGGGAAATTTTTAGGAATTTTGAAAAGTCAACATTGATGCAAAAGGCCTAAAAATGCAAATGGGCCTATTTTCCTTCCAAATTTCTTCATGCCAAGCCTATGCACGACCATTAGGCCCAAAGGGAAGTATTTTCATATTTTTTAATTATTTATTTGAATTTATATTAATTTATATTCATTTAAATCATTTTAATTCATGAAAAATATAATCTTAACCTAAACAAATCTTTTTATGCATGCTTTGGACTCTATAACTCGTGCACATGCTAATAGGGAAGGATTTGATGCTAATTGATCAGATTTGGTACAAGAAACATGAGAAAAAGATTGAAAAAGATTCTTAACAAATCAAAGATTGAAAACAATTATGGACATGGATTTTATTGAATCTTTTTAACCTAAACCATTCCATACAAGTACTAGATGAGAACCCTAATGCTACTAGACTGAAAGCTGCGCCCCACAGCTCCATTGCATATTGGAATTTTTCATAAAAAACTCAAAACTGAAAAGTGCCTTAGAGGTCGATTCAAGCTTCAACCTTGATTCCATTCGCATCCTGAGACATTCTTGAACCTTTCTCAATCAATAACAACAACCAAAAGGCCTTGAATTGGTATCCATGAGTCCAACTGTACCAAGAAAATCTTGAAATCGCATAGCATGAATTAAGCATTATTTTGCATTTTTTTTCATGGATTCATGTTTATATTGATGTTTCTGAACTAACTGATATGTTTGATTTTATTTTTGAGCAATATACGTGAATCTGCCATGAACGGTCTTTAGGGTTTCAGGAACTCAAAAAGGGGGTTTCCCAATACAAGTAAAATTAGGCCATCTCAATACTATGGTTGAGTTCAGCGCACCAAGACGAAGAAGAATGCATACTCGCGAACAATTTATGATGCCCAGGGTTCTATTCGCTATTTTCTTGAATACCCCCTAAAGCAACGTTTCAAAAACCGTTGCTCTTTTGTTTTATGTTACAGGGGTGGTGAGGAAGAAGATGGCGTGTCAATCAGTGATACGTCCGTTTAAATTTCGCGCGTGTTTAACCAACTAGCTTTATTTTTCTTTTATATTATTTATGTTATATTATATATTAAATGAACTTGCATAGCTCAGCTGGCCAGGGGACGCGTTTGTAACCTTCAAGACCTGGGTTCAAGTCCCAGGTCTGGCAAAAGTTTCATATTATTTTTCTATCCTCATTCCCATGCAGGCACCACGTTGGAACGTACCATGTTCCATCAATATCTCACCATACACGCGTCCAGTGCTTACAGATCAAAGGCTTAAATTCAAAGGGCACCATATATCAGGTCAACGGCATCATACACAATCCAAAAAGTCAATGAATGTCAAAGCTTGATGGGCCAGGCCTCTCAAATCTACACCTCCGTAATGGGACAGCAAACCCCCCCTGGTTCTATCTTTTTCTAAATTTTCTTTTATCTTTTATTATTTTTAATTGTTTATTTGTTTATTTATTTTCTGATTTAATTAAATATCCTTTTCACAAAAAATACAGAAAAACATCATAAAAATAAAGAATGTCCAAATAAAAATATAATTTTTAATTTTAATTATTTTCATCAATAAATTAATACATGTAAATTATGTAGTGTAATTAGGTTTTAATTTTAATTCCTTCCTTAATAAAAAATCAAAAAAAAGTAGAATTAGGTTAATTGATATTTTTTATTCCTTTTAATATTTTCCCTTTTTCCACAATAATAATAATTATTTATTTATTTATTTTATAATTAAAATTGTACATAAATAAATTAGGGTTTAACTTAGATCATATTTTAATTCTTTCATATTAAATAAAAAATACTAGAATTAGGGTTTGTGTTTTAATTTAATTTCAATTAATTTCTTTTTCTTATTAAATCTAAAAAACATAAAAATACCTAAAAACATTTTTCTTCTCAATTTTAATTTTAATTCTTCTTTATTTAATTAATTCATTAACTTTAACTATCGTTTGTAAAAGGGTCCAACGCCCTAGTTTCGTTTTAATTATTTAATTCGCGCATTTATCTTATGTCGTTTAATTATAATTTTGTAAATATCCCAAAGCCATGTAATTTAAATTTCTCGCACTTTTATTTATTCGCTTTATTTATTTTCCGCTAAATCGGGTCCGGTTTAATTTTGGCGATGTGGACCCGCGCCTTTGTAATAATCTTAGATTTATTTCCTCGCAAAATATTTAACTGTTAATCAAGCATGAAAGAATGAATGTCTAATTAAAATCAAGCGTAGAACACGACAAACATGACAAGACAAATAACTGAAACATGACACACAATTCGCACACACCACTCCTAGGGTACGCCTCACTGTTGCCTTTCGAAAGGTGGTCGTCGAGTAGAAAACGTCTTAGTAAGTCCTCATGATCCGGGAACCTGGCATGAGGGTAGCTTCTAAGGTGTCTTCCCATTGCTCTGGTGATCACCACGTCCCTACAAAACTCGAATTGACCCGAACACCTCCAACGGTGGTGCTACCTACCTCTCAATGGTGGGATGGCACTACTTAAAGGACATTTACACAGACGAATTCCTTAGGGTAGGTAGGTTCTCAAGGATACTTGCTCTAATCTCAAAACAAACTCAAAAGACTTTCCACACTGACACTTTTCAAAAGCTTTCAAAGCAAACTTTTCAAACACTCTGACGTATGAGTCGATCTGAAATTTTTTCAAAGAAACTTTTTAAACCCACATTGAAAAGCAAACAAACCATTTTTGAAAACACATTGAGCAAGTATCTAAGAGCCCATGGATAACCATGGATAGAAAGGGTGCTAACACCTTCCCTTTCTATAACCTACCTCCCGAACCGAGAGCGATCTCTATAAGGAATTTTTCTGTGCTTTTGTCCTTTCCATTTGGAGAAAATAAAAGACGGTGGCGACTCTTGCTTCCGCGACATTTCGCGAACCAGCGTTAAACAGTCAGTTCCAGATCCACCGATCACACCCAGCAAGCGAATGAGATAGCCGGGAGGGCTTGAGATAGCCTGAAACTATGAAATCAGCTTGCCACTTTTTCTTAATTTTTTGAAAGTTGTTCTTCTCTTTTCACGCCTCTAACCCCTCTGCTTTTGGTCTGCCAATGTTCTATATGTACCTTTGAGTGAATTAGGTTTACAAGTTTGCATCAAATCTTCTCCAATAATGATCGTTGATCATGATTTGATTTTCATGTAAATCTTTCCAAATCAAGCCAAAATCTAATCTTTTTGTGTACAAACAAGACTTGCACGATTTTATCTCATTGCCAGCTATTCATGGACCTGAATTATGCACAGAATCTCAAGGTTTAAATGATTTTTGATATTTTCATTATTTATTATTGATTTTATTTGATTTAAATGAAATAAAATCAAGATAAATGATAAAAATAAAAGAATGACAAGTGGTAGGGATCATGGGTAGTGGACCATGTTACCAACTCAATACAAGCACAAAAGGTTAGGCCCATTTGACAAAAATTGCAATTTGAGACATATTTGACTTTTGGTAATTTTGCAAAAAAGGTCAACTTTGCCAATGCATAACTTCCTCAATTTTGACCCTAGATATGTGTTAATTGACTTTTTAGAAAGATCAAGATGTCCTATAAGCAACCCTTTTGGTCTCATCTCAAATGAGTCTTCCATGTTCATGTATGAAGTTTTGACAAAAAAGGTGTTTTTGTTGACTTTTCAAAGTGACTTATAATGTCCAAATTCATAACTTCTTGTGAGTGCATATTTTGAACTTTGGAGATGAAGATGAATTGTAGGTCATTGCATCCTCTTCAAAATGAGCTTTATATGGGTCATTCTTGATAAATTATGAGAAAGTTATGCTTGGTCAAAGTTGATTTGACTTTTCCTACAAAACCCTAATTTAGCAACTTTTGGGTTTTGATGAATTGTGAGCAATCCTTGAGGAATAATGATCAAACCTTGATCAAATGATGAATAAAACTTCCAAATGATGGTTTTTCCCAAAAATCTTGAAGTTTGACTGTATGTGGGCCACAGTTGACTTTTGCCCTAGCATAGTCGATTTTTAGGCCCTTGAGCAATTGACTGAGCAAACTTTCTCTGCAAGGCTTGAAACTTGACATGGATGATCTTGAGAACATATTAGGACAATGGTGAGCATTTGAGACCCTTTAGACTCAAGCATCTTGATGCAACATGAAACCCTAATTTGAGGTAGACTGCCTTAGGAGAGAGTTTGTTTGGTCAACTCTTGGACTTCCTTGAGCAATTTGAGGATCTCACTTGAAATGTATTGAGAAGTATGAGAGGGAAAATTTTGGGGTACAATAGGTTTCAATTTGTGTAAGAAAGAAAACTTCTGCTTCTTTGGGTCAAAGGGGTTGACTAGGGATTATCTTCCTTATAACTCTAGTGTTTAGGATTTGAAGGAATGTTGTACATCGTCAGCAAGGTCTTGTTCAAAAGCATACTGTATGAGATTATGGCATTGTTTTCGTCATCCTCCCTCTAAAGGCTTGTAACTTTAGCAATAGTTGAATGTCATAAATAGAGTAAAAAGCATAGTTTAAATGTAATGAAAACGAGTGGATCAAATCAAGACAAACATATGCAATGCATTAATGAAACAAAGTTTGACATTAATAGATAATTGTTTGAATAACAAAAGAAATTACAATTGAAAATTCAAAATGAACAAGACGCTCTCAATGACTTGGCATAGGAGTAGTGATCACGTTTGGAGTATCCGGAGGATCAAACTCGATCTCCTTGGCGTCAATCAAATTCTGAATTTTATACTTCAATGCCCAACAATCGTTAGTGTCATACCCGGGACTGTCAGAATGATAAGCACGTGTGGCATTAGGATTGTAGTTAGGAGAATAAGTTTTGGGGTTTGGATGAGGTCCTATCAACGCAACCAAATTCATCCTCAACAAGTGTTGTAGCGCTTGAGACAGCGGCATGTTGATGTTGGTGAACTATCTTTTGGGCTCGTCTAGCCTTTGTTGATTTACCCTTTGTTATTGTCGGTGCGATGCAGAACCAGAGATCAGGACTTCCCCTACGTGTTGGTCATGATGACTCTTTTGATAAGCCACTGCATTGGACTCTTTCTTCCCACTATATGTCTTTTTCTGAGCATTAGGAGGTGTAGCTCCTTGGATCTTTCCACTTTTGATGCCAGCTTCAACTCTTTTGTCGGTCAGTATTAGCTCGGTGAACCCGGCAGAGGAGCTTCCGATCAGGTGTTTAAAGAAAGGCCCTGTCAAAGTTCCCATGAAGATATCAATCAGCTCCCTGTTAGTTAAAGGGGGATGCACCCTACCAACCATATCTCTCCATTTTTGGGCGTATCCTTTGAAGCTCTCGTTGGAACCCATGGTCATGTTCTGCAATTGCACATGAGTTGGTGCAAGATCAGCATTGTATTGATACTGTTTGTAGAAAGCAGCAGCTAAATCCTCCCAGGTGTGGATGCGAGAACTCTCCAATTGATAGAACCATTTGAGTTGAGTCCCTACTAGGCTTTCTTGGAAGAAATGGATCCAAAGCTTTAGATCAGTTGTGTATGGTTGAATCTTGTGGACATAATACTTTAAGTGCATCTTAGGGCAAGAGACTCCATCGTACAGGGAAAAGGTAGGGACTTTGAACTTTGGCGGGATGACCACTCCAGAAACCAAACCCATGTCTCCTAAATCCAAACCGGGTATCTGTTGAATATCCATTGCATTGAGGAGATCCTCCAGCTGTTTGTACTTATCAACATTGGGAGGAAATTGTTCCTCAGAGTAGTCAGCTTCGACTTCATTAATCTCCAGACTGTTTTCTTCTTCATGACTATCCCCCATGTTTGATGGAGTTGAAAGATCTATAGCTCTCTTGACTGGTCCTCTATGTCTTCTTCTCAAGTTCAGGACACCTACTGACTTCTTGGATTTCTTGTCTTTGAGAAGGAGAGTTTTCAGATCCTCTTGCCCCTTATCCATAGACAGAAACATTTGTTAGAATTGAGCATTTTGAGCTTGGAGATCTTTCATCGTTTGTTCCATATCCATCTTACTGAAATAAACAGTAGGAATATAAGGATACCTGTATGGGAGAAACCTGTCATGATATGATGTATGATATGTGGATGCGTGTTTTCAAGGATCTCGCGAGGTTAGTAGTCACTTACAGTTTTGGATTAGAGAACTTTGTATCGGTGGATGTCCTTCCATGAGAATTAAGCTCACCATGTCAAGTGGGTTGTAGCCTTTGACTCTGGTTTGTTGTACTTTGATTTTTGACAGCGTTTGGTTAGATGAAAATAAATCCTCTCGCCCCTTGGTAGATGTCTGGTTCAACGTGACCCTGCATCATAGGCCCTCGAGATCCTTAAAACTGCTATTAAAAATGCTATGGTATGATGTTATGATGTTATGTACAAATATGCGAGGTAAGCAAGTTTATATACAAATAATCATATTCACACAAAGTAGACAAATCCTTAGGTTTAGGATTGCATGAAGTTTATAGGTAAGTACCCTCTTGAAGTTTAGTTGGCTCAACCTGTCCTAGTTAATAGTAACCGGGTTCTAAAGAGTCTCAATATCACTGACCTTTCCCACAAGCTTCGTTCGATAATCAATTGACTTGTGTTGTACCCCAAAATTTGCCCTCCCATTTCATCAATATTTTCTCACCACAAGACCCTTGGAGCTCAAAAACAAGTTAGGATTTGCTCTGCTCAAGACTCCTCCTTGCACTGTTGACCCAAATTAGGGTTTGAGTTTGCACAAAGATGCTTTGACCTAAAATGCCCAAAATGACTTTCATGCTTCGAGTTGGACTCACAAGTTTATCCATACCAAGTTTCAAGCCTTGATTTCAATCTTTGCCCAGTCATTTGGACAGTTGACCTAGAAATCAGCTGTATTGGGGGAAAAGTCAACTGTGGCCAATGGACAGTCAAACCTCATGATTTTAGACCCACATCAACATTATGAACTCATATGAACCATTTGGTTAAGTTTGGATTACAATTCCACAAGAAATTTGATCAGATCACCAAAAGGGCAAAATGGTCATTTTTAGGGTTTTGACTGCACAAAGGCAATTTTTGACTGTTTGACCTAGCCAATGGCAAACCAAGCTCACATATGGACTCAAGGACTCAATGGCATTGTCTTGACATGTTCAACAAGTTCAAAAGATCTCAAATGCACAAGATTGACAAATGAATTTTCCAGTCAACTGAGCAAAATTTGACTGTATACTGAAAAGTCAAACTTTGACTTTTTGGTCAAAATCAAGTGCCAAGATTCATTTTTCATCAAGACATGTCAAATTGTGAAACTTGTTCATCAAGAAATCAAAAATTACAAATTAGGGTTTAAAATGAAGAATTTTCATAACTTAGAAATTTTCTAAGTTATGAAAATTCCTAATTTTTTCCTAACTTTGTCCCATTTTTTCATCAAGATACATTTGGATTCAAACAAAACTCAAAACATGAAAGTTATAGTCCATTGCAAAATCTACAACTTTGATTCACAAGGTTTCCTCAAAAGAAGCTTGTAGCTCAAGTTATGATTTTTGGAATAAGGGTGCAAAACATTCTTAACTTAGAAATTTTTTGACCTGTTTTAGGCAGGATTTTTGCCTAACTTCATGGCCACTTTTCACATGCTTCCACTTGGAATTTCAACTTGCATTACAAAGATGGATTGTAGTACACATTCCAAGCTTTCCAAATTGTCCAAAAACTTCTCAAACACCCTTGTGGTTAGGGAGAATCGAGTTGGCAAAGTTGGGAAAAAGTCACTTTGTTCATGAGCCAAATCCATGTTCATAACTTTGCATTTTCAAACTCAGCATGGTTCAAGCTAGGTTACAGGCCTCTAATCCCATTAACACTCAATAATTCAATGCTAAACCATTATGCCAAGATTTTATTCTATGCATTTGGTCATTACATGAAGGATTAGTCCATAATTAGAAAAAGCATTTTAGCCATTTTGATAAAGTTACACTTTATGTCAAGTTTACAATCTAAGAAGTACAAAGCAAATCTCTGAGGCACAAATGTGTGGACATATCCCACTGATCAAGAACAAACTTTGCAGCATGTTTAGGGGGCCTGCATAAGCTTGTAACCCAACTTGGCAACTTTGGCTTAAGATAGAAGAAACTTTGCAAAACTAAACACAACTCACATTGCTGTCAAGAGAAGCCTAAACAAATTTCATGAACATTTTCCAAACATCAAACCAAGTCTGAAACACGACCAAACCATCTCTCAAACCTCCATATACAGAAAAACACAGTTTTGTGGCAAAACAGGGCATAGGCCGCAGTTTGAATCCCACAGTCCATTCCTATCGTGTGTTTTGGCTGAAACCTCTTCAAACACACTCCCTACCATCCATACAAACTATCCCAAGCCCTAGCTACAGACTGTAACACCTCTAACCAAGTTCACCATTTTCATTTTTTCAGTTGTGCAGGTTAACTTCCATAGCTCGTTTCAGTTAGTTCCAAAGCAAGCTAGAGGTTGGAGAAGCATCCCTGGACCTCAAGCAAGCTGTACAAGTCCTCACATTGCATTGAAAGTACCTCCATTGTTGAACACGATTCAAGCTGAACAGGTAAAAACATGGACTTCTATCTCTCAATCTAGGAAGAGTTAGGCTTAGGTTTATGAATGAAGCATGCTCTACTCATGGCCCTGAAGCTACCCATGTCATTACTTTTCATTTATGTTGTGTGTACTGAGAGAATTTTGAAACTGAATATCTGAAAAAAGCTAGGTCAGGAATTGGGGGAGAAGAAATTCTCTCTCATTTCTGAGAGTTAGATCAACTTTTTTATATATTTGAAATCGTGGCTTCAAGCTCTACAAGTTTCATGTTTTAAGATTTGTCAAAAGATCAAGGAATCAGAAGTTAGCAGGTTGAGCAAGGGCGCGCGTTTTTCTGTGTTCAAACAATGGCTGGAGGTTGAAGAAGCCTCCTTGGGCTGGGCCTGACTTATTTTCCTGTTTGCACCTTCATTTCACACATACACCCCCCTTGGCCCATTATGCTTTATTTTTATCATTTTTGATTTTTTTTCTTTTTGTTTCTGACTTGTTTATTTTTTGTCAAAACATAAAAAATATTAAAAATATTTTCCATACATTTTTGCATTTAGTTTGAATTTATTTGCTTTTATTTGAGCTTGTACATATAAATAAACATATATACTTTTATTTAAAATACTAAAAATAACACAAATACATTTTTATTTTCTGATTTTATTTTATTTTATCTTTTGAAAACATTTTCTAAAATATATACTTTTTTTTTGTAAATAATAAATATTTTTATTTTGTACATATTTAATATATTTAGTAAATAATATAAATACTTATCTATCTTTTATTAAATATTTAGGATAAATATAAAAATATTACATTTTTATTTTTATTAATATTTAACCTCAAAAATCACTTTTTTTACAATATACTTCTCTTATATTTATTTTTGCATATTTAATAAATTTTGTATATGATATAAATAATAAATACCATTTATTTGCAAAATTAGGGTTTTGCCCTAAAATATAAAAATATCCAAATTAACTTTTTTATTATTTTTATTTCACTTGTAAATAAATCACATACATTTACACAAATACATTTACACATACACATTTGTTTATTCTTGTACATTTGATACATTTTACATTTGCGAATTGATTCGATTTGGTTGTAAATATTGGGACACTACTCTCCTATTAAAGTCTCATCCCCATTTGAACATTTGTACCCCCATCCCCATGATTATTGTGTAATAATTTAGGACTTTTAATTCCGCATTTTAAAGCTTTCCAAATATGCCATGATAGACTTAGGGTTTGCATGCAAAAATCAAATAAAAAATAGCTTGACCTAATTCAAAAGACAAAAAAGCATGAAAAAGGACAACACCAATCACACTTGCACCCCTTAGGGTTACTCCACTTGTTGCCTTCAATAATGGGCCATGTTGCATGTTGAGTTTCTTTGGCAAAACAAAATAATATCAAATGATCATAGTCCCTCGATGACGCTTTCGAAAGTTGCCTATCAAAATGATCAAGTCCCTTAAAGGAAAAATTGCCAAAGACACTTGGCACTATTGCAATCATGGTCTAAACGATGACCCGCGCCTGTCCCGTTAACATCCTAACACAAGGTTGTCCACCAAATACAATGGTGGAACAAAATTGTTAGAAGGGTTAAAACATAGGAAAAACCTTTGAGTAAATTTAGGGGTAGACAACTCTTAGTTACTTGATAAACTTGCAAAAACACACTTGCCTACTTTTCAAAACCACCTTCCACAAACACTTTCAAAACAACTTTCAAAAACATTGAAAACTTTTCAAAAGATAAGTACACCTTTGTATACATTCAAACATGGATCATTACAAAGGTTGCCACCACAAATGGCCTCTTTTCAAAATATTTTCAAACCCACACACAAAGCACCATTTCAAACAATTGAAAATCAAAGGCAAGTGATCTAAGCAAGTAACTAAGAGCCCATGGATAACCATGGACAGAAAGGGTGATAATACCTTCCCTTTCTATAATCTACCCCCCGAACCCAAGAAAACATCTCAAAGGTTTTTGCTGTGCTTTTTAACCTTTCCTTAGGATAAAATAAAAAGTCGGTGGCGACTCTTGCTCAACCGAAACATTTGCGAAAACAAACGCAAAACCTCAAGTCAGTTCTCCCACCGTATCACAGAACTGGCGACTCTGCTGGGGATAATCTTAAAAGTGGGGTTACCTTAGGGTTAGATCATTTACATGTTTTCAATTGATTGCTTTGTTTGCTTTTATATTTGTGGGATTTGCATCGGAGTTTCACAGATCCTAACCCGGATCTGGGGAATACCCTTTTAGGTAGCATAAGCTGTGAGGGACCTGTCCGGCATAGACCGACATGGGTGAAACAGTGGCTACGTTGGTGTGACACCTTGGTCTGTACCGATATCCCTTGTGTTGCAACGAGGGGAATATGGGTCTTCTAAGGAGTCATTAAACACCAACCGACCTTAGAACCCTAAATTGACCCAACTTGGCCATAGAATGGTAGCAGTATGCTACACTCATTGAGGCTAAACTCTCGCGATGGTTCTGGCTGCAAGAAAAGATTGCGATGCTGGAGTTATGACCGATTGAGGGTAGTCAATGATATTGAGATCCTCTAGAACTCGGTTACTTTTGATAGGACATGTCTTAACCAACGGAACTAAAAGAGGGTAATACCTAAACTTCATGTTGGCCTAAACCCTAAGGGTTGTCTTGTGTGACTTGTGTGCTTTATCATGCTTGCCTTTGTGAATACTTGTGGTGTGCTTTATCATAACATCATACCATCATGCCATTGCATGCATCCTGCATAAGGACTGACCCATTTTCAAAGACAAGAGGGTTTCATCTTTGCTCTGTTTTGTAGGACATCATGATGCCCGTGCGTAGGAATACTATCCGGCTCAACTTTGTTCAAACACCTACTTTGCTCAAGGAATTGGTTGATATGATTCCAAACACTACTTCCTTCATCAAGAGGCATGGTTCTCTCCTTGGGTTAGTCACTTCAAAGTGGGACCAACAACTGATGAGTGTCCTGACCCAGTTTTATGATCCCCTGTATCATTGCTTCACCTTTCAAGACTTCCAGCTGGTCCCTACCCTGGAAGAATTCTCTGATTTGCTTGGTATCCCTGTTTTGGAGCAGAATCCATTCACTGGTTGGGAGAAGACTCTTAGGCCTGAAGAGATTGTTGCAGTCCTTCCCTTGACCAAAGAAGAGGTAATGGCTAACTGGGAGACTAGAAGTGGAGTTAAGGGCTTTTTGGCTAAGTTTCTGGTTGGCAAAGCTAATAGTTTCTGGAATGACTTAGACTTCAAGGCGTACAAAGACATTCTGGCTCTCTTAATCTATGGTCTAGTTTTGTTTCCAAATCCTGATACCTTTATTAGTGTCAACTCCATAAGGATCTTCATGTCTCGGAACCCTGTACCCACTCTCTTGGGTGATATCCTACAACAACTCTATGCTCGTACTGCCCGAAGACGGGGAACTCTGTGGTGTTGTGCTCCTTTGTTAGTGAGGTGGTTTATTTCGCACCTCCCTAAGTTCGTGCTGAAGAATGAAGAAGGAAAGGGCTGGGCTCATAGGTTAATGTCTCTCACTGATAAGGACATCATTTGGACTCTCAGAGGTTTGGATGAAGTAGCCATTATTGATCGTTGCGGAGAATATCCTAATGTTCCATTGATCGGTACCCAGGGAGAAATCTCTTATAATCCATGTTTGGCTCTCCGTCAGTTTGGAAGAGCCAGAAGAGCAGGGCCTCATGAGATGTTGGTGCCTCACATCAGTTTTGAGTTTTAGGTAGACAGTGACGAGCTACACCGAAGATTCATCAAGGCTTGGGACAGAATTCACAAAGCTGACCCACATGAGTTAGGATCGAAGACTTCTCTACCAATGGAACCCTACTGCAGATGGGTCTGCATCCGTGCTCAGAAGTTAGGTATGCCATACGAAGCTGTCAGGCCTATCATTCTTGAATTTCCTGATGAAGACGGGGTTCCTCCAACTGTCCTCCCTCCTTAGATACCCATTGATGTTGATACACTAAAGAGATCTTGGGCGCAGCTACAGGAAGAACGGTATTTTTATCGGGAAAAGTTCAACGAACAAGAACAGAAGATCCAGAAGCTGACTAAGCAATTGGAGGAGGAGCGGATCCTGAACGACTATATCCGTACTGAGAAGAGGAGGCCATGGGAGCACTGATGGGCTTTGGATGTTTCTTTTACAGTTTTTATTTCCTTTTCAGTATTTTCATTCTTGTAATGCCTAAGGGCAAATTGTTGAACAATTTAAAGTTTGAATCTAATGAAGTGTGTTTCCTTTTTGTCTACAAAGTTGAATCCCGATTGTCTTTGAAAACATAAATCATAAACATCTCATTGCATCATATGCATAACAGGTACCCTTCTTCTACAGGTTGCTTAATCTTCTTCGCTGTTTATTTCAGCACTCAATCATCATGTCTTCCGAGCCTACTACCGAACAAGCTATCAAGGCCCTCCAGGCCCAGAACGCCCAGTTTCAGGAGCTGGTCATGAGCTTAGCCCAGGGTCAACAGGAGTTGAAGACTCTGCTCTTGAAGAAGAAGAAGAAGAAGAAGAGAACTGCGCTGTTTAACACTGGACGGAGGTTTGGGAATACACTACATAATGAGGCTGATCAGGCTACTTCCTCTGCAGAGAAAGACAGTCCCCAAGGGGGAAGGGCTCCTAGTCCTGTGGTCTCCGACAACGAGACGGATTACAATGATGAACAGTACCCTCCTGCTGAAGACAGGTACAAGTAACTAGAGGACCGTTTAAGTGCCATGGAGATCCAACATGTGCCGGGGTTGGAATTTGGAGATCTAGGTTTATCTTCTGGGGTGGTGATCCCACACAAGTTCAAGGCACCTGCCTTTGCGAAGTACGACGGGGCTTCCTGTCCTAAGGTGCATCTCAGATCATATGTAAGGAAGATCCAACCTTACACTGCAGACAAGAACCTGTGGATCCATTTCTTCCAGGATAGCCTTTCAGGGGGTCAACTCGAATGGTTCTATCAGCTGGATGGAGCCAGTATCCGAAACTGGGAGGACTTGGCTACCGCATTTTATAAACAGTATCAGTACAATTCTGACCTCGCTCCCACGCGTACCCAACTCCAGGGTATGTCACTGGGGACGGGCGAAGGATTCAAGGAGTACGCACAAAAGTGGAGAGACCTGGCTGGCAGGGTGCAGCCACCTTTGACTGACCGTGAACTTGTTGACATGTTCCTAGGGACCCTGTCTGGTCCATTCTTCAACCACCTGATTGGTAATTCTTCTGGTGGGTTTACAGATTTGATCTTGACTGGTGAGAGAATAGAAGCTGGTATCAAGTCAGGGAAGATACAGAAAGGTGCCTTTTCGAGTACTGAAAAGAAGCCTCTCAAGAAGGAAGCTAGTGCTGTTTATGGTCCCAGAAGACAAATCAAACCGGAACGCCGCCAAACTGTCAACGCGGTGGTAATTTCAAAACCTGCTGCTACTCCTCAGCAGTATAACCAACCAAGGGGAGAGAGACCCAAAAGGCAGTACACTCGACTCAGCATGACCCTGTCTCAGATTTTGCCGCAACTACTGTCGACCAATCTGGTGATTGTCAAGGAAGCTCCGAAGGTAGTGAACATAGCTTCTCCAAAGTACAATCCCAACGCTCGTTGCGCTTATCACTCTGATAGCCCGGGGCATACTACGGACGATTGCTGGGCTCTGAGGAATAAGGTTCAGGACCTTATTGATGCTAAAGAAATACAGTTTGAGGCGCCCGAAAGGCCCAATGTTGTGACTGCTCCCATGCCCCAGCATGGAGTGAATGCTGTAGAAGAAGACCAGTATGTAGCCTCCGTGGAAGAGATTGTTACTCCTTTATTGACCGTCAAAAGGAACCTGTTGCTAGCCGGTTTATTTCCGGGATGTGGTAAAGGTTGCCTTCTATGTGCTGTTTCACCTGCTGGTTGTCCCTTGCTGAAGTCAGGCGTCCAAAACCTGATGGATAGCAAAGAGATCTTGTTCGAGAAGATTGTTGTTCCTGCTGTCCCTGCTGAAGAAGTTTCTATTGTCACTATTTTCAACAAACCTCCCAAGGCTCCTTCGAAGAAGCCTGTCAAAATCATGTCCACTCAGAAGATTGCTCCTATCATCATCACTGTTCCGGGGCCTCTCCCTTATACATCCGACAAAGCTGTCCCATGGCACTATGGGGCAGATGTTTATGTGCTCGGAGTAAAACAAGAGTTCGATACTAGTACTGGCGTCAGTAACATCACCGGGCCTGCCAAAGTTACTCGCAGTGGTAGGCTGTTCTCACCAGATATTGCGCCACCAGCTATTCAGAGACCTCTTATCATTACACCTGCAAGTGTGCCTGCTTCCCTTCCTGATAAAGTTCCTGTTTCTACCCCTGCGGCCGAGTCATCTGATACTCGGGGCAAAGGGATTGCTACTGATTTGCCTGCCCTGACGGAGGCACCAAAAACAACCACTGTTGAAGCTTCCCAGCAAGAGATGGAAGAGATTCTCAAGATCATTAAGAAGAGTGATTTCAACGTAGTTGAGCAGCTGGGGCACACCCCATCAAAAATTTCTATGCTATCACTGTTGTTGTGTTCAGAGGCCCATGCCAAGGCCCTGATTTCCTTCCTGAAGACGGCCCATGTGCCACAAGAAACGTCTGCTGATCAATTTACCGATTGTGTGGCCAACTTGACTGCCGATAATGGTTTGGGCTTCTCTGACGCCGACCTGACTGCTAAAGGAAAGAATCATAATGACGCCCTGCATGTCTCCATTGAATGCAGGGGCACTACTCTTGCCCATGTGTTAGTAGACACCGGTTCTTCATTGAACGTATTTCCCAAGAAGGCCCTAGACAGGTTGGATTGTGAGGGTTTGGAGCTCAAGCCTAGTAACCTTGTTGTCCGAGCCTTTGACGGTTCGAAAAGAATGGTACATGGGGAAGTTGACATTCCACTCAGGGTTGGTTCTCAAGTTTTTGATTCTACTTTCTATGTGATGGATATCCGACCATCCTATTCTTGTTTGTTGGGTCGTCCATGGATCCACAAGGCTGGAGCTGTGACCTCCACACTACATCAGAAGCTGAAGTACCCTGTTAGAGGGAAGATTGTGACAGTGCAGGGGGAGGAAGAATACATGGTCAGCCACCTCAACTCGTTCCGGTACATAGAGATGGATGGGGAGTTCATTGAAACCCCCTTTCAACACTTTGAAGAGGTGCCTCAAACACTGGCATCAGCTGAAACTGTGATTGAAGACCCTCCTTTGAAGATGGCTTCCTTAAAGGATGCCCGGGCTGTTTTTGAGAAGGGTGAGTGCACAAATGGGGGCCGACTTCCTGATTTCACTCCAAAGACTGACAAGTTTGGTATGGGTTTCACTGCAGAGGCTCAGAGGGTTGTTCGTAAGGCGAGGATTGGAAAACCTCCCGTGTTCATCACCAACCTGGGAGTAAATTCTATTGAAGACGACGTGGAGGAATCTGAATTCGACAGCTGGATCTACCCAACAACCGACAGTGGACCAAGCAACTGGACTGCCAAAGACTTCACACCTATTACTTTTGTCACTCAGTAATGAACTCTTTTGTTTTGAATTTGTAACAGACAATATGTTGAAACTTTTATGGCTCGGTGTCCTACCCGGGGCACCATAGCTTCATTTGTGAGGGCTTTTGTGTGTCATTTTCATATATCATCAATAAAAACATTGGACGTTTGTTGCATTTCAAAATCTTGCGCTCCTTTTCTTTCTTTATTATATATTGCAAAACAGCTATATTTACACACACTCACCTATACAGGTTCCAATCCACTCTGGATCTCACTGGTAACGACTCTGCTACTGCCAGTTATGACTTCGAAAATCCGATCAACTTAGCCGAAGACGAAGGTGAAGATGATTGCGAAGTGCCTGGTGAGCTCGCAAGACTGTTACTCCAGGAAGAGAGGGACATTCAGCCACATGAAGAGCCAGTGAAAACGGTAAATCTGGGTACTGAGACAGACAGAAAAGAAGTCAAGATTGGTGCCAATCTAGAGCTCAGTGTGAAACAACGGTTGATTCAGATGCTGCATGACTATGTGGAAATCTTTGCCTAGTCTTACGAAGACATGCCTGGGTTGGATACCGACATTGTGGTTCATCACCTGCCTACCAAGGAAGATTGCCCTCCAGTAAAACAGAAGGTCCGCCGTATGCGTCCAGAAATGTCCGAGAAAATCAAAGCTGAGGTTATGAAGCAATTTGATGCTGGGTTTCTAGCAGTGACTTCTTACCCTCAGTGGATTACCAACGTGGTTCCAGTACCGAAGAAGGATGGTAAGGTCCGAATGTATGTTGATTACAGGGATTTGAACAGGGCCAGCCCTAAGGATGATTTCCCTCTGCCTCATATCGACGTTCTGGTTGACAACACTGCTCAGCATAAAGTATTATCCTTCATGGACGGCTTCTCCGGTTATAATCAGATCAAGATGGCTCCTGAAGACATTGAGAAGACCACTTTTGTTACTCAGTGGGGCACCTTTTGCTACAAGGTCATGCCTTTTGGGTTGAAAAATGTTGGGGCAACCTACCAACGTGCCATGGTTTCTTTATTTCATGATATGATCCATCATGAGATAGAAGTATATGTTGATGATATGATTGCAAGGTCCCAAACTAAGGAGGAACACCTTGACCATCTACGGAAGCTGTTTGACCGTCTGAAGTTGTACAAGCTGAGGTTGAACCCGAACAAGTGCACCTTCGGGGTGAGATCTGGAAAATTTCTAGGCTTCATCGTAAGCGACAAAGGCATTCAAGTGGGCCCTGCCAAAGTGAAAGCCATACAAGAGATGCCAACTCCCAAGACAGAGAAAGAAGTCAGAGGCTTTTTAGGACGGTTGAACTACATTGCCCGATTCATCTCGCATCTAACTGCTACCTGTCAACCAATCTTCAAGCTGCTGAAGAAAGATCAAGTAGTACGTTGGAATGATGAATGTCAGGCCGCTTTCGAAAAGATCAAAGAGTATCTCCAAGAACCACCCATTCTTATGCCACCGGTTGAAGGGAGGCCTCTAATACTATACTTGACAGTACTGGACAACTCAATGGGGTGTGTGCTGGGGCAGCATGACGAGTCTGGCCGAAAAGAACACGCCATTTATTACCTTAGCAAAAAGTTTACCGACTGTGAGACCCGATACTCACTGCTCGAGAAAACTTGCTGCACTTTGGTATGGGTTGCTCGTCGGCTGAGACAGTATATGTTGACTCACACTACTCTGTTGATTTCAAAAATGGATCCAATCAAGTACATCTTCGAAAAGCCTGCCTTGTCCGGAAGAATAGCAAGATGGCAGATGATCCTGACGGAATATGACATCCAGTACACAACTTAAAAAGCAATCAAGGGAAGTGTATTGGCAGATCATTTGGCACACCAGGCAGTGGACGACTACCAGTCAATGAACTTTGAATTTCCAGACGAGGATATCATGGTAGTGACTGATTGTGAAGTACCTGGACCAGATGAAGGACCTGAGGAAGGATCCCGATGGTCTATGCACTTTGACGGAGCCTCGAACGCTTTGGGTAATGGAATCGGTGTTGTGATCATATCCCCTAAAGGCACTCATACTCCACTCACCGTCCGGCTATGTTTCAACTGCACCAACAACATGGAAGAGTATGAGGCATGCATCATGGGTTTTCAAGCTGCAATTGACTTAAGGATCAAGTTTCTGAGTGTCTTTGGAGATTCCGCTCTCGTGATCAATCAGATCAAAGGCGAGTGGGATACGAAACACCCAAATCTTATACCTTACAAGGAGTATGTACTGACGTTGATTCCCCACTTCGAGGAGATAACTTTTGAACACTTCCCAAGAGAGGAGAATCAGTTAGCGGACGCGTTGGCTACGATGTCTTCTATGTTCAAATTCAAATGGGACAACGAGGTGCCCCGGATCATTATCTGGAAGCTAGATGAACCTGCACATTGCTGCGATCTCGAGACCGAAGAGGTAACAGAAAAACCCTGGTATCATGAGGTGAAGAGGTACTTGGAAGCTCAAGAATACCCCGAAGACGCATCTGTTAATGACAAGAAATTCCTGAGAAGGTTTGCGGCAAAGTTCTTCCTCAGCAATGGCATTCTCTACAAGCGAAACCATGATTCGACCTTACTACGTTGTGTGGATAAGACTGAAGCAGAAAGGATCATGGCAGAGCTACATGAAGGTACCTTCGGAACACATTCCAGTGGACATACCATGGCAAAGAAAATCCTTCGGGCAGGATATTTCTGGTCCACAATGGAAGCCGACTGTTATCAGCATTCTCGAACTTGTCATAAATGTCAGATCTATGTTGATAAGGTGCATATTCCTCTGGTTCCTCTGAACGTCTTGACCGCACCTTGGCCTTTTGCAATGTGGGGCATTGATATGATCGGCGAAATCAGACTTACGGCATCCAACGGGCATCGATTTATCTTGGTAGCATTTGATTACTTCACAAAATGGGTTGAAGCAGCTTCCTACGCTACGGTAACCAAGAACGTCGTGGCACGGTTCATTCGGCATAACCTGATCTGTCGATACGGTGTACCTGAGAGGATCATTACGGACAATGGTACCAACCTCAACAACAAAATGATCACTGAGCTCTGCGAGCAATTCAAGATACAACACCACAACTCTTCTCCCTACCGGCCGAAGATGAATGGGGCTGTAGAAGCAGCGAATAAGAACATCAAGAAGATTGTGCAGAAGATGACAGTGACCTACAAAGATTGGCACGAGATGTTACCGTTTTCTCTTCATGGGTACCGTACCTCAGCACGGACATCAACGGGGGCAACTCCCTTTTCCTTGGTCTATGGCATGGAGGCAGTCTTGCCTATTGAAGTCCAGATACCCTCTCTCCAGATAATGTAGGATGCAGGTTTGAGCGAAGATGACTGGATCCAGACTCGTCTTGATCAATTAAACCTGATTGACGAAAAGAGACTCACTGCTATTTGTCATGGTCAGACGTACCAAAAGCGGATGATCGGGGCATTTAACAAGAAAGTCAGACGACAAGAGTATCAAGTTGGGGACCTGGTAATCAAGCGCATCATTCTTCCTCAAAGTGATCCCAGGGGCAAATGGACCCCTACGTACGAAGGGCCATTTGTGGTTAAACATATCTTCTCAGGAGGAGCAATGATTCTAACCACCATGGATGGTGACGACCTTCCTCACCCCGCCAATACAGACATAGTAAAAAGATACTACGCATGAATTAAAGACCCGCTAGGTTGACACACCTAGGAAAAAATAAGGGCTTCCCGGCGAACCAAAAGGGTTCGGGCAAAAATAAGGGATGAAATAAAAAAATCTGTACACCCGGCAAGTCGAAAACCTGAAAAGGCGGCTTGGGCAAAAATGGGTATCCCGGTGGTATGAAAACCCGAAAGGGCGGTCCAGGCAAAAGTTAGGGATAAAGCGTAATACTATGTCTCATTGGATCACCTTGCATCCAGAATTCGGCATCAACTATCGGGCTCAAATCAATCAGCTTCATCTTCAACTAAGCAGCAAAGTGATGAGACGTTTGAAGACATAAAGGCGGTAGCAGAGTTGGAACCCAGTGGGATTATTTTTCACATAGCTGTTTTGTTTCCTTTTCACAAATTGTATAAACTCTATTTCGCTCGGCGGCATTCTCTCACTAGGACGTCAGCCTCCTGTACATAAGACGCCTATTTACAGGCAAATTTCAAAATCAATACAAGTTCAATTTTTCAGACAAATTACCCATCGTTTTTCCTTTTTCTATTTTGTTTTGCAAAGAACGTCCAATGTTCATTTTGATATATGCACTTGACATTAATTGTTGTTCATAAATAACTGCATACGAAACAAAGGACTAATTACAGGTGACATCAGAAACAGGGGCAATAATAAGAATGGTCTAAGCGATCTAGTTGCTCTGTCCATCGAGGTACCAAGGTAAGTTCGGCTGGAGGATCTAACCAAGTTACCTCAACTCCCCACAGAGTAAGACAAGATTCAGCAATGCTCTCCCCAGGAAGAGTTGGTCCCCCATCAGCCCTAAAAAGGCACAGTATCCCTAGCAAGTCAGCGATGCTCTCCCCAAGCAGAGTTAGTCTACTGTCAGCCTTAAGGAAGTTGGGTATCCCCAGAAGATCTCAACATTCCCCAGCGGAGTATAGACATTCCTCAGCAAGCATCCCCGGTAGTCTTAACATAAGATTTGTTCCCCGGCGGAATACAAGACACCCTGGTAGAGCCACTCCCCAGTACAGTCTGAAAAGTTTCCCCAATAGATTCTAGAAGCTTATCCCCAGTAGATTCTGGAAGCTTATCACCTGCAGAGTACATACGTCTCTCCCCGACTTTATTCAAAGGTTATTTCCCCACCAGGGTATAACTGGGTTATCTTCAGCTAATTACCACGGAAAGATCGTCCTCGGCGAAGTTCTTCCTATCCCCAGCGGAGTTCATCAAATTCCCCAACATAACTTATCAGCGGAATCCCCAGTGGAGCTCTCACCAAAACCTCAGCGAAGTATCTCTTCTCACAGATTAATTCCCCGTAGAGTAATCTCTCCAACAAGTTTATTCCCCAACGGAGTCATCTTCTCCTACCGGTTTATTCCTGCAACCATCATTCCCAACGGAAACGAAGAACTCCACTCTTCAACATCAGCCCAGGATTCCACAAACTCCCGGCACTCGTCAAAGATTTATTTTCCTAGACGAAAATACATTCATAGACATTTCACATTTCATACATCCTGTTTACATACATGATAAAGTGCATACAACACTATCTCATTTTGAGCATCATGACATTGTGCATCTCATACATCATGACATTGCATACAACTGATGTTTTTCCTTTTCAGGAAAAGGTCAATCCAAAGATGATTACTATCAACTATTGCAATTCCAGATTCGATACCTGTATCCAGCCAGGGCATACCTGTATTCGCAATTCCACATATGGACTCAAGGACTCAATGGCATTGTCTTGACAAGTTCAACAAGTTTAAAAGATCCCAAATGCACAAGATTGACAGATGAATTTTCCAGTCAACTGAGCAAAATTTGACTGGATACTGAAAAGTCAAACTTTGACTTTTTGGTCAAAATCAAGTGCCAAGATTCATTTTTCATCAACACATGTCAAATTGTGAAACTTGTTCATCAAGAAATCAAAAATTACAAATTAGGGTTTAAAATGAAGAATTTTCATAACTTAGAAATTTTCTAAGTTATGAAAATTCCTAATTTTTTCCTAACTTTGTCCCATTTTTTCATCAAGATACATTTGGATTCAAACAAAACTCAAAACATGAAAGTTATAGTACATTGCAAAATCTACAACTTTGATTCACAAGGTTTCCTCAAAAGAAGCTTGTAGCTCAAGTTATGATTTTTGGAATAAGGGTGCAAAACATTCTTAACTTAGAAATTTTTTGACCTATTTTAGGCAGGATTTTTGCCTAACTTCATGGTCACTTTTCACATGCTTCCACTTGGAATTTCAACTTGCATTACAAATATGGATTGTAGTACACATTCCAAGCTTTCCAAATTGTCCAAGAACTTCTCAAGCACCCTTGTGGTTAGGCAGAATCGAATTGGCAAAGTTGGGCAAAAGTCACTTTGTTCATGAGCCAAATCCATGTTCATAACTTTGCATTTTCAAACTCAGCATGGTTCAAGCTAGGTTACAGGCCTCTAATCCCATTAACACTCAATAATTCAATGCTAAACCATTGTGCCAATATGTTATTCTATGCATTTGGTCATTACATGAAGGATTAGTCCATAATTAGAAAAAGCATTTTAGCCATTTTGATAAAGTTACACTTTATGTCAAGTTTACAATCTAAGAAGTACAAAGCAAATCTCTGAGGCACAAATGTGTGGACATATTCCACTGATCAAGAACAAACTTTGCAGCATGTTTAGGGGGCCTGCATAAGCTTGTAACCCAACTTGGCAACTTTGGCTTAAGATAGAAGAAACTTTGCAAAACTAAACACAACTCACATTGCTGTCAAGAGAAGCCTAAACAAACTTCATGAGCATTTTCCAAACATCAAACCAAGTCTGAAACATGACCAAACCATCTCTCAAACCTCCATATACAGAAAAACACAGTTTTGTGGCAAAATAGGGCATAGGCTGCAGTTTGAATCCCACAGTCCATTCTTATCGTGCGTTTTGGCTGAAACCTCTTCAAACACACTCCCTACCATCCATACAAACTATCCCAAGCCCTAGCTACATACTGTAACACCTCTAACCAAGTTCACCATTTTCATTTTTTCAGTTGTGCAGGTTAACTTCCATAGCTCGTTTCAGTTAGTTCCAAAGCAAGCTAGAGGTTGGAGAAGCATCCCTGGACCTCAAGCAAGCTGTACAAGTCCTCACATTGCATTGAAAGTACCTCCATTGTTGAACACGATTCAAGCTGAACAGGTAAAAACATGGACTTCTATCTCTCAATCTAGGAAGAGTTAGACTTAGGTTTATGAATGAAGCATGCTCTACTCATGGCCCTGAAGCTACCCATGTCATTACTTTTCATTTATGTTGTGTGTACTGAGAGAATTTTGAAACTGAATATCTGAAAAAAGCTAGGTCAGGAATTGGGGGAGAAGAAATTCTCTCTCATTTCTGAGAGTTAGATCAACTTTTTTATATATTTGAAATCGTGGCTTCAAGCTCTACAAGTTTCATGTTTTAAGATTTGTCAAAAGATCAAGGAATCAGAAGTTAGCAGGTTGAGCAAGGGCGCGCGTTTTTCTGTGTTCAAATAATGGCTGGAGGTTGAAGAAGCCTCCTTGGGCTGGGCCTGACTTATTTTCCTGTTTGCACCTTCATTTCACACATACACCCCCTTGGCCCATTGTGCTTTATTTTTATCATTTTTGATTTTTTCTTTTTGTTTCTGACTTGTTTATTTTTTGTCAAAACATAAAAAATATTAAAAATATTTTCCATACATTTTTGCATTTATTTTGAATTTATTTGCTTTTATTTGAGCTTGTACATATAAATAAACATATATACTTTTATTTAAAATACTAAAAATAACACAAATACATTTTTATTTTCTGATTTTATTTTATTTTATCTTTTGAAAACATTTTCTAAAATATATACTTTTTTTTGTAAATAATAAATATTTTTATTTTGTACATATTTAATATATTTAGTAAATAATATAAATACTTATCTATCTTTTATTAAATATTTAGGATAAATATAAAAATATTACATTTTTATTTTTATTAATATTTAACCTCAAAAATCACTTTTTTTACAATATACTTCTCTTATATTTATTTTTGCATATTTAATAAATTTTGTATATGATATAAATAATAAATACCATTTATTTGCAAAATTAGGGTTTTGCCCTAAAATATAAAAATATCCAAATTAACTTTTTTATTATTTTTATTTCACTTGTAAATAAATCACATACATTTACACAAATACATTTACACATACACATTTGTTTATTCTTGTACATTTGATACATTTTACATTTGCGAATTGATTCGATTTGGTTGTAAATATTGGGACACTACTCTCCTATTAAAGTCTCATCCCCATTTGAACATTTGTACCCCCATCCCCATGATTATTGTGTAATAATTTAGGACTTTTAATTCCGCATTTTAAAGCTTTCCAAATATGCCATGATAGACTTAGGGTTTGCATGCAAAAATCAAATAACAAATAGCTTGACCTAATTCAAAAGACAAAAAAGCATGAAAAAGGACAACACCAATCACACTTGCACCCCTTAGGGTTACTCCACTTGTTGCCTTCAATAATGGGCCATGTTGCATGTTGAGTTTCTTTGGCAAAACAAAATAATATCAAATGATCATAGTCCCTCGATGACGCTTTCGAAAGTTGCCTATCAAAATGATCAAGTCCCTTAAAGGAAAAATTGCCAAAGACACTTGGCACTATTGCAATCATGGTCTAAACGATGACCCGCGCCTGTCCCGTTAACATCCTAACACAAGGTTATCCACCAAATACAATAGTGGAACAAAATTGTTATAAGGGTTAAAACATAGGAAAAACCTTTGAGTAAATTTAGGGGTAGACAACTCTTAGTTACTTGATAAACTTGCAAAAACACACTTGCCTACTTTTCAAAACCACCTTCCACAAACACTTTCAAAACAACTTTCAAAAACATTGAAAACTTTTCAAAAGATAAGTACACCTTTGTATACATTCAAACATGGATCATTACAAAGGTTGCCACCACAAATGGCCTCTTTTCAAAATATTTTCAAACCCACACACAAAGCACCATTTCAAACAATTGAAAGCACCATTTCAAACAATTGAAAATCAAAGGTAAGTGATCTAAGCAAGTAACTAAGAGCCCATGGATAACCATGGATAGAAAGGGTGCTAATACCTTCCCTTTCTATAATCTACCCCCCGAACCCAAGAAAACATCTCAAAGGTTTTTGCTGTGCTTTTTAACCTTTCCTTAGGATAAAATAAAAAGTCGGTGGCGACTCTTGCTCAACCGAAACATTTGCAAAAACAAACGCAAAACCTCAAGTCAGTTCTCCCACCGTATCACAACTTGCAACCGAACAAAACTCAGGAGTCAATTCTCAATGAGTGTAGCATCGAGTATCAACCAATTTTCAGCTTTACATCGAAACCGGCTATCTCACTACTCCCTAAAGGCCAAGTTGGTCAAGTAAGGTTCTAAGGTCAGTTGATGCTTCACGACACCTCGTGGCGGCCCTGTACTCTCCTTGATTCGACTCAAGGGTTACCGGTACCAACCAAAGTGCCACATCAACATAGTTACTGCTTCAACCGTGTGGTATACCCCGCACAGTTCCCTCACAGTCTTTTGCTACTTACCTAAAAGGTGTCCCCAAATCCGGGTATAGGATTTAAATTAAACCCAAACAAGGAACCAAAATGTAAAGCATGCAAATCAAACAATATAATCAAGTAAATGTGATCTAACTCTAAGGTAACCCCATTTTGAAAGTTGTATCCCCAGCAGAGTCGCCAGTTCTGTGATACGGTGGGAGAACTGACTTGGGTGTTTTGCGTTTGTGTTTGCAAATGTTGCGGTTTAGCAAGAGTTGCCGCCGACTTTTCTTTTATCCAAAAAGGAAAGGTGAAAAAGCACAGGAAAAACCTTTAGAGATTGTTTCTTGAGTTCGGGGGGTAGATTATGAAAAGGGAAGGTATTAACACCCTTTTCATCCATGGTTTTCCATGGGCTCTTAGTTGCTTGCTAGATCACTTACTTTTGTTTGAATGCGTGCTTTCGTGATGTGGGTTTTGAAAGTATTTTTGAAAATGTAACTTTGTAATGATTCTCGTTTCTATAAGAACGCATACAAAGTGTTTGTTTCGAAAAATGATTCAAGAAAGTGTTTGTGAGATATGTTTTTGAAAGTGATTTTAAAAAGGTGTCTTTATAATGATTCTCGTCTCTATAAAAATGCATACAAAGTGTTGTCTTTTCAAAATGTTTCAAAGTGAGAGTGTTGGTGTATATAATGTTTTTGTTGTGAGCAAGCAAGCAACTAGGAGCGAATCTACCTACTCAAAAGATCTTAGGTGTTCTTTTCCTCCTCCTTTAGATGTTACTATCTTACCATTGTTTTGGTAAGAAGCCCCATCGTTGGATGTGGAGGGACGAGCGTGGGACGTTTTTATAGTCATAGAAGGCAACCCATGGAACGTTTTTAGCAATGTCGTTTTAGGGACTAGATCGTTTATCGAAGGCAACATCGAGGGTCATCGAGGGACTACGATCTTTTATCGAGGGTCTTTTTCTAAAACGCCCATGTTCGAGGGACATGACTATTTTTTCGATAGGCAACAAAGCGAGATTACCCTAAGGGTGCGTGTGTACAAAGTGTGTTTGATTGCATGCATTTAGTCTTGATTAGGTTGTCTATTTGTCAATTTCATATCTTGCCATACACACCCTAATTACTAGCGTTTACATTTGGAAGCGATAAGTTGCAGAAATGTAAAGTCCTACACTATTACAATATTAGGGGGACGGGGGTACATATTTATGAATGGGGGTTGCAAGTAAAAAAAAGTCCTAAGTTACTATTACAACCATATTGAAATGTACAATATAAGAAAGAAATGAACTTGTTTAGAGAATGTTTTTGTCTTAATGAAAAAAGAGGAAATAAATCAGTTAATGAAAGAAAATATGTTTATGTCTTTTTTATATTAATATTAAAAATGATGAAAAGGAAAATGAATGAAGGATAGAAACAGCATGCTGCTGCAAGGAAAACAACAAGGATCAGAAGTTCTGAAGCCAGGCGCGTGATGACTCGGAAAGGAACGTCAGTGGAATCAAAAGTTCTGGATTGGTACTCTCTGAGGTCCTACAAGACACGTTAGAGGAAAAACACAAAAGTTCTAGATTGCTATGTGCTGAACTTATGAATGTTAGAATAGTGAGAAAACATTAGAAGCTCTGTGCGTGTCAAAACAGTAGGAAAAACTCTGAAGTTTTGTATGGTGCTAAAACAGTCAACGAACAATCAGCAGTTCAACGTGTTATCAGCGCATGAAAATCAAAAGTTCAGTGTGTTTAAATAACGAGGAGAACTCAGAAGTTATGTGTTGTGTTAGAACAGTGAGTGAATCATCAGAAGTTATGTATTATGCTGATCCAGTGAGTGAACATTAGCAATTCAGTGCGTTATTAACATGTAAGCATCAGAAGTTCAATGTGTGTTAACAGTGAGTGAATCATATAAGTTATGTGTGTTATCAGCATGTGAAAATCAGAAGTTCTATGTTACATTTCAACTCTTTTCTCATATTAATCAGCACGCCAACAACTTATTCAGTTCTTTTTAAACAGCAAATCAGAAGGATAATAGCACAACAGTTTATAGAAGTTCTAATCCTAATCCTGGGTCTAGGCCTAATCAAGAAGTTCTGATCCACAGTTTTTCTACTTATGCAATGGTATGGGCAACATTAATTGTGATATTTACATATTAATGATGTTCTGAATGAAGAAAAATGCAAAGTCAGAGAGACTTACCTTGAATCTGGAGTGTGGGCTTGGAGCTTTGAGTTGCTGCCTTTGGATGTTTTGGAATCAGCAAGAGTAACGGAAGAGAAAATGCCAAGTTCTTTGATTCAAAAGGAAGAATGGAGGTTTGGTTTTCTGTTTGGGATTTCTGGTTTTTTATGAAGGTTTCACAACTTTCTTTTCTCTCCCTTTTTTTTTGCCAATCTTTCTCCAAAAGCCAGCCAGCCCCCTGCAAGTGTGATGGAGCAACTTATTTATAGATGGATTTGTTGTGATTTTTGGGGGGGAAAACAAATGGGATTTTGAACCTTTTTTGCATCATGTTCCCTTGCCTTTTGATCACAGTCTTCGTATGCTAATTTGATGCAAATATGGGGCGCATGCTGAATTAGCTGTTGGTTATAGGTCTGCAGCGGGTTGTATAAACAAGGTTTTTGGGATTTGGTCAAGTTCTGACCAAAGCGTTGAATATAGCTTTCATATGCTAAAACGCTGCCTTGTTCTTGAAACAAGCATGGTGGTTAGCAACTTTTAGCCATGCTTAAGCTGGAGTTTTTATCAGGAATTAAGGAAAAACAAAAAGCAAAGCATGGGCCTAGTAACAAAGTTTGCTATCCCAAGACAGTAGAGCTACACGTGGTGGAAATCCTTTGGATGAAGACTCAAAAGTGGTTGTGAGCATTAAATGATGACGAGACTTATCACAACCAGAAATCCTGCAACGTGAGATTCTACACCATGGCTTAGTTCTAGATCAGAAGTTTTACCTCAGCGTAGCATCCAACCTCTGATCTTTGTATCTTCTGGCTCCAGCATGTTCTGAAGGAGCTCACAGACTTTCCAGGAAGTTTGTAACACGCTTTGTAAACCTTCTTTGAACTGCTCTTGCAAGCTCTGACTGAACCCTTGTCAAAACTTGCCCAGAAGTTCTGACCAAACTCTGTCTTGAAAGTGTCCAGAATTTGCTGAGTGTTTCAGTTTCAAGGACGTGTCTTTGAGAAGTTAACTTGAAATCCCAGCATTTCTAGGAGAAGTTTTGTTCTGCAATGTTTTAGATCTTGTTAAGATCTAAAACTCTTGTGTCATAAGTTGATCCAGAATCAGCTTGCATCATGGTGAAAATCTGGCCAGAAGTTCTGAGTTTTGTCATGCTTCTTAAACACTTAGAAAAGTTCTAAGTATTTAAAACTTTGACTTTTCCCAAAGTAAATTGACTTTTGACTTTTGACGAAACAAACTTCATATTTTAACATGTCTTGATGAAATATGATTCTTGAAACTTGGTTTTGGTCCAAAAGATAAAGTTTGACCTTTCAGCGTGCAAATGACCATTCTGCCCTTGCGGATGACTTTCTTGAAAAATTGCAGTTCAAGGCTTGGAATTGGATGGAAGCAAACTTGAGGATCCAGGGTGATTCCTTGAGAAATGAGAGGGCAAATTTTGGGGTACAACAGATAGGAAAAATAAGTCATTAGGAAAATGATCTCCACATTGGAAAGGCCCATTTCGAATCATCAGAACCTTTACTAATAATGCCTATGAAATTGAAGAACTGAGAAGACAAGAGGATCTTAAGAATTAATGGTAAGTATTTGAAAAAATATATGTGTAAATAGAAAATTTACCTGTAGCTATCCACAAAGAGCTATGATTCAACAAGGATGAAAGAAATATATATTGAAATTATGCTCTGAGAATGTGAGAAAATGATCACATACTGCATATTAATTTATAGAAACATCAAACAAAGAACGACATCTTACACATGTGATTTAGTACATATGTCACAAATTCCATAGATATAATTCACCTACCATTTTTAATAAATTATATACTCTTTGTCTCTAAATAATTATCACATATAGAAGAAAAAAAACTTGTCTCAATGTGATTTTATACTTAATCTTTTAATTGTATCCTCTAATAAATACTCTTAATTAATTATTTTCTCACTTAACATTAATATTAATTTGAATACACAAATAGTTAATGAGAATAATTTAATAAAATTGTTATTCTCTCTTTTATTTATTACTATTTTTTAATCTATATGAAATGATCAATTGCAATAAATAATATGAAACAGAGAATAATATTTTTCAAAATATAACTAATTAATATATAGTATAACGAATGATACGAATAAGGATTAATATATACTAATTTTTCTAAAGGATAATAATATGGATTAATATATACGATTCCATAGTAAGTGATTAATTTTGCCAAAAGATGGTAATTAATACTAACTTTAAGGATATTTAAATAATTTTATTAATTATTAATAGATATGACGGATACGGGTACCATGAAATCCATATCAGTGATTGTAATGAAACAAGTAATTAAATATCTATTTATATTATTTGTGGACACTCGTTAAGCTATTCAATCTGTGTCCGTGACGGATTTTACCTGCGGATATCTGCGAGAACGAATGTTTTTACCATCCCTAACCTAATCTAGTCCTCAAGAGTTTATCCTTTAAATTTTAACTAGCAACTTTGAGCTTTTAAACCAGATTCATTTCATAACCTTCTTACACCAAACTTTTACACATAAGTTCAACTTATAAACTTTATATTAGTTACAACTTTACAAGTGAACTAAGCTCTTAAATTACAATTACAACACAATTTGATCATAACTACATAATTACACAACTCTACTTTAAGCCTTTCGCTCTTTTAACACGGGTTGAATTTCGGTGACTTTGGAACATCAAAGTCACCGTAACTTTGAGTGTGTCTTTCACTAGATAACACACTCTCTCTCATTCCATTTCCCTCCATTTTTTCACTTTCTCTCTCATCAATAATAACTAAAGTTACACAAAGTTACCAAAATGAAAGGTATTGAATCCTCTTCCCTTTTAACACTAAGATAATTAAAAGTGTATAACGAAAATTTATTTAAAGAGATTGAGTAAGAAAGAAGAGTAGTAAATCAAATTTGTGTTTTGAAAGAGTGCATCCGACTTTTTTATATAGGAGAAAAAATTGATAAAAAAGAAAGTAATCCATGGACTCTATTTAAACAGGATTTATGCATGTCGTTGAAGTATGTTTATATGTTGGTGTCGAAGACCTACATATTGTAGTCGAAGTGTGTTCTAGTATGTGGGTGTCGAAATGTTAGGGTTGTTAGTATTTCGAATTGAACCTATTTATTATGTTCAATTGTTTAAGTTAACTTGTACCCTAAGTTAGCTTGTAATGAGTATTTAGAAAAAAAAAACCGATTAGTTTAGTATGTTAGATTTATTATAAATATCATACTAATCTCTTATCATTGCATTCTATAAATTATAATTTAGGATGAGAGGGTTATTTGTTATTCTTGTAACACTTGTAATTTTAATATAAGAGAAAGTAAAGAATTGCAGTTATAACCAATCCTTGTTATTAATCTTGTTTATCATCTTTTCTACTCTTGAAGGCTTCCCTCTAATAAGGAAATATGTTCAAAGATATCGTATTTCACAACAATATCCAATTGTTTTTCTTGATATAATTTGAATTTGATTCACCATATATCTCTGCTTCATCTATTGATTGAAGTGTATTTCTTCTTCTTTTCAACATAAACTCATGAGTTCAGTTCAACCCATACATACGATCGATAGTTGATGGAGAAAAATCAATCTTTTTCCTCAAAACAACGAGCGGTCCTCTCTTTCTTTGGGAAATTAAAATTTTTGGCCTAAAACTCCACTTCTATGTTCTAGTTTGAAGACTTAATAAGATCAAAGTTTTATACTTCTATTTCTTCTGGGACTTGTCCTCCTACATAAACTTTCATCCCAATCATAGAAATGGAGTTTCAGGAAAATGCTATGATTTCCAAAACTAGAAATATAAGCCCCAAAAGAAATAGAAATTCCAAACTAATAAAATATTTCTTTTGGATTCTATCCTCCCACATAATCTTTCAATCTTTTCCCATTCACCTTGAAAGTGTTGTTACTTTTGAGCTCTTGTAATTCAAGTCCTTTACCACAATAAGACCAAACTAGTTGGACTTTACTTTTTTTAGGGAATAACTTCAATCTTGAATTGAAAAGTAACACTTATTGTATTGGATAAATCTCTCTCTTTACTATGTACTTATCATGATACCTATTAGTCTCATCCTTATAAATTATCGCATTCTCATAAGCCATAAATCTCATCTCTTCTGACTTATGCAACTTCGACAAAATTGTCAACTAAATTTGTATCAAAGTTCAGTAAATTCATCACCCAACAAAATTTATGTTCTTACTCAACTAGGAGATGTCATGATAAGAAGACAAGCCAATTTGAGTTTTGAAATTTGTCCTATATGTATATAATGCATCAGTCAATTCCTTGGATCAATCCTTCATTGAAGTAGCACGAGTCTTGTCAAGTATTTGCTTCAATTGTATTAAATATAAATAAATAAAAAATCTTTTATAAATATTACTATTGTCACTATTTCAAATCTACCCTTACTATTTTTTTAAATATTTCAATGTCTTCAACAAGTTAATGAATTGTTTGGATTATTATGTTGGAAAATCTTTAAATAAAAATTCATAAAATATTCAAATATGTTGATGCATTTAATGGTCCGGTCCAAGTTTTCAGACAGAAACAAAAAACAATTATTATTGATCTGTAAAAGTTTTTCACACTTATATGTAAGTGGGTGGTCCATGAAAACATCGACATGCGAACCAAGCAAATATCCATGAAGATGATCAGTTCAAGATCATGACAGACCAGGAAAAAAAATCATATCGCCAGAAAATTAAAGAATAACAAGGACATAAAATTTCCAATCAAAATTCATGAATTATATATCACATTAATATTTTCTAATAACATTCATGAAAGAGATAATATTTCAAGTCCGTAACAAACTTTGTACAATTGTATCAAACTCCAATGTATACAACCAATTTACTGACGCAATAATTCAGTCCAATAAATTAAAAAAAAAAAATAAAGAAGGAAAAAAAAAAAAAGATTTTCGATTTTACAATAATATTTTCCATTAAAGAAATCAAAGATAAGCAAGCACTTCCTCTAAGGATTGAAAAAGTGGCCACCACAGTGACATTTCCAACTCAATGGCTTGTAATTTGAGTACCTGTTATTACCACTATCTTGGAGAAAGAATCCACCACTTTCCATGGGAGAACTTGAAGCAGCACTATGAGTATGACCTGGTTGAATATGTTCATGGCTTGGAACTTGCACTGCCATGCATGGATGACATTGGTTACACTTGTTGTGACATGTAGGTGGAGCTGAGCCTAGCCTGTTTTTCTCCTCAAATAATAACCCCTGCACACATAGTATCGGTGAGTTTGACGAAATCACGATGATCCTGGGCAGAATATCGAAAAATATATCACCGCGAGATATTAATATCGCGGTGATATGTCAAGATATTCCGCCAAAAACATGAAGAAAAGCGTACCCTTGGAGGAATTCCAGATTGCGATTGGTAGAAGCAAGAAACTGGAAGAAGCAGAAGGTGAAGTAAAAATATGATAGTGGTTGAGTTTTGATATGAATTAAGTGAAGCCATGGAAGCATATATCATGTCAGTTGTTGAAGTCATTCCCCATCTAACTCAAAAAGATAAGCTAAAAAATTAAATGCAACTTAACTAAGATATATTCCTCAAGCCAGTTTTGTAATGTGACAAAAATTATATATAAAAAAAAAAACAAAACTATACAGATAATAAAAAAGTCAAAAATGTATAAGATGTTTGTTGTTGTCAAAGTAGACCAAGGATAAAAAGTTTGTCATTATTTCTAGTTTTGAGTAATGAATGGTTTTATTTTTGCTAGTTATGGAGGGATAGCGGTGGAGAGAGAGAGGGAGAGAGAGTGCAGAGTGTTGGCAGAAAAGTGAAAGGAACGGTTCAATAAAGGTAAACAAATAGGGAGAATCCAAAGCAGTGTGAAGGACTCTTTGGTTGCATTAGTAGTTTGAGGGTTAAAATATAAGTATGTAGCTGGGTTGAAAGTGAAAGGATTTTTTTTTGTATCTATGAGTTGGGGTAAATAAAATGCAACATCACTAAATGACTTTTTTTTTTTTTTAATATGAATCGATCGACAGTACTCATATTTTAGTGGTTGTTAAAACTAGAATTTATTGAAGGTGATTTGTTTAATCCGTCTCTTAAAATACGGTGTTTTATAGGAAACATGTTTCTAGAAATATTTTTATTGAAAATATAATTTATTGGGAAATTTATTCTTCACCTCCCATGTATTTTTGAAATTCTCAATATTTTAATAATGTTCATTTTCAAAAAATAATTTTCGACCCATTTTTGTTTGAATCTTCGGATCTAATTTAATATTTTTTTCTTTCAATTTTTTAAAATTCTTAAAAAAAAACTTACCATTTTACTCAAAAATTGTATTTTGTTGCAAAATCAAATTCTGTGATGAGAACACAAAGTCTGTGATGTTCTCGGTGCTATTTGTCATTGTGATAAATCATTAATCATAGAGGATGTCAAATAATGCGTGTATAATGTTTTCAACTATTTAAATCTTGCATAATATCCTCAAATTTGCAAAATCTATTTTTCAATCTCCTTAAGATCATCTGCCAACTCATCAACCTACAAGTCTATTGTGTCAACCCTGTGATTTAGAATATAATCTCTTTTGGACTGGACTAGTATTTGCCCCACCGTTGGAGAGACACAATCCAGCGTCTTTACAAAGGTCCAAAAGCGTGCAGCTTAAACTGAGGACCGTTGGGCATTTCTCCACGTGTCCACTAGGAGAACATGACTTGTGTTCATAACGTCATCATCATGCTCTCCGAGAATAACGGGTTCAACTTCCCTGCTTTCTTGAGGCAATTGACTAGGAAGGAGGCCACGTGCTGGGCTCCATACACTCGTAAACCCTTACAATCTTTGTTATTAGGCCTCATCGTGGCCCATTACTAAAGACTTTGGCCCAACACGGGGGGCTATAAATACCCTCTCACTTGAGAGGGCCAGGTATTCATTCATTCACCCATACTTTAATGCTTTACTTGCACTTACTCTGAACCTTACTTTGGCATCAGAGTGTCTTGCACGTACCTCCCACTTCAAATTCAACCATTGCTTGACTTAAAGCTCGTGGACCTTGACAATCTCTTATGATCAGGTACAATCAATGGCGTCGTCTATGGGAATCCAGCTTCCTCGTCTTTCACTCAAGACCAAAGCAACTCTTTATCAACCTTCCGATTGTCATGGTTGGCCAAGCTTTCAACAATGACTAGAACGTTCACTTCGTCGACGATGGGCACAACAACATGGGAAACAACAACGACACAGTCGCCCCCAAGCAAGACAACAGGGACAAACTGACCGCCTCTTCATCGACTCGCTCGCAACCACCCGAGGATGACTACCATCCTCCGCAGAATTATAAGCCCAATGCATATCAGAAGATCCCCGTTCCTGAAGGTGCTGACGCCACGACCAGAGTTCTATTCGCGGTAATCAATCAAACCAATTACACAATCTTCTCATAAGATGAGCGACTGATGATGCTGGAGCAGACTCGTCGGGGCCCCAGAAAGCACAGAAGGCCTGATTCTCGAACTCCTCCTCCCCGGAACGAGGACCGCTCCCGGTCTCCCCCGTAGAGGCATAGACGGGACGACTCTCGAAGCCCCTCTCCCCGGCTAACTGGGCGAGGTCCTGCATTGGAGAGGAACCAACCCGAAGCTGTTAAGAAGAGCGGTCACCCCCCCCCCCCCCCCCGCAAAGAGCGACGATCCCTTGAACGTAAAAGAAATAGGGGGAATAAAGAAAAATAGTCTCGGCCAAGGGACCCTCCCTGTGGCCAAGGCCGACACAAAGATCGCCACTACAACCGGTCCCTCCTCATGCTCTCCAAAAAGAAGTGACAAAGACGACCCTTGTGGTCCACTATCCCAAGCCATCATGGAGGCTCTCATTCCTAAAGGAATGGAGAAGCCTCCTTTGCTGAAGGAGTACGTCGACATTGTTGATCATGTCGACCATATCAACGAGTTTGAAGCGATGCTCCACTACCACAACGTCGGAGGCCTAATTAAATGTAGGTTGTTCTCCATGATGCTGAGGAAAACATCCATGAATTGTTATAAGAACCTCTCCCCTGGGTTGATCACCTCATGGAGGAGCCTCAAAAACCAATTCATCAGCAGCTTCACTGCATCTCGTCGACATCCGAAGACTGAGGCCGCCCTCGAGGCAATCTTCCAGAGAAGCGACGAAACCCTTAAAGAGTACATTGATCAGTTCAACTGCGAGGCCATTCAGGTCTCATGCACCGACCCCATGAAGAGATACCTACTCTAGAGGGGACTCCTCCCGTGCACTGAATTTAGAAAGGCCGTCGGTATTGAACCCCCCAGGTCTTTTGATGCACTCCTCGAAAAAGCCCGGGCACACATGGACTACGAGGAAAAAGAGGCCGCCAATAATGCCCACAATTCTAGGAACCGCAAACCAACTAACATCCCACGGCACCATGACGCGGTCCCTTCTCGAGGGACTAGGGAGAAGATAATAGAGGAAAACCTCGCGAATTCTGCGAGCACAGAGGACCAGCTGGGAGGTTCACCGAGTACACCCCGCTGACCATTTTCTGCGAGCATATCCTTGCAGAGTGATCCAATGCCGAGTTCAAGGATGGCGGAGTCAGGTGTCCTCGACCCGCGTCTGTAAAGCTCGGGGCCGATAAAATAAAATATTGTCAATACCATCGGAGCCACGGTCACCTGATCGAAGACTGCATCCATCTAAAAGATGCCATCGAGAATCTCATCAAGGTAGGGAGACTCGGGCAGTACAGGAAAAACAAATCCCTTCGTCGGGATACACGCATGGTTAAAGAAATCTAAGAGGATACCCAATAATTTGATTAATCTGGTCCCATCCAGGTAGCCTTCTGCGTCTCAAGGCCCGAGGACTTCCACATCTCTGACAACTTTGAAGATGAGAAACCTTTGTTCACCCATAACAGATGGGAGAAGTTTCCCTCCACTATGGTCATATCTGGCGGGGGATTCAATGATATCTCGATGAATTCAGTAAAGATGAAACTCAATGAGTTGGTGGACACAACCTCGATCCAGGCTGTAACCCTTGAAAGATTCAAGGGAAAATTTGAGCCCGTCATATTCTATCTCGAGGATCTTCCCAATGGAGCCCCAAACTCCAGTATTCCTCTACTGGTGAGGGAAAATATGGCCAACTTTGATATACATCGCATCCTGGTTGATGAGGGAAGTTATGTCGATGTCATGTACACCCACCTGTTATGCACCCTACAACTCGACGATACCCATTTATCACCATATGTGGGGTCCGTCCTGCAAGGATTTAACGCTTCGACCTCCAAGCCATGGGGCTACGTCGAGCTCTTTGTCACATTCGAGGAAGAAACTGCATCCCGACAGATCAAAGTGCAGTTTCTAGTGATCGATTACACGTCTCTCTACAACTGCATCCTGGGGAGACCAACAGTGTCGAGCTAACCTCCGTACCCTCCATAGTGCATTTAAAGATGAAGTTCTACACCAAGCGGTCTCGTGTCGCCACCATCCATGGAGACATTTCAGCTTCCAGGAGATGTTTCAATACGGCTTCCAAAGGGAAAAACATGGTCGACACTGGGGCACAACTTGCTAAAAGGGAAACCACCTCGACAACAATGACTATCTCGACAGACAAGCCTGCTCGAGTCAAAGGACAACAGGCTCCACCAAAGGTCGACTCCGTTGCACTCGACACCCACTTTGACAAAGATGAAGTCGAGGCCTCCAATGGAGAACATGATCCACTCTGACCCGTCCTAGACAGAGGCTTCGAGTTCATCCCCCTCGGCGAAGATCTGAACAAAGGCGTGAAGATCGGTTTCAGACTCCCCAACCTGACAAGGAAACAACTTAAAGCCCGTTTGAGGGAGAATGATGACCTTTTCATATGGAGCGCTGCAGAGATACCCGGACTCGACCCTGAGGTCGCCTATAACCAACTTGATATGGATCCATCCGCTAGGGAAGTAGTATAACATAGGCGTAGGCAGTCTCTCGAAAAAGAGGAGGGTGTTGAAAAAGCTGTAAAAGACCTCCTAGAGGCAAATTTCATTTCCAAGGCCCAGTATTCAACTTGGCTCTCAAACATTGTACTTGTTAAGAAAAATAATGGAAAATGGCGTATGTGTGTTGACTATACTAATCTCAACCGGGCATGTCTCAAAGATGTTTATCCTTTACCTGACATCGACATGCTGGTTGACAACTCGGTTAGCTACAAAATTTTATCATTTATTGGTGCCTACTAGAGATATAATCAAATTCTCATGGCGATGAGCGACAAATATTACACTGCCTTCATGACCGGTTCGGGAAACACTACTACAACGTAATGCCCTTCGGCCTAAAAATGCAGGAGCAACATACTAGCGGATGATGAACAAAGTCTTCTGCGGGGAGATTGGGGACATGCTCGAGGTGTACATGGACGACATGATCGTCAAATGTCGAGTGGAAATCAACCACGCCGCCCACCTCAAAAGCGTTTTCTCCCAAGCAAGGCAATGCAAAATGAGATTCAACCCAGCGAAGTGCATCTTCAGGGTCAAGGGAGGAAAATTCCTCTGTTTCTATTTGATTGAACAGGTAATTAAGGCCAACCCTAATAAATGTAGATCATTCTCCAAGCTCCCCGTGCCAAGCTCGAAAAAATACATATAAGTTATGAACGACATGCTCACCTCGCTTTCCCGTTTCATGGTGAAGTCGGTGCATCACGCACTCCTGTTTTTCAAACTCTTGCGTAAAGAGGTGGCTTTCGAATGGACCTAGGAGTGCGAGCAAGCCCTCCTCCACCTCAAGAAAATCCTTTCACAATCGCCTGTGTTATCACAGCCATAAAGCAGAGAAACTTTGTTCCTTTATCGGTCGTATCCACCAAGGTTGTAAGCGCGGCCCTCGTCCGTGAGACACCAGACGGGAAGAAACCAGTGTACTTTACTAGCAAAGCATTACAAGGCCATGAGGTCAAATATCACCAAATTGAAAAATTAGTCTTAGCCATCATTAACACGACGAGGAGACTTAGATATTACTTCCTGGCCCACACAATCGTCGTACGAATAGACCAACCTGTGAGACATATCTTAGGTCGATCAGACATGGCCGGTCGAATGCTGAAATGGTTCCTAGAGCTTTTGGAGTTCTATGTTCAGCACGAGTGTAGGAAAGCCCTTAAATCCCATGTATTGGCCGACTTCATTCTAGAGATGACCACCCACGAACCCCTTGCAGGTGGGAAACACAAGTGGACCATCTTTGTGGATGAAGCTTCCAGCTCGACAGGAAGTGGAGTAAGAATCCTCCTCGAAAACAAAGAGGGCGTCGTGATCGAACGATCGCTCTCCCTATTGTTTCCCATGTCGAACAACCAAGCTGAGTATGAGGCCCTGCTCGCAGGATTAAGGCTGGTCGAAGACCTAAGTGCCCTAGAAGTACAAGTATTCATAGACTCCCAACTAGTCGCATCTCAAGTTCGAGGAGAATATCAGGCCAAGAACGATAGCCTCGTCGAATACCTGAACCTAGTCAAAGAACGTACAAAGAAGTTTGACCGGGAAGATATCAAACATGTACCCCGCAAACAAAACACACGGTGCCGACATACTTCCAAAACTTGCGAGCACAAAGAAAAAAGGTGGGAACAAATCTGTCATCCATGAATCCCTTTCTCGTCCAAGTATTGAAAAACCCATTGCGCCTCCTGAGGTGAATTCCATCGGGGACGGTTCATGTTGGATGACCCTGGTATTTAATTATCTCACGAAGGAAGAATTACCCGCTGACCAAAAAGAGGCCAATGCGACCAAATGACGAGTCTGCTCTTATGTAGTGGTCAAGCATAAACTCTATCGACGGGGATTATCCATCCCACTTCTGAAATGCGTCGATGAATCCAAAATCCCCGAGATCTTACGGGAAATCATAAGGGAATCAACGCCTAACACTTGGCAGAAGATATCTGGAACGAAAGGCGCTGCGAGCTAGTACTATTGGCCCACCATGCAGCAAGACAGGAAGGAGCACGTCAAAAAATGCGAAAATTGTCAAAGACACACGTACATGCACCTCACACCCCTACACAAACTCAAAACATTGTCGTACCCATGGCTATTCGCCTGGTGGGTAGACATCCTTGGACCGTTCGTACAAGGATCATATCAAAATAAATTCATGATTGTGGCTGTCGACTATTTCATGAAGTGGATAGAGGCTAAAGCCCTGGCCAGAATCACATCACACAACATCCTTCGTTTCTACAAATAAAACGTGCTTGCCGAATTCAACATACAACAGACGCTGGTCACTGACAATGGGACACATTTCACTGACCAAAGCTTTCAAGACTTTGTCACCAAGCTCGGCACCAAACAACACTTAACGTCTGTCGAACACCCTCAAACCAACGGGCAAGTCGAGGCCGCGAATAGAATCATCTTGTGAGGACTCAAGCGCAGGTTGGGTGAAGCCAAAAAGGGGTGGGTTGAAGAGCTGTATAGCATCTCGTTGGCTTAACAAACAACACCACACTCGACGACCGATGAAACCCTATTTTGACTAACCTATGGCACCGAAGCCGTAATTCCTATAGAAATCATGGAGACATCCAGACAAACTAAAGTCCCTTTAGACGAGGAACTAAATGATGAGGCCCTAAGGTAAAAGATAAACTTGGTCGAAGAAATTCGATCAGGAGCTTCTCTTCGCGAAGCTATCCGCCAACTGGGAAAGACTTTACCACGTCCGCGGGGCAACGGGCACTGGAGCCTACCACCTCGAACGCCTAAGTGGAGAACCACTACCTCGACCATGGAACACTACAAAGTTGAAACAATATTACAGCTAGCTCCCTGATAAAATTTGAGGGTGAGAAGGACCTTACCGCGTCCGTGGGGCAACAGGCACTGGAGCCTACCACCTCGAACACCTAAGTGGAGAACCACTACCTCGACCATGGAATGCTACACAGTTGAAACAATATTACAGCTAGCTCCCTGATAAATGTCGAGGCCTGACAATCGACATACCTTTTCCGAAAAACTACAGGGCTCGCTCGGCCACAGAAGCATGTTAAGGTACGAACATAGCCTCCAACCAAAAATGAAATTAGGGTTTTTTTCTCATTGGTCGAGCGGAACCTTAGCCTGATGGGGACACCTCGACCGAGCTCCACCATCGAAGTACCCAATAGGAAGAACACCCATCTCGCGAGGGGAAGTTCACGCCACGAAGTCAAGACCTCGACCGCAATCTTGACCACGTCCCTATGGACTCCTACTCCACTTCCTCGACACATCCCAACATGAGTCGACCACAACTAAGGTCGAGCACAAACCTTCACTTATTGAAATTCTACATCACGAAATAAATAAATCAAGCACAACGACAAGTATATATCTAACATATAATATAAAGGAAAAATAAAGGCATTTACAAGAGCCGACCATGAAGGTCAACGTTGTCCAAATATTACAAAATGTGGGGCACGCAGACCTGAAAAAAAGAAAATTGGGTGAAGCTCTTGTCAAAATTTTACAAAAGTATGGGCACACAGACCCCCAATCCATGTGAAAACAAAAATGGGCACGCAGACCCAAAAAATTAATCTCGACTCTCATCCTCGCTGTCACTCTCTTCTCCGGGATTGTCCCCGGGGGGATAAAATATCTTCCCGTCAACCACCTGGTTAAACGGCCCTGCACCTTCGACCACCAGCTTGACCTATTGGTTAAGGATCTTGAGCTGCTTCATGACCATGTTGAAGCCTTAATTGAGAGTGTCCACGACATCTTGCTCAAACACACGACTCTGAGTGATCAAATCTTTCCTAGTCTCGAGGGCTTTCTCCATGTCAGTCTCTTCATTGGCAGACACCGTGATCTCCTCTAACTCCTTTATTCGAGCAACTAGTCACTCGTTATCCTTAGTCACAACTTCTAGTTGAGGTCGTATCTCGTTCAAATATTTGAGGAGCCGGACCTGCGCTTCGTACTTTGTCTCATAGTTGGGGATATCACTCTTAAACTTTTCCTTAATTCCCTTCAATTTTTGGATTCAGACATAAGTTTTATCAAGAGTGGCCTGAGAGCCCGCAGCCTCATCATTTAGCGTCAAAGCAACTTCAAGAACCCCCATCACGATGGCCACATCTTCTGACAAGTTCTTCCGTCGGGTTTCTTTGTCCTCAAACAATATGGCTTCCCTCTCCTCCTCATAAAGACCTAAGGAACTCTCCCTGCTGAAGATACCTCGGTTGAGATAGCAGGGAGGCAACACGAAAACTACCCCAACACCCTTGTCCCTTTCGACATGTACCACATGCTCGGGGTCCTCCACGCGTTTCCTTTTCACCAGTTGTTCGGGAGGGGGGGCCTGGGTCCATGAAGGTGAAGATGAACCACTTGGACAGGAAGAAGTTTTGGCCTGTTCCTGAAGCTGAGCAGCCCGATTTTTAGGCCCAAAGTTAAATGCATTCTTGGACCTTAACTTAAGCAAACATTCGGAGAGGGTCACCATCTGGTCTACAATAAAAGAGAAACTGCCAGTCACAAGACAAACATAAAAACATAAAATTACGAGCATGTCCCCTACCTATAAGTCTCAAAGCCTCCTCATCAGAGGAGCACTCAAGGAGCGCTTTCGTGTTAATCAGTCTGGGAACAAGGAGATGTTCCCTTTGATCGTCAAAAAGAAAGTTATTATCCACGTCCACACACTTCATCAGGGAGAAGCTCTTGACATAAGTTGTCAGCTTGTCGTAAGAGAGATGATCCTAAGCGTCTAAGTCTTCGGGCTTCACCGTGTAATACCCAGGTGTTGTACCCCAAAATATGCCCTCCCATTTCTCATTAATTTCTCACCATAAAGCCTTTGAAGCTCAAGATCCAGTTAGGGTTTCATCTGCTCAAGACCTCTCCTTGCACTGTTGACTCAAATTAGGGTTTGTGTTGGCACAAAGATGCTTTGACCTAAAATGCCCAAGATGACTTTCATGCTTCATTTTGGACTCCCAAGTTTATCCATATCAAGTTTCAAGTCTTGATTCCAAGTTTTGCCCAGTCAATTGGACAGTTGACCCAGAAATCAACTGTATCGGGGAAAAAGTCAACTGTGGCCAATTGACAGTCAAACCTCATGAAATTTGACCCACATCAACATTATGAACTCATATGGACCATTTGATCAAGTGTGAATCACAATTCCCCAAGAAATTTGATCAGATCACCAAAAGGGCAAAATGGTCATTTTTAGGGTTTTGACTGCACAAAGGCAATTTTTGACTGTTTGACCTAGCCAATGGAAAACTAAGCTCACACATGGACTCAAGGACCCCATGGAATTATCTTGACATGATCAACAAACTCAAAAGATCCCAAGTACACAGGATTGACAGTTGAATTTCCCAGTCAATTGATCAATTTTGACTGTATACTGAAAAGTCAAACTTTGACTTTTTGGTCAAAATCAAGAGTCAAGATTCATTTTTCATCAAAACTTGCCAAATCATGAAACTTGTTCACCAAGAAACCAAGAAATGCAAATTAGGGTTTAAAATGGAATTTTTCATAACTTAGAATTTTTCTAAGTTATGGAAAACCCTAATTTTTTCCCAACTTTGCCCCACTTTTTCACCATGATTCATTTGGATTCAAACAAAAGTCAAAACATGAAAGTTGTAGCTTGTTGCATAATATACAACTTTGATTCGCAAAGTTTTCTCATTTGAAGCTTGTATCTCAAGTTACAAATTTTTGAATAAGGGCACTAAACCATTCTTAACTTAGTGAATTTTTGACCTATTTTGACAAGTTTTTCTACCCCACTTCAAGGCCATTTTCCATACACTTACACTTGGAATTTCAAATTGAATTTCAAAGATGGATTGTAGTAAACATTCCAAGCTTTCCAAAATGTCCAAGAACTTCTCAAACAACCTCATGGTTAGGGAGAATCGAATTTCACAATATAGCAAAAACTCACTTTTGAATTGGCCATTTTTTCATGTTCATAAGTTATGCAAACTTCTCAAAACCAGCATGCCCTTGATTACAGGTCCTTAAACCAAGTTACACTCAATAATTTAATGCTTGTTCATTGTGTCAAAGTGTTATTCTATGAGTTCAAGTATTGTATACAAGTTTAATCCATTTTTAGATAAAGTAAACTATCCATTTTTGCAAAAGTCCACTTTATGTCCAATTGGTAAATCAAGCAAGTACAAACCAAATCTCTTTGGCACAAGATTATGAACAAATTACTCTGATCAAGAGAAGCTTTGCAGCAGGATTAGAGGTCCCCTACTGACCTAAAACACCAACTTGCATTTTGTTGCTTAAAGGTTAAGAAACATTGCATAACTAAGACCAACATCCATCTCAGCTTACATACACAAGAACAAAGTGATCAAACACATTACACACATCATAACCAAGCTATTGCACGAGCCATTTACCTCCCAAACATCATCAAACCAAAAAACACCATCAAATTGCAAAAACAGAGTTGCCTCTGCAGTTTGAGTGCCAACTTCTATTCCTCTCAAGCATTCTTGCCAAAACCAGTTCACATACCTTCCATACCATCTATGCAAGCTAACCAAAAGCAAAGGCACGACCTGTAATCACTCTAACCACTTCCACCATTTTCACATTTCTGATTTGCAGGTGAAGTTCTCTAGCTCGATTCAGAAGCTTTCAAGACAAAGTAAACATTGGAATAGCATCCCTGGACCTCAAGGAAGCTTTTCCAATCATCACCTTGCCCTGAAAGTTCTTACATCTCCAGATAGAACTTCAACTGAACAGGTAGTTTTTTGAATTTGTATCTCTCTTATTAGGCATCATTAGCTTTAAGTTTGTGAATAAACAAGGTTCTACTCATGCCACTGAACATGTACATGTTTTTACTTTTCATTTCTTTTGCTTGAGTTATGAGAATTTGGAGTTTGAAAATGGCAGAAAAACTAGGTTAGGATTTGGGGGAGGAGAAATTCTCCCTCATCTTAGAGAGTTAGATCAAGTTATGCATATGGTTAGAATCGTCTCTTCATGCTTAACATTTTTTGTGTTGGAAGTTTGTTCAAAAAATCAAAGAATCAGGATGTTCAAGTGGAGCTCTTGGCGCGCGTTTTCTGAATAATTTTTGTTCAGAGGTTGAAGAAAGGTGACTTTGGGCTGGGCTTGCTTCTGAGTTACTTTTCACACCACCCTTTTTGGTTTTGCACCCCTGAGCCCATTTGCTTCATTTTTAATATTTTTGACTTTTGCCTTTTTTTTTATTGGTTCATTTATTTTTTCTCAGCATATTAAAAACATAAAAATATTTTTCTCCTCATTTTTTGATTTTATTGGATATTTATTTGATTATTTCTTTTGTTTGTACATAAATAAATAAATATATATATATATATATATATATATACTTTTTGTTTAAAATATTGAGATAATATAAAAAAAATACTTTTTATACACTTTTATTTTATTTTTACTTCCTGAAAATATTTTGTATAAAAATCCCTTTTTTTATTTTTTATATTAAATATTATCATTTTTATATATAATACCTATTTAGAACTTAATATATAAATATATATATTTATTAATATACTTAGAATAAAATACTAAAATATACATATTTTATTTTATTAATATTAAAAACTACAAAAATCATTTTTTTTACAAATATATTTCTTTTCTTATTTTATTTTTGTGTATAAATGATAAATATTGTATATATTAATAAATAATATCTTTTATTTAATAGAATTAGGGTTTTTGCCCTAAATTCAAAAATACTCCAAAAATAATATTTTATAATATTTTTATTTTCTTTCTTATTTTACATAAATAATACTTTTTTCATACATATAAAAATTCCTTTTGCATTCTTGCATATTTGTTTTATTTACCATTTAAATTATACATTTATTTATCTTGTAAATATTCATAGAAAATGATGTAATAGCTTAGATTCAATTTTTTGTCTAAATATCCCCATTTGAAACATTGTACCCCCTCCCCATATTATTATGTTGTAATAGCGTAGGATTTTAAATTTCGCACTTTTATCGCTTTCTAAACATACTATGCTAGAATTAGGGTTTTGTATGCGAATAAAAATGAACAAAGTAGTTGGACCTAATACAAGATAAATGAGCATGAAAAATGGACAACACATTTCACACTTGCACCCCTAGGGTATTCCACTTTGTTGCCTTCAAATAATTGGGCCATATTGTATGTTGAATTTCTTTGGGTAAAAACAAACAATCAAATGATCATAGTCCCTCAAAATGTTGCTTAAATGAATGATCAAGTCCCTTTTAAAGAAAATTGCCCAAATACATTTAACACTATTACAACTATGGTCTAAACGATGATCCGCGCCCGTCCCTTCAAATCTCCTAAAACAAGATTGTCCACCAAATGCAATGGTGGAACAAAATTGTCAAAAGGTTTAAAACATAACAAAAATCTTTGAGAAAATTTTAGGGTAGATGAACTCTTAAGTACTTGTCAACTTTCCAAGAAAACACTTGCCTTATTTCAAAACCCACTTCACAAACACTTTCAAAACAAACTTTCAAAAAAACCTTGAAACATCTTTTCAAAAAGACAAACACCTTTTGTAAAACATTCGAGTAAAGAATTGTTACAAGGGTAGCCTATACAAGGCATCTTTTTCAAAACCTTTTCAAAACCATACACAAAGCACCATTTCAAACAATTGAAAACCAAGGCAAGTTGATCTAAGCAAGTACCTAAGAGCCCATGGATAACCATGGATAGAAGGGGTGCTAATACCTTCCCCTTCTATAATCTACTCCCCGAACCCAAGAAAAATCTCAAAGGTTTTTGCTGTGCTTTTTAAACCTTTCCTTAGGATAAAATAAAAAGTCGGTGGCGACTCTTGCTCAACCGAAACATTTTCGAAAACAAACGGAAAACCATAGTCAGTTCTCCCATCGTATCACAGCAGGCTTCTGCTCAAAGTGTTTCCACTGCCACTCAATAGGAAACCTCGTTGTCAGTCGATCCACTATCCAACCACCCTCGACCTCTTCTGAGCGATCGTATAAAGAAGCCATGACCATATCAGTAAGAGGCTTCATGACAAAATACCTCTATTTGAAGTTGCACAAAGATTCAAGGTACGACTGGAAGAGTTTTCTGAACTATTTGAACGACACCTAGGCTTGTCTCCCTCTAATGGTCTGCCGTTGTAAGTGAAATATATGAAAGAAGAGGGTCAAATTGGCATACTAGCTCGAACACTCACATAAACGCGAGCGCATTCAGATTAAGCTGGGAAGGTGCCAGTTGCAACCATTGGAAGACCCTCACTTGGAAATTGTTGAAGGGAAAATGAATCCCCGCTTCTTTAAATGCAAACTCATACATAGGGAAGTGTTTGCCCAGGAATTTCGAGCATATCCTCCAACTTCGATGAGGGATTTGAATCACCCAGTTGGCAGGGGCACCCTCTGCTCGGTCCTCGGGGACATTCAACGAATCAGAAGCGTCATGCAAAAATGCAAGTTTTTACTCTGATGCTTGGGTGTGACCCAAGCTTAAGAATCATCTGCGACCATAGTGTCACCCTCGTTGGTGTCAGACATGATGTCTTGCTCGACTTGGTGTGCCATCGCACCTGAAAAGCAGGGGAAACAGTAAATTTGACATCATCACATTCACCCTTCCACCACAAATCAAGTGAAAGGGTGATGAATGTGTCGAGGAATGGACTTCGACCCAAGCCCTCGACAGCCAACACCGAAATGGTTGATGCCCCACACGGGGACATTTCATCGAACAAGAAAGTTTCCCAAATCCTCCCCACTATTTGGGGGGGGGGGGGGGAGGAGACGACCCTGACACGAGTCAGAATGAAATTCTTGACCTATGAATCTTCATCCAAATCCATGAACTTTGATGAACATCCATGGAGATTCCTTTCAGAACCCATGAATCTTCATCTAGAGATTCATCCGTTCATGGAAAAACCTAAGTGTTTAATCTAAAAAATCTAAGGAAAAACACGATCAAGATGAAATCACTTACTTGGAGAAGATTATCATTAAAGATCTCTACGGTGGCGTTGGAGATAGCTCCAACCTCACGAGGTATCATGCAAATAGTCATCATTACCTGGGCTCTTAGACTACCTTATGTAATGATGGTACCCAAAACAACTGCCACGTAGGGCCCACAAGAGGACACGTCACCCACAATAGTCTCACGTGAAACCACGCGCCTGCGCCATTCCATTCTCGATGGCGGGGAATCGCTCAACATCATTACAATGCCTTACATACGAACACATAGATGCCATTCCACTCTCGATGGCAGGAAAACGCTCGATATCATTACATCGCCTTACATACGGGCACATCGAAGATGCGCACTCGAGGATACTCCACGCCTTCCCGCAAATCTAGGTCCCTAACAGGAAGCGTGTTGATATGAGCAGAAAACGAAGTCGACCAATGAAATTCTCCCTGGGCTAGTAGACCATACCACACACGAATTTCTGAATCCTCGACATGAGTCACAGAGTCTTCCCCGACGAGAGTTGACAGTTGTAATATGGTGGGAGAATTGACTTATTTTTCATTTTCTCACAAATATTGCGGATAGCAAGAGTCGCCATCGACTTTTCTTTTATCCAATAAGGAAATGGTGAAAAGAACAAGAAAGGCCTTAATAGATTATAAGTTCGGGGGGGTAAGTTATGAAAATGGAAGGTGTTAGCACCTTTTTCATCCGTAGTTACCTACGAGCTCTTAATCACTTAGCTCACTTTTGAAAATTTGCTTTTTGTGTGTGATTTGAAAATATTTTTTAAATGCCAATGAAAGGCAGACTTTGTAATAACTCTTGTATCGGACCTCAAGAATGTATACAAAGTGTTTGTTTGGAAATATTCATTTTGAAAGTGTGATGTGAGAAAATGTTTTGTTTTATGAGCAAGCGTTTAAGAGTTCTTACCCTTTAAGGTTGTTCTTATTTTTTTCCTTCTTCTTTAGAGATAGTGTTATCTGTACAATTAGTTAGTAGGTAGCCCTATCTATTGGATCTAAAGGGACAAGCAAAGGGTCATCAAATGGTCATCGAAGGTAACTTGTAAGGATACCTTAGCAATTTCGTAAGGGACTATCATCATATCATTCGTAGGCAACTTAAGGGACTAAATCATTTTTCCGTAGGAAACATTGAAGGGTCATCGAGGGACTATTATCTTTTGTATGATGATGATTTGATTGAGGTTCTATTTATAAAGTATCCCTACTGTTGTACCCTAAAATTTTCCCTCCCATTTTCTTCAAGACATTCTTTCTAGACTTCTCAAATACTCAAGACACTCAAGGGTTTACTAGTCAAGATGCTCCTCCCTAAGCCAAAAGCCTACAACTAGGGTTTGGAGTTCCTCAAGAAAATTTGGTTTGCAAAGGTACCAAGTGGCTTCCATGGTTCTCCTTGGGTCCTCAATAAGGTTCATGTCAAGTTTCAAGTCCTACATCACAAGTTTGCTCAGTCAATGGCTCAAGTGTTTGAAAATCAACTATATTGGTCAAAAAGTCAACTATGATCAACATACAGTCAAACTTCAAGATTTTTGGTCACCATCAACATTTTTAAGTAATATTCATCATTTGATCAAGGTTTGATCATGAATCCTCAATGAAAGCCCTCAAATCATCAAAATTCCAAAATTGCCAAATTAGGGTTTCCTTAGGAGAAGTCAACTGAACTTTGACCAGACATAACTTTCACTTGCTTCATCAATTGTTCTCTAACCAAAGCCCATTTTGAAGAGAATTCAATTCTATACAACTTTTCTTTTATTCTCAAGTCCAAAAAATGCTTCATTTGGAAGATATGATCTAATACATTATAGGTCATTTTTAGAAGTCAACAAAAGACACTTTTTGTCAAGGCAACTTACATTAAGATAATGTCTTCAAAAACAAAAATGATCAACATATATATTGTAGATGACATATTGGGCTTTCCAAAAAGTCAAAGATCATACTCAAAAGATGAAAATTCAGCAAGTTATGAGTAGAACAAGTTAGGATATTTTGAAGAAATTCATGAAGTTCAGATTGGCCAATTTTGAAACTTTGAACTAATGAGCCTAATTTTTGGTGTTCAAACATGTTTACCAAATATTAGAGGTCCTTTAAGTCCATTTTTACATGGATTTTATTTTTATTTATATTTATCTTGATTTTATTTAATTTAAAACAAAATAAATTAAATAAAAACATAAAGGAACGTGGGCTAATGAATGTGGGCTTCATTTGGATCATTCAAGGGCCCAATAACTCGTGGAACCCAACCACAATCTGTCCAAGTTCATGCAAATTCGAAACTGGTAAGAATATCATAATTTTGGCAATTATTCAAAATTTGATTATTGTTTTAAAACCATGGTTTATGGGTTGATTCTTTCCATTCTTGTTCACCCTCACCCACTCTTCTATATAATGCAAACAATGCAAGCCCAAAAGGACCACGCATAGCTGCCCTATACACAACCAAAATTCTCAAAAATTTCTCAAAAGTTGCCAAAATTCTTAACTGCTTTTCCAGGCGTAATCAATCCAAACCAATGATCAAACATCACCCCAGAGATTCCCAGGAGTCTCCCCAGATCCAAGAACTCGTCCAATGGTGCTTAGAAGGCCATTCACGAACACACAGTTTGGTAAGGTTTTTGAAATTCAAATATATGATTTTAACCACATTTCATGACATTCTAACCTTTGTTTGAGTTTACATGAGTTTTATATCAATTATGGATATTTGAATCAAATGTTCCACGTTAGGATTGAAAAATTCCATGGTTAGGGCAATAAGTTTCTTGAGTTTCAGATTTTGCGATACAAGGACTTTCATCCCAAACTAATTCCAGATTTGGACTCAGGGGAAGATTTTAAGGGGGATAGGGTATCTTGTACTTTTTAATTGATGCATTTTTTGTAGGCTTGAGATCTCGCGTGGTCGGGGAAGACGACCGAAGTTTGACTCTGGCGTCCCTGAGTTGCTTTGACTTCGGCAAGGCGTGCATGGACTGAAGCAACATTTTCATTGGTTTATTTAAATATCCAGGGTCCCACTGGGACACGCGTGCATGCTGATGTGGAATTAGCTAGCAGTTTCATTATATAATGTTATCATTACCTTGTACTAACGGATGAAACACACTACCCCAGTGGCAACACAGAGCACTTAAGGCACTCCCCTTCTAGGTCCTGGGTTCGATCCCCAGATTTTGTATTTTATGTTTTTTTTTTCATATTTTCTTTGCAGGTCATGGGCTTGGTGAATTGGGCTTGGATTCGTTTGCTTCTTTGCACCCCTAACTTTTTTTGGCAACGCCTAGGTTTCTCGTTGGGCCTAGAAATTCCAGATCCTCGCACCCCCAAAATTGCTTTTGCAGGGCCATTTTCTTATTATTTCATTTTTAATTTCTTTTGGTAATTAATTTTTCCTAATCAATTAATTAAAATTAATTTAGACTTACGTAAAATCAATTTGGCTTTTTTGTTTAATTAGATTAAATTAATTTTTTTTAAAATAAAATTAATTAATTAACCTAATTTATTTTCTTTACTAAATTAAGTAATTTAGATTTTATTAGGTTTTAATTCCCTTTTCTCAAAAACAACAAAAATATTTATTTTTTACCACCTAGAACTTTTTAGGGTTTTTCTTCTCCGCGTGTTTATTCATTTTATTCGCATTATTATTATAAATTATGTAACTGTGCAAAGGGTTGTAATAGCTTAACTTAGGATATTTACATTTTTCCCCATTTATGGTTTGTAATTCCCCCGATCCCGAAGCGTTGTAATAGCGTAGTTTAATTCTCACATTTTATTTGTTGCCCTATATATATTTAACTGCTAGATGTATACTTAATAGGATTGCATGATAATACTCAAAAGAAAACATTAGAAAACCTAACATCCAAGACAAATAATTAAAATACAACACACTCGCACACGCGCACCTCTAAGGTACCTCCACTTGTTGCCTTCAGAAAAACAAACAGTTATGTCTCTCGAACATGGGACACTTTAGCAAATTCCCTCGATACAAAGATCATAGTCCCTCAATGACCCTTCAATGTTTACTTTCGGTAAATGATATAGTCCCTTACGATAAATTGCTAAAGCATCCTAAAAGTTGCCTTTATGACTGTAGGATGACCCGTGTCTGTCCCTCAAAACATCCAATGATAGGGCTACCTACCGACTAATGGTAGGATAAGCACTATCTAATGGAAGGGAAGAAAAGAACAAAGATCCTTCGAGTAGGTAGACAGCTTGTAGTTGCTTGGTCATAAAACAAATCATTTTCTCACACATACGCTCTCTTTTTTGAAATATTTTCAAAGACAAAACACTTTGTATGTATTCTCAACGATACAAGAATCATTACAAAGTTTGTCGCACTAAGGCGTCTTTTCAAAAATATTTTCAAATACACTTACACAAAAAATCATTTTCAAAGTGAGGTAGCAACTAAGAGTTCGTAGATAACTATAGATGGAAAGGATGCTAACACCTTCCCTTTCCATAACCTACCCCCCTTACTCAGAAAAATTCTCGAAAGGTCCTTCCCTTTCTTTTCACCCTCCCCTTGGTTGGATAAAGGAAAAGTCGGTGGCGACTTTTGCTTATCGCAACATTTGTGATAAAATGCAAAACTAGTAAAGTCAGTTCTCCCACCGTATTACAGAACTGGCGACTCTACTGGGGAAATTCAAAAGTGGGGTTACCTTAGAGATAGTTCATATTTTAAATGTTTTCCTTGTTTGACTTGCTTGATTTATTCTTGAAGGGTTGTTTGGGTATTCTTGTAAAGATCCTCTACCCGTATCTGGGGCATATCAGGTAAGTAGCAATAGATTGTGGGGACTATGCGGCATAATATCGACATGGTTGAAGAGATGGCTATATTAGTGTGACACATTTATTGGTATCGATGTCCTTTGAGTCCAGTCAAGGAGAATACGGGGCCGCTGTGTGGTGTCATAAAGCACTAACTGATCGTAGAACCTTAGTTGAATAACTTGGCCATTAGAAAGTAGTGAGATAGCCAGTTTTGGTGCAAGACTAAAGTTGGTTGATACTCGATACTACAGTCATTGAGATCGGACTTTCGAGAAATTTTAGTCGCTAATAAAGAAGCTTGTACTGAAACAATGCCCGAGAGAAAGATCAATGATATTGAGACTCCTAGAACCCAGTTACTTCTTTTAGGATAGGTTGAACCAACTAAACTTCAAGAGGGTATTTACCTACAAACTCCATGCAATTCTAAAACTAAGGCTACTTGTGTGATTTGTTTGCTTCCTTTATATGACAACTTGAACTCCTTGTAGGGGTTTATTTGTATTCATTATCTAATGACGTTGTAATACGGTGGGAGAACTGACTTGACTGGTTTTGCGTTTTTATCGCAACTGTTGCGGTTAGCAAGAGTCGTCACCGACTTTTCTTTTATCCAACAAAGGAAAGAGTGAAAAGAACAGGAAATACCTTTTTAAAGATTTTGAGTTCGAGGGGTAGATTATGAAAAGGGAAGTTGTTAGCACTCTTTTCATCTGTAGTTATCTACGGGCTCTTAGTTGCTAGCTCACTTTGAAAATGCTTTTGGTGTAAGTGTATTTTGAAGATATTTTGAAAAGACACCTTAGTGCGGCGAACTTTGTAATGTTTCTCATTTCGTTGAGAACATATACAAAGTGTTTTCGTCTTTGAAAATATTTAGAAAAAGAGTTTGTGAATGTGTGAAAAATTATTTTATTTGTTTTTGTGAGCAAGCAACTATAACCGGTCTACCTACTCGAACGATCTTTGTTCTTTTCCTCTTTTTTTAGACAGTGCTATCCTACTATTAGTCAGTAGGTAGCCCTATCGTTGGATGTTTTGAGGGACAAGCGTGGGTCATCATACAGTAATAAAGGCAACTCGTTGGCCACTTTAGAAATTTTATCATAAGGGACTAGATCGTATACCGAAGGCAACTTCGAAGGGTCATCGAGGGACTACGATATTCTTAACCGGGGGTCTTTGCTAACGTGTCCCACGTTCGAGGGACATGACTATTTTTCCGAAGGAAACAAGAAGATGATGATCTACGCTATTACATCGCTTCGGGATGGGGAGAATTACAAACCAAAAATGGGGAATGAAAAGTAAAAGGTCATAGTTTAACTATTACATCCCATGTGCAATTATATAATTTTATGAAAATAATGCGAATAAAAATAAATGAGCGTGCGGAGGAGAAAGAAAGAAAGATGTAAAGAACCCTAAAAATCTAAGTGGAAGAAAATGTTTTTTTTGTTGTTTTTAATTTTTGTTTAGAAAAATAATTAAATTATGAGAACCTAACTTTAATTAGTTAATTAATTAAAAAAAGGTGATTAAATGATTGATCAAAATTAATTTAATTAATAAAAACTTAAATCTACTATTTTTGTGATTTTATGATTTTATGATTTTTTAATAAAAAAGAATTAATTGAAAAAAAAAGAATAAAATAGTAAATGAAATAATAAAATGATAAAATAAATATAAATGAGTTGCTGCAAAAAAAAATGTTAGGGGGTGAATAATCAGATTTTTGCAAGGCCCAACATCTCAAGCCCAGACGTTTGCAACATGAAATGGGGGGTGCAGTCCCGAGTTTGTCTAGGCCCAAGACAACTGAGCCCAGGAGCTTCGTATTATCCAATACATATGAATTCATGCGTCTATGCTTACATGTAAGACATTAGATTCACTCAAAACATCAATAGTAATAAGAATGCATGCATAAAACTGATATAAACTTCATGGTAAGAGATTTTGAGATTCAAATTTTACCAAAACTCGTGGGATGGTTATGAGGATGATCTGGGATGATTAGGGGTTGAATTTGGACCCTGTAAGACTCATGGGGATCTCAGGAATGTATTAGTATCCTTGGTTTAGATTGATAGCGCCTGGAAGTGAAGTTACAGATTTTGCAACTTTTCTTTGATTTTTGAGAATTTTGAGAGAGCTCTTGTATGCAAGGATTTCATGATTCGTTGCTTCTAAATGTATTGTGTATTTATAGAGTGAAATAGGAGGGTGAGGGTGAACCAATATGGAAGAAAACAATGTATTCCTGGCTTATGAAACAAAAATCCAACACATTGAAAACTTGCCATCTTTGAGATATTGCTTGCCTCTTTTGAATTTTCACGAACCTGGACATATTGTGGCATGGCTTTCACGCATTTTTAGGGCTTGCAAAAGGTTTGAAATCCAAAGGCCCAAGTCTTCACACTCTATTTTCATCTTTTTATTCAATTTTATTCATTTTTAAATGAATAAAAAATAAAATAAAAGCAATAAAAATCATGAGCATGTGTGAATGTTTTTTAGAGGTCCTATCACATCTTATAAACATGTTTGAATATCAAAAACTAGGCCCATTAGTTCAAAATTGCAATTTTGCTCCATTTACATTTCATGAATTTCTTCAAAATCTTCCAACTTGTACAACTCATAACTTTCTCAATTTTCATCTTTTGAAGATGATATTGAACTTTTTAGAAATCTCAAGATGTGCTCTACAATATCTATGTTTATAATTTTTTCTTTTGAAGAATTTATCTTGATGTAAGTTGCCTTGAAAAAAAAATGTTTTTTTTGTTGACTTTTGAAAATGACCTATAATGTTTTAGCTCATATCTTTCACATGAAGCATTTTTTGGACTTGAGCATAAAAACAAAGTTGTAGAGAATTGAACTTTCTTCAAAATGAGATTTGGTTTGGGAAAAGTTGATGAAGTATGTGAAAGTTATGCCCGGTCAAAGCTCAGTTGACTTCTCCTAAGGAAAACCCTAATTTGGCAATTCTTGGCTTTTGATGATTCAAGGACTTTCCTTGAGGAATCATGATAAATCCTTGATCAAATAATGAATATCACTTCAAAATGTTTATGTTGACCAAAAATCTTGAAGTTTTCCTGTATGTTGACCATAATTAACTTTTTGACCAATACGATTAATTTTTAATCATTTGAGTCATTGATTGAGCAAACTTGTGATGTAGGGCTTGAAACTTGACATGAACCTTGTTAAGGACCTATGAAGAACCATGGAAGCCACTTGTAACATTTTCAAACCAAATTTCTTTGAGAAAATCTAAACTAGTCAACCCTTGAGTGTTTTGAGAAGCCTTGAAAGAATGTCTTGAAGAAAATGGGAGGGGAAATTTTGGGGTACAACAGACGTGAATTCCTTGTAGGACTTGTTTGTAGTCATTATCCAGTAACCTGGACTTCTTGCAAGATTTACTGTTTATGTCATATTACACTTTTACTTGGTGCATAGCATACACATCATGACATCATGCCATATCATTTCGTTAACCAGTTCTAGGATCTCAAGGGTCTGTGATGCAGGGTTATATTGAACCAGACGTCTGGAAAGGGGCAAGGGGATTTATTTTCCTCTAGCCAATGATGTCAAAGCATGATGTCTTGAGTCAGAGGCTATGACCCACACGACATGGTGAGCTTGATTCTCGTAGAAGGACATTCAACGAGACGAAGTTCTTCAATCAAAGTTGTAATAAAAATTCAAACATTTTCTTGTGTTTACCCCGTGAGATCCTTGAAAACATTGCATGCATGTCATCACATCACAATTATTCTCAAGACAGGTTTCTCATTTTCCCACTGTTTATTTCAGCAAGGAAGATGGCTCTCGAACAAACCGTCAAAGATCTCCAGACTCAGAATGTCCATCTCCAACTGACAGTCAAGGAACTCTAGGTTCAGAATGCCCAATTCCAACAGATGTTTCTGAACTTAGCCAGGGGACAGGGAGAACTGAAGGCGCTCATCGCCAACGGGAATTTGAACTTAGCCAAGGGACAGGAAGAACTAAAGACGCTCTTTGCCAACGGGAAGAAAGAAGCTAATGTTGCGTATGGCTGGAAGGGTCGAGATAAGAGAGACAACAACTAATTTGTGGGGGAAGTGCAGATCTATAATCCAGCGTCGGTGCAACAACAATGACAGGGTAGTTTGTGTAAGCAGAATACACCCAAAAGATGATTTACCGAAATCAACATGTCATTGGCTCAAGCATTACAACACATGTTGAAGGCCAAGTTGGTTACATTAAAGGATCCTCCTCAAAATCCCAACACCTCCTCTCCTCGGTACAATCCTAATGTAAGATACTCTTATCATTCCAATAGTCCTGGGCATAACATTGATAGTTGTTGGGCGTTAAAAAATAAGATTCAAGACTTGAACGACGAAGGAGTGCTGGAGTTCACACAAGATGGTTAGACTGAATTCTTCTGTCATCCCTCAAAAGAACACTATCTGAAGCGACATGTTCAGACGGAGAGGCTTTTTGTTCATTAGAATTTTCAAATTGTAATTTCTTTTGATTTGTTCGAACACTTATTTTATGTCAAATTTTGTTATTCCATTAATACATTGCATATGTTTGTCTTGAATTAATCCATTCGTTTTCACTATACTGAAACTATGATTTTACTTCCTTTTTGTGATATTCAACTCTCAATTAAAATCTATGAGCCTTTAGAGGGAGGATGACGAAAACAATACCATAATCTCATACAATATGCTTTTGAACAGACCTCACTGACGATGTACATGCGTTGTTTCAAATCCTAAATAGTGGATTTTAGAAGGAAGATAATCCCTAGTCAACCCTTTTGAGCCTAAGAAGTAGGAGTTTTCTTTTTCACGTAAATTGAAACCTTTAATCATAAACTGGGGCAGGGTAGTTTCTCAGTTAATTCAAATATGCATCCAGTCGCAAGCTCTATCTTCATACACGACGAATAGTGTCGAAGATGCTCTTCTAAATCAAAAGACAGTGATGGTTCCCCGTAATCACTAAAATAAGCAGCCATTATTTTTCAAAAAAAAAACCCGTTAAGTCAAAACCTATGAAGGAGACTTAAGAAAAACTGGGGCATCCTGCTGATTGTAATCACAAAAGAAACAATTCAGGCAAAAGGTAGGGATAATAAAAGAAAAAGAGATCGCTACAAATCCTCAAAAAAAAAAAAATATATTGCAAAAAAAATGATGACTTCCTTCTTAAATAAACTTTCAGTATCCGAACCATCACTGGAATATCAGGGCAGAGATTCCAGACTCAATTGGAATCTAAACACATAATTAACTGAGTATAGGACTGAATAACATTACGGAGAATGGGTGGGTACAAATAAATTTCGAGCCTTTATCCTTTGTTTCTTAAAACCGTGAACCCGGCCACGCTACAACCCTTAAAAGTCCTAGCTGAAGCATGGGTTAGTTCGAAAGCATACTGTTACAAAAAGGTATCCTGACTCCTGTAAGGTTTACTATAAATCTTGAGTTGAATTCATATTCTTAAAAAATTCTGTTTGTTTACTAAAAATGCATTTTTAAAACTTCAAGACAGACATAAGCTTTGCATTTTTAAATGTCATTGTTTGCATATGACTAATTGTTCGACAACAGAGAAATTCGCATGACGGATATTCAATGAATGAAAATCCTCTCAATGAACAGAATCACCTCAGATGGAAAAACACTTCCAATAAAAAAACTTCCATAATCAAGGGGCGTGACATATTATTGTCCAACTCATCTGTGGCAGTCAAGTTAAGATTCAAAGGATCTCTCAAAAGTGATGAATAAAGTGCTGAATAGCCAGGGGCAGATCTCCATCTGAATCACCTGAGGCATTAAACATGAATTTCAGCAACGGGCCATGTACGATCAAGCAAACATTTTCTGGCAGTGCTGCAACACTTACTACTATTGACAGTTACAATTCTCTGCACCCTGTGAACGCGGACAAAGTTAGAAAATACTAGGCATGAAAAAAAAGACCCGCTAGGTTGATTGGCCTAGGAAAATAAGGGCATCCCGGAGAACCAAAAGAGTTCAGGAAAAATTAGGGATATATAAATAAAACTGTACATTCTGAAAGTCAAAAACCTGAAAAGGCGGCTTGGGCAAAAAAATGGGTATCCTGGTGGACTGAAAATCTGAAAGGACAGTCCAGGCAAAAGTTAGATATTAAAGCATACGACTATGTCCCGTCATCTCGTCACTTGTCTATTAGTAGAAGACTTATCACCCTGATCAACATTCACCAAGGACTCTAGAAGTAGAGGTATGTTCAAGTCTCCACGGATCCCCATAGAGTAATCTTCACAAGTTCATACATTCCCCGTAATTGCCACAGCAGATCACTCTAGACGATAAAGGAGTATGATTTTCTCCCCAAAAATACCACCAACCTATGGAGTTCCAATCAGTACAGTTCATGGAGTTTCTCTTCCCCAGCTGAGCTTGTTCCTCCAAGGTTGTAAAACCCCCTTTCAGACTTCTGTTCTCCAGTAGAGTTCATTTCCTTAATAAGGGTTTTTCCTCGACAAGAGTATTTCCCCAACAAGATACAATGTAGATACAATCAAGATACAAATTCATTCGGACACTCATTCTAGATCCACTTCTAGATACAGTTCAGATACAATCTAAATATAGATTCATTCTGACACTTATTCCAGATCCATTTCTAGATACAGTTCAGATACATTCTAAATATAGATTCATTCTGACACTCATTCCAGATCCACTTCTAGATATAATGTAGATACAATCAAGATAAAAATTCATTATGGCACTCATTCCAGATTTCTCTTCTAGATATATTTCAGATACAGTCAAGATTCATATTCATTCCGATACTCATTCAGTACGTCTTCTAGATACAGTTCAGATACGATCAAGATGCAAATCCATTATGATACTCATTCAGTACATCTTTCAGATACGATTCATATACAATCTAAATATAAATTCATTCAAGCACCTATTCTAGATTCACTTCAGATACAGTTCAGACACGATCTAGATATAAATTCATTCTGACACTCATTCCAGATTCTCTTATAGATACGGTTCAGATACGATCCAGATAGGGATGTCATCCTAATACTCATTCAATGCATCTTTCGGATACAGTTTAGATACAATCTAAATATAGATTCATTCTGGTACTCATTCTAGATTCTATTCTAGATATAGTTCAGATACGATCTAAATATAGATTCATTCTGATACTCATTCAGTACATCTTCAGATACAATCAAGTCACAAATTTATTCTGACACTCCCCAGCTTGAGTGTTTCTTCTACCACAAATCACCGACAAAATTCCTCTCTCCAGTGATGTCGACACTATCCCTAGAGAGTTGCTACTGAATTTAAAATCAGATCATATGTCATTCAATTTTATCCTCCTCAGATGAGCCAGAAGGTTACCTATCACTTCTATCCCTAGTCAGGGTATAAACTCCCCAGCAGAGCAATGGACAACCAATGCTCTTGAACTTTTATCCCTAAACAGAAACCAATATTCCCCAGCAGAGTTTTCTCAAAATAAGAAAGCAGGATCCCCAAGCGGAAACAATCCCTAGAAGATCAAAGATACACATACTCTTCATCCCCAGCGACAGTCAGGGATTTATTTTCCCCTGACAAAGATGCTTCTCAAATTTACAAATGCACTTCAAAACATTCCACATTCATACATCATTTACAAAACATCATAGCATATGCATACGAAACGCATATAGCACAATCTCATTTATTTTGAGAACATCATTAAGCAATGCATTTCATACATCATGACATTGCATACAACTAACTTTTTACCTTTTCAGGAAAGATCAATTAACAGGTAAACATCATCAACTACATATATAACCTGACACTCTTCTCAAAGGCTACATCTGACAAAAGGCTATTTCAGTAATTTCCTCAGAGGGCCATTCTCAGTACAGACATCTGTTGGTTCAGTTTAAATCAACCAATGATTTATCCTTATTCGTTTCCAGTAGACTCTTTCTCTAGTTCAGTTAAATTTCCTAAAGATTTATTCTTATTCTTATCCAGCCCAAAACAATTCAAGACCTCTGCTGGTTCAGTTTAAATCAACCAATGATTTATTCTGATTCATTTCCAGTAGACTCTTTCTCTGGTTCAGTTCGATCACCTAAAGATTTATTCTGATTCTTATCCAGTCAAAGACAATTCAAGACCTCTGCTTGTTCAGTTTAAATCAACCAATGATTTATCCTAATTCGTTTATGGTAGACACTTTCTTTGGTTCAGTTAAATCAACCCTAAGATTTATTCTAATTCTTATCCAGTTAAAGACAATTCAGGACCTCTGTTGGTTCAATTTAAATCGACCAATGATTTATCCTGATTCGTTTCCGGTAGACACTTTCTCTGGTTTAGTTAAATCGACTCTAAGATTTATTCTGTTTCTCATCCAGCCAAAGACAATTCAAGACCTCTGTTAGTTCAGTTTAAATCAACCAATGATTTATCCTAATTCGTTTCCGGTAGATACTTTCTCTGGTTCAGTTAAATCGCCTAAAGATTTATTTTGATTCTTATCCATCCAAAGACAATTCAAGACCTTTGCTGGTTCAGTTTAAATCAACCAATGATTTATCCTGATTCGTTTCCGGTAGAATCTTTCTCTGGTTCATTTAAATTGATCCTAAGATTTATTTTGATTCTTATCCAGTCAAAGACAAATCAAGATTTTTGCTGGTTCAGTTTAAATCAACTAATGATTTATCCTGATTCATTTTTGGTAGATACTTTCTTTGGTTTAGTTAAATCGACCCTAAGATTTTTCTGATTCTTATCCAGTCAAAGACAATTCAAGACCTCGGTTGGTTCAGTTTAAATCGACCAATGATTTATCCTGATTCATTTCCGGTGGATACCTTCTTTGGTTCAGTTAAATCGACCCTAAGATTTTTTTGATTCTCATCCAGTTAAAGACAATTCAAGACCTCTTTTGATTCAGTTTAAATCAACAAATGATTTATCCTAATTTATTTCCGGTTGACACTTCTCTGGTTCAGTATAAATCGACCCTAAGATTTATTCTGATTCTTATCCAGTTAAAGACAATCAAGGACATCTACTGGTTCAGTTTAAGTCGCCCAAAGATTTATTCTGATTCTTCTTCCAGTCGAAATCCACAATTACTTTGGATGGAATTTATAAGCCCGTCTCCAACGACTCTCCATCACCCCTCGAAATGAAATCTATAAGCCCATTCCCGATACAATCAACCAACAACGTCACTTTTTGCACATGCGAGTGCAAATTTCTGGGGACTTAAGTGTTCAATCATCTTCTACCTTCAAGTCACGAATGGCGAACATGTCAATCTAACTCTTCAGGTTTAAGAAGATTGAACAAGGGCAGTTGTTGTACCCTAAAATTTTCCCTCCCATTTTCTTCAAGACATCCTTTCAATACTTCTCAAATACTCAAGACACTCAAGGGTTGACTAGTCAAGATGCTCCTCATAAGCTAAAAGCATCAAGTAAAATTGGTTTTTAAAGGTCTCAAGTAGCTTCCATGGTTCTCCTTGGGTCCTCAATAAGGTTCATGTCAAGTTTCAAGTCCTGCATCACAAGTTTGCTCAATCAATGGCTCAAGTATTTGAAAATCAACTATATTGGTCAAAAAGTCAACTGTGATCAACATATAGTCAAACTTCAATATTTTTGGTCAACATCGACATTTTAAAGTTATATTCATCATTTGATCAAGGTTTGATCATGATTCCTCAAGGAAAGCCCTCAAATCATCTAAATTCCAAAATTGCCAAATTAGGGTTTCCTTAGGAGAAGTCAACTGAACTTTGACCAGGCATAATTTTCACATAATTCATCAATTGTTCCCCAACCAAATCCCATTTTGAAGAAAATTCAATTCTCTACATCTTTTCTTTTATTCTCAAGTCCAAAAAATGCTTCATTTGGAAGATATGATCTAATACATTATAGGTCATTTTCAGGAGTCAACAAAAGACACTTTTTGTCAAGGAAACTTACATCAAGATAATATCTTCAAAAGCAAAAATGATAAATATATATTATAGAGGACATATTGGGCTTTCCAAAAAGTCAAAGATCATCTTCAAAAGATGAAAATTGAACAAGTTATGAGTTGAACAAGTTGGGAGATTTTGAAGAAATTCATGAAGTTCAAATTGAGCAATTCTGAAACTTTGAACTAGTGAGCCTAATTTTTGTTGTTCAAACATGTTTACTAAATATCAGAGGACCTTTAAGTCTATTTTTACATGGCTTTGATTTTTATTTTTATTTATCTTGATTTTATTTAAGTTAAAACAAAATAAATTAAATAAAATCACAAAGGAACATGGGCTAATGCATGTGGGCTTCATTTGGATCATTCAAGGGCTCAATAACTCGCGGAACCCAGCCACAACCTATCTAGGTTCATACAAATTCGAAAATGGCAAGAATACCATAATTTTGGCAATTTTTCAAATTTTGATTATTGTTTTAAAACCATGATTTATGGGTTGGTTCTTTCCATACTTGTTCACCCTCACCCACTCTTCTATATAAAGCAAACAATGCAAGCCCAAAAGGACCACTCATAGCTTCCCTATACACTACCAAATTTCTCAAAAATTTATCAAAAGTTGCCAAAATTCATAACTGCTTTTCCAGGCGTAATCAATCTAAACCAGTGATCAAACATCACCCCGGAGATTCCCAGGAGTCTCCCCAGATCCAAGAACTCGTTCAACCGTGCTTAGAAGGCCATTCATGTACACACCAGTTTGGTAAGGCTTTTGAAATTCAAATCTCTGATTTAACCACATTTCATGACATGCTAACCTTTGTTTGAGTTTACATGAGTTTTTAGATCAATTATGGATGGTTGAATCAAAGGTTCCATGTTAGGATTGAAAAATGCCATGGTTATGATAATAAGCTTCTTGAGTTTCAGATTATGCGATACAAGGACTTTCAGCCCAAACCAATGCCATATTTGGACTCAAGGGAATATTTTAAGGGGGATAGGGTATCTTGTACTTTTTAATTGATGTGTTTTTTGCAGCTTTGAGATCTCGCATGGTCCGGGAAGATGACCAATGTTTGATTCCAACGTCCCTAAGTTGCTTTGACTCCGGCCAAGGAGTGCGTGAACTGAAGTAACATCTTCATTGGTTCATTTAAATATCCAGGGTCCCACTGGGACACGTGTGTGTGCTGATGTGGAATTAGCTAGCGTTTTCATTATATAATGTCATTATTACCTTGTACTAACAGATGAAACACGCTACCCCAGTGGCAATACACACGCACTTAAGGCACTCCCCTTCTAGGTCCTGGGTTCGATCCCCATGTTTTGTATTTTGTGTTTTTTTCAATATTTTCTTTGCAGGTCATGGGCTTGGTGAATTGGGCTTGGATTCGTTTGCTTCTTTGCACCCCCTAACTTTTTTTGCAATGCTTGGGTTTCTCGTTGGTCCTAGCAATTCCAGATCCTCGCACCCCTAAAATTGCTTCTGTAGGCCCATTTTCTTACTATTACAATTTTAATTTCTTTTGGTAATTAACTTTTCCTAATCAATTAATTAAAATTAATTTAGACTTAAGTAAAATCAATTTGACTTTTTTTTATTGAATTAGATTAAATTAACTTTTTTTTATAAATAAATTAAATTAACTAACCTAATTTCTTTTCTTTACTAAATTAAGTAATTTTAATTTTATTAGATTTTAATTCCCTTTTCTCAAAAACAACAAAAATGTTTCTTTTTTACCACCTAGAACTTTTTAGGGTTTTTCTTCTCTGTGCGTTTATTTATTTTACTCGGATTAATATTATAAATTATGTAACTATACAAAGGGTTGTAATAGCTTGATTTAGGATATTTACATTTTCCCTCATTTATGGTTTGTAATACCCCCATCCCGAAGCGATGTAATAACGTAGTTTAATTCTCGCATTTTATTTTCTGCCATATATATATATATATATATATATATATATATATATATATATATATATATATATATATATATATATATATATATAACTGCTAGATGTATGCTTAATAAGATTGCATGATAAGACTTAAAAGAAAACGCTAGAAAACCTAACATCCAATACAAATAATTGAAATACAACACACTCGCACACGCGCACCTCTAAGGTACCTCCACTTGTTGCCTTCGGAAAAACAAACAGTCATGTCCCTCGAACGTGGGACACTTTAGCAAATTTCCTTAATACAAAGATCATAGACCCTCGATGACCCTTTGATGTTGCCTTTCGGTAAATGATCTAGTCCCTTATGACAAATTGCTAAAGCATCCTACAAGTTGCCTTTATGACTGTGTGATGACCCGCGTGTGTCCCTCAAAACATCCAATGATATGGCTACGTACCGACTAATGGTTGGATAAACATTATCTAAATGAAGGGTAGAAAAGAACAAAGATCTTTCGAGTAGGTAGACAACTTGTAGTTGCTTGCTCACAAAACAAATCATTTTCTCACACATACACTCTCTTTTTCTAAATATTTTCAAAGATAAAACACTTTGTATGTATTCTCAACGATACGAGAATCATTACAAAGTTCTCCGTACTAAGGCGTCTTTTCAAAAATATTTTCAAATACACTTACACAAAAAAGCATTTTCAAAGTGAGCTAGCAACTAAGAGCCTGTAGATAACTATGGATGGAAAGGATGCTAACACCTTCCCTTTCCATAACCTACCCTTACTCAGAAAAATTCTCGAAAGGTCTTTCCCATTCTTTTCACCCTTTCCTTGGTTGGATAAAATAAAAGTTGGTGGTGACTCTTGCTAACTGCGATATTTGCAATAAAACGCAAAATCAGTAAAGTCAGTTCTCCCACTGTATTACACCTACTTTCGAGGGATGTGATCAATATTTTGAAAGGAAACGAAGAGAGGTTACCCTAGAGGTTCAAGTGTGAAAGTGTGTTTGATTCAGTTATTTTTATCTTGAAATTAGGGTTTTGCTATCGGTTAATTTTAATCTTGCCATATAAACCCTAGTTACTAGCAGTTGCATAAAAATATAATAGTAGAAGATAAAATATGGAATATAAACCTAAAACTATTACAAGGCTTTGGGGAAGTTACATAAGTATAGATGCAGGAAAATAAACCCTAAGCTATTACATACTCGAAGCAGATACATAATAAGAAAAACACGAGAAAAATAAACCTAAGCTATTTACATTCGCGGAAGCATCCTATACATTTTATCTAGGATAATAAAAAGGAAAGATGAAAATAGAAAAGAAAATGTTTTTGGTGATTTTTTATGAAAAATAGTTTATGAGAATAATTAATTAAAAAACCTAAAAATCTAATTAATTTTAAAATTGAAAAAAGGTTAATTAATTAGTTAATTAAAGGGTTAATTAAAAACTTAAACCTAATTAATTTTAGGGTTAAATAAAAAAGAGTTTTGTTAATGGTTAATTAAAATAAATTAGGTTAGCCAAAAAAATAGGATTAGGGGAAGACAAATCAAGGAAAAATAAGGTTAGAAACCAAAATAAACAAAAATGCCAAGGGTGGGTGTTGAACCCATGCCCTTTGCCTTCTGCCTTGCACCGTTTGCCACTGAGCCATGAATTAGTTGGTGTTATAAGAACAAGTGTTGCATATAATATATGAAAAACCTGCAGAAATTAGAAAACATGAAAAAAAATAGCCAAAGGCAGGGATCGAACACATGCCCTCATAGTCCAATGTCTTAACACGCACGCTCCTGCCATTGGGGTGGCTGTTTCATCCGGTATCTCAATGAAATCAAATAAATATAAAAAAATTCAAATGACTAGGCCGGAGAGGCGCCGAAGCCCTAACTCCGGTCGTCTTCTCCGACGAGCACGTTTTATCAAGCAGCAAAATAAGCACCCGTCAGTGACCAAAGGGATCCTACCCCCCCCCCCCCCCCCCCCCCCCCCTAATATGACCCTTACGAGTTTAATGGTGGCTTTGGTTTTCAACAATTCTTCATGAATGATGAGATACAAAGAGGATAACATAAAACGGTTCAAACATGGCAATCCGTCATCCAGGCATCATGGAACTCATACGATGGTTCTATCCTGCATAGTTTCACCTCAGAAGTGCATTAGTATTGTTAGTATGCATCAAAACATAATAAAAACGAAAATATGAATTTGAATAATATATGATACCGGTGATTAATGAATGTATGTTTCAGGCCCTTTTGATCATCTTGCATGATCAATACTTACTCTGTATTGTCTCATGGATTGATTAGAACAGTTGTTTGGTCTTGAGGAAGGATGAAAATAGGGTTTGAAGTTTGCCCTAGTTTGGATAATTTTGAAGTTTTGGAAGGGGATTTATTGCAAGGTTTAATGTCCTTTCTTGTTGTCTGAAGGAGAAGAATATATAGGCTATAGATTAGGTCAACAAAAGGCGGGCTTGGTCGTTGTCATGAAACCTTTGATTTCATCTAATTTAATTTTGAATTTAAATAAATAAAATCAAAATAAATGGAATGAAAATCAAAGGGGTGTGTGAATAGATTCATAGGTTCACTTATGAGGTCTAAAACATGTTTGGACCTTGAAACATAAGCCTATTAGCCGAAAAATTCAAATTTGATCAATTTGGGTTTCATGCATTATTGCCCAACTTGCACCAATTATAACTCTCTGAATTTTTATCATATGAAGGTGATCTTGGAAGTTTTGGAAAGCTCAAGATGTCCCCTACAATCTCTATGTTGATAATTTTTCATTTATAGATTTATCTTGTAAGTTTCCTTGACAAAAAGTGTCTTTTTGTTGACTTTTCAAATGATCTATAATGTTTTGGCCCATATCTCTCAAATGAAGCATTTTTTAGACTTGAGCTTAGAGAGACAAAGTTGTAGATAATTGAATTTACTTCAAAATGAGCTTTGGTTGAGAATTTTCTGATGAATCATATGAAAGTTATGCTTGGTTAAAGTTCAGTTGACTTCTCCTTAAGAAAAACCTAATTTAGTAACTTTTGACTTTTGATGATTGGTAGTTTTATTGATGAATCATGATCAGCCCTTGATCAAATGATGAATGTGACTTAAAAATATTAATGTTGACCAAAAATCTTGAGTTTTGACTATATGTTGACCACATTTGACTTTTTGTCTGATACAATTGATTTTTAATCATCTGAGCAATTGACTTAGCAAACTTGTGATGCAAGGCTTGAAACTTGCTATGAGGGTTCTTTGAGACATATGAGGAACCATGAAATCCGCTTGAGGCATTAGAGGTCCAATTTTCCTTGAGAAAAGCAAAACCCTAGTTATAGGTCAATTGCTTAGGAGGAGGGTTTGTCTGGTCCAACCTTGAGTAGTCTTGAGCATTTGAAAACCCTAAGAGCACGAAGAGATATCTTGAAGAAAATGGGAGGGAAAATTTTGGGGTACAACAGCTACCCCTGTTTAATCTTCTTAAACCTGAAGAGTTAGATTGGAATGCTCACTATTCGTGATCTGAAGGTGGAAGAGGATTGAACACTTAAGTGCCCAGAAATTTGCACTCGCATGTGCACAAAGTAACACTGCTGGTTGATTGTATTTCTTGAATGGGCTTAAAGATGCCATTCGGAGAGATGATAGAGTGTCGTCATAGATGGCCTTATAGATGCCATCCAAAGTAATTGTTGATAGAAGTATTAGAATGAGTCTATGTTTGACAGTATCTGAGAAGTATACTAGAATGAGTCTGTGTCCGATTTTATCTAGCAGATGTACTGGGGAGTGTTAGAATGAATCTTATGTCTTGATTGTATATGAGTGATGTTCTAGAATGAGTCTTTGTCTTGACTGTATCTATAAGAGGATATCATAATGAGCCTTTTTCTGACTATACCTGTGAGAGGATCAGAATGAGCCTTCGACTGACTGTATCTGAGATTTGTATTAGAATGAGTCTACGCCTGATTGTATCTAAATATATACCAGAATGAATATCGAATGGATCTACGTCTTGATCCTATTTGAATTGTATCTGGAATATGTACTAGAATGAGTATCAAAATATATCTATGTCTCGATCGTATTTGGACTGTATCTAGAATATGTATCAGAATGAGTCTATGTCTGACTATATCCAAAAGATCATCAGAATGAATCGTGGATTGATTGTATCTGAAGGATGATAAATTGTTAACAATGTTTGTCTGTCTGCGAACTAACCTGAAAGAAAATAAAGTTAGTTTTATGCAATGTCATGATGTATGTGATGCATTGCGTAATGATGCTCTCAAAAATAAATGAGAATATTATATATGTTTCGTATGCATATGCTATGATATTTTGTAAATAATGTATGGATGTAAGATGTTGCTTACAGTTGCTTCGTATAACATATTTGGCTGGGGGAAAATAAATCCCTGACTGTTACTGGGGAATGAAGAATATGAATCTTTAATTTCTGCTAGGAACAAATTTGCTAGGGAAACTCCACTTTCTGTTCGAGGATATTCTGATGGGGACGTTCGAATTCTGCTTGGGAATAGAAGAATTGCAGGACAATTAGTCGTTCACCATTCTCTTGAAGGACTTGATTCTTATGTACCCTGATTGGGGATAAAAGAGATGGATAACCTTCTGATGTGCTGTCTGACCAAGTTTCAGATATGGATGTCAACTCTTCTGAGGAGGACAAAGTTGAACGAAATCTGGCCCGGGAAGAGAAACCTAGCGGGGAACTACAATAATTGGAGAAATAAACTCTGTTGGGGAAACAAAACCCGCTGGAGAAGATAATTCTAGTGGAGATTTTACAGCGTTGGAGAAATAAACTCCACTAGAGAATTAAATTCCTATAAACTGCATTGAGGAAACAATCTCTGACGGGGATGAGTTTGTGACATAGCTCTGTGGGGATTTGCGGATGACTTGAACATTATCCCAACTCCTAGAGTCTTTAGTAAATGCTAATCCTATTTTTATGCATATATTTTGTTAACAGTAATCATGTTCAAATGCATATGTTCATTCAATGTAATCATTGGACATTCTTGTAAACTAAAGATAGAAAGTAAGACAATTTTGAATTTTGAAGCATATTTGTATTGAAAGTTTGCATATAAACAGGCAGTTTTGTACAAAGAGACAAAAATCCAGTAAGAGGAAATCATCGTAAGAATGAAGAAAAGTACAAAGAAAAACAAAGAAAAACAACTATGTAGAAACAATCCCATCGAGTTTCAACTATGTTATTGCCCCTATGTCTTTAAGCATCTCATCCCTCATTGTCGGAAGAAGTTGATTGAATTGTTCTGTACCATTTGAACTTGATGCTAGTAACGAAGCTGGATGTAAGTAGATGATCTAACGGGACATAGTCTTACACTTTAATCCCTAACTTTTTCCTGTACCGCCATTTCGGGTTTTCAATCCAACGGACACCCTTTTTTGCCCAAGCTGCCTTTTCAGGTTTTTGACTTACCGGGTGTACAATTTTTATATATATCCCTAATGTTTTCCCGAACCCTTTTGGTTCGCCGGGATGCCCTTATTTTTGCCTAGGCCCGTCAACCTAGTGGGTCTCTTTCATACGTAGTATTTTTTGACTATGTTCGTGTTCATAGGGTGTGGAAAATCTTCGCCGTCCATTGTAGTAAGTATCATAGCACCTCCATAAAATATCTTCTTGATCACAAATGGCCCTTCATATGTGGGAGTCCATTTGCCTCTGGGATCGCCTTGTGGTAGGATAATGCGCTTTATTACCAAATCACCAGCCTGATATACCCAATGTTTGACTTTCCTGCTAAAGGCTTTGATCATGTGTTTCTGATACATATGACCATGACAAATAGCCGCAAGCCCCTTTTTGTCAATAAAATTTATCTAGTCAAGTCGAGTCTGAATCCATTCATCTTTATCTAAACTTGTGTCTTTCATAATCCTTAGGGAAGGAATCTGAACTTCAACAGGTAAGAAAACCTCCATACCATAGACTAGAGAGAACGGGGTTGCCTCAGTTGATGTACGTACTGAGGTGTGATAACCATCAAGAGAAACTGGTAACATCTCATGCCAATCTTTGTACGTCACCACCATCTTCTACAAAATTTTCTTGATATTCTTGTTGACGGCTTCCACTGCGCCATTCATCTCTGATCGATACGGAGAAGAATTATGGTGTTTAATCTTGAATTGCATGCAGAGTTCCATGATCATAGTATTGTAAAGATTGGTACCATTATTGTGATGATCCTTTCAGGGATGCCCCATCGATAGATAAGGTTGTATTTAATGAACCAGACAATAACATTCTTGGTAATGGAGGCAAATGAGGCTGCTTTAACCCACTTCATAAAATAATCAATAGAGACCATAACGAAACGATGCACATTGGAAGTAGTAGGCTTAACCTCTCCACTCATATCGATGCCCCACATTGCAAACGAATAAGGAGCAGTAAATACATTCAGAGGAACCGGAGGCACATGTACTTTGTCAGCATAAATCTAGCATTTATGACAAGTTCTGGAATGATGATGGCAATTAGTTTCCATGGTCGACCAATAATAACCCGCTCTTGGAATTTTATTAGCCATTGTATGTCCATTGGAGTGAGTACCAAAGGCACCTTAATGCATATCTTCCATAATCTTCTCAGCTTCCTTCTTGTCTACACAACGAAGCGGAGTTGAATCGTGATTGCGCTTGTACAAAATCCCATTGCTCAGAAAGAATTTCGCAGAGAACCTCTGTAGAAATTTCTTGTCGTTGATAGATGCTCCTTCAGGATACTCTTGAGTCTCGAGGTATCTTTTTAATTCGTGGTACCAAGGCTTTTCCTCTACTCCATTAGTATCAACTTTGTAGCAATGTGCCGGTTCATCTAGTCTCTCAATAGTAATTTGAGGAGCTTCATTATCCCATCTGACTTTGAACATAGATGACATGGTAGCTAATGCGTCTTCCAATTGATTCTCTTCTCATGGAATATGTTCAAAAGTGATTTCCTTGAAGTACAGAATTAAGGTCAACACATGCTCTCGATAAGGAATGATATTTGGGTGCTTCATATCCCATTCTCCCTTAATATGACTGATCACTAGGGCTGAGTCCCCGTATACATTCAAGAACTTGATTCTCATATCAATAACAGCCTTGATATATGCATGCTTCATATTCGACCATATTGTTGGTACAGTCAAAACATAATTTGGCGGTGAAGGGCGTATGGCAACCCTTGGGTGAGACGATCACAACACTGATCCCATTTCCAAGTGCGTTGGAAGCTCCATCAAAAACAAAAGTCCATGGGGATTCTGACTCAGGTCTTTCATACGGTCCAGGTTCTTCATAATCAATAACTAGCATAATATTCTCATCTGGGAACTCAAAATTCATAGACTGATAGTCATCTACAACTTGATGAGCCAAATGATCCGCCAATACACTTCCTTTGATTGCCTTTTGAGTAGTGTACTAAATATCATATTTTGTCAAGACCATCTTCCTATTATTTTAGAGAGAGCAGGTTTCTCGACTATGTACTTTATTGGATCCATCTTAGAGATCAACAAAGTAGTATGAGTCAACATATACTGTCTTAGTCGGCGAACAACCCATGCCAAAGCGCATCAAGTTTTCTCGAGCAGTGAGTATCTTGTTTCACAGTCAGTAAACTTTTTGATAAGGTAGTATATTGCATGCTATTTTCGACCAGACTTATCATGTTGCCCCAGTACACACCCCATTGAGTTCTCTAACACTGTTAGGTACATGATCAAAGGTCTTCCTTCAACTGGTGGCATCAATATTAGAGGTTCTTAGAGGTAATCCTTGATTTTGTTGAAGGCTATCTGACAATCGTCATTCCACTTAACTACTTGATATTTCTTCAGCAACTTGAAGATTGGCTCACAAGTAGTTGTCAAATGGGAGATAAATATGGCAATATAGTTCAATCGTCCCAAGAAACATTTGACTTCCTTCTCAGTATTGGGAGCTCACATTTCTTGAATGGCTTTAACCTTTGCAGGATTAACTTCAATACCTTTACCACTGACGAGTAAACCTAGGAGTTTTTCGGATCGTACCCCAAAAGTGCACTTGTTCGAATTCAACCTCAGCTTGTATTTCTTTAACCTCTCAAACAAATTTTGCAGGTGGTCGAGATGTTCTTCTTCAGTCTGAGATTTGGCTGTCATGTCATCAACATAAACCTCTATCTCATGATGGATCATATCATGGAAGAAAGCTACCATGGTATGCTTCTATGTCGCGCCAGCGTTCTTCAAACCAAAAGGCATAACCTAGTAACAGAAAGTGCCCCACTGTGTGACAAAGATAGTCTTCTCCATGTATTCAGGTTCCATATTTGATTTGATTATAACCAAAGAAACCATCCATGAAGGAAAATACTTTATGCTGAGCGGTGTTGTCAACCTGAACATCAATATATGGAAGCGGGAAGTCATCGTTGGGGCTTGCCTTATTCAGATCCTTGTAGTCTATACACATATGCACCTTGCCATCCTTCTTAGGTACTGACACAATATTTGCAACCCACTGAGGATAAGACGTAACAACTAATAAACCTGCATTGAACTACTTCATAACCTTAACTTTGATCTTTTCAGACATCTCGGGACGTATACGACGAACTTTTTGTTTTATAGGAGGACAACCTTCCTTCATTAGTAGACAGTGAACCACAATGTCAGTATCAAGCCTTGGCATGCCTTCGTACGGCCAAGCAAAGATCTCAACATAGTCACGTAACATCTGGATTAATCTCTTTTTGATGCTATCTTCTAGGTTGGCACTTATCTTAAACTCTTTCTTGTCCTTTTCAGTACCTAAGTCCACAACCTCGACTGGCTCTTCATGCGGTTGTATGACTCTTTCTTCCTGCATTAACAGCCTAGAAATCTCTCCAGGTACTTCACAATCTTCCTCACCTTCGTCCTTGGCTTGATATATCGGATTTTTGAAGTCATAATTGGTAATAGCAGAATTGTTACAATGGGATCCAAGGTGGATATGGATCTGCAATTTGTTGTGTGGGTGTGTGTAAGAACACATAGCTATTTTGAAAGAAATAAAGTAAAATAAAAACAAAGAGCGCAAAATTTGAATGCAAACATCCAATGATTTATTGAATGAAAATATGTGGATGAAATATGACAACCCTAAAAAATGGACCATTGTGCCCCGGGTAAGGCACAAGGCTTAAAGTTATTGTTTAAAATTACATAACCAAAACTTAAAAGGAAGAAAATAGAAAATAGAATTTACTTCTGACTAAAGGAGATTGGTATAAAGTCTTTAGCCTCCTGTTGTACCCCAAAATTTGCCCTCCCATATTTCTCAACACATGGCAAGTGAGGTCCCCAAATTGCTCAAGGAAGTTCAAGAGTTGACCAGACAAACTCTCTCCTAAGGCAGTCTATCTCTAATTAGGGTTTCTATTTTCATCAAGATGGGTGAACCACAAATGACTCAAATGCTCACCATTGTCCTAATATGTTCTCAAGATCATCCATGTCAAGTTTCAGGCCTTGCAGAAGAAGTTTGCTCAGTCGATTGCTCAAATGCCTAAAAATCAGCTGTACTAGGTCAAAAGTCAACTGTGGCCCACATACAGTCAAACTTCAAGATTTTTGGTCAAAATCCTCATTTTTAAGTATTATTCATCATTTTATCAAGGTTTGATCATGATTGCTAAAGGATTTCTCACAATTCATCAAAATCCAAAAGTTGCTAAATTAGGGTTTTGTAGGAAAAGTCAACTCCACTTTGACCAAGCATAATTTTCTCATAATTTATCATAAATGACCCATACAAAGCTCAGTTTGAAGAGGATGCAATTACCTATAATTCATCTTCATCTCCCAAGTTCAGAATATGCACTCACGAGAAGATATGAATTTTGACATTATAGGTCATTTTGAAAAAGTCAACAAGAACACCTTTTAGGTCAAAGCTTCATACATGAACATGGAAGACCCAATTGAGATAATACTAAAAGGGTTGTTTAGAGGACATCCCTGGCTTTCTAAAAAGTCCAATAACACCTCTCTAGGGTCAAAATTGAGAGAGTTATGCATTGGCCAAGTTGACCATTTTTGCAAAATTGCCAAAAGTCAAATGTGCTCAAATTTGCATTTTTTGCTAAATGGGCCTAACTTTTTATGCTTGCACCTCACTTATAACATGGTCCATGACCCAAATGCTCACTCACATGTTATTTGCTTCATTATTTATTTTATTTTTATTTTTTATTTATTAAAAATTGAATTAAATCAAATAATTGGTGAATAATAACAAGGATTTGTTTTGATTGGATTTTTGGACAGAATCATAAGCTCATTATGCTGGCATATCAGAATTAGATCATATCAAGGCTGAGTGGCACGAGATTGGCATGATTAGGCCAAATTTGGAAGGATATCATACAAATTAAAAATCAAATCAAATGTCATCAAAGCTTCAAGATTCGATCTATTTTGCAACCCTAATTCATTGAGGGATATATAATGAACAAGAATAAAGCAAAAAAGAGGGGTTAGAAGGCGTGAAACTGTCAGAAGAAAAAATGAAACTTTGGACAAAGAGTGAGAGATCAAAATCCATCTTAGAGCCATCCTCAAGGAGTTTCAAAGCCAGAAATCAATTCCTTGGCATCTCAGGAAGCATTCCCAATCATTTGCAGGCGTAAGAACATCCAGAATCATTCCCTATCACTCTCACGGTTTGCAAAATTATTCAAATTTGATTACTGTAATTCTTACATCTTCAGCATGTTTAAGTTACATATTTATGTTCATCATCATGTTTGCAATGTTTCTGGATAGTTTGATTTAAGTTACAGTGCAAGAATAAGCTTTTTCCATTGTTAGGGTTTCATGCTCCAATTTGGGGTTTCGTGATTTAAGCAAAATTAGGCCTGATAATGGGTACCATGATGATCATAGTTTCAAACCCAGTTGATCCATGGTCCCCAATTGAATTTATATTGTGTGTGCTTGATTGTTGGACGACACAAGTTTTTAGCAACAGACTTGCATCTGTAAGTAAAGGTTCTGAAACCTAAAACGACGGACAGGGAAGAAGACAACAGTGTGTCACAACCTGACTGGCTGGTTTAAATTCTGGGGCGTTATTCTGGCCACTAACTTGTTTTCCAATATATTATTTGTTTTTATTATATTAACAAGTTAACATCCAGCGCAGTTGGTCAGAGGAAGGAAGTCAGAAGCTCACGTCCTGGGTTTGATCCCAGGCGTGGACTTTTGGAATTTTCTCCATTGTTTTCACCAAATCCAGCGCACCTCACCTTCTGAGGGTCATCATCTTCTGGATCTATCAGCCAGAACCATATCCAGCGCACCCCACCTTCTGAGGGTTATCATCTTTTGATCCATCAGCCAGAATCAGATCCAGTGCATATACAACTTCTGAGGGTCGTCATCTTCTGATCCATCAGCCAGAATTAGATCCAGCGCATCCCACCTTCTGAGGGTCATCATCTTCTGATCCATCAGTCAGAACCAGATCCAGCGCACATACACCTTTTGAGAATCATCATCTTCTGGATCCATCTCCATCCAGATTTGCTGACAGCAGGCCCATTTGGTTATTTCTACTATTTTTCTTTAATTCCTTTTCCTTAGTTATTTTATTTTTTTAAATCAACACAAAAATTATTTTATTAAATTAACCAATCAAAAACCACAAACAAGATTTATTTTCTTAATAAATGTTATTTTTATTAATTAGTTTAATTAATTTAGGGTAACTTTAATTTCTTTCATAATTTAAAAACAATTAGAAATTAGGTTTAATTAATTTGCAATTAAATATTTTCTTCAATAAAAATCCAAAAATACTTTTTCCTCAAATTAGATTTTTCAGGTTTCAATTTCTTCTCGCATTTAATCCGCCGCGCGCTTATTATTATTTTGCCAATATTTTTGTAACTTTTCATGGTTTGTAATAGTTAATTTAGGGTTTATTTTACTGTTTAAATTCCCGGGTTTTTGGCTATATAATTAATCCCCCTCCCCGAAGCCTTGTAATAGCATAGATTTATTTTCTCGCATTTTAATTCCTGTAAATATTTAACCGTTTAGATGTATGCTAATAGGATTGTATGGCAAGAATACATGACAAATTAATACAGTTAGAAAACCCTAATGTGCAAAGATAAATAACTGAAACAAATCACTCGCACATATCACTCTTAGGGTATACTCTCACTTCGGTTGCCTTCGGTAAACGATCATTAAGCATAAGGTGTCTTAGTGGTTGCCCTCCAGTCTAAAAAGATCAAAATGTCCCGTTTGAACATTGCCTCAGAAATGTTGCCTCGGAAATGTTGCCTTGAGAAAGATCTTAAGACTCTAGGGTTACTACTAAGGTGTCCTAACATTGCTTTAGTGATCGTACGTCCCTTTCAAATTGACCCTTGCAAAACTCCAACAACGGTGCTACCTATTTCTCAATAGTGGGATAGCGTTGTCTAAAGGAAACAAGAATAGAAACGATCTTTTTTCGAGTAAGTAGATGCTAGTAGGTACTTTCTCAAATCAAAACTTTTCACACTTACACATTTCAAAACAATTTTGAAAACAACTTCGTCACATCCTTAAGGACTGATACAAGGGTTATCACGAAGTAAAACTTTTCGAAACAAAGCATACAAACACAAGAAATTTAAAAATGAGAAAGTACCTAAGAGCCCATGGAAAACCATGGATAGAAAGGGTTCTAACACCTTCCCTTTCTATAATCTACCCCCCGTACTCAAAATCTCGAAAAAGGATTTTTTCTGTACTTTTTTCCTTTCCGGTTTGATAAAATAAAAGTCGGTGGTGATTCTTGCTTACCGCGACATTTTGCGAATAAAAAACGCAAAACGTAAACCAGTATTAAACAATCGGTTCTGCCACCGTATCACAGAACTGGAGACTCTGCTGGGGAAAATATAAGTGGGGTATACCTTAGGATCTAGGTCATCATAATTGCTTCTCTTGATTGCTTTGTTTGCTTTACTTTTGAGGGTTTTGTTTGGGGTTACTATAGATCCTACACTTGGATCTGGGGAATACCTTTTAGGTAAGTAGCAATAGACTGTGAGGGAACTGTACGGTGTAGACCAATACGGTTGAAGCAGTAGATATGTTGGTGTGGCACTTTGGTTAGTACCGGTATCCCTTGTGGAGAAACGAGGAGAATACGAGGCTGCTGCATGGTGTCGTTAAGCATCAACTGACCTTAGAACCTTTAATTGCCCAAATTGGCCATTAGAAAGTAGTGAGATTGCCGGCCTCGGTGTAGAGTTGAGAACTGATTGATACTCGATGCTACACTCATTGAGATCATACTCTCAGAATAATTTCGGCCGCAAGAAAAGATTGCGTGAGCTGAAACCATGACCGATGAAGGATTGTCAGTGATATTGAGATCCTCTAGAACCCGGTTTCTTTTCTAGGCCAGGTTGAACCAGCTTAACTTCAAGAGGGTATTACCTTTGACTTAATGCAAGCCTTAAACCTAAGGTTTTGGTGTGATTTGACTATGTTTGCAATACCTATGTTTGCTATACCTGTGGTTTATCATGACATCATGCATCATAACGTGGCATTCATGCTTCATTACACTAACCATTTCAAAGACCAAGGGAATTTATCTTTGTTCTGTTTTGCAGGTCATGGCTTATGTGCGTAGAAATACCATCTGAATCAGCTTTGTGCAGATACCTTCCCAACTCAAAGAGCTAGCATCTAGAGTGTCTGAAACTTCTACTTTCATCAAGAGACACAGTCAACTTCTCAGCCTGGTTACTTCAAACTTTGATGAACAAATGATGAGCGTACTTTTTCAGTTCTTCGATCCCAAGCATCACTGCTTCACCTTTCCAAATTATCAGTTGGTACCCACCTTGGAAGAATTTTCTCAGCTATTGGGCATATCCATTCTTGAACAGGTACCCTTCACAGGTATGGAAGAGGTTCCTAAGCCAGAAGTCATTGCCTCGGCTTTACATCTGAAACGGGCCGACATGGTAAGCGATTGGGAAACTCGAAGCGGAGTCGAGGGTTTTCTAGCCAAATTTCTTATAGACCAGGCTTAACTATTTTGGGATGATTTAGATTTTCAGGCTTTTGAGGATGTCTTGGCTCTTCTTATCTATGGTTTAGTTCTCTTCCCTAATCTAGACTCTTTCGTAGATGTGAATGCTATCAAGATTTTTCTTTCTCGCAACCCTGTACCTACCTTGCTTGGAGATATTTTGCATGCTCTCCATACTCGTACCATGAGAAGAAGAGGGACTCTTATGTGCTGCATGTCGTTGCTGTCGAGGTGGTTTATTTCTCACCTCCCTAAGTCTGTACTGAAGAACGAAGAAGGTTAGGGTTGGTCGCATAGAATAATGTTACTCGCTCATACAGATATTCTTTGGTGTTCCCGGGCTATGGAAGACACTGCTGTTATTGACCGCTGTGGGGGGTACCCTAATGTCCCATTACTTGGTATCAGAGGGGGTATAACTTACAATCCTTGTCTAACTTTGCGACAATTTGGTCGTGCTCGAAGGGATGGGGCCCCATGAGTTACTTCTCGAGGACATCATGTTCGACTATGAGGATGATGTTAAGGGGCATCGTCGGAGGTTCATACGAGCTTAGGGCATGGTAAACAGATCTGACCCCGACGAGTTGGGACCGAAGACTTCCCTTCCTATGCAGCCTTACCTCCAATGGGTCCGAGCTCATGCCCAGAAGCTTATGATGCCTTATGTGGTTGTATTACCAGTGATTGTGGAGCCCACTAATGAAGAAGGCATTCCTTACACGGTTCTCTATCCTTACATGCCCACTGATCTTGGGGAGTTACAGAGGTCTTGGATTCAGCTGAAGAATGAGCGGGATACTTACAGGGAATAGTTCCATGAGCAAGAGAGGAAGGTTTTAAAGCTCACCAGGCAGCTCGAGGAAGAAAGAGTGATCAATGATTACATCAGCACAAAGAGAAAGCGTCCATGGGACTTTTGATTTTGCTTTTCTAGTTTTAGATTCGTTTTATTTAATTATTTTGTAACGCCTTAAAGGTATTTTGAACCTTCAAATTTAAGCTAATAAAGTTTTTGTTTATTTTGGTTTGCAAATTTAAATATCCCGAAGTCTTTGAAATCATTACATGTGCATCCCATTATCATACACATCATTACAAATAACACTACATGTTTCTCATCTTCTTCGCTGTTTATTTCAGCAAAAATGTCTTCCGATCAAGCCATCAAAGATCTTCAGACACAGAACGCCCAGTTCCAACAGATGTTCATAAGTTTGGCTAAAGGGCAAGAGGATTTGAAAGCCCTCATTCTGAAAGAGAAGAAGAAGAAGAAGAAGACTGGTATTATGAATATGGGTAGAAGATTTGGAGAAAGGCTGAAGCAACAAACTGATCTGACCTCTTCATCCAAGGAAGGGGAGAACCTAGAAGGGGAAAAGGACCCTAGTCCTGCAGTTTTTGACAACGATACTGACTACAATGATGAGCAATATCCCCATGTTATGGATAGATATAAGTAGCTAGAAGATCGTCTGAGTGCTATGAAAGTTCAGAAGATACTTGGTTTGGATTTCGGAGAACTAGGACTGGTATCGGGAGTGGTCATCCCTCATAAGTTCAAAGCTCCAGTTTTTTCCAAGTATGATGGAGTGTTCTTCCGAAAACTCCATCTCCGCTCGTATGTCAGGAAGATCCAGCCCCACACAGTTGACTGAAATCTGTGGGTGCATTTCTTTCAAGATAGTCTGTCAGGGACTCAGCTTGAATGGTTCTACCAGTTGGAGGGAGCCAGTGTCCGAAACTGGGAAGATCTTGCTGCTTCTTTCTACAAGCAGTATCAGTATAATGCCGACCTTGCTCCCACTCGTACTCAACTCCAGAGTATGTCCATGGGTGTAGGTGAAGGTTTTAAAGATTATGCTCAAAAATGGAGAGACTTGGCTGGGAGAGTCCAACCCCCTTTGTCTGATAGGGAGTTGGTTGATATGTTTCTAGGAACACTATCTGGTCCATTTTTCAATCACTTAATCGACAGCTCGCCGTCTGGTTTCACCGAGTTGATTTTAACTAGAGAAAGAGTAGAAGCTAGAATTCAAAGTGGCAAAATACAAAAGGATGCCTCTTCGAGTTCGATAAAGAAACCTTTTACTGGTAAGAAGGAAGCCAGTGCAGTCTATAGCCCGAAGGGCCAAAGCAGATCTAAACACCGTCAAACGGTAAATGCTGTAGTGATACAAAGACCCGCAGTTGCTCCACAATGCAACAATCAACAAAAGGTGGAAATACCATAACGGAAGTTTACCCATATCAACATGACTTTGGCTGAAGTTCTCCCTCATTTATTAAAATCCAACTTGGCAACCTTGAGAGAGGCTCCCAAGAATCCAAACACTACATCTCCCAGATACAATCCCAACGCGCGGTGCGCCTACCATTCTGAGAGTTCAGGCCACGATACAAATGATTGTTGGGCTCTGAGAAACAAAGTACAAGATCTGCTTGAAGCCAAGGAAATAGAGTTTGATGCTCTAGAAAAGACGAATGTTATAACTGCTCCCATGCCCAAACATGGTCGTGGAGTTAATGTTGTTAACACTGATTTGTATGTGACCTCGGTTGAAGAAATTTCTACTCCCCTTATGACTGTTAAGAAGAATTTGCTGTTGGCCGATTTATTTCCGGATTGTGGTGAAGGCTGCCACATGTGTTCGATTATACCTTTCGGTTGCCGTTTGTTGAAGTCAGGCGTTCAGAGCCTGATGGATAATAAAGAAGTTTTGTTTGAGAAGACTATGATTCCTGTTGTTCCAAATGAAGACGTTGCTATTATAACCATTTCCGCTGATCCTTCCAATGTTTCCTCGAGAAGACCTGTTAGGATTATACCTGTTCAAAGAATTACTCCGCTGATAATCACTATTCCTGCTCCCATACCGTACACCTCGGACAAGGTTGTCCCATGGAACTATGGAGCTGATGTGTACTATCATGGCATTAAGCAAGATCTGAAGAATGAGGAAGTTGATACTGATGTCAGTAATATTGTCGGGAATAGTAAGGTTACCCGAAGTGGAAGGGTTTTCTCTCCTGAGATTGCTCCGAAGATCATTAAGCCTAATGTTATTCCAACTGCTGCTCCAACCAGCAAGCTTGACATTTCACCTGTTCCTACTCCAGTTATTACCCCTGCTGCTGAGCCATCTGGGACTCGGGGCAAGGAAATTATAGGTGAGCATTCCCAGAAAGAGGCACCTAAGAAAATCATTGTGGAAGCCTCTAAACAAGAAATAAAGGAAATACTGAAAATCATTAAGAAGAGTGACTACAATGTGGTCGAGCAGCTGGGGCAGACCCTATTAAAGATATCCATGTTGTGTCTGCTGTTTTATTCTGAAGCCCATGCGAAGGCTTTGATTGCATTTCTCAAGACTGCGCATGTGCCGCAGGAAACTTCAGCAGATCAGTTCAAAGAGTGTATGGCCAACCTGACTGCTGACAATAGGCTAGGTTTCTCGGATGCAGATCTGACACCAAAGGAAAGGAAGCACAATGATGCTCTGCATGTCTCAATTGAGTGCAGGGGCACCACTATGGCTCATGTGCTGGTAGATACCGGGTCTTCACTGAATGTTCTGCCGAAGAAAGCGTTTGACCGCTTGGATTGTGGGGGTTTGACTCTAAAGCCTAGTAACATTGTGGTAAGGGCTTTTGACAGATCGAAGAGAATGGTGCACGAGGAGGTGGACATCCCTGTCAAAGTGGGTTCTCAAACTTTTGGGTCCACCTTCTACGTAATGGATATCAGGTCGTCATATTCTTGCTTGCTGGGTCGTCTTTGGATCCATGAGGCTGGGGCAGTTACTTCCACACTCCATCAAATGCTGAAGTATCCGGTGAAGGGAAATATTGTTACAGTGCAAGGTGAAGAAGAATATATGGTGAGTCACCTCAATTCCTTCCGCTACATAGAGATGGACGGGGAATTCATAGAAACTCCTTGTCAGAATTTCGAAGAGGTCCCTCAGGTCTTGGCATCAACTGAAGTTACTACGGGCAAACCTCCAATGAAGATGGCTTCTCTCAAGGACGCCAGGGTTGTGGTTGAAGAAGGTGGGTGTACCAATTGGGGTCAGCTCCCTGATTTCACTTACAAAACTAACAAATTTGGTTTGGGCTTTACTACAGGGGCTTAAAGGGCTGTTAGGCGCGCTCAGATTGGAAAACCTCCTCTACACATAAGCAATCATGGAATTAATGCAATTGAAGACAGTGAAGAGGATTCAGACATCGACAACTGGATCTACCCAACAACCAACGGTGGACTGAATAACTGGACGACTAGGGACTTCATACCTGTTTCTTTTATTCCGCAGTAATTGACTAAATTTGTTTTAAGATTTGTAATAAACAGTTTGAAACTTTATGGCCCGGTGCTTTGCCCGAGGCACCTTGGCTTTGCTTGTGAGGGCTATTATCTGTCATTTCATATATCATTAATAAAGCATTGGACGTTTCTTGCATACAAATTTTGTGCTCCTTGTTTTTCTTTTCTGTCTCTCACTTTATCAAAACAGCTATTCTCTTACACGCACTCACGTATCATAATGTAGATCCATATCCACTCTGGATCCCATTGATAACAGCTATGCTATTTCCAGTTATGACTTCAAAAATCCGATCAACCAAGCCGAGGACGAAGGTGAGGATGATTGTGAGGTGCCTGGAGAACTTGCTAGACTATTATAGCAGGAAGAAAGGGCCATACAGCCTCATGAAGAGCCAGTTGAGTCAGTGAATTTGGGTATAGAGGAAGACAGGAAAGAGGTTAAAATAGGTGCGAATCTGGAGCTTAGTGTCAAACAGAGGTTGGTACAGATGCAACACGACTATGTTGAGATCTTCGCCTAGTCCTATGAAGACATACCTGGTTTGGACACTGATATTGTGGTACATCACCTGCTGACTAAAGAAGACTGCCCTCTGGTAAAGAAGAAGGTCCGTCGTATGTGCCCTGAAATGTCAGAGAAAATCAAGGCAGAGGTCACGAGACAGTTCGACGCAGGATTCTTAGCTGTCACTTCTTATCCGCAGTGGGTTGCCAACGTCATTCCGGTACCTAAGAAGGATGGTAAGGTACAGATGTGTGTGGACTATAGAGATCTGAACACGGTAAGCCCCAAGGATGACTTCCCACTTCCTCACATTGATGTTCTAGTCGACACTACCAAGTAGCACAAGATCTTCTCCTTCATGGATGGTTTTTCTGGCTACAACCAGATCAAGATGGCTCCTGAGGACATGGAGAAGACCACCTTCATTACACAGTGGGGCACCTTCTGTTACAAGGTAATGCCTTTTGGGTTGAAGAATGCTGGGGAAACTTATCAGCGTGCCATGGTCGCTTTATTCCACAATATGATTCACCACGAGATCGAGGTTTATGTTGATGACATGATAGCCAGGTCCCAGACTGAGGAAGAGCACCTTGATCATCTCCAGAAACTGTTCGACAGGTTGAAGACGTACAAGCTGAGGTTGAATCCGAACAAGTGTACCTTCGGGGTAAGGTCTGGTAAGCTTCTGGGTTTTGTTGTCAGTGACAAAGGTATTCAGGTAGACCCCACAAAGGTAAAAGCCATACAAGAGATGCCAGCTCCCCGCACAGAGAAGGAAGTTAGAGGTTTCTTGGGACGCCTGCATTACATTGCCAAGTTCATTTCACATATGACTGCTACTTGTGAGCCAATCTTCAAGCTGCTGAAGAAAGATCAAGTGGTAAAGTGGAATGATGAATGTCAGACCGCTTTCGAAAGAATCAAGGAATACCTTCAAGAACCACCAATTTTGATGCCTCCAATTGAAGGAAGACCTTTGATATTATATTTGACCGTGCTAGACAATTCAATAGGGTGTTTGCTGGGGCAGCATGACGAGTCTGGTCGAAAAGAGCACGCCATTTATTACCTTAGCAAAAAGTTTACCGACTGTGATACCCGATACTCATTGCTCGAGAAAACTTGATGCGCTTTGGCATGGGCTGCTCGTCGACTGAGACAGTATATGCTGACTCACACCACCTTGTTGATATCAAAGATGGATCCAATCAAGTATACTTTCGAGAAGCCCGCTCTCTCCAGAAGGATAGCAAGATGGCAGATGATCTTAATCGAGTACGACATCCAATACACAACCCAAAAAGCAATCAAGGGGAGTGTATTGGCGGATCGTTTGGCGCATCAGGCCGTGGATGACTACCAGTCCATGAATTTCGAGTTCTCGGATGAGAATATCATGTTGGTAACCGACTGTGAAGAACCTGGACCAGATGAAGGACTCGAGGAGTGATCCCAATGGTCTATGTATTTTGATGGAGCCTCAAACGCACTGGGTAACGACATTGGCGCTGTAATTATATCTCCCGAGGGCTGTCATACTTCGTTCACCGCCCGATTATGTTTCAACTGCACCAACAACATGGCGGAGTATGAAGCATGTATCATGGGTCTTCGAGCTGCTATTGACCTAAGGATTAAGTTCTTGAGTGTATTCGGAGATTCCGCTCTGGTGATAAGTCAGATCAAAGGCGAGTGGGATATGAAGCACCCAAATCTTATTCCTTACAAAGAGTATATACTGACATTGCTCCCACACTTTGAGGAGGTAACCTTTGAACATTTCCCAAGAGAGGAGAACCAGTTGGCGGACGCGCTAGCTACTATGTCTTCTATGTTCAAAGTTAGGTGGGATAATGAAGCTCCCCAGATTACCATTGAGAGGTTGGACGAACCCGCACATTGTATGACATTGAGACTGAAGAGGTGACGGATAAACCTTGGTTTCACGAAGTCAAAAGGTATCTCGAGGTTCAGGAATACCCCTAGGGGGCATCTGTTAATGATAAGAAGCTTCTGAGAAGGTTCGCTGTGAAGTTACTCATCAGTAATGGAATCCTCTATAAGCGTAACCATGATTCAACCTTACTGCGGTGTGTATACAAGAGCGAGGCAGAAAGGATCATGGAAGAGTTACATGAAGGCACCTTAGGAACTCATTCCAGTGGGCATACCATGGCAGACCTACCCATCGAAGTCCAGATACCCTCTCTCAGGATTATGAAGGATGCGAGTTTGAACAAAGACGACTGGATCCAAACCCGACTTGATCAGTTGAATCTAATCAATGAAAAGAGACTTACTGCTATCTGTCATGGTCAGACGTATCAAAAGCGAATGATCAAGGATTTTAACAAGAAAGTCAGATGTCAAGAATATTAGGTCGGGGATCTAGTGATCAAACGCATCATACTACCGCAGGGTGATCCCAGGGGTAAATGGACCCCCACCTACGAAGGGACATTTGTGGTTAAGAATATTTTCTCGGGAGGAGCTATGATTCTAACCACCATGGATGGTGACGACCTTCCTCACCCCATCAATGCAGACATAGTGAAAAGATACTACGCATAACCAAAGACCCGCTAGGTTGACTGGCCTAGGCAAAAATAAGGGCTTCCCGACGAACCAAAAGGGTTCGGGCAAAAGTAAGGGATGAAAATATAAAAAAATTATACACCCGGCAAGTCGAAAATCGGAAAAGGCGACTTGGGAAAAAAAGGGTATCCCGGTGGACTGAAAACCCGAAAGGGCGGTCCAGGCAAAAATTAGGGATTGAAGCGTAACACTATGTCTCATGGGATCATCTCGCAACCAGACATCAGTATCGACTATCAAGCTCGGACGACACCAATCAATCTGATCCACCTTCGACCAAGCAGCGAAGTGATGAGACGCTTGAAGATATAAAGGAAATAGCAAAGTTGGAACCCAATGGGGTCGTTTCACATAGCTGTTTTTCTTTCTTTTACACAAATTGTAATTTCTATCTTTCAGCGGCATTCTCTTACTAGGACGCCAACCTCCTTGTACAAAACGCCTATTACGAGCCAACTTCAAAAATCAGTACAGTTCATTTTTACAAGAAATTTCAATTTGTTTTTCTTTTTTTTTTGTTTTGTTTTGCAAGAACATCCAATGATTCATTTTTTATATATGCATTTGAAAATAATCGTTGCTCATAAATATTTACACAAGAAACAAAAGTCGATTACTCATAATTCTAGAAACAGGGAAAAATAAGAAGTGCCCAAACCTTACAGTTACTCTGCCCATCAGATACCGTGATAGAGCCAGCTTGAGAACATGAGTAGTGGTGCATACACTCCCCGCAGAGTAAAAAGTATCCAAAGACAGTGACGTTAGCTTTCTTGAATAGGACATAACTCTCCTCAGCTGAGGTTTACAATCGCGAGTGAGTCAGTAAATTTTTCCCCAAGCAGAGTTTATTTCTCTCACAAGCAGAAATTCAATCTCCAACAGAATTCATTATCACCAGCAATGGAAATTCATCCCCAGTTGAGTTTATTTCTCCAAATCGGCATATCTATCAACAGAGTATATCCTCTCCAATAGAGTTGTTCTCCCGCAGAGTTGTTCTCAGATAAGGTTTCTTCCGGCAGAATATTCGCCAGCCGAGGGGCAAATCCCCAGCATAGTCATCTTGTTCACCATCCCCGACAGAAGCAGAGGAACTATGGTTCTTTACAAGCTGTCAAGAATACTATTTCTCATACTCTCTAAACAGCAGTCAGGGATTTACTTTCCCGGACTCAGATTATTACGTCAGCATTTCATGTTCATACATCATGACATGTGCATACATTACATATAACATAACCTCAGTTATTTTGAGAATCTCATCACAATGCATCTCATGCATCGAACATAACTAACCTTGTATCTCTTTTAGGAAAGACATTTATTATCAATAATTTCCAGCAGGTCCATGATCAACACTTGAAGCTAAACAGAGTAATCATCAGTGTAACAGATACAACCTTACCCAGGTTTCTTCCAGCAGTCCCACACCGACTCATCACAAGGCAATCTCATCCAGGTTCCTTCTCGCAGCCCTATTATCCAGGCTTTCATATCAAGGTAACCCAACCATCCAGGTTCCTTCTCACAACCCTACTATCTCGGATTTCATATCAAGGTAACCCTACCATCCAGGTTCCTTCTCACATCCCTACTATCCCGACTTTCATATCAAGGTAACCCTACCATCCAGGTTCCTTCTCGCAGCCCTACTATCCCTACTTTCATATCAAAGTAACCCTACTATCCAGGTTCCTTCTCACAGCCCTACTATCCAGGCTTTCACATCGAAGTAACCCTACTATCCAGGTTCCTTCCCAAGCCCTACTATCCAGACTTTCATGTCGAAGTAACCCTACTATCCAGGTTCCTTCTCATAGCCCTACTATACCGACTTTCATATCGAAGTAACCCTACTACCCAGGTTCCTTCCCAAGCCCTACTATCCAGGCTTTCATGTCGAAGTAACCCTACTATCCAGGTTCCTTCTCACAGCCCTACTATCCCGGCTTTCATATCAAAGTAACCCTACTATCCAGGTTCCTTCTCACAACTCTACTATCCAGGCTTTCATATCGAAGTAACCCTACTATCCAGGTTCCTTCTCACAGCCCCACTATCCAGGCTTTCATATCAAAGTAACCCTACTATCCAGGTTCCTTCTCACAACCCTACTATCCAGGCTTTCATATCAAAGTAACCCTACCATCCAGGTTCCTTCTTATAACCTTACTATTCGGGTTCTTCCTTTCTTATCCCCAGACAATAGTCCACAACACTGTTAGACCGGGGCCCGATCAAACACAATTGATTTCACATTTCCCCAGTAAGTCACGGTGCAACATATACCCCAACCAAAAAAATAGTTCGCTTCCGCTTCCCAAACCAGAATTGTTCCCTAGTAGAGTAACATACAACAGAAGCTCCTAAAACTCTATTTCCCCCAAGATAGAGACCAACATTCCCCACCGTAGTCCTCCTCAACAACAGGTACACGGGTTCTCGCAAAGGAATTTCTTATACGATCGACACTTCTTCGGATGGCATCTTTAAGCCCATCTCCGACAATTCTCTAGAAACTACCAAATGGAATCTATAAGCCCATTCCCGATATCACAAATCAAGTATCACTTCATGCAAGTGCAAATTTCTGGGCACTCTAGTGTTCAATCATCTTCCACCTTCAGATAACGAAAGGCAGACGAGCCAATCTACATCTTCAAGTTTAAGAAGATTGAACAGGGGTAGCTGTTGTACCCCAAAATTTTCCATCCCATATTTCTCAACACATGGTAAGTGAGGTCTCTAAATTGCTCAAGGAAGTTCAAGAGTTGACCAGAGAAACTCTCTCCTAAGGCAGTCTATCTCTAATTAGGGTTTCTATTTTCATCAATATGGGTGAACCACAAAGGACTCAAATTCTCACCATTGTCCTAATATGTTCTCAAGATCATCCATGTCAAGTTTTAGGCCTTGCAGAAGAAGTTTGCTCAGTCAATTGCTCAAATGCCTGAAAATCAACTATACTAGGTCAAAAGTCAACTGTGGCCCACATACAGTCAAACTTCAAGATTTTTGGTCAACATCCTAATTTTGAAGTATTATTCATCATTTGATCAAGGGTTGATCATGGTTCCTCAAGGATTGCTCACAATTCATCAAAACCCAAAAGTTGCTAAATTAGGGTTTTGTAGGAAAAGTTAACTAAACTTTGACCAAGCATAAATTTCTCATACTTTATCAGAAATGACCCATCCAAAGCTTATTTTGAATAGGATGAAATTCCCTACAATTCATCTTCAGCTCCCAAGTTCATAATATGCACTCACAAGAAGATATGAATTTTGACATTATAGGTCATTTTGAAAAGGTCAACAAAAACACCTTTTGGGTCAAAGCTTCATACATGAACATGGAAGACCCAATTGAGATGAGACCAAAAGGGTTGTTTAGAGGACATCCTAATATTTCTAAAAAGTCCAAGAATACCTCTCTAGGGTCAAAATTGAGAGAGTTATGCATTGGCCAAGTTAACCATTTTTGCAAAATTGTCAAAAGTCAAATGTGCTCAAATATGCATTTTTTGCTAAATGGGCCTAACTTTTTATGCTAGCACCTCACTTATAACATGGTCCACGACCCAAATTCTCACTCACATGTTATTTGCTTCATTATTTATTTTATTTTGATTTTTTATTTATTAAAAATTGAATTAAATCAAATAATTGGTGAATAATAACAAGGATTTGTTTTGATTGGATTTTTGGACATAATTCTAAGCTCATTATGCTGGAATATCATAATCAGATCATATCAAGGCTGAGTGGCACGAGATTGGCATGATTAGGCCAAATTTGGAAGGATATCATACAAATTGAAAATCAAATAAAATCTCATCAAAGCTTCAAGAGTCAATCTGTTTTGCAATCCTAATTCATTGAGGGATATATAATGAACAAGAACAAAGCAAAAAAGTGGGGTTAGAAGGCGTGAAACTATCAGAAGAAAAACTGAAACTTTGGACAAAAAGTGAGAGATCGAAATCCATCTTAGAGCTATCCTAAAGGAGTTTCAAATCCAGAAATCAATTCCTTGGCATCTCAGGAAGCATTCCCAATCATTTGCAGGCGTTAGAACATCCAGAATCATTCCCTATCACTCTCACGGTTTGCAAAATTATTCAAATTCGATTACTGTAATTCTTGCATCTTCAACATGTTTAAGTTACATATTTATGTTCATCATCATGTTTGCAATGTTTCTGGATAGTGTAATTTAAGTTACAGTGCAGGAATAAGCTTTTGCCATTGTTAGGGTTTCGTGATTTAAGCAAAATTAGGCCTGATAATGGGTACCATGATGATCAGAGTTTCAAACCCAGTTGATCCATGGTCCCCAATTGAATTTATATTGTGTGTGCTTGATTGTTAGATGACACAGGTTTTTAGCAACAGACTTGCATCTGTAGGTAAAGGTTCTGAAACCTAAAATGACGGACAGGGAAGAAGACAACAGTGTATCACAACCTAACTGGCTGGTTTAAATTCTGGCGCGTTATTCTAGCCACTAACTTGTTTTCCAATATATTATTTATTTTTATTATATTAACAAGTTAACATCCAGCGCAGTTGGTCAGAGGAAGGAAGTTAGAAGCTCACGTCTTGGGTTCGATCCCAGGCATGGACTTTTGGCATTTTCTCCATTGTTTTCACCAAATCCAGCGCACCTCACCTTCTGAGGGTCATCATCTTCTGGATCCATCAGCCAGAACCAGATCCAGCGCACCCCACCTTCTGAGGGTCATCATCTTCTGATCCATCAGCCAGAATCAGATCCAGTGCATATACACCTTCTAAGGGTCGTCATCTTTTGATCCATTAGCCAGAATTAGATCCAGCGCATCCCACCTTCTGAGGGTCATCATCTTCTGATCCATCAGTCAGAACCAGATCCAGTGCACAAACACCTTCTGAGAATCATCATCTTCTGGATCCATCTCCAGCCAGATCTGCTGACAGCAGGCCCATTTGGTTATTTTTACTATTTTTCTTTAATTCCTTTTCCTTAGTTATTTTATTTTTTTAAATCAACACAAAAATTATTTTATTAAATTAACCAATCAAAAACCACCAACAAGATTTATTTTCTTAATAAATGTTTTTTTATTAATTAGTTTAATTAATTTAGGGTAACTTTAACTTCTTTCATAATTTAAAAACAATTAGAAATTAGGTTTAATTAATTTGAAATTAAATATTTTCTTCAATAAAAATCCAAAAATACTTTTTCCTCAAATTAGATTTTTCAGGTTTCAATTTCTTCTCGCATTTAATCCGTCGCGCGCTTATTATTATTTTGCCAATATTTTTGTAACTGTTCATGGTTTGTAATAGTTAATTTAGGGTTTATTTTACTGTTTAAATTCCCGGGTTTTTGGCTATGTAATTAATCCCCCTCCCCGAATCCTTGTAATAATGTAGATTTATTTTCTCGCATTTTTAATTCCTGCAAATATTTAACCGTTTAGATGTATGCTAATAGGATTGTATGGCAAGAATACATGACAAATTAATACAGTTAGAAAACCCTAATGTGCAAAGATAAATAACTGAAACAAATCACTCGCACATATCACTCTTAGGGTATACTCTCACTTTGGTTGCCTTCGATAAACGATCATTAAGCATAGGGTGTCTTAGTGGTTTCCCTCCAGTCTAAATAGATCAAAATGTCTCATTCGAACATTGCCTCGGAAATGTTGCCTCGGAAATGTTGCCTCGAGAAAGATCTTAAGACTCTAGGGTTACTACTAAGGTGTCCTAACATTGCTTTAGTGATCATACATCCCTTTCTAATTGACCCTTGCAAAACTCCAACGACGGTGCTACCTATTTCTCAATAGTGGGATAGCGCTGTCTAAAGGAAATAAGAATAGAAACGATATTTTTTCGAGTAAGTAGATGCTAGTAGGTACTTGCTCAAATAAAATTTTTTCACACTTACACATTTCAAAACAATTTTCAAAACAACTTCGTCACATCCTTGAGGATTGATACAAGGGTTATCACGAAGTAAAACTTTTCAAAACAAAGCACACAAACAGAAGCAATTTAAAAATGAGAAAGTACCTAAGAGCCCATGGAAAACCATGGATAGAAAGGGTGCTAACACCTTCCCTTTCTATAATCTACCCCCCGTACTCAAAATCTCGAAAAAGGATTTTTTTCTGTACTTTTTTCCTTTCTGGTTGGATAAAATAAAAGTCGGTGGCGACTCTTGCTTACCGCGACATTTTGCAAATAAAAAACGCAAAATGTAAACCAGTATTAAATAGTCGGTTCTGCCACCGTATCACACCTCATAATTGTTAAGCCCATTGCCGGTGGTAGGGAAAATCCAATTGTCTATGTCATAGTCACTATCAGCATCTTCCATAACATTGACTTCATCATTGTTGATGCAGAATGGTGGTCTCCCCACACGAGCACGACGAACATCCCTCTGAGCCTCTGAAGTGAAACCTAAACCAAATTTGTCAAACTTGTAAGAGATATCGGGAAGCTGACCCCAAACAGTGCAACCACCTTCTTCTACCACAGCTCTAGCGTCTTTCAGAGAAGCCATTCTAGGTGGAACCCTAGTAACCTTAGGAATAGAATAAATGTCTTTAGTAATGGTAGTTGTCCGAGGAATAACTTCAAAGGTCTAGCAAGGAGTCTCGATGAATTCACCATCTATCTCAACATACTTAAAGGAGTTTAAGTGACTCAGCATGTATTCTTCTTCACCACAAACTGTAACAATCTTTCCTTTCACGGGATATTTTAACTTTTGGTGTAAGGAAGAAGTAACAGCGCCTGCCCCATGAATCCAAGGGAGTCCAAGTAAACAAGAATAGGCTGGACGAATGTCCTTCACATAGAAGGTAGAGTCGAAGACCTGAGAACCTACTTTGATTGGAATATCCACCTCTCCATGCACCAGCCTCTTCGACCCATCAAAGGTTTTGACCACAATGTCACTGGGTTTCAGCGAAACCCCTTCACAGTCAAGCCTGTCTAGAGCACCTTCTAGCAATACATTCAATGAAGAACCCGTGTCAACCAACACATGAGCTAAGGTCGTGCCCCTACATTTAATAGAGACATGCATGGCCTTGTTGTGGTTCCTTCCTTCAGGAGTCAAGTCAACGTCAGAAAAGTCTAACCCATTATCGATCGTCAGGCTAGCAACATAATTTTCAAATTGATTAGCAGAGATTTCTTGTGGCACATGAGCAAATTTAAAGAACTTCACCAAAGCCTGAGCATGGGCTTCAGAGCATAATAATAGGGATAACATGGATATCTTTGAGGGAGTCTTCCCTAGCTGTTCAACAATCTTGTAGTCACTTTTCCAGATAATTTTAGTACTTCCTCCATCTCTTGTTTGGGGGTGTCTTTAGTGGCAACCTCTTTAGGTGCCATCGTCTGGGCAGGCTCATCCATTTGTTCTTTTCCTTAAGTTTCAATAGTTGATTCAGTGGTAGTGATACAAACTGGTGTTGTAACGACTTTTGGAGAGATCTCTGGAGAGAAAACCCTTCCACTTCTGGTAAATTTACTAGTCCCAGCAATATTGCCAACATTGGGATCAGTTATTTCAGTATTTTTATCTTCGACAATCAACGGTTCTTACTTGATGCCATGTTAGTAGACATTAGCTCCACAATTCCAAGGGATAGCCTTGTCAGAGGAATATGGAATATGACCATGCGCGGTAATGATCAGAGGAGCAACCCTAGGTTCAACAGTAATCTTCACGGGACCCTTAGAAGTGATCCTTATAGGAGTACTAGAAATTGCAGACACGTCTTCAAGATTCAGGTCTTGAGACATACTCCCCACAGAAGGAGTATTCTCAAATAGAATTACACAGTCATCCATCAAACGTTGAACACCTTCTTCCAGCAGTGCACGACCCTTGGATTAGGACGCACAGTAGTAGTACCTTTCAATGCAACCCGAAGATAAATCGGCTTGCAGCAGCTTCTTCTTAACAATCATCAGAGGAGTAGTCAAGTCATTCACAGCCGAAACATAAGAAACATCATCAATAACATTAATGCCCTTGTCATGATTACGCATAGGTGTAGTGGTCACATTATGAGTCTCAGGAGGATCAAAATCAATCTCCTTAGCGTCAATCATGTCTTGGATCTTATTCTTTAGAGCCCAATAATTATTAGTGTCATGTCCGAGACTGTTGGAGTGATATGCATACCTTGCATTGGGATTGTAATGGGGAGAGGAAGTATTAGGATTCTGAGGAGGGTCCTTCAATGTGATCAGTCCTACCTTCAATATGTGTCGCAATGCTTGAGACAACAACATGTTGATTCTTGTGAACTATCTCTTGGGTGCATTATGTCTATGTTGATTACTCTGTTGTTGTTGTTGTGTTGGTGCAGGATTAGAGATTAGTACTTCCCCCACAGATTGGTTGCGGTCACCTTTATTGTGACCCTTCTGGCCATACACACCATTAGCTTCTTTCTTCCCATTGAATGACTTCTTCACAGTTATTGTACCCTAAAATTTACCCTCCCTTTTTCACAAGAAATCACAACCCTAGGGTTTTCTCAGATTTTCAAGATTGACTCAAGAATCGATCAAACAGACTTTCCTTTGGCAGCAGATCAAGAATTAGGGTTTCTCTTGCATTTCTCAGAAGAAATTGAATTCTCAGAAATTCAGTTAACTGTCACATGTTTTCACACTTTTTCAAGTTTGCTGAAAGGTTACTGATGATTCTCAAGGTTTATTTATCTGAAATAAGAGATAGTAACTGAGATGGTCATGTGGAATATTCAGGTTTTGTCTGATCCAGGTTAATCAGATGATGTGCGTCTGTCAAGACGTTTTCTTATTAATGGAATTCATGTTTGCTTGTTTGTTGGAATGCACAATGCATATTTTGATTGGAATGCTGTTGCAAGGTTACGAGATTGCAAAGTTATTGGATTACTTGGAATTTGAGTTATCTGTATTAAAAATATTGGAATGCAATTTCAATTATTTTGATCTGAGAATCTTAAAGGGTTAAGTGAAGATGCAAGGAAAGAATTACAAGATATTGACAGTAGAAGGTTTTATTGGATATCAGATGATCTCATAAAATCTTTCTTCATTCATTCCAAATGTTGTTACAAAAATAATTTATTATTTGAATACTGTAGGTTTTACAACTTATAGTATTTGAAAAAATAAATGATTACAATTAATGGAAAATCTATCTAATCTAAGCCTAAGTCTCCATTGCTCCATTGCTCCCATGCTCAAAGTCTTCTGCTTCCTCTGCTTTGTGTGCTCACCTGAAAAGAAAAAACAAAGAAAAGAGAATTAGTACAGTTGATTAAAAAGAATTTTCAAACAAAAAAAGAAAGGGAAATTGTTCATCATTAAAATTTTCCGTCTGGAATCAGAGTGATATTTTTCATCACGTTTTATTTTTCTCTTTGCAAATCACAAGAAGATTGCTCTTCTTGGTTCACAAAGAGAAAAATAAAAGTGCAAAAGAAGAATGCAAGCAAAGCAAAAATTATTCAAATGCAACATGTGCCGAATTGTACAAACAACACAAGTAAGGTGCCAAACATAGGCCAAACTGTCAAGCTGCATTACAAAACAAAGTAGGCAAACTAAAACATAACAACATTACAATGAATTACATGACAGGAACCTGCTGTAACAAACAACACAAGCAAGGTGCCAAATTGAGCTACAAAGCACAAAGCGCCAAATTGCATTTACAAAACGTAAGCAAACTAAACAAAACAAATTGGATGAAAATTGTACAAATGCAGCAAGTACAATGCAGCAGGATCGCAGTAAAAGGCAAGAGGTAATCCAAAATTAAAAGTCAAAGACTTGTCACAACTTTTCATCATTTTCCAGTCAAAGGGCAAACTTTTCAGAAAATAAAAAAAGAAGACAAAAAGCAGTTTTGTTTTGTCATTGAGAGAGAAAGAGAGAAAAGGGGGCACCTTTTTAGTATTTGTACAGTTGGCTAAAAAAATGGATCAAGAAATAATACCATAAAAACAACAAGAAGAAAAAGCCCAACAGTTTCAAACACAAACCATAAGTCCCAGCCTGCTAACCAAAAGTAGAGGGAGCTGTTATAAGACAAAACTGCAAGCCAAGCCAAAAAAACACAAGTTAAAAACCTATTAAACCTTTGAACAAGGAACCAAGATGAAAAATATACAAAATCAATTCCACAACTCTCCAACCTACACAATCAACCAAAAAACACCAAGTATCCAAGCCTGAAAACGCAACAAAATTTCCAAACCTGTTACAACCAAACTGTAACAACCTACAAAACTCCTAAACCTGTTACAACCAAATTGTAACAACCTACAAAACTCCCAAACCTGTTACAACCAAAACTGTAACAACCTGCATAACCTACCAAACTGCAACAAAACTCCCAAGCCTGAAATCACAAAAAACTACAATAACCTGCACAAGCCTAAAAATTGCATCAAGCTTGCAACACCAAAACAACCAAAAAAACTACCAATCACCAACAACCTGCATTTCTCAAACAGAACCAAGCCAACAAGCACAACCTGCTATCAAACAAACTCAAAGAAACTGCATAACCAATCTCCAAACCAGAGCCATCATCTTACAAACAACCAAACTCAGTTTCAACAAAATCAAGAAACCAAAACAAAGTTTCAGAAACTTGCAACAAACATATCAACAACAAAGTTTCAAATTCAAAGAGAGAGGAAAAAGGAAACAAGTTTCAGAATATCAAATCATCATCAACAATCATCAAAAGAGTTCCAGAAGCAACATCAACAAATCAGTTTTAGAACAAATCATCATCAACATTCAAACTCCAAGAGAAAGGAAAAGAGTTCCAGAAGCAACAAAAGAGTTTCAGAAACTATTATCATCATCAACAGTCAAAATCAAGAGAGAGGAAAAAGTTTCAGAAGCAACAAAAGGGTTTCAGAATAAGTATCATCATCAATGAAATCTAAGCATACAAACACAGTTTCAGAACAAGCAATCATCATCAACATTTCCAGTTTCAGAATATCATCCACAAAAACAACAAAGTTTCAGAAGGAATCATCATCATTCAAGGTTCAGAAGAGAATATACCAGAAAAGCTCGCCGTCATCTCTTCCCCTCCGCCTCTAAGCCACCAAGGAAGCACCACCAGCTCCATCTCACCTTTCCTCTCCATTTTTTCCGAAAATCCCCAAGGTACGTTTTTCTCAAACCCTCTTTGCCGCATCTCAGGCATGTAAACACCAAAGATTAAAAAAACGAAACTGTAAAGTCAAGCATGTGAATCAAACAACAAAACTGTAAAATGCTAATCAAGAGACAAACCGTACCATTTTAGAACAAAGCCATGGATCTTTGTGAGGAGTTGAGAGGGTGAGGGTCGCTCCGGCGGCTTAGGTTTAGAGGGAGATCAGAATTGTTGGGTGAGAACGATGAAGAAGAGAAAACGAGAGAACGACGCAGTTGTGAAGAGAAAATGCACGAACCCTAATTCCTGAGACCCCAAAACAAAAATGTTGCAAACCAATTCCTTGGGCCTTTCTGGCCCCAAGCACTTAAGCCCATGTAATTACCAGCGCACCCCCTCCCTCCATTCTGCCCCTTTTCTTTTAATTTTGTTTTGGGCCTAACACACAAATGCCATAAGCCCATCCTTTTTTTTTTAAATTTCATTTCTTTTGTTTAAACAAATACTTTTTTTTAATTAATTCATTTAAATTAATTTATTTTATTTTCTTTTGTTAATAATAACATTAATAATATTTAAAATAATTTTGATTTTTTTTAATTAGTTTTAATCATTTTTTTTATTTTCCTTACATTTAATAAGAAAACACCAAATAATAAAGATTTTCTTTTTAATTAATTTTGTTTTCTTTAAACTTTTATTTACATAATTAATAAAAAACACATACAAATAATAATAATAATAATTCTTAATAGAGTTTATTTATCTTTTTTTAATAAATACATGCATTTCATAATTGATTGATTTTCTTTATTTGTTATAACTTTGTAGTGAATTGCGATAATTCGATTTGGTTGTAACACTTGATATTTTGACATTGTTATCCTTGTGAGATTCATCCCCATTTGTAATAATTTGTACCCCCATCCCCGGATACTTTTGTAATAGCTTAGACTTTTAATTCTCGCACTTTATGCTTTCAAATATGCCATGATTAGAGATTAGGGTTTGTATGCGAAAATCCAAAATCAATCGCTAGATGACCTAATACAAAACCTAAATGCATGAAAATGACAAACACAATTCACACGTGCACCTCTAGGGTAACCTCGCTTGTTGCCTCGGAAATACAATCATGTCCCTCGAATATGAGACACTCTAGCAAATGCCCCTTCGATAAACAAAGATCGTAGTCCCTCGATGACCCTCAATGTTGCCTTCGATAAAATGATCTCGTCCCTTATAAAATTGCTAGAGCGTCTTACAAGTTGCTTTCAATGATTGTATGCGATGACCCGCGCCTGTCCCGTTTAACATCCTAATAGAAGGTTGTTTACCAAATGCAATGGTAAAACAACACTGTCAAAAGGGTTAAAAATGTATAGGAAGGATCTTTGAGTAAAATAGGGTAGACAACTCTTAGTTACTTGATCAAACTTACAAAACATCCTTGCCATTTTCAAACATACATCACAACATATTTTCAAAACATTTCCCAAATCAAACTCTCAAGACATTGAAATATCTTTTCAAAATACAAACACCTTTATATATATATTCAAACAAGAATCATTACAAAGGTTGCCACAACGATGACCTCTTTCTCAAAAGCATTTTCAAAACCACACACACAAGGCACCATTTCAAACAATTGAAAAGCAAAAGCAAGTGATCTAAACAAGTAACTAAGAGCCCATGGAAAACCATGGATGAAAAGGGTGCTTGCACCTTCCCTTTTCATAATCTACCCCCCGAACCCAAGAAAACATCTCAAAGGTCTTTCCTATGATTTTTGACCTTTCCTTTGGATAAAATAAAAAGTCGGTGGCGACTCTTGCTAAACCGTACAATTGCGAACACAAACGCAAAACCTCAAGTCAGTTCTCCCACCGTATCACAGAACTGGCGACTCTGCTGGGGAAAAGTCTAAAAGTGGGGTTACCTTAGGGTTTTAGATCACCTTTGCATGCTTATCTTGTTTGCCTTGATTGCTTTACATTTGGTTCTATTGTTTGGGTCTGAAATCCTCTACCCGGATTTGGGAGACATTCATAGGTAAATAGCAATACATTGTGGAAACTGTGCGGGGTATACCGACATGGTTGAAGCAATAGCTATATTAGTGCAACATATTTGTGGGTACCGGTAGCCTTTGAGTTAATCAAAGAGAATACGGGACCGCTGAGTGATGTCATGAAGCACTAATGGACTTTTAGAACCTTTACTTGACCAACTTGGCCTTTTTAGGGGTAGTGAGATGACCGGCTTTGGTGCAGTCCGAAGTTGGTAGATACTCGATACTACACTCATTGAGAGTTGTTTTCTTGGAATATTTCGGTCGCCAGTAAAGTGGCTAAACTGAAACAATGAACACAGAAAATAATCCGGTGATATTGAGCTCCTTAGAACCCGGTTACTATTTATAGGACAGGTTGAGCCAACTAAACTTCAAGAGGGTACTTACCTACGAAACCCCATGCAATCCTGAAACTAGGATCTTGTGTGATTTTCCTGTACATATACTTGTGCATACATCATGAACATCATGAAGCATCATTTGCATCCACTAACTATTTCAAGGGTTTGTATCTTCATTTGTGTTCCTGTTTTGTAGGTCATGGAATCACTCCGCAGAAAAACTATTCAGGTCAACCTTGTGAGAATTTCTCCTCTACTCAAGGAGCTTACTTCCAAGATTCCAGAGAATTCTCCCTTCAGTGAAAGACATGGTAGACTTATCAACTTGGTCAACTCCAACATTGAAGAAGACATGGTGAAAGTTCTCTTCCAGTTCTTTGACCCCCTACACCATTGCTTTACATTTCCTGATTACCAACTAGTACCTACTTTGGAGGAATTTTCTCAACTTCTGAGGATTCCTATTCTCCATCAACTACCCTACAACGGTACGGAAAGAGAACCAAAGCCTGAAGAAGTTGCTCAAGCCTAACACTTACAACCATCTGATATCAAAGGTCATTAGGAAACCAGAAGTGGTGTCAAGGGTTTCTTGGCAAAGTTTCTATTTGAGAAGGCACAAGACTGCTGGAATTCTCTAGATCTACAAGCTTTTGAGGAGATTGTAGCACTTCTCATCTATGGGTTGGTCTTGTTCCCAAACCCTGACCAGCTTATAGATGTGAATGCTGTCAAGATTTTCATATCTCGGAATCCTGTGCCTACATTACTTGGGGACATCCTACACTCATTTTACACACGAACAATGAGGAAAAGAGGTGTTCTCATGTTCTGTACTCCTCTTCTAGAAAGGTGGTTTATTTCTCACCTTCCTCAGTCAGTCTTGAAGAATGAACAAGGCTTGAGGTGGTCGCAACGATTGATGACTCTTACATATTCTGATGTTCATTGGTGTTCTCGGTCCAGAGAAAATGTCATCATCATTGATCGTTATGGAGAATTCCCTAATGTCCCGCTACTTGGCATTAGGGGAGGCATCACCTACAACCCCTGCTTGGCTCTGAGACAATTTGGGTATGCTCGGAGGGATGGCCCTCATGACATATTGATTCCGGACTTGGTTTTTGACTTCGACAGCGATGCTCAAGGACTTCGACAAAGGTTTATCCGAGCATGGAGGATGCCCAACAAAGTGGATAGTAAGACACTGGGACATAAGAATTCCATCCCCCTTGAGCCTTACCTCAAGTGGGTACGAACCCGCGCCCAGAGTCTTATGATACCTTACCCCTACATTCTCCCTGTGATCAAAGAGCCTGTTATGGAAGGAGAGGTTCCATACACCCTCCTACATCCTGACATGCTAACATCATTGGAAGATTTGCAAAAGAGTTGGATACAGCTCAAGGAAGAACAAAATAATTTTGAAGCCAGCTTCTACGCCAGTGAGAAGAAGGTCTTGGAACTTACCCCTCAACTCCACGAAGAGCAGAAGCTCAACACTTACATTGCACCAAAGAGGATGCGCAACGTCTTTTTACATTAAGAACTTTGTAATATTTTGCCCATAGGGCATTTATGTACTGACAAATTTCTTCTTATTAATATGATGTGTGTTCTTTTTGTCTGTAACTACTTTGAATTTCTGAATCCTTGGATGCATTACATGAATAAACATATCATTCATCATATGCATAAAAAGGTCTTCACACCAGGTTTCCTTATCTTTCTGCTGTTTATTTCAGCAAGATGGATATAGAGCAGATGGTCAAAGATCTGCAAGCACAGAATTCACAATTCCAACAACTCCTCCTGACCTTGGCAAAGGGTCAAGAGGACCTTAAAGCACTGTTAGAAAAGGAGAAAGAAAAAGAAAAGGAAAAAGGAAAAAAGAAAAAGAAAAGAGTTGGGGTAGCTACTCTGGGAAGAAGATTTGAGAACCAAGCTAGGAGAGTCCTGGATTTCCCCTCGACGTCTGATGAAGGGGCTAGCAAAGGAAAAGGAGATGCAGTACCTTCCGAGTATGAGGCTGAAGAGGAAGAAGTTAAAGAGGATGAAGATTACTCCGAGCAGCAGTACCCTCCTGCAGACAACAGGTATAAGAATCTGGAAGAGTGGTTGGCAGCTATGGAGGTACAAAGGGTACCTGGGCTGGATTTCGAAGAACTAGGGTTGGTTGTTGGGATCGTCATTCCCCCTAAATTCAAAGTGCCTACATTTTCTAAATACGACAGTTTGTCTTGTCCAAAGATGCATATGCGTTCTTATGTCAGAAAGATCCAACCTCACTCTTCTGATAAGGATTTGTGGGTCCACTTTTTTCAAGATAGTTTGTCGGGTACACAATTGGACTGGTTCTACCAGTTTGAGAGGGCTGATGTACATAACTGGGAGGACTTGGCTGCCGCCTTCTACTGATAATATCAATATAACACAGATTTAGCACCTAGTCGCACTCAACTACAGAGTATGAATATGGTTTCTAATGAGGGCTTTAAGGAGTATGCCCAGAAGTGGAGGGACCTGGCTGGAAGGGTGCAGCCACCATTGTCTGAAAGAGAGCTTGTCGATATGTTTTTGAGGATGCTGTATGGCCCATTCTTTAATCACCTGATAGGGAGCTCATTTGCAGGGTTCACTGAATTAATTCTGATAGGGGAAAGGGTCGAAGTTGGTATTAAGAGCTCTAAAATTCAGAAGGATGCATCTGCTTCAGCCGCTATCAAGAAGACATTCCCAGCCAAGAAGGAAATTTCTACTGTTTACACCCAGAGAAATCGAGAAAGAGAGGAACGCCGGCCAGCAGTAGGGGGCGTATTAATTCAAAAGTCCGCATCGGATCAGCCTAGAAATAGTCAACCAAGGAATGATCAACCCAGAACCTATCAGTAAAGGGTAGAAAGGCCACAACGACAATATACCCCGATAAACATGACACCCGCTCAGATCCTTCCCCATCTCCTGAAATTAAACCTTGCTAATTTGAGAGAGGCACCGAAGAATACAAATACCACTTCTCCACATTATCATCCCAATGCAAAATGTGGTTATCATTCAGATAGCATAGGGCACGACACCAATAACTGTTGGGCCCTCAAAAACAAGATCCAAGATTTAATAGATGCCAAGGAGGTAGAATTCGATGCGCCCGAAAAGTTGAATGTGATTTCTGCCCTAATGCCCAAACACAGTCACAATGTCCATGCTATTGAAGAGGATTTGTATGTTGCTGCTGTTGATGACTTAATGACTTCGTTGCTAATGATCAAGATGAATCTGTTAAAAGTCGGGATCTTCCCAGGCTGTGAAAAAGATTGTTACCTTTGTTCGACCTTGCAATCCAACTGTTCGCTATTGAAGTCAGGCATCCAACACCTGATGGATAATCAAGAGATCCACTTTCAGAAAACTCATGTTACTCCTGTTACTCCTGTTACTCCTGTTACCCCAATCAATGATATTGCTATAATCACCATTTCCGACAATCTTTCCAAGACCTGCAAAAGGCCTGTTAAGATTATACCCGATCCAAAGTTTGTACCACTGAAGATTACCATGTCGGGGCCTATCCCATATAAGTCCAACAAGACAATACCGTGGAATTATGGAGGAGAGATCTTCTACCACGGTGTTAAGCAGATCGAATCAGTTGAAGAAAGTTCCGATGAAGAAACTCCTGACATAGGAAATATTGCAGGGACAAGTAAGATCACTCGTAGTGGAAGAATCTTCTCTCCGGAGATTGCTCCTCCAAGGGCAATCTTCGGACCCTCAAGTGCTCGTGTTCCAGTCAAGATATCTATGCAAAGTCCAGTGATTGAAGAAATTGTTACTCCCGAAATTGTACCCTCTGCTGTTACTGATGATAAAGGTAAGGGGATCCAAGAAGCGCCCGTCAGGACGAGGGCTCAGCCTTTGGTTATCCTCGAGACCACCCAAAAGAAAATGGAGGAAATTTTAAAGATAATCAAGAAGAGCGACTATGATGTCGTAGAACAACTGGGGCAAACCCCTTCAAAAATCTCCATGCTGGCCCTATTGCTCTGTTCTGAGGCTCATGCCAAAGCCTTGATCAAATTCCTGAAGACGACGCACGTGCCTCAAGAAACTTTTGCGGATCAGTTTCAAGAGTGTGTAGCCAGCCTAACCGCCGACAATAGTGTTGGCTTCTCTGATGCCGATCTAACATCTAAGGGAAGAAAGCATAATGATGCGCTGCATGTTTTGGTAGAGTGCAGAGGGACCACACTTGCTCACGTTCTGGTTGATATCGGGTCGTCTTTAAATGTCCTACCAAAGAAAGCATTGGACATATTGGACTGTGAGGGTTTGACCTTAAAGCCCAGTAATATCATTGTTAGAGACTTCGACAGTTCTAAGCGGATGGTTCACGGAGAGGTGGACATCCCAATTATGGTTGGAACGGAAATTTTCAACTCTACATTTTATGTGATGGAGATTCGTCCTTCATATTCATGTTTATTGGGAAGGCCATGGATCCACAACGCTGGGGCAGTCACTTCTTCCCTACACCAGATGCTCAAGTACCCAGTCCAGGGTAAGATCATAACAGTTCATGGTGAGGAGGAGTATATGATAAGCCACCTTAACTCTTTCCGCTATGTGGAGTTAGATGGTGAATTCATAGAAACACCTTTCCAACACTTTGAAGAGGTTTCTCCTGAAATTGCGATGGACAAGACAATAACTTTTGTGCCTGCAGTTACCAAGCTTGTGTCCCGGATGTCATCTCTTAAAGATGTGAAGGCTGTGATCGAGGAAGGAGGAAGTACAATGTGGGGACAACTACCAGATTTTCCTTTCAAGACAGATAAGTTTGGTTTGGGTTTCACTGCTGCTAGTCAGAAGGTTGTGCATTTCTCCCGGGCTGGAGGACCACCATTAAAGATCACTCATCACAGAGTTCATGCTTTGGAAGATGTTGAAGATGAGAGTAATTTTGAAGACTGGATCTTTCCAACCATTGAAGGAGGACTGAACAACTGGGAGGCGAGAGACTTCGTTCCCATTACTTTCATCAATTAGTAATTTATCTTTTGAACATTTTCCGTTGGTCTGTAATAATTATTAAACAATTCATACACTCTTTTTGCCTTGTGCCTTACCCAGGGCATATAGGTCCATTTGTAAGGGCTTGATTTCTTCATTTTCATATGCCATTTTTAATGAATCATGGACGTTTTCATCTATAAATTTTTGTGTTCATTTTCTTTCTTTTTACATTTTATTTTGTTTAAAGGTGGCTATCCCTTACACACACCCACACTCACAAAATGCAGGTACCCATCCACTCCGGATTCCATGGGTAACCATTCTGCTATGGCCTTCAGTGACTCTGAAGATCTGGTCAATCATGCCGAATACGAATGTGATGAAGACTGTGAAGTGCCTGGAGAGTTGGCTAGACTTGTACAACAGGAAGAGAGGTTTATTCTGCCCCATGAAGAGCTGTTAGAGACTATCAACTTGGGTACTGCCGAAGATAGAAAAGAGGTTAAAATGGGTGCCAACTTGAAGCCAAATGTCAAAGAGCGCTTAATTCAGCTGTTGAATGAATATGTTGAGATCTTCGCCTGGTCCTATGAAGACATGTCGGGAGTCGATACAGATATTGTGGTTCACCATCTCCCTACAAGAAAAGACTGTCCACCAATAAAACAGAAAGTCCACTGAATGAGGCCCGATATGTCTGAAAAGATCAAAGCCGAAGTGATGAAGCAGTTCAATGTCGGGTTTCTTGCTGTTACTTCCTATCCACAATGGGTTGCTAACATTATGCCCGTGCCTAAGAAGGACGGCAAAGTGAGAATGTGTGTGAATTACCGAGATTTAAACAGGGTAGCCCTAAAGATGACTTTCCACTACCACACATTGACATTTTGGTCGACAACACAGCTCAACATAAGGTATTTTCTTTCATGGATGGATTTTCAGGTACAACCAGATCAAAATGAGCCCCCGAAGACATGGAGAAGACTACTTTTGTTACACAGTGGGGTACCTTCTGCTATAAAGTAATGCCATTCGGACTGAAGAATGTCGGGGTAACCTATCAGCGCGCCATGGTAGCTTTGTTTCATGACATGATACATCATGAGATCGAAGTCTACGTAGACGACATGATATCCCGTTCACAAACAGAAGAAGAACACCTCGGCCATCTGCAAAAGCTGTTTGTCAGATTGAAGGAGTATAAGCTCAGGCTGAACCCTAACAAGTGCACTTTCAGAGTCAGGTCTGGTAAACTCTTGGGATTCATCGTCAGCAACAAAGGCATTGAGGTTAATCCTGCTAAAGACGAAGCTATACGAGAAATGCCTGCCCCCCGCACTGAAAAGGAGGTCAGAGGTTTCTTAGGACGCATAAACTACATTGCAAGGTTCATTTCTCACCTAACATCTACCTGTGAACCAATCTTCAAGTTGTTGAAGAAAGATCAGGTGGTTGAATGGAATGATGATTGTCAAGCTTCTTTTGATAAAATCAAGGAGTATTTGCTAGAACCTCCTATCTTGATGCCACCCGTCGAAGGAAGGCCATTAATCATGTATCTGACTGTTTTGGATAATTCAATGGGGTGTGTACTGGGCCAACATGACGAGTCTGGCTGAAAAGAGCATGCCATTTATTACCTTAGCAAAAAGTTTACCGACTGTGAGACTCGCTACTCACTGCTCGAGAAAACTTGTTGCGCTTTGGTATGGGCTGCTCGCCGGCTAAGGCAGTATATGTTGACACATACCACTCTGCTAATTTCTAAAATGGATCCGATCAAGTACATCTTCGAAAAGCCCGCTTTATCTGGAAGAATATCTAGATGGAAAATGATCCTGACTGAGTATGATATCCAGTACACAACCCAAAAAACTATAAAGGGGAGTGTACTAGCTGACCATCTAGCTCATCAAGCTGTCGAAGATTACCAATCCATGAGGTTCGACTTCCCCGACGAAGACATTATGACATTAGACAACATTGAAGGTAACAAACCGTATGAAGGACCTGAACAAGGATCCCGATGGACCCTGTACTTTTATGGTGCTTCAAATGCACTTGGCAACGGTATCGGCGCGGTACTTATCTCTCCAGAAGGTTGCCATACACCTTTCACCGCTAGGCTCTGCTTCAACTGCACCAATAACATGGCCGAGTATGAAGCTTGTATCTTTGGTCTCAAGGCTTCTATTGACTTGGGAATCAAATCTTTGGTTGTGTTTGGAGACTCAGCTTTAGTTATCAGTCAAATCAAAGGAGAGTGGGACACTAAACATCCTAATCTCATCCCATACAAAGAACATATCCTGACATTGTTACCTCATTTCGAGCAGATTACCTTCGAGCACTTCCCGCGAGAAGAAAATCAGCTAGCAGATGCTCTAGCTACAATGTCTTCCATGTTTAAACTTAACTGGGATAATGAGGCTCCCTAAATCACCATCGAGCGAATGGATGAACCTGCACATTGTCATGAGATTAATACCGAAGAAGTAGTGGAACAACCCTGGTTACACGAAATCAAAAGGTATCTCAAGACTTGAGAATACCCTGAAGGAGATTCAGCCAACGGCAAAAAGTTCTTAAGGAGATTTGCTGCCAAGTTCTTCCTGAGCAATGGTATCCTATACAAGCGCAACCATGATTGTGTTCTACTTCGTTGTGTGGACAAGGTTGAAGCTGAGCTGATTATGACTGAACTGTATAGTGGCACATTTGGCACCCACTTGAGTGGTCATACGATGGCTAAGAATATCCTAAGGGCAGGCTACTATTGGTCTACCATGGAAGCTGACTGTCATCAATACGCCCACACTTGTCACAAATGCCAAGTCTATGCGGACAAGGTGCATATTCCTATGGTTCCTCTCAATGTCCTGACAGCTCCTTGGCCATTCGCAATATGGGGTATCGACATGATTGGAGAGATCAAGCCTACAGATTCCAATAGACACCGCTTTATCCTGGTGGCCATTGATTACTTTACCAAGTGGGTCGAAGCAGCTTCCTTCGCCTCCGTTACAAAGAATGTGGTTGCCCGCTTCATCAAGCAGAACCTCATTTGTCGGTACGATATTCTTGACCGAATCATTACGGACAACGGTACAAACCTGAATAACACTATGATCACTGCTCTGTGCGAACAATTCAAAATTCAACATCACAATTCATCTCCCTATAGGCCAAAGATGAACGGTGTTGTCGAATCTGCGAACAAAAATATCAAGAAGATCATTCAAAAGATGACAATCACCTACAAGAACTGGCATGAGATGTTACCGTTTGCTCTACACGGGTACCATACCACGGCGCGAACATCAACTGGGGCAACGCCCTTTTCTTTGGTATATGGCATGGAAGTTGTTTTACCTATGGAAGTTCAGATTCCTTCCCTGAGAATCATGAAGGACACTGGTTTGAGTGAAGACGATTAGATTCATACCTGGCTTGATCAACTTAACTTGATTGACGAGAAGCAACTTACTGTTGTTTGTCATGGTCAGACGTAACAAAAACGGATGATCAAGGCTTTCAACAAGAAAGCCAGACTTCAGGTATATCAAGTCGGAGATCTTGTAATCAAACGGATCATCTTTCCGCAAAGTGATCCCAGGGGAAAGTGGACTCCTACTTACGAAGGACCATTTGTGATCAAAAACATCTTTTCTGGTGGGGCTATGATTCTAACCACCATGGACGGTGACGACCTGCCACACCCTGCGAACGCAGACATAGTCAAAAGATACTACGCATAAACGACCCGACAAGTTGAAAACCCGAAAGGGCGACTTGGGCAAAAATGGGCATCCCGGTGAATCGAAAACCCGAAAGGGCGGTTCAGGCAAAATTTAGGGATAAACAAAAAAAAATCGTACACCCGGCAAGTTGAAAACCCGAAAGGGCGACTTGGGAAAAAAAGGGTTTCCCGGTGGATCGAAAACCTGAAAGGGCGATCCAGGCAAAAGTTAGGGAATTAAATTGTATGACTATGTCTCGTCGGATCACTTTAAGGACAATCTCTTCATGAACAAGCTCCAAGCTTCTGATCAATCCAATCATCTGCGGACAAAGCAACGAATGGACAAAATACTCAGAGTTACGAAGGCTATAACAGAATGGGAACCCCATGGAATTGTTACACGTAGCCATCTTTGTTTGTATAGATTTTTCCCAATTTTATGGCGACATTCTCTTACTAGGATGTCTGTCTCCTTTGTACAAAATACTTACACAAAGTTAATACAAAATTACTTCAAAGTGCAGAAAACTGTTTGCCTTTTCTTTCTTTTTTACACTCGTGTTTTATTTGAAAACGTCCATTGATTTATTAAATGAGCATATGCATTTGAACATAATCACTTCTTACAAAAAAAACGTAATGGGAAAGAATAATTACTGATAGGATGAAAGTGTAGGAAAGTGTCTTTAGGATATTCCAGAAGAAATCCCCTGCAATACATCACCCAGATCCTAGGCGGAACTAAGCTTTGAAATGCATATCCCCAGCGGAGTTAAGTTTCAAGGATCTCCATCAGAGTTGAGTTTTCAAGTTCCTAATCCACAGCGGAGCAAAACTTTGAACTACAAACCCTCAGTAAGAAGGAAACTTTCTTCCCCAACGGAGTCAAACCTTTGAACTTTGAGCACCAGTGAAGACCATCCAGTTTCCTCCCTTTTCCCCGGAGAGTCGCTTTTAAACCAGATAATTCCTCAGAAAGTTATTTTTAAAATTTTTCCCAGTGAAGTCGTCAATCAAATCAGCACGTCACTAAGACCCCCAGCAGAGAGGAAACTTTGAGCTACCAATCCCCAGCAGAAACCATTCAATTTTCCCCTGATATCCTCAACAGAACGGAGTTTCTCATTCTTACTTCCCCAGTAGATTGGCATACACCCAAGCTCCTGATATTCCCGACAGAATGAGGATTCTCATTCTCAAAGTGGCATACAACCTAAGCTCCTGAATTTCTTCCAAGCAGGAATAAGCTTTTCCCAGAGTCCTGAGCTTACTCTCCAGCAGGATAGCTACTCCCCAACAGTATAGCTATTCCCCACAGAGTTTTTACTCCCCAACAAAATCAAGATTCTCATCTTTGATTCTCCAGTAAAGTTGCCAGAACCTTCTTTATTCTCAGCTTAAATTTGTCAGAGTTTTTAATCCCCTGCAGATCAAAGATTCTCGTTCTTAACTCCTCATCACAAATTCCTCCAGCAGAATGAAGATTCTCATTCTCAATTCCCCACAGAGTTTTCAAAGATTCCCCAGCGGAGTTATCCTCAAAACAGGAATCCCTAGTAGATTGGGATACAACCCAAACTCATGATTTTCCCCAGCAGTATAGCTTCTCCCCATAGAGGTTGTCAAAAAACTTGAAGACACACAACAGTGGTCCAGGATTTATTTTCCCCGACAGCAGTCAAAGATTTTATTATCTCCAGCTATCCAGGATTTATCTTCCTCAGTAAGACAGCTAATCAGCTTACATGCGCATACATTGCATTCATATATCATAAACATTGATAAAAAACATATATTGCATCATACATTTCATGCAACATAACTTTGTGTTTCAGCTAATATTTTACCCTTTTTAGGATAAGATTGACAAGCTACCAACTTCAAGGATCATGAAAACAGTTTATGGGTACTTCCAAACATGGATGTCAATCTATCGCTTGTTTAGATTCAGCTCAATGAAAACAGTTTACGGATGCTTCCAAACATGGATGTTAATCTATTGCTTAATCAACTTCAAGGATCATTGAAAACAGTTTACGGGTGCTTCCAAACATGGATGTTAATCTATTGCTTATTCAACTTCAAGGATCATGAAAACAGTTTACGGGTGCTTCCAAACATGGATGTCAATCTATCGCTTGTTCAGATTCAACTTTTGAAAACAGTTTACGGATGCTTCCAAACATGGATGTTAATTTATCGCTTGTTCAAACTTCAGGATCATGAAAATAGTTTACGGGTGCTTCCAAACATGGATGTCAATCTATCGCTTGTTCAAATCCAGCTCATTGAAAACAGTTTACGGGTGCTTCCAAACATGGATGTTAATCTATTTCTTATTCAACTTCAAGGATCATGAAAACAGTTTACGGGTGCTTCCAAACATGGATGTCAATCTATCGCTTGTTCAGATTCAGCTCATTGAAAACAGTTTACAGATGCTTCCAAATATGGATGTTAATCTATTGCTTATTCAACTTCAAGGATCATGAAAAAATTTTACGGGTGCTTCCAAACATGGATGTCAATCTATCGCTTGTTCAGATTCAGCTCATTGAAAACAGTTTACGGGAGCTTCCAAACATGGATGTCAATCTATCACTTGTTCAGATTCAGCTCAATGAAAACAGTTTACAGATGCTTCCAAACATGGATGTTAATCTATTTCTTATTCAACTTCAAGGATCATGAAAACAGTTTACGGGTTCTTACAAACATGGATGTCAATCTATCTCTTGTTCAGATTCAGCTCAATGAAAACAGTTTACGGATGCTTCCAAACATGGATGTTAATCTATTGCTTATTCGACTTCAAGGATCATTGAAAACAGTTTACGGGTGCTTCCAAACATGGATGTCAATCTATCGCTTGTTCAGATTCAGCTTATTGAAAACAGTTTACGGGTGCTTCCAAACATGGATGTCAATCTATCGCTTGTTCAGATTCATCTCATTGAAAATAGTTTACGGAGGCTCCAAACACAGATGCTAATCTATTGCTTATTTAGACCCCCAGCTCAGAGACGTTCCAGACATGGATACCTTTCCGAAACTCACGTACAACATACAGTTCGACAAACATTCTCGGATGGCATCTTTAAGCCCATCTCCGACAAGATTCTGTCACATCTCCAAATGGCATCTTCAAGCCCATTCCCTCAACTATGCTTTGACGAGTGAAAATTTATGGGCACTCTAGTGTCCAATCATCTTTTACCTTCGAGTCGCGAACGGCAAACTCGCTGATCTAACTCTTCAGGTTCAAGAAGATTGAACAGGGGCAACTGTTGTACCCCAAAATTTGGCCTCCCTTTTTCACAAGAAATCATAACCCTAGGGCTTTCTCAGATTTTCAAGATTGACTCAAGAATCGATCAAACAGACTTTCCTTTGGCAGCAGATCAAGAATTAGGGTTTCTCTCGCATTTCTCAGAAGAAATTGAATTCTCAGAAATTCAGTTAACTGTCACATGTTTTCACACTTTTTCAAGTTTGCTGAAAGGTTACTGATGATTCTCAAGGTTTATTTATCTGAAATAAGAGATAGGAACTGAGATGGTCATGTGGAATATTCAGGTTTTTTCTGATCCAGGTTAATCAGATGATGTGCGTCTGTCAAGACGTTTGCTTATTAATGGAATTCATGTTTGCTTGTTTGTTGGAATGCACAATGCATATTTTGATTGGAATGTTGTTGCAAGGTTACAAGATTGCAAAGTTATTGGATTACTTGGAATTTGAGTTATCTGTATTAAAAATATTGGAATGCAATTTCAATTATTTTGATCTGAGAATCTTAAAGGGTTAAGTGAAGATGCAAGGAAAGAATTACAAGATATTGACAGTAGAAGGTTTTATTGGATATCAGATGATCTCATAAAATCTTTCTTCATTCATTCCAAATGTTGTTACAAAAATAATTTATTATTTGAATACTGTAGGTTTTACAACTTATAGTATTTAAAAAAATAAATGATTACAATTAATGGAAAATCTATCTAATCTAAGCCTCCATTACTCCATTGATCCCATGCTCAAAGTCTTCTGCTTCCTCTGCTTTGTGTGCTCACCTGAAAAGAAAAAACAAAGAAAAGAGAATTAGTACAGTTGATTAAAAAGAATTTTCAAACAAAAAACAAAAGGGAAATTGTTCATCATTAAAATTTGCCGTATGGAATCAGAGTGCTATTTTTCATCACGTTTTATTTTTCTCTTTGCAAATCATAAGAAGATTGCTCTTCTTGGTTCACAAAGAGAAAAATAAAAGTGCAAAAGAAGAATGCAAACAAAGAAAAAATTATTCAAATGCAACAGGCGCCAAACTGTACAAACAACACAAGCAAGGTGCCAAACATAGGCCAAACTGTCAAGCTGTATTACAAAACAAAGTAGGCAAACTGAAACATAATAACATTACAATGCATTACATGACAGGAACCTGCTGTAACAAACAGCACAAGCAAGGTGCCAAACTGAGCTACAAAGCACAAAGCCCAAATTGCATTTACAAAACATAAGCAAACTGAACAAAACAAATTGGATGCAAACTGTACAAATGCAGCAAGTACAATGCAGCAGGATGGCAGTAAAAGGCAAGAGGTAATCCAAAATCACAAGTCAAAGACTTGTCACAACTTTTCATCATTTTCCAATCAAAGGGCAAAGTTTTCAGAAAATAAAAAAAAAAAAGAAAAAAAGCAAATTTGTTTTGTCATTGAGAGAGAAAGAGAGAAAAGGGAGCACCTTTTTAGTATTTGTACAGTTGGCTAAAAAAATGGATCAAGAAATAATACCATAAAAATAGCAAGAAGAAAAATCCCAACAGTTTCAAACACAAACCATAAGTCCCAGCCTGCTAACCAAAAGTAGAGGGAGCTGTTATAAGACAAAACTGCAAGCCAAGCCAAAAAACACAAGTTAAAAACCTGTTAAACCTTTAAACAAGGAACCAAGCTGAAAAATATACAAAAGAAATTCCACAACTCTCCAACCTACACAATCAACCAAAAAACGCCAAGTATCCAAGCCTGAAAATGCAACAAAATTTCCAAACCTGTTACAACCAAACTGTAACAACCTACAAAACTCCCAAACCTGTTACAACCAAAACTGTAACAATCTGCATAACCTACCAAACTGCACAAAACTCCCAAGCCTGAAATCACAAAAAACTGCAATAACCTGCACAAGCCTAAAAATTGCATCAAGCTTGCAACTCCAAAACAACCAAAAAAAACTACCAATCACCAACAACCTGCATTTCTCAAACAGAACCAAGCCAACAAGCACAACCTGCTATCAAACAAACTCAAAGAAACTTCATAACCAATCTCCAAACCAGAGCCACCATCTTACAAACAACCAAACTCAATTTCAACAAAATCAACAAACCAAAACAAAGTTTCAGAAACTTGCAACAAACATATCAACAACAGAGTTTCAGATTCAAAGAGAGAGGAAAAAGGTAACAAGTTTCAGATTATCAAATCATCATCAACAATCATCAAAAGAGTTCCAGAAGCAACATCAGCAAATCAGTTTCAGAACAAATCATCATCAACATTCAAACTCCAAGAGAAAGGAAAAGAGTTCCAGAAGCAACGAAAGAGTTTCAGAAACTATTATCATCATCAACAGTCAAAATCAAGAGAGAGGAAAAAGTTTCAGAAGTAACAAAAGGGTTTCAGAATAAGTATCATCATCAACGAAATCTAAGCATACAAACACAGTTTCAGAACAAGCAATCATCATCAACATTTCCAGTTTCAGAACATCATCCACAAAAACAATAAAGTTTCAGAAGGAATCATCATCATTCAAGGTTCAGAAGAGAAGATACCAGAAAAGCTCGTCGTCATCTCTTCCCTTCCGCCTCTAAGCCACCAAGGAAGCACCACCAGCTCCATCTCACCTTTCCTCTCCATTTTTTCCGAAAATCCCCAAGGTACGTTTTTCTCAAACCCTCTTTGCTGCATCTCAGGCATGTAAACTACAAAGATTAAAAAAACGAAACTGTAAAGTCAAGCATGTGAATCAAACAACGAAACTGTAAAATGCTAATCAAGAGACAAATCGTACCATTTTAGAACAAAGCCATGGATCTTTGTGAGGAGATGAGAGGGTGAGGGTCTCTCCGGCGGCTTAGGTTTAGAGGGAGATCAGAATTGTTGGGTGAGAAAGATGAAGAAGAGAAAACGAGAGAACGACATCGTTGTGAAGAGAAAATGAACGAACCCTAATTCCTGAGACCCCAAAACAAAAACGTTGCAAACCAATGCCTTGGGCCTTTCTAGCCCCAAGCACCTAAGCCCATGTAATTACCAGCGCACCCCCTCCCTCCATTCTGCCCCTTTTCTTTTAATTCTGTTTTGGGCCTAACACACAAATGCCATAAGCCCATCCTTTTTTTTTAATTTCATTTCTTTTGTTTAAACAAATACTTTTTTTAATTAATTCATTTAAATTAATTTATTTTCTTTTCTTTTGTTAATAATAACATTAATAATATTTAAAATAATTTTGATTTTTTTTAATTAGTTTTAATCTTTTTTTTTATTTTCCTTACATTTAATAAGAAAACACCAAATAATAAAGATTTTCAATTTAATTAATTTTGTTTTCTTTAAACTTTTATTTACATAATTAATAAAAAACACATACAAAGAATAATAATAATAATTCTTAATAGAGTTTATTTATCTTTTTTTAATAAATACATGCGTTTCTTAATTGATTGATTTTCTTTATTTGTTATAACTTTGTAGTGAATTGCGATAATTCGATTTGGTTGTAAAACTTGATATTTGGACATTGTTATCCTTGTGAGATTCATCCCCATTTGTAATAATTTGTACCCCCATCCCCGGATACTTTTGTAATAGCTTAGACTTTTAATTCTCGCACTTTATGCTTTCAAATATGCCATGATTAGAGATTAGGGTTTGTATGCGAAAATCCAAAATCAATCGCTAGATGACCTAATACAAAACCTAAATTCATGAAAATGACAAACACAATTCACACGTGCACCTCTAGGGTAACCTCGCTTGTTGCCTCGGAAATACAATCATGTCCCTCGAATATGAGGCACTCTAGCAAATGCCCCTTCGATAAACAAAGATCGTAGTCCCTCGATGACCCTCGATGTTTCCTTCGATAAAACGATCTTGTCCCTTATAAAATTGCTAGAGCGTCTCATACGTTGCTTTCAATGATTGTATACGATGACCCGCGCCTGTCCCGTTTGACATCCTAATACAAGGTTGTTTACTAAATGCAATGGTAAAACAACACTGTCAAAAGGGTTAAAAACGTATAGGAAGGATCTTTGAGTAAAATAGGGTAGACAACTCTTAGTTACTTGATCAAACTTACAAAACATCCTTGCCATTTTCAAACACACATCACAACACATTTTCAAAACATTTCCCAAATCAAACTCTCAAGACATTGAAATATCTTTTCAAAAGACAAACACCTTTATATATATTCAAACAAGAATCATTACAAAGGTTGCCACAACTATGGCCTCTTTTTCAAAAGCATTTTCAAAACCACACACACAAGGCACCATTTCAAACAATTGAAAAGCAAAAGCAAGTGATCTAAACAAGTAACTAAGAGCCCATGGAAAACCATGGATGAAAAGGGTCCTTGCACCTTCCCTTTTCATAATCTACCCCCCGAACCCAAGAAAACATCTCAAAGGTCTTTCATGTGCTTTTTGACCTTTCCTTTGGATAAAATAAAAAGTCGGTGGAGACTCTTGCTAAACCGTACAATTGCGAACACAAACGCAAAACCTCAAGTTAGTTCTCCCACCATATCACAACAGTACTTGAAGATACAGCCACCTGAATTTTTCCGCTTCTGATTCCACCTTCAACATGTTCCCCTGTTAATATCAACTCAGTGAACCCGACTGAAGAGCTTCCAATCAGATGATTGAAGAAATAGCCTATCAAAGTTCCCATAAACATGTCAACCAACTCCATATCAGACAAAGGAGGCTGAACTCTTCCTGCTAGATCTCTCCATTTCTGGGCATATTCTTTAAATCCTTCGTTAGATCCCATGGTCATACTATGTAATTGCATACAGGTTGGTGCAAGATCAGCATTATACTGGTATTGCTTATAGAAAGCAGCAACCAAATCTTCCCAAGTACGGATATTGGTCCCTTCTAGTTGATAGAACCATTCCAATTGTGTTCCACAGGCTCTCTTGAAAGAATTTCACCCATAACTTCCTGGTCGTGGTGTGTGGTTGAATCTTCCGAACATATGACCTCAAATGAAGGTTTGGGCAAGAAACACGGTCATACTTTGAAAAAGTAGGGACCTTGAATTTATAAGGAATGAAAACTCCTTAGACTAAACCCAAATCTTCAAAATCCAACCCAGGCACTTTCTAAACCTCTATAGCATTTAAACGGTCTTCTAGTTGCTTATATTTTTCATCAGTATGAGGATATTATTCATCCTAATAGTCTTCTTCCTCTTCATTAGAACCTTTTTCAGAACCCTGCTTGTTATTTTCCTCAGCCTTCACACTCTTACCATCTTTCTCTTGGTTATCATCTTCATTCTCAAAATATAGAGCTCGCTTGACCGAACCTCTGAACCTTCTCCCCATGTTAAGGATGCCAGCTGTATTCTTAGTCTTATTCTTCCTCTCTTCGGTGATGAGTGTCTTCAATTCTTCCTGCCCCTTGGCTAAGTTGAGGAACATCTGCTGGAACTAAGCATTCTGGGCCTGAAGATCTATGGCTGTTTATTCGAGAGCCATCTTTTTTCTGTCTGTAATAAACGACAAGAAGATGAGAAAAAACTATTTTGGGAATACCTGTTATGTAATGATATGCATGACATGTGTAACACGGTGGGAGAACTGACTTGGGTGTTTTGTGTTTGATCGCAATTGTTGCGGATAGCAAGAGTCGCCACCGACTTTTCTTTTATCCAATAATGAAAGGTTAAAAAGAACAGGAAAGACCTTTCGAGATTATTTCTTGAGTTCGGGGGGTAGGTTATGAAAAGGGAAGGTATTAGCACCCTTTTCATCCATAGTTATCTATGGGCTCTTAGTTGTTTGCTAGATCACTTGCTTTTGTTTGAAAATGTGCTTGTGGTGTAGGTTTTGAAAGTATTTTGAAAACGTCTTTGTAATGGTTCTCGTTTCTATAAGGACACGTACAAAGTGTTGGTTTTGAAAATAGTTCAAAAAGGTGTTTGTGGAATGTGTTTTTGAAAGTAATTTTAAAAAGTGTCTTTGTAATGATTCTTGTTTCTATAAGAATGCGTACAAAGTGTTTTTTCTTTTGAAAATGTTTCAAATGAAAGTATTAGTTTATAAAATGTTTTTGTTGTGAGCAAGCGAACAACTATGAGTATCCTACCTAGTCAAAAGGTCTAACTATCTTTTCCTCCTCCTTTAGATGTTGTTATCTCACCATTGCCTTGGTAAGAAGCTCAATCGTTGGATGTGAAGGGACGGGTGTGGGTCATTTTTATAGTCATAGAAGGCAACTTATGGAACGTTTTAGCAATTTCATTTACAGACTAGATCATTTATCAAAGGCAACATCGAGGGTCATCGAGGGACTACGATCTTTTATCGAGGGTCCTTGCTAAAATACCCATATTCGAGGGACGCGACTATTTTTCGAGGCAAAAAGTGAGATTACCCTAGAGGTGCATGTGTGAATAGTGTGTTTTATTTGCATGCATTTAGTCTTTGATTTTTAGGTTGTGTACTTGTTGGTTTTATCTTGCCATACATCCTAATTACTAACATTTATACAAAAGCAATAAAAATGAAGAAAATAAATCCTACACTATTACAACCATGTTGAATAGCAATAAAATGTAAAGACAAAACAAAATAAAAGGAGGAAAAAATGAGCTTTCGATCTAGGCAGAAACACCCTTCGATTCTACTCTTCCTGGCCTCCTTCAATTTGGCCTGGAAGTAGTAAAGACATGTCCTTCGATTTCAGTCCTTTCTTGTTTCTTTCGAATGGGACTTGGAAGTCAGTGTGGCCATCCTTCTGGTTGTTTCTTTTGTTTGAGGCCTGGCAGTTAGCGTGAGAGGCAGCCTTCAATTCATCCTTCTGGCTGCTGCTTTCGACTGAGCCAGGGAATCACTGTTAACACCTTTCATTTCTCCCTTCTGGCTCCTTCGTTTGGAATGTGAAGCAGTAAGGGGGTGAAGACCGAGGCTTCGTTTCACAAAAGAAACTCCTTATTTTGTTTTGGGCCTATACTGGTTAGTTCTACCATATATTTGACAATAAAACAAACGAAAAGGGCATAAATGAAAAATAAACAAATGGAATGTACATGCTTGAAACGAAAGGAATGATTATTCACATGTTATGCTAGAAAGGAAAGGTTCAAGGTTAAGAGACACTTACCTTGTTTGAAGTTGGAACGTGTGTGCTAGACCTCGAGTGGCTTCCCTGAGTGTCCCTGGATTTGATGGAAAGAAACAAGGGTAATGTTTCTAGTGTTGGATTCGAAAGAAGAAACCAAGTGTTGAGTTGGTGTCAGGTCCAAAAGAGAGAAAGAAACAAGTATTGTGTTTCTTTAGATTCGAAGGGCCAAGAAAACAAGTGTTGTGTTTCTCTTGGATTCGAAGGGCCAAGGAAACAAGTGTGGTGTTTCTTATGGATTCTGGGTTTGAATATGTGTTTAAGCGTTTGAGAGTGTTTGAGTTTTTGAGAGTTTTTGAGAGTTTTTGAGAGTTTGATGATTTCTTGAAGATTCATTCCACCACCCAAAGTCCTCCTTTAGCTTGCAAATGTTTCTCTATTTATAGAGAAAAGGTTGAAGGTGTTTGAAGTAACCAGGTTTTGTAGGATAATAAACCATGGTTTGGTTGAAAATGAAACAAGTTTAGTCCCTTTTCGTTGTTCCCGCATTTCCCGTACAAGTGGGGGCCTGCTGTCTGTTGGGGGCAGGAGATTGAACGTATGCCTTTGGCACTACTTTCGTTTAGACACAAATCAAATTGGGAGCTGATTTTGTGATTAAAGTACTCTTTATGAAAAAAGGGTATGTAGCCTTTTGCTATTTTATCCAAGAATGGTATTATCCAGTAGACAAAGCTTCAAATCTTTGTGTAAGCCTCTGATTATGTAAAGATTTGGAAGCAACATAGCATGACAAGTAGGATTTGGAGGATAAGGCTATGCGATTTGCTCAAAGTTCTTCAAACAAACATGCTTCGAAGGGTCTAGAGTTGGGTTTGAAATATGTTGATGCGAAGGGAATCAAAACTCCAATCGAAGCTTTGTGTAAAGGTGGCTCTTGTCCAATCGAACGCTTTCCTGCCAGAGGTCACATGGCCAAACAAAAGGGTGTATGCAGGAGGTCCCTGCCTTGTGCCTCCTGGCATGAAGGAAATCCTGGATTTGGGGTGTCAAAGGAAAACATGGAAAATAAATAGCTTATGAGTCGAAGGAGAGGTGCAGGAGGCCATTGTTTTGGAATTGAAGGAGGATACAAGAGGCTTTTTTCCTTGTGCCTGCTGGCCTGGTAGGCGCCTCTTGCATGCAAGAAGGAAGCTATGGCTCAATGGAAAGCTGTATATAGCTAGCCATCACTTTGTGAATCAAAGCAAGCATGAAGGGAATTATTTGTCTAATCAACATAGGCATACAGGCATCAAATGTCCAATTGAAGCAGGCATGCAGGCCATCATTACATTGTGAACCATGTGAGGCCAATATGAAAACAAAGGTTGCATGCAGGAAGCTCCTGCTTTGTGAATCAAAGCCAGCGTATCAGAGGCCAACTCCCAATCGAAGGATGCAAGCCAAGCTTGCATCGAATAAGGACAAAATTCCAATCGAAGGATGTGAATCGAAGAAGACTTGCTTTTTCTCCAATTTTGTTAAAAAGATTATTTTTATCTGTTTTCCCCCTTTTTAATTGTTTCCTCTTTAACTTGATGCTGAAAAGTCCAATTGTACTTGTGCAAGCTTGAATTTTGAGAACCCTTGTGATAAATGCCTTGAGAAATGAGAGGGCAAATTTTGGGGTACAACAGCTACCCCTGTTCAATCTTCTTAAACCTGAAGAGTTATATTGGCGAGTCTGTCGTTCGTGACTTGAAGGTGGAAGATGATTGAACACTAGAGTGCCCATAAATTTGCACGCGATGATGTGGTGGTTGATTGTGTAGGGAATTGGCTTAAAGATGTCATTTGGAGAGATGATGGAGAGTTGTCGGAGATGGGCTTATAGATGCCGTCCAAAGGTGATTGTTGGCAGAAATTAGACTGAAGTATTAGAACAAATCTCTGGTTGATTTATATTGAAATAGTAGATGTAGTGGGATAAGTCTCAGAATAATATCATTAAATGGATTGTATCTGACTCGTATATGAAAGATGTACTGAATGAGCATCATAATGACATTCGTATTTGGATCGTATCTGGATTGTATTTGAGAGATGTACTGAATGAGTGTCAGAATGACATCCGTATCTAGATCGTATCTAGACTGTATTTGAGAAATGTACTGAATGAGTGTCAGAATGACATCCGTATATGGATTGTTACAAATAGTTTTCCTGGCTTGTTACAGGTATTAATTTACAATCAGTCGTCCACATATAGTTTTCCTGGCTTGTTGCAGGTATTAATCTGGAACTTATTTTTGTTGGTTGTTGAGATAGTTGTCCTGTCTGGTTTCAGGTATTAATCTCTGACCTTTTGAAAATGGTTGTGGTATTTTCCAAAAAGGACTTTTGTTGATTGACTTTTTCCTGCAAGGAAGAAGGTTAGTTGCATGAAGATGTATGCATGGTGTGATCGGTGGATCTGGAACTGACTGTTTAACGCTGGTTCGCGAAATGTCACGGAAGCAAGAGTCGCCACACTCTTTTATTTTCTCTAACATGGAAAGTGTTAGAACAATGTTTGAATCTACAACCCTATATTTAAGTTTTGATGATAACAAAGTGAAAAGATATAGTATTTATAAGTTTCATGAATGAACTATCTGCTGCCTAAAATTATTATGTTCTGACTTGCAGATACGCTGATTGAAATAAGCAAGATCACATCTATTCAGCATCAGAACTTGATTTCATACACCAGCATCAGAAGTTGCTAGATCAGAACGTCAAAATCAGATGATCAACTCACGTACATGCTGAAGCCTGATGAACAAGACTGCGCTTAATACTCTGATACAGAAACACAATAGTTCATCAGCAGCGAAGCAGAATCAGAATGAGCCAAGTCAGAACTTGCATTAAGTAAGCAACGGTACTGTGCATTGAAAGCAAATTAATTCCAACGGCTTCATTCCAGACAAGATCTGCTCAATAAGGAAAGTTTGTTATTAGCATTGAATCAAGAATATTGCATCCAACGTTCATCATCTCAGTGCTATATAAACAAAGCTTTGAAGATTGAAATGGTTAATGCTCTCCAAATCTCTACACGCACAAAAGCTGAACCATAATCTTCGTTCTACCAGTTTTGCTAAACCACACACTCTGATATTCCATTACTGTTTAGCAATCTAGTTTCTAAGCTTCATTTTGTGTATACATCACAGTTGTGATACAGTTTTGTAGAAAACATCCACACACATAGTTTTATCTCTTTGTAAGAAAGTGTTACCTTGACAAACCGGGTTGTGGTTTGAATCAAGAAGGCTTTAGCAGTTGTTAAAGCAGTCTGTAATATTTAGTTGAATATAGTGGATTAAGACCTCGTTGGAGAGAGGCGAAATCACCTTGACGGGTGGACTGGAGTAGTTTGAGATCAAACGAACCAGGATAAAAATATCTTGTCAATTGCTTTAGATTTCAGTTTTACAATTCAACCCCCCCTTCTTGTGTTTTTCACCACTTCAATTGGCATCAGAGCGCCTGGTTCTGAGCTAAAACACTTAACCGTGTCAGTACAAGATCCAGCGTCAGAAAAACACAATGGCAGGAAACAATTCTCACATCAGCAATGACAACAATGAGGACAAAGACAGATTCAGTGGCAAACCTCCAGTCTTCGATGGAGAAAACTTTGATTACTGGAAAGACAGAATTGAAAGCTTCTTTCTAGCACATGATGCTGATCTGTGGGATATGGTGACAGATGGATACACGCACCCTGTGAATGCAAGTGGTCAGAAGATTGATAGAAAATCAATGTCTGATCAACAAAAGCGTGACTTCAAGAATCACCACAAGGCCAGAACCATCCTCCTCAGTGCCATCTCCTATACTGAGTATGAAAAGATCTCCAACAGAGACACAGCAAAATATATCTTTGACTCTCTCAGAATGACGCATGAGGGCAACGTTCAGGTCAAAGAAACAAAAGCTCTGGCGCTCATTCAGAAGTATGAGGCGTTCAAAATGGAAGAATCTGAATCCATTGAAACTATGTTCTCTAGATTCCAGATTCTGGTAGCTGGTCTCAAAGTTCTGGACAAAGGATACTCTACTGCTGACCATGTCAAGAAAATCGTCAGAAGTTTACCCAAGCAGTGGAGGCCTATGGTTACTGCTCTGAAGCTAGCTAAAGATCTCAACAAAATCACTCTGGAGGAACTTATCAGCTCCCTCAGAAGTCATGAGATAGAGCTAGAAGCTGATAAGCCTCAGAAGCAAGGTAAGCCTTTAGCATTAAAATCTAACAGAAAATTTGAGTCTAAAGTTTTGCAGGCAGTTGAAGAAACATCTGATGGATCCTCATCAGAAGAAGACGAACTTTCCCTTCTCTCCAGAAGTGTAAATCAACTGTGGAAGCAAAGACAAAGGAAGTTCAGGAATCCCAGAAGATCTGATCAGAACGAGTCTTCTTCCAGACACAGAAGGACAGATTCTTCCTCTGGATACAGAAGATCTGAAGGCTCCTCCAGTAGCAAAAATCCAAACACCAAAGACATCATCTGCTATGAGTGCAATGAGCAAGGACACTACAAGAGTGACTGCCCAAAGCTTCAGAGGGAAAAGCCCAAAAAGAAGTTTGGAAGAGAGAAGAAGAAAAGTCTCATGGCCACATGGGATGACTCTGACTCGTCTGAAGCTGACTCAGAATCAGATGATGAAAGGGCAAACATAGCTCTCATGGCTAACATTTCAGAAGATAGTGAAGCTTCTGAATCAGACTCAGAATCAGACACTGAAGAGGTATTTCCTAACTTCGCTGTTAACTTTACAAAGGCTGAACTTGCTGAAAGCCTAAATGAGATTCTGGAACGTTATCAGCAAATTAGAGCTAAATTCAGAGACCTGAAAAGGAATCTTGAATCTGACTCTAATAAGTCTGAGAGTCTCAAATTGGAAAATTCTGAGCTGAGAAATAAGATTTCAAAATTAGAAAACACTTTACAAAACTCTCAGAAGGAACCAATTTCTGAAACTCCCAGCAACGCTGATGAGATCATCAAGGAGTATGATCACAGTTTCCAGAAGTTCCTAGCTAAAAGCATAGATAGAAGCAGAATGGCTTCAATGATCTATGGAGTTAGCAGAAACGGCAGGAAAGGAATAGGATACCAAGGTAAGGTTCCTACACCAAATAATGTCATGGACTTAACCATTAAACACACTCCTTTGAACTCGCATTTTGTGTATGGTCACACACATGATATCAAATATACTAGCAGTAAGCACTCTGTGAAACCAAAATTCAACCAGAGTTTTGGTAAAACTAACAAATCAGGACCCAAGAAAATCTGGGTACCTAAGGATAAAATAATACATGTTGCAGATATCTTTAGCAGCAAGTCAGAAACACCAGTCATGGTACCTGGACTCTGGCTGCTCACGACACATGACGGGAAGAAGGCATATGTTCCAAAGCCTGGAACTTAAGCCTGGAGGCCACATTGGCTTTGGAGGCAATCAGAGGGGAAAGATAATTGGCTCTGGAACTGTAGGTAATGGAAATCTTCCCTCTATTAATAATGTTCTGCTAGTAGATGGATTGATGCATAATCTGTTATCCATAAGTCAATTAAGTGATAACGGTTATGATATAATCTTTAATCAAAAATCATGTAAAGCTGTTAGTCAGAAAGATGGGACTATCCTGTTTAATGGTAAGAGGAAAAACAACATTTACAAAATCAAACTTTCTGAGCTAAAAAGTCAGAATGTAAAATGTCTTCTGTCTGTTAACAACGAGCAGTGGATCTGGCACAGAAGATTGGGGCATGTTAGTATGAGAAGAATATCTCAGATTAACAAACTCAATCTGGTCAGAGGACTTCCTAATTTGAAGTTCAATTCAGATGCTCTGTGTGAAGCATGTCAGAAAGGCAAATTTGCAAAACCTTCCTTTAAATCCAAAAATGTTGTTTCTACCTCTAAGCCATTAGAACTTCTGCACATTGACTTATTTGGACCAGTTAAAACTGCTTCAGTCAGTGGTAAGAAGTATGGGTTAGTAATCGTAGATGACTATAGCAGATGGACATGGGTAAAGTTCTTAAGACACAAGGACGAGTCACACTCTGTGTTTGTTACCTTCTGTAACCAAGTTCAGAATGAAAAAGATCTTAGAATCGTTAAAGTCAGAAGTGATCATGGTGGAGAATTTGAAAACAAAGATTTTGAGTCATTCTTTAATGACAGAGGCATTCTGCATGATTTCTCTTGTCCTAGAACTCCCCAACAAAATGGAGTTGTAGAACGAAAGAACAGAACATTGCAAGAAATGGCCAGAACCATGATCAATGAGACAAACGTTGCTAAGACTTTCTGGGCAGAGGCAATAAACACAGCGTGCTACATTCAGAATAGAATCTCAATAAGACCTATTCTGGAAAAGACTCCATATGAATTGTGGAAGAACAGAAAGCCCAACATTTCATATTTTCATCCATTTGGATGTACTTGCTTTATATTAAATACAAAGAATTATTTGAACAAGTTTGACTCTAAGGCACATAAGTGTATTATGTTAGGATACTCTGAACGCTCAAGAGGGTACAGAGTATACAATACAGAAACACAGATTGTGGAAGAATCAATCAGTGTTCGCTTTGATGATAAGCTTGACTCTAAAAAGTCAAAGCAGAATGAAGTTTTTGCAGGTATAGAAATTGAATTTGCAGGTTCTGAAGACAAGTCATCAGAAGCTCTCAACACAGACATTCCCTCAACATCTGAAAGGAGCACTGCTAGAAATCCTACAACAGCTGCTGATCAACCTCAGAAGAGATTACCCAGAAGCAGCTTGGATCACCCAGAAGAGACTATCCTAGGAAGAAAGGAAGATCCAATCAGAACAAGAGCAAGCTTCAGAAACTCTGAAGAAACACTTATGGGACTTGTGTCTCTGATTGAACCGTCTTCTATTGATGAAGCACTTCTGGATAATGACTGGATTCTGGCAATGCAAGAAGAGCTGAATCAATTCACCAGAAACGACGTATGGGATCTCGTTCTCAGACCAAAAGGATTCAACGTCATTGGAACAAGATGGGTGTTCAGAAACAAGCTAAATGAACAAGGTGAAGTCATCAGAAACAAGGCACGACTGGTTGCACAAGGTTATAGTCAGCAAGAGGGGATAGACTATACAGAAACCTTTGCCCCAGTCGCCAGGTTAGAATCTATCAGACTTTTAATTTCATTTGCTGTTAATAGAGGCATCACTCTGTATCAGATGGATGTCAAAAGTGCATTCTTAAATGGTTTTATAGAAGAAGAAGTTTATGTACACCAACCCCCAGGTTTTGAAAATACAAAACATCCAGAACATGTTTTCAAACTAAAGAAGTCACTGTATGGTCTGAAACAAGCTCCCAGAGCTTGGTATGAAAGGCTAAGTAACTTTCTGCTTGAAAATGAATTCACCAGAGGGAAAGTGGACACTACTCTATTCTGTAAATCAATTAAGAGTGACATCTTAGTCTGTCAAATTTATGTTGATGATATTATTTTTGGTTCTACTAATCCTTCTCTTGGAAGAAAATTTGCTAAGTGTATGCAGGCAGAATTTGAGATGAGCCTCATGGGGGAACTGAAATTCTTTCTGGGAATTCAGATAAATCAAACTCCAGAAGGAACTTACATTCATCAGAGCAAATACATCAGAGATCTTCTGAAGAAATTTGACCTGTCAGAATGTAAGCCATCAAAGATTCCAATGCATCCCACGTGCATTCTGGAAAGAGAAGAGGTAAGCAAAAATGTAGAACAGAAAGTCTACAGAGGTATGATTGGTTCTCTCCTCTATCTGACTGCTTCAAGACCTGACATACTATTCAGTGTTTGTATCTGTGCTAGATTCCAATCAGATCCTAGAGAATCTCACTTAACAGCTGTTAAGCGAATTTTCAAGTATCTGAAAGGTACTGCTAATCTGGGTTTGTTTTATAGAAAATCTAGTGATTACAGCTTAGTAGGCTACTGTGATGCTGATTTTGCTGGAGACAGAGTGGAACGTAAAAGTACTTCTGGAAGCTGCCAGTTTCTGGGAGAAAATCTGATCTCTTGGTCCAGCAAAAGACAATCAACAATTGCTCTGTCAACAGCAGAAGCTGAGTACATAGCAGCAGCAGGATGTAGCACACAAATGCTCTGGATGAAAAGTCAGCTTGAAGACTTCCAGATTTTTGAGAGTAACATTCCTATACTTTGTGATAATACTTCTGCTATTTGTTTAAGTAAAAATCCTATTTTACATTCTAGAGCTAAGCATATAGAAATAAAACATCACTTCATTAGGGACTATATTCAGAAAGGTATTTTGAACTTAAAATTTATAGATACAGACCATCAATGGGCTGATATCTTTACTAAACCCCTTTTAGAAGATAGGTTTAATTTCATTCTGAAACATCTCAGCATGAAAGTGTGCCCAGAGTGAAAATGTTTTAATTTCATATATTTACCTTCAGAATGTAATTATTTTACTGTGAACTTCTGATCAATCTCCTTTCAGAAAGATAGAACATGCAGATTGTATCAGATGCAAGTCTAAAGATCTGAGAGTCTATGCTCAAAGACAGACGTGCTGATCACTACATCAAACAAGTGTCATCCAATCATCAGCATATCTCTGAAGCAGAACGCGTGCACGCTTCTGAGAAGGCAAAGCGCTGATTGGGTGCATTGAGACACATGTTTGGTAACCGTTTTTAAGTATCTTTCTCAAATCCCCCAAAATCAGCAAGCATTTAATGAAAAGTAATCATGCTTTTAAATGGCAATCATGATTTTTCTCTCTCTTAAAAACGTTTATCTTTTCAAAATAATTTTGAAAACTCTATTTAAGCACATTAATCTCTCATTCTTATTCTTTACGCTTTCTCACTAACACTCAAGCATTTTCTGCATATTTCTGAGTTCATCTCTTGCAAACCTTTTTCCTCAATTCATTCTCAAAACCCTTTTTTAGTGTGAACATGGCAACCTCCAGTAGCATTTCTGCAGGTAATCAGAAGAAAGCAACTTCTGAGCAATATCAAGTGCCACTCAGAACTCTCCTCACTCCGGTGAAGAATCTTGAAGTGCTTTCTGAGTTAATCATTGACTTTGAAAGCTTGAAGGAGAATGGTTTTGACCTAACTGAAGAAATTAGGGCTCAAAAGTGGGAAAGGTATTTCGATAGGTTGGTTGGACCAACATTCTCAGCGCTGGTCAAGGAATTTTGGATTCACGCCAAGGTTTCAACACACCTAGTCATCTCCTCTGTTATGGGGAAGAAGATTGTGATTTCTGAAGATCTCATTGCAAGGCTAATCGGTCAAAGTGGTGGTGGCGTCCGTTGTGTGGACATGGCTGAAAGATATGCTGATATAGGTGTGGTAGCTAAAAGGATTTTCACTCTTGGGATGCCCAGCAGCAAGATTAAGGATCTGAAGGATCATTTCAGAGTATGGGCTAAGATAGTTCTGGGATGCTTCAACCACAGGAAACCAACAAGTTCTCCTGATTACATAAATGTGGATCAGCAGTTTCTGATCTACTTTATTGATCAGAAGATAAAGATCAATCTGGCTCACTTCCTGTTCAACCATCTCAGAACCAGTGTAAAAGAAACAAGGGAAGAAGAAAGAACCAAGAGGGATTGGATACCTTTTGGAAGGTTGATATCAGATATTCTGACAGAGAATAGACTGATTGAGCATCTGATAGAAGCTCAGGAACTAAGTACTATTGAACCAACAATTGGGAAACCTCTGATTGCAAAGAACCTGAAAAAGATGAAGCTGATAGAGAATATTCAGAAGGAACCCAGAGCGACTTCCACTGCTGATATCTCCAGCAGAAGAGTGCCTCTGAGTGATTTTCCGTTATTCTCTGAAACTGAATCCAAACCAGAGATGTTTCTCAGGTACCCAGATGCGTACAAGGCAGATGATACAGATCCAAAGCTGAATATCAGAGATCTGCGTCAACCCCAACCAGAAGTGACTCTGAAGAAGACAAAGAAGAGGAAAGCGCCATCAGAAGGATCATCTCAGCAGACTCCAAAGAAAAGAGGTATTTCATCTGCTGCCCCTATTTCAAATTCTTTTACTATTCCAACATCTATACCTCCTCAAACCTCTCATAGAATATCAATTCCCATCCCTACCATTGATGAAACCGTGCAAGAAGAAGACCCTTCTGAGGCATTAAAACTCAGAAGACCTAGAACCAAACACCCCAAACAACCAACAATTTCAACAACATCAACACTTGACCAAGTGTTGTCTGATATTGAGCGTCAACATGCCTCTGCTCAACCAAACTCTGAACCACAAAATGTTCCTCCTCCACAACCAAAACAACAACAACCAGAACCACAACAACAACAACCACTCACAGAAGAACCTCTGATCCCTGAGCAATCATAGATTCCACCTCCCTCTCCCCAACCAGAAATAAATCCACCTTCACCACAAACAGAGTTTCACCACTCTGAAACTCCTTCTCCTCATCAATCTGACCCTCACTCACCTCAACCATCACCGCTGGCAATTCAGTTGCCATGTGGAACCACTGTTGTCATGCCCCAGTTACCATCCTCATCAGAATCGACACCACCAAATACTCCCAAAACACCACCCACTCCAATCGAAATATCTTACTCTGATACCCCTTCTCCAAAACAAACAGCCTCTCAGAAAACCTCTGAAAACCCCAGCAGGACTTTCATTGACTTAACCAGTCTTGACCGTCTTGCTGATCTAAAACACAAAATTGCCATCCCAAAACCAAAGCAACCAGATGTTGGCTCTGGTATTTTGAATTTTGAAACAGGTGTGCTGCAATGGTTTGCTTCTTTGAAGCAAGTCTGTCCTGGGATGATTGACCCAGCTGCTTCTGATCAGCTCTGGTCACAGTTCAGACTTTGGGTACGTGCTGAAGCCCTCAAGTTGCAGGATATCAACTATGAGCAGGCACAACAAAATTTCAGCAAACTTCTGAATGAAGTTGGAAGTATGCTTCTGAAAGAGGACGTGCTCCCTCTGGACAGTGAACCTTGGTCTGAGAAACAGCAAGCTGCAAAGGTGCAACCATCAGAAGAAGACAAGACCATTCAGGCTGAAAGTCAAGCAGAGGATGTTGCTGAAAGTTCTGAGAAACCTCCTCCTTCTGATGCTTCTCAAGCTGCCTTGGACAGGCAGACTCTGGAAGAACTAAGGCTGAATGACATGCGTCTGCAGCAGCGGATGGATGAAAACGATCAGAAGATGAAAGAGAGAATGGATGTGCAGGACAGCAAGATTGACACTGTTGTCAGCATGGTGCATAAGCAGAATGAGACTTCTGAAAAGATTCAAGCCATGCTGGAGAACCTGTTCACACGCCTGCCTCCTCAACCTTAAATTTTTTTTCATGCATAACCTTTTTTTCATGTTTTCCTTGATTTTCTGATGCACTGATTGAATATTTTTTGTAATATTTTCTTGTTTTGATTCTGAACTATATTAATATAATTAGTTTTTCTGATCTTAATTGTTTTAGCACATCACCAACACTTTTTGATTGCTGACAAAAAGGGGGAGAACAAGAATGATATTTAAATCAATAACGGCTAACTAGACAGAAATTCTCAAACATTCTAACTTTATTACTCGAAATGTTTTTTCTGTTTTGTTTAAAGTCTACAGGCACAAGGAAGCTCCTGGACACTCTGAATACTAGAAGCTCTGATCAATGTTGCTCTGATCAATATGAAGTTCTAATCGTCCTAATACTCTGATCCAAAGCAAAGCTCTGACAAGAAAAGCTCTGAAGCTCTGCTCTCTGATAAGTCAAAGACTCTGATAATCTGATGTTCAAAGAAAGAAAAAGATCTGATCCTGAAGAACACGTATAATCAAAGGGAAGTAATAAACTCAGGGGGAGTATTTCCTTACTCCTTATTCTTTTACTTCTTATTCTGATACATTTTCCAGACACCTTTTCATGTTATTTTCATTTAAAATATCTAGTTTTTGTCATCATCAAAAAGGGGGAGATTGTTAGAACAATGTTTGAATCTACAACCCTATATTTAAGTTTTGATGATAACAAAGTGAAAAGATATAGTATTTATAAGTTTCATGAATGAACTATCTGCTGCCTAAAATTATTATGTTCTGACTTGCAGATACGCTGATTGAAATAAGCAAGATCACATCTATTCAGCATCAGAACTTGATTTCATACACCAGCATCAGAAGTTGCTAGATCAGAACGTCAAAATCAGATGATCAACTCACGTACATGCTGAAGCCTGATGAACAAGACTGCGCTTAATACTCTAATACAGAAACACAATAGTTCATCAGCAGCGAAGCAGAATCAGAATGAGCCAAGCCAGAACTTGCATTAAGTAAGCAACGGTACTGTGCATTGAAAGCAAATTAATTCCAACGGCTTCATTCCAGACAAGATCTGCTCAATAAGGAAAGTTTGTTATTAGCATTGAATCAAGAATATTGCATCCAACGTTCATCATCTCAGTGCTATATAAACAAAGCTTTGAAGATTGAAATGGTTAATGCTCTCCAAATCTCTACACGCACAAAAGCTGAACCATAATCTTTGTTCTACCAGTTTTGCTAAACCACACACTCTGATATTCCATTACTGTTTAGCAATCTAGTTTCTAAGCTTCATTTTGTGTATACATCACAGTTGTGATACAGTTTTGTAGAAAACATCCACACACATAGTTTTATCTCTTTGTAAGAAAGTGTTACCTTGACAAACTGGGTTGTGGTTTGAATCAAGAAGGCTTTAGCAGTTGTTAAAGCAGTCTGTAATATTCAGTTGAATATAGTGGATTAAGACCTCGTTGGAGAGAGGCGAAATCACCTTGACGGGTGGACTGGAGTAGTTTGAGATCAAACGAACCAGGATAAAAATATCTTGTCAATTGCTTTAGATTTCAGTTTTACAATTCAACCCCCCCTTCTTGTGTTTTTCACCACTTCAGAAAGGACAAAAGCACAGAAAAATTCCTTATGAGATTATCTCTCGGTTCGGGAGGTAGATTTATAGAAAGGGAAGGTGTTAGCACCCTTTCTATCCATGGTTATCCATGGGCTCTTAGATACTTGCTCATTTGTGTTTTCAAAAGGTTTGCTTTTCAATTGTGAGTGAGTTTGAAAAAGTTTCGTTTAAAAATTTCAGATCGACTCTTGTATCAATCCTCAAGAGTGTTTGAAAAATTGTTTTGAAAGCTTTTGAAAGTGTCAGTGTGAAAAGAGTTTTGATTTGTTTTGATTTAGAGCAAGTATCTATGAGTCATCTACCTACCCTAAGGAATTAGGCTGTGTAGAAGTCCTTAAGGTAGTGCCATCCCACCATTGAGAGGTAGGTAGCACCACCGTTGGAGGTGTTCGGGTCAATTCGTTTGTAGGGACAGTGTGGTCACCAGGGCAACAGTAGGACACCTTAGAAGCTACCCCCATGCCATGTTCATGGACATGAGGACTTACTAAAACGTCCTATACTCGACGACCACGTTTCGAGGGGCAAGGCAACAGTGAGGCGTACCCTAAGAGTGGTGTGTGAATTGTGTGTCATTTTCAGTTATGTTTTATCTTGATCATGCATTGGGTGAGCTACGCTTTGATTTTATTTGGGGCCATTCATTCTTTCATGTGATTAGCAGTTTAAAGGTGCGGAAATTAAAATGCGGAAAGATAAAGGTCCTACGCTATTACAAGGCGCGGGTCTATACATCGCCAAATTAACAAAGACCCGATTTGAATAAAAATGCGGAAAATAAAGGTCCTAATTACTATTACAAGGCTTTGAACAATTACATAACATTTACAAAAAACATAAGAATAAACGCGCGAAAAAGAAATTAGAATCGAGAGTGCGAGGGCGTTGGACCCTTTAAAGAAATTAAACGAAATTGGAAGTTAATTAATTATTTAATGAGAAAAGAAATTGTTTTTTATGTTTTTTTGGTATTTAATGAAAATAAAGAAAGAAAATTAATTATTATTAGAAACCCTATTTCTAAATTATTTTTAATTTGTTAAAGAAAAATATTTAAGTTTAAACCTAATTTACTCTAATTAATTAATTACATATTTATTTACAAAATTAGTTAATAATTAATAATAGTAATAAGAAGAAAAAGTTATTTATTAAAAAAAGATAAAAATGTTGAAACCCTAATTTCTATGTATTTTAGTTTATTTAAGAAAATATTAAAATTAAAAACCTAAATTAACCTAAATTGATTAATAAAATTTTATTTACAAAAAATATTAATGGCTTAAATATTAAATAAAACATATTTTTATTTTTATGATTTCTGACTTTTTTTTTTGTATTATGAAAATTATTTTGTGAATTAAAAGAAACAATTAAAATAATTAAAATAAATAAAAGAGAATAAAAAGAGAGAAAGAAAATATAAACAAGGGGGGTTTCTGGCCCAATGATGGAGGTGTTGTTGATGCAATCAGGCCCACTCAATTCCAGGCCTTGTTTGACTTTTGATGGTTACGTATGGAATAGTTGACTAATGCGCATGGTGGACTGCAAATTCTGGCCACTGGATTGAGCTCCTGGGCGCGTGGCAAGCAGGCAGGTGAGGGCGCTTGGTGAACCTTTGAGAGTACACTGCACAGAAGCATTTTAAGAAAAATATTATGAAGAAGTGGGGGACCTGGGAATCGAACCCAGGTCCCAATACCTGCAAGCCAGCGCATTTGCTAATTGAACCAACGCATTTATTTGATATTAATATGGAACGTGATCAATATATGTGGAAACAAGCGCTATTGGTATGAAAACAAAAATCACGCGCGAACATTCAAATTGCCCAGTCCTGTCCAGACACGCAAGCATCATCTTCATCGTTTTACCTGTAACATAATCAGTTAGCGGGGGTTTTAAACCCCCGCAAAAACAAATGCTAAATAATAGCGATTAGCACATAGAGCAATAAAAATTGGGTGCGATATGTGATTTCAAATCGTTTGGATGTCACGATTCCAATGGTACTGGTTTCATGGCCTGATTTTTCCACACGTGTAGAGCCCTAAATTCAAACTTCTGAAACCCTAGAACGCTTCCATGGTAACTTCTTGTACAGGGCTTATTAGTTCAATCAAAGCATGCCATTAGCTTCAGAAGGTCCATGTTAGTGTAAATCAATAGTTAAAAATCACAAATAATGCATGTAAATGGAAACACGATTATGAATTTTTTGTGAAAAAGTACAACATGGTTCTACCAATTCCTTGTGCGTGGAGACTGGAAAGCTGTTGAGACACGTTCAGGAATGTCCCAACAAGCGTTTGGAATACTTTTTGAGCTTTGAATCACCTCCTAGCTCTGAAAACAATTTCAACTTTTTTTGTGAAAAATGCAAGTTTTGTTCTTCTGTGTTTTGCGCAGCTCCTGTGTTCTTCTGCATTAGATTAGCCTTTGCATATGTATGTGAGTAGAACTAGGTCAAAAAACCAGCCCAAAATCCATGTATTCAATGATTCAATATTTGATTTCCAATCCAATCTTTTTCAATCTTTTTCATGCCTTTCTTATGCCAATCATTGCCAATCATATTGAATCTTTCCTTATTGAATGGTGCACGAAATATTGAGTGAATTCTATGCACAAAAAGATTTGAAAAGTATGATTTAGTATTTTTCTCATAATTAATTTTAATTAAATGAATAAATAGGATTAAAAATTCAATTAATTAATTAAAAATAAGAAAATAACTCCCTTTAAAGTCAATGGGTCGTGCATGGCCTTTGGGTAATGATTCATGGAAGAAATTGAGGCCCATTAGCAATTTTGAGGCATTTGAAGCAAAGTTGACTTTTCAAAATTCCCAAAACTTTCCCAACTTCCACAAGGCATATCTTGCTCAATTTTTAAGCTTTGATCATGTTCTCTGACATTTTAGAAAGTTCTTGAAGTCCTATAACCAATGTCTTTGGTCCCATGTCATTTTGATTTACCAATCTCAAGTTATGGTCTTTGACTTAAAGTGCCTTTTTGTTGACTTTTGAAAATGACCTATAATGTTGAGATTGATAACTTTTTGTGAGAGAATTTCTTGGACTTGAAGTGTGAATATGAATTGTATGAAATGTCATTCTCTTCAAAATGAACTTTGGATGGAATTTTTCTGATAAACCATGTGGAAGTTATGCCTTGGTCAATTTGCAGTTGACTTTTCCAACTGTCCAAAAATAGAAACTTTTGCATCTTGAGACTTTTTGAGCCATGCCTTGAGAATCATGATCAAGAATTGATCAAATGATGTTTGTGGCTTCAAAATAAGATGTTGACCAAAAATTTGGACTTTTGACTGTCAAATGACCATTTTGCCCCTGCAGTTGACTGTGAAGCAATTAGGGTTTTTGACTGTGCAATCTGGTGTTGCGAGTCTTGAAACTTGGCATGAGGATGCTTGACAATGTTTATAGGCATGTGGGACTTGTTTGGACCCTTGGAAACTTCAATTTCTTTGCCAGAACCAAAACCCTAATTTTTGACTGTTAGGAGGCCCTTGGACTGTGCAACCCTTGGGAGATTTTGAAGCATGCTCTTAGCAAATCTTGAAGAAAATGGGAGGGAAAATTTTGGGGTACAACAGTTGCCCCTGTTCAATATTCTTAGACCTGAGGATGTAGATTGGCTGGCGTGCCTTTCGTAATCCGAAGGTGGAAGATGATTGAACACTAGAGTGCCCAGAAATTTGCACTCACATTGTAGAGTGTCAGCAGTATGATGGTGGGAATGGGCTTACAGATGCCATTTGGAGATTGATGGATAGGAAGATGGGCTTACAGATGCCATGTTGAGGGGTGATGGAAAGGTGGATGGGCTTATAGATGCCATCTGGATGTCGATCGCGTAAGAGATTCCTTAGCGAGAACTTGCGTACCTGAAAAAAGAAAGATAATTACCTGGCCTGTTACAGAAGTTGACCATAAAATTCTTTATATAGACGCGCCCTGGCTGGATACAGGTATCGAATCTTTGAACTCTTCAGACATGCCCTGGCGAGGTAAAGGAATCGAGTCTGGAGCTTCAAAAGGTTTTTGTTGATAATGATGTGATGAATGAATCAAGGATAGTTACTACCTCAACGGGACGATGAGAGAACCTTGGACGATTACTACCTCAACAGTAATGATGAGAGAACCTTGGGCGATTACTACCTCAACAGTAACGATGAGAGAACCTTGGGCGATTACTACCTCAACAGTAACGATGAGAGAACCTTGGGCGATTACTACCTCAACAGTAACGATGAGAGAACCTTGGGCGATTACTACCTCAACAGTAACGATGAGAGAACCTTGGATGTCTTCTACTGAGTCTTCATCAGGAAAATCTTTAGGAATCGATTTAACTGGACCAGAGAAGGCATTTGACTAGATCGGCATCAGAAAAATCTTTAGGAGTCGATTTAACTGAACCAGGCAAGGTCTTGGAATCTTCAACTGGGTCTTCATCAGGAAAATCTTTAGGAATCGATTTAACTGGCCCAGAGAAGGCCTTTGACTGGATCGGCATCAGAAAAATCTTTAGGAGTCGATTTAACTGAACCAGGCAAGGTCTTGGAATCTTCAACTGAGTCTTCATCAGGAAAATATTTAGGAATCGATTTAACTGGACCAGAGAAGGCCTTTGACTGGATCGGCATCAGAAAAATCCTTAGGAATCGATTTAACTGAACCAGGCAAGGTCTTGGAATCTTCAACTGAGTCTTCATCAGGAAAATATTTAGGAATCGATTTAACTGGACCAGAGAAGGCCTTTGACTGGATCGGCATCAGAAAAATCTTTAGGAATTGATTTAACTGAACCAGGCAAGGTCTTGGAATCTTCAACTGAGTCTTCATCAGGAAAATCTTTAGGAATCGATTTAACTGGACCAGAGAAGGCCTTTGACTGGATCGGCATCAGAAAAATCCTTAGGAATCGATTTAACTGAACCAGGCAAGGTCTTGGAATCTTCAACTGAGTCTTCATCAGGAAAATCTTTAGGAATCGATTTAACTGGACCAGAGAAGGCCTTTGACTGGATCGGCATCAGAAAAATCTTTAGGAGTCGATTTAACTGAACCAGGCAAGGTCTTGGAATCTTCAACTGGGTCTTCATCAGGAAAATCTTTAGGAATCGATTTAACTGGACCAGAGAAGGCCTTTGACTAGATCGGCATCAGAAAAATCTTTAGGAGTCGATTTAACTGAACCAGGCAAGGTCTTGGAATAGCTGAGAACTTAACTGGATCTTTCCTGAAATGTAAAAGTCAGTCGTATGTAATGCATGCCATGGATCAAGCAATGATGTTCTCAACATAAATGAGATTATAAGATATGATGCGTTTATGCATGTATCATGACGTATGTGATGTTTTTGAATGTATTTTCGTCTAGGAAAATATATCCTTGACGAATGCCGGGAGTTAAATCCTGGATTGATGGTTGAAGAGAATTCTTCGTTTCTGCTAGGGATGAAGATTGCAAGAATGAACCGGTAGGAGAAGATGACTCTGTTGGGGAATAAACTTGATGAAGAGATTACTCTGCGGGGAATAACTACTCTAGCGATCTTGCTGGGGAACAATACTCTGTGGGAGGAGAGGTGCTTCACTTAGATGAATGAGAACTCCATTGGGGATACCATTGTTGAATTTTGTTGAAGAATATGATGAACTCCGCTGGGGGATAGGAAGACTTCGTCGGGGACGATCTTTCCCTGGTTATTGGCTGAGGATAACCCAGTTATATCCTGGTGGGGAAATAACCTTTGAATAAAGCCGGGAGGCGCGTTCGTGCTCTGCAGGGGGGGGAGCTTCCAGAATCTACTGGGGATAAGCTTCCTGCTGGGGAGGCTTTTGGACTGGACTTTCCTGGGGAAATTTTTGATATGCACTGGGAAAGTGGCTCCACTGAATGTTCGTATACCGCCGGGGAACAATCTTAAATCAAGATTGTCGGGGATGCTTGATGGGAATATTGCGCTGAGGAATGTTGAGATCTGCTAGGGATACCCAATTTCCTTAAGGCTGACAGGATAACTCTGCTTGGGGAGAGCGCATTGACTTGCTTGCTCACTCTCTGGGGAATTAAGATATCTTGGTTACCTTCTTCAGCTGATCATACCTTGTATCTTGTGGACAGAGCAATTAGATCGCTTGGACGACTCATTACTGCCCCTGTTTATGTGGGAGAAGATACTGGTGGAGTCTTGATAACTGTCGTTTGACAAACATTCTTCTGATAGGCAAGTGACGAGGCGTCGGGACATAGTCGTACGCTTTTGATCCCTAACTTTTGCCTGGACCGCCCTTTCGGGTTTTCAGTCCACCAGGATACCCATTTTTGCCCAAGCCGCCTTTTCAGGTTTTCGACTTGCCGGGTGTACAGATTTTTCATATTCATCCCTTAGTTTTGCCCGAACCCTTTTTTTTTGGTTCGCCGGGAAGCCCTTATTTTTGCCTAGGTGTGTCAACCTAGCGGGTCTTTGATTACACGTAGTATTTTTTCGACTATGTCCACGCTTTCAGAATGTAGGGGGTTGCCCCTGTTAGAAGTGTAATGTTGCCATACTACCAGAAGATCTTTGTTTGATCGTCCAACGCTCCAAGTGATGGAGATTTGCCCCAAGCTGGTTGGCCTTTTGAGAGATTCTCCGAATCTTGACTTAACTGCCCCAGATGACAGGCAATGATCATGCCATGCCCCTTGATTGGAGGTGCTTTTGTTCATTAGACATTCGTCGTGCAAATTTCTATGCTGTTCAAACAAAAAGTCATATGCAAACAAAGTTATGTTAAAAATGCAACGCTTATGTCTGTCTTGAAGTTTTTGAAAAATGCATTTTTTCAGTAAAACCAGCAAATTTTGTAAAATGTGATGTCGACTCAATATTTTATAGCAAGCCTTAAGGAGTCAGGATACCTTTCGTAACAATATGCTTTCGAACTAACCCATGCTTCAACTAGGACTTTTTAAGGGTTATAACGTGGCCTTGGTTCACGGTTTAAGAAACAAAGGATAAAGGCTCAAATTATTTGTACCCACCCGTTCTTCGTGATGTTCTTCAAACCTAAGCTCAGTTGATCGTGCGTTATACCTTGTTTGAGTTTTTTGTCCTGATATTCCCGTGATGGTTCGGATGTTGATAGTTTATTTTGAATAGGCAGTCATTCCTTTTTGTTATTGAGGGTTTGTGTGACCTCTTTCCCTTTTTTTTGATTTCGTTATCCCTGTTTTTGCCTGAACTGCTTCTTTTGGAATTACAGTCAGCGGGATGCTCCAGTTTTGTAAGTCTCCTTCATAGGTTTTGACTTAATGGGCTTTTAGTTTTTGAGAGATAATGACTGCCTGTCTTTACGATTGTTCGGAACCATCACTGTCTTTCTTTGTTTTGTAAGGACTTCTTTGGTGTCATTTGTTATGCACTTGGATCAACTGAGAGAACTACCATGCCCCAGGTTATGATAAAGGGTTTTAATTTTCGAAAAGAAAAACTCCTACTTCTTTGGCTCAGAGGGGTTGACGAGGGATTATCTTCCTTATAACTCCAGTGTTTAGGGATTGAAACAATGCATGTACCTCATCAGCGGGGTCTGTTCAAAAGCATATTGTATATTGCGGTATCGTTTTCGTCATCCTCCCTCAAGAGGCTTAGAATTATTAATCGAGCATTGAACATCACAAAAATGAAAGAAATTTTAAATAGTGAATACGAAATAATTACTTCAAAACAGACATGTGTAGTGCATTAATGAAATAACAATGTTTAACATGAATAAATGTTTGAACAATCAAAAGAAAATCACAACTTGAAAAATTCTAATGAACAAAAGTCTTCTAGTCTCAGGGCTTGTTACTTCGACTGGTGCATCTTGTAGGGATGGCAGGAGCATTCAGCCTGGCCCATCTGAGTTAAATCCACAGCTCCTTCATCAATCAGGTCCTGGATCTTATTCTTCAAGGTCCAACAATCATCCGTAGCATGCCCCGGGCTGTCAGAATGATAAGCGCAGCGGGCGTTGGGGTTATACCTGGAAGGTGTCCTGTTGGGATTCTTAGGAGGATCCCTTAGAGTCACCAAATTCAACCTCAACAGTTGTTGTAAAGCTTGAGGCAGCGATACGTTGAGCTTGGTGAATTGCCTTTTGGGCTTGTCTGGCTGAAGCTGGTGAGGTTGATGCTGACTTTGTGACACTGAAGCCTTTTGAGGAGCTCTCCCCTTATCTTCTTGTCTCAAAGGTGGTTGAATGATGACTGGCCCTTCACCCTTAGATGTTTGCCCCAGTTGGTTACCCCGAAGCAGTTGGTTGACGAGAACCCCGAGCTCTTCTTGTCTTTGAGCTAAGCCTTGAATGATAGTCACCTGCCCCAGCATCTGGGCTCTCATTGCATCCACCTCAGCTTTCAGATGTTTCAGCCGTTCATCCTCAGCACTGTTCCTGACCAAAGTCCCCATGAGAAGTGTTCTCAGCTCTTCCTGCCCCTTGGATAGATTCAGGAGGATTTCCCCGAACCGAGTCTCTTGAGCATGAAGGTCCTGGTTATCTTGTTGGGAAACCATTGCTGAAATAAACAGCGAAGAGGGTAAGAGACCTGTAAAAGGGTACCTGTAATGCAATGTATGTATGCATGCAATGTTTTCAAGGATCTCGCGGGGTAGACAAGAAAATTGTTAGAGTTTGCGTTTTGTAGCTTGATTGAAGGAACTGCATGTTGTTGAGAGTCCTTCTTCAAGGGTCAGGGCTCACCATATCGAGTGGGTCATAGCCCCTGACTTTAGTCATCATGTCTGGTTTTGATTTCCAAACAACCTTGGTTAGGGGAACCTTCTTCAAGAATCAAAGCTCACCATATCAAGTGAGTCATAGCCTCTGACTCAGATTATCAACCTGGCTAGAGGAAAATCAATCCCCTTTGCCCCTTGCTAGACATTCTGATTCATCATGACCTGCATCACAAGCCCTTGAGATCCTTGAAACGGATTAGTCCTTATGCGGGATGTATGCAATGGTATGATGTTATGCTATGCATGGAGTAATATAGGCAAACCCTATTATGAGTCCAGATTAAGGACTGTAAACACACCCTGCAAGAAACTCATGTGTTAGATAACAAGCATGCAAATAGTCAAGTTGGAAGGCACACAAGTCACACAAGAGAGCCCTTAGAGTTTAGGCCAGCATGAAGTTTGGGGTACTACCCTCTTGAAGTTGGTGGGCTCAACCTGTCCTATCAGAAGTAATCGGGTTCTAAGGGTCCCAACATCATTGGATTGCTTTCATTGTTCATCGTTTCGATTTAGCCACTGAACTGGCGACCGAAATATTCCAAGAAAACAACCCTCAATTGAGTGTAGTATCGAGTATCAACCAACCTCGGACTGCACCAAAGTCAGTTATCTCACTACCCTAAAGAGGCCAAGATGGTTCAATTAAGGTTCCTAAGGTCAGTTGATGCTTCACGACACCACGCGGAGGCCCCGTACTCTCCTTGACTGAACTCAAGGGTTACCAGTACACACCAAAGTGCCACATCAATGTAGCAGACTGCTTCAACCATGTCGGTATACCCCGCACAGTTCCCTCACAGTCTTGTTGCTACTTTCTAAGAAGGTATCCCCCAGATCCGGGTTAGGATCTATAGAATTCCCGAGACAGTACCCACAATTTAAAGCAAACAATTCAAAGCAATTGAAAACACAAGTGATCTTAGTCCTAAGGTACACCTCACTTTTATAAGAATCCCCAGCAGAGTCGCCAGTTCTGTGATCGGTGGATCTGGAACTGACTGTTTAACGCTGGTTCGCGAAATGTCGCGGAAGCAAGAGTCGCCACCGTCTTTTATTTTCTCCAATATGGAAAGGACAAAAGCACAGAAAAATTCCTTATGAGATTATCTCTCGGTTCGGGAGGTAGATTTATAGAAAGGGAAGGTGTTAGCACCCTTTCTATCCATGGTTATCCATGGGCTCTTAGATACTTGCTCATTTGTGTTTTCAAAAGGTTTGCTTTTCAATTGTGAGTGAGTTTGAAAAAGTTTCGTTTAAAAATTTCAGATCGACTCTTGTATCAATCCTCAAGAGTGTTTGAAAAATTGTTTTGAAAGCTTTTGAAAGTGTCAATGTGAAAAGAGTTTTGATTTGTTTTGATTTAGAGCAAGTATCTATGAGTCATCTACCTACCCTAAGGAATTAGGCTGTGTAGAAGTCCTTAAGGTAGTGCCATCCCACCATTGAGAGGTAGGTAGCACCACCGTTGGAGGTGTTCGGGTCAATTCGTTTGTAGGGACAGTGTGGTCACCAGGGCAACAGTAGGACACCTTAGAAGCTACCCCCATGCCATGTTCATGGACATGAGGACTTACTAAAACGTCCTATACTCGACGACCACGTTTCGAGGGGCAAGGCAACAGTGAGGCGTACCCTAAGAGTGGTGTGTGAATTGTGTGTCATTTTCAGTTATGTTTTATCTTGATCATGCATTGGGTGAGCTACGCTTTGATTTTATTTGGGGCCATTCATTCTTTCATGTGATTAGCAGTTTAAAGGTGCGGAAATTAAAATGCAGAAAGATAAAGGTCCTACGCTATTACAAGGCGCGGGTCTATACATCGCCAAATTAACAAAGACCCGATTTGAATAAAAATGTGGAAAATAAAGGTCCTAATTACTATTACAAGGCTTTGAACAATTACATAACATTTACAAAAAACATAAGAATAAACGCGCGAAAAAGAAATTAGAATCGAGAGTGCGAGGGCGTTGGACCCTTTAAAGAAATTAAACGAAATTGGAAGTTAATTAATTATTTAATGAGAAAAGAAATTGTTTTTTATGTTTTTTTGGTATTTAATGAAAATAAAGAAAGAAAATTAATTATTATTAGAAACCCTAATTCTAAATTATTTTTAATTTGTTAAAGAAAAATATTTAAGTTTAAACCTAATTTACTCTAATTAATTAATTACATATTTATTTACAAAATTAGTTAATAATTAATAATAGTAATAAGAAGAAAAAGTTATTTATTAAAAAAAGATAAAAATGTTGAAACCCTAATTTCTATGTATTTTAGTTTATTTAAGAAAATATTAAAATTAAAAACCTAAATTAACCTAAATTGATTAATAAAATTTTATTTACAAAAAATATTAATGGCTTAAATATTAAATAAGACATATTTTTATTTTTATGATTTCTGACTTTTTTTTTGTATTATGAAAATTATTTTGTGAATTAAAAGAAACAATTAAAATAATTAAAATAAATAAAAGAGAATAAAAAGAGAGAAAGAAAATACAAACAAGGGGGGTTTCTGGCCCAATTATGGAGGTGTTGTTGAAGCAATCAGGCCCACTCAATTCCAGGCCTTGTTTGACTTTTGATGGTTACGTATGGAATAGTTGACTAATGCGCATGGTGGACTGCAGATTCTGGCCACTGAATTGAGCTCCTGGGCGCGTGGCAAGCAGGCAGGTGAGGGCGCTTGGTGAACCTTTGAGAGTACACTGCACAGAAGCATTTTAAGAAAAATATTATGAAGAAGTGGGGGACCTGGGAATCGAACCCAGGTCCCAATACCTGCAAGCCAGCGCATTTGCTAATTGAACCAACGCATTTATTTGATATTAATATGGAACGTGATCAATATATGTGGAAACAAGCGTTATTGGTATGAAAACAAAAATCACGCGCGAACACTCAAATTGCCCAGTCCTGTCCAGACACGCAAGCATCATCTTCATCGTTTTACCTGTAACATAATCAGTTAGCGGGGGTTTTAAACCCCCGCAAAAACAAATGCCAAATAATAGCGATTAGCATATAGAGCAATAGAAATTGGGCGCGATATGTGATTTCAAATTGTTTGGATGTCACGATTCCAATGGTACTGGTTTCATGGCCTGATTTTTCCAGACGTGTAAAGCCCTAAATTCAAACTTCTGAAACCCTAGAACGCTTCCAGGGTAACTTCTTGTACAGGGCTTATTAGTTCAATCAAAGCATGCCATTAGCTTCAGAAGGTCCATGTTAGTGTAAATCAATAGTTAAAAATCACAAATAATGCATGTAAATGGAAACACGATTATGAATTTTTTGTGAAAAAGTGCAACATGGTTCTACCAATTCCTTGTGCGTGGAGACTGGAAAGGTGTTGAGACACGTTCAGGAAGGTCCCAGCAAGCGTTTGGAATACTTTTTGAGCTTTGAATCACCTCCTAGCTATGAAAACAATTTCAACTTTTTTTGTGAAAAATGCAAGTTTTGTTCTTCTGTGTTTTGCGCAGCTCCTGTGTTCTTCTGCATTAGGTTAGCCTTTGCATATGTATGTGAGTAGAACTAGGTCAAAAAACCAGCCCAAAATCCATGTATTCAATGATTCAATATTTGATTTCCAATCCAATCTTTTTCAATCTTTTTCATGCCTTTATTATGCCAATCATTGCCAATCATATTGAATCTTTCCTTATTGAATGGTGCACGAAATATTGAGTGAATTCTATGCACAAAAAGATTTGAAAAGTATGATTTAGTATTTTTCTCATAATTAATTTTAATTAAATGAATAAATAGGATTAAAAATTCAATTAATTAATTAAAAATAAGAAAATAACTCCCTTTAAAGTCAATGGGTCGTGCATGGCCTTTGGGTAATGATTCATGGAAGAAATTGAGGCCCATTAGCAATTTTGAGGCATTTGAAGCAAAGTTGACTTTTCAAAATTCCCAAAAATTTCCCAACTTCCACAAGGCATATCTTGCTCAATTTTTAAGCTTTGATCATGTTCTTGGACATTTTGGAAAGGTCTTGAAGTCCTCTAACCAATGTCTTTGGTCCCATGTCATTTCGATTTACCAATCTCAAGTTATGGTCTTTGACTTAAAGTGCCTTTTTGTTGACTTTTAAAAATGACCTATAATGTTGAGATTGATAACTTTTTGTGAGAGCATTTCTTGGACTTGAAGTGTGAAGATGAGTTGTAGGAAATGTCATTCTCTTCAAAATGAGCTTTGGATGGAATTTTTCTGATAAACCATGTGGAATTTATGCCTTGGTCAATTTGCAGTTGACTTTTCCAACTGTCCAAAAATAGAAACTTTTGCATCTTGAGACTTTTTGAGCCATGCCTTGAGAATCATGATCAAGAATTGATCAAATGATGTTTGTGGCTTCAAAATAAGATGTTGACCAAAAATTTGGACTTTTGACTGTCAAATGACCATTTTGCCCCTATAGTTGACTGTGAAGCAATTAGGGTTTTTGACTGTGCAATCTGGTGATGTGAGTCTTGAAACTTGGCATGAGGATGCTTGACAATGTTTATAGGCATGTGGGACTTGTTTGGACCCTTGGAAACTTCAATTTCTTTTCCAGAACCAAAACCCTAATTTTTGACTGTTAGGAGGCCCTTGGACTGTGCAACCCTTGGGAGATTTTGAAGCATGCTCTTAGCAAATCTTGAAGAAAATGGGAGGGAAAATTTTGGGGTACAACACATGGTTTGGTGATGTTCTCAAAATAAATGAGATTATGTTGTATGCGTTTATCATGTATGTAATATGATGCATGAAATGCGAAATGTTGTTGGAACGTATTTTTGTGTTGGAAAATAAATTCTTGACAAACGTTGGGGAGTTTTTGGAGGCTAAATCCCGGATTACCGTTGGGGATGAAGAGTATGCACCTCTCTAGATGTTTTAGGATGCTTCCGCTGGGGCTTCTTGTTTTTGTTGTTTGAGGAGAACTCCGCTGGGGGATGTTAACTTTGCTTGAGGAAAACTCTGTGGAGAGTGTTGATTCCTTCTTGGGGAAAAGAGTTTAGGAGTCTTAGTTATCTGTTTCTCTACTAGGGAGTTATCTCTTGATGGAAGAGAAAGGGAGTTAACTTGTTGGGGATAAAGAAGTTAACTTTTATCTGGTTTGGCTTCCAGGCTTTGCAGCAACTCACCGGGGATTGTAGAAAAGTCTACTGGGGAAGACGGGTTATGGTCCCTTAATTTGTAGTAGTCGGAGAGGAAAATTCAAGTTGGCGAATCGATAGTTTGTTGGGGAAATAACCCCTGTTTCCAATCTGTTGGAGAGGTATTTTCTTTTGGCAGAACTCCTCGAGGATTCTTGAGATCAACTCAGTTGGGGAGAAGTTTTCAGAGATTGAAACTCTAGCTAGGAATTACTTGGATCCAATTTTGTGGGGACTTGACTGGGGGTCATCCTATGAGAAGGAATTATTGGAGATTCGTCACTGCCCCAAGTAGTAAGTGTTGTAGTACTTCCAGAAAATGTTTGCTTGATCGTACATAACCCTTTTCTAGAATTCACATTTAATGCCCCAAGTGATTCAGATACAGACCTGCCTCTGGTTACTCAGCACTTCTTGAGAGATTTCTTGGAATCTTGACTTGACTTCCTCATATGTGCTAGACAATGATCCTGCTATGCCCCCTTTCTTATAGGAGATTTTTCACTAGAAGTGTCATCCCATTTGGAGTGATTTTTTCCACTGAGAGAGTTTTTGTTTGCTGGATATTCGTCGTGTGAATTTGTTCACTGTCAAACAATTAGCCATATGAAAACAGCGATATTCAAATAATGCAAAGTTTATTCTTGTCTTGAAGTTTTGAGAATGCGTTTTAGCAGATAAACGAATTTTTTTAAGAATATGAATTCAAATCAGAATTTGGAGTAAAGCCTTACAAAAGTCAGGATACCTTTTGTAACAATATGCTTTCGAACTAACCCATGCTTCAGTTAGGACTTTGAAAGGTTGTATCATGGTCTGGTTCACGATTTAAGAAACAAAGGATAAGGCTCAAAGTGTATTTGTACCCTCCCGTTCTTCGTGATGTTCTTCAGTCCTAAACTCAGTTAATTGTATGTTTGAAATCCAATTGAGTCTGAAATGACGTTTTGGTGATGATTCAGACAAGTTAAGTTTGTTGGAAGGAAGTCATTTTTGCAACGTTTTTCATGTTGTCAAGGATTTTTAGTGTCCTCTTTTCGTGTTTGTATCCCTGATTATTTTTTCCTGACTGTTCTTGTTTTGAGATTAAAGTCAACAGGATACCCCAGTTTTTCTTAAGACTCCTTCGTAGGTTTTGACTTAGTGGGCTTTTCTCTTGGGAGATACTGACTACCTATTTGATAGGGAACCATCACCATCTATTTTTATTCAGAAGGATGTTTTTTATATCACTCGTTGTATAGGAGGTGAAAGTTTACGACTGAACACTCACTTGAGTTAACTGAGAAACTACCCTGTCCTAGGTTTTGATTAAAGGTTTCAATTTGTGTGAAAAATAAAAATCCTACTCCTTTGGATCAAAGGGGTTGACTAGGGATTATCTTCCTTATAACTCTAGTGTTTAGGAATTGAAAGAACGCATGTACATCGTCAGCAAGGTTTGTCCAAAAGCATACTGTATGAGATTATGGCATTGTTTTCGTCATCCTTCCTCTAAAGGTTTGCAACTTTTTGAAACAAGAGTTGAATATCATAAAGGGAGTAAAAAACATAGTTTAAATAGAGTGAAAATGAATGGATTAATTAAAGACAAACATATTTAATGCATTAATGAGAATAACCAAAGTCAGACATAAAGATAAGTTTTTAAGCAAACAAAGAGATTACAACTGAAAATTCGAATAAACATAAAATTTCCTCGCCCAGACTGTCACTTCATATGGATGCCCTTGAGGGGTGGTAGAAGAGCTCCAATTGACCGTCTTGTGTGAAATCCAACTCTCCTTCGTCGATCAGGTCTTGAATCTTGTTTTTCTGCGTCCAACAGCTATCAGTATCGTGCCCCGAACTGTTGGAGTGATATGCACACCTTTGTCCATAATTGTAACGGGGAGAAGCAGTATTAGGATTCTGAGGAGGATCCCTTAATATGACCAAATTCATCTTCAGCATATGTTGCAAGACTTACGATATCGACATGTCTTGTTTGGTATAATGTTTATCGGATGTAATCCGTTTACGTCGATTACCCTGTTGTTGTTGGGCTTATGATGTAGCAATAATTTGGAAAGGTCTGCTCTCCCTCAAACCGATTTCTTGTCTCATGGGAGGCTGAATAATGACTTGATCCCCAATCTCGACTGTTTGTTTCATACAGTTGCAACCGTCTTGATAAAGTTTGTTGACAAGGGTCCTTAGCTCCTCTTGTCCCCGAGCTAAGTTTTGGATAAGAGCCGTCTTTCCCACCAATTTTCCCATCATTTGGACTTTCATTGTTGCCATTTCAGTTTGTAGCCTTTCCAACTGGTCATCCTTGTTGTCCTCAGGATTCTTCATTGACAAGCCCCTAGTGATGAGTGCTTTCACTTCTTCTTGCCCCTTGGATAGGTTCAAGAACATTTCCTGAAGTTGAGCATTTTGAGTCTGAATGTCCTTGATAGTCTATTCTAGAGCCATCTCTACTGAAATAAACAGTAAGCAAATGAGAGACCTGTGTGGGAAAATCCTGTCATGATATGATGCATGGTATGTGGATGCAATGTTTTCAAGGACTTAGAAAATTTACATTTGTTTTAGACCAAAAAGGAGCAAACATCAATTGTATTAATAAGTTTAAATTGATTACAACCATGCCCCTTGAGCTTACAATGGAGGAAATAAAGAAAAATAAAATCTTAAGACAAAAAGGTCGAACGCATCCTCTTTGGCGTAATATAGGCATTCAGATTCTGCTCCTCATGAAGCTGTCTTGTAAGCTCTAGAACCTTCTTTTCACTCGCGTAGAACTGGGCTTTGAAGGTGTCTCGTTCTTCCTTCAGTTGGATCCAAGCTCTTTGTAAGTCTTCAAGAGAAGTAGGCGTGGTAGGATGAAGGATAGCATACAAAACATCTCCTTCAACTAATGGCTCCATGATGATAGGAAAAATGGCAGGGTATGGCATACCAAGTCTTTGAGCACGAGTTCGTACCCACTTAAGATAAGGCTCTAAAGGAATGGAGTTCTTACACCCAAATGTCTTGCTATCCACTTTGTTTATCATTCTCCAAGCGCGTATGAACCTTTGACGGTAGCCTTGGTTGTCGCCCTCATAGTCGAATACCAAACCTTGGATGAGTGCATCGTGAGGACCATCTCTTCGTGCATACCCAAATTATCGTAATGCAAGAGAAGGGTTATAGGTGATACCTCCCCTAATGCCTAAGAGTATGACATTAGGGAATTCCCCACAACGGTCAATAATAGTAGTGTCCTCCAAGGATCGAGAACACCAATAAATGTTAGAGTGTGTGAGGGACATCATCCTTTGAGACCATGTCAATCCTTGTTTGTTCTTCAACATTGATCAAGGTAGGTGCGAAGTAAACCACTTGGCGAGTAGGGGAACGTAACACAAGAGAGTACCTCTTTTCTTCATGGTGCGAGTGTGGAAACAATGTAAAATGTCTCCAAGCAAAGTAGGTATAGGATTACGGGAGAGGAAAACCTTGATGGCATTCACATCTATGAATTGGTCCAGATTGGGAAATAGAACCAAACCATAGATTAGAAGGGCCAAGACATCTTCAAAAGCTTGAAAATCCATATCTTCCTAGAATGAACGAGCCTTCTCCAACAGAAACTTGGCTAGGAAACCCTTAACCCCGCTTCTTGTTTCCCAATTTGCTACAATGCTGACTCTCTTCAGATGCAGGGCTTTGGCAATGACTTCAGGTTTTGGAGTCTCCTCTAAACCAGTGAACGGTAATTGATCAAGCATGGGAACTCCTAACAATTGAGAGAAATCTTCTAATGCAGGCGTTAATTGATAGTCAGGAAAGGTGAAGCAATGATGCATGGGATCAAAGAATTAGAAATTGGAGGTAGCCAAGCTGAGAAGTCGACCATATTTCTTGGTGAAGGGAGAATCTCCAGGCACCCTTGATGCTAATTCTTGGAGTTGAGGGTGTGATTTCACGAAGCTGATTCAGATGATATTCCTTCGGATGGGAGTCATGGCCTACAAAACAAAACAAAGATAAATTCCTAAATCCTTGAAATGGTTAGTGAGAATGCTTATGATGCTATTATGTTTATGATGTTATGTACAAGTATGCAAAGCAAGCAAGTTGTTATGTACAAATAATCATATACACACAAAGGAGACAAGTCCTTAGGTATAGGCTTGTATGGAGTTTGTAGGTAAGTAACCTCTTGAAGTTTAGTTGGCTCAACCTGTCCTAGAAAGTAACCCGGTTCTAGGGGATATCAATATCACTGACCTTTCTTTTAGGCATTGTCTCAGCATAATCAATCTTTTCTTGCGGCCGAGATATCCCAAAAGTCTGATCTCAATGAGTGTAGTATCGAGTATCAACCAATTTTCAACTTTCTGCCGAAACCGGCTATCTCACTACTTCCTAATGGCCAAGTTGTTCAATTAAGGTTCTAAGGTCAGTTAGTGCTTCATGACGCTGCTCAGCGGCCCCGTATTCTCCTCGATTTAACACAAGGGATACCGGTACCAATAAATGCGTCACACTAACGTAGCCATTGCTTTAATCGTATCCGTCTATGCCGTACAGTTTCCACAATCTATTGCTACTTACCTAAAAGGTGCCCCAGATCCGGGTAGAGGATCAAAATAATCCCAAACAAGGAACCATAATGTAAAGCAAACAAGTCAAACAATGAAAAGCAAGTAAAGGTGATCTAGCCCTAAGGTAACCCTACTTTTAAGACAATTCCCCAACAGAGTCACCAGTTTTGTAACACAGTGGGAGAACTGACTTGGGTGTTTTGCGTTTGATCGCAATTGTTATGGATAGCAAGATTCGCCACCGACTTTTCTTTTATCCAATAAGGAAAGGTTGAAAAGAACAGGAAAGACCTTTTGAGATTATTTCTTGAGTTCGGGGGGTAGGTTATGAAAAAGGAAGGTATTAACACCCTTTTCAACCGTAGTTATCTACGGGCTCTTAGTTTCTTGCTAGATCACTTGCTTTTGTTTGAAAATGTGCTTGTGGTGTGGGTTTTGAAAGTATTTTGAAAACGCCTTTGTAATGGTTCTCATTTCTATAAGAACGCATACAAAGTGTTGGTTTTGAAAATAGTTCATAAAGGTGTTTGTGGAATGTGTTTTTGAAAGTGATTTTGAAAAGTGTCTTTGTAATGATTCTCGTTTCTATAAGAATGCGTACAAAGTGTTTTGTCTTTTGAAAATGTTTCAAATGAAAGTGTTGGTGTATAAAATGTTTTTGTTGTGAGCAAGCGAGCAACTTTGAACGTCCTACCTACTCAAAAGGTATAACATTATTTTCCTCATCCTTTAAATGTTTCTATCTCATCATTGATTTGGTAAGAAGATCCATCGTTGGATGTGAAGGGATGGGTGTGAGTCATTTGTATAGTCATAGAAGGCAACTTATGGAACTTTTAGAAATCTCGTTTAGGGACTAGATCGTTTACCGAAGGCAACATCAAGGGTCATCGAGGGACTACGATCTTTTATCGAGGGTCTTTTCTAAAACACCCATACTCGAGGGACATGACTATTTTTCTGAGGCAAGAAGTGAGATTACCCTATAGGTGCATGTGTGAATAGTGTGTTTGATTTGCATGCATTTAGTCTTTGATTTTTAGGTTGTCTACTTGTTGGTTTTATCTTTCCAAACATCCTAATTACTAACATTTGTACAAAAGCAATAAAAATATAGAAAATAAATCCTACACTATTACAACCATATTGAATAGCAAGAAAATGTAAAGACAAAACAAAATAAAAGGAGGAAAAAATGATATTTCGATCTAGGAAGAAACACCCTTCGATTCTGCTCTTCTTGGCCTCCTTCGATTTGGCCTAGAAGTAGTAAAGACATGTCCTTCGATTTCAGCCCTTTCCTATTTCTTTTGAATGGGACTTGGAAGTCAGTGTGACCATCCATCTGGTTGTTTCTTTCGTTTGAGGCCCGACAATTAGCGTGAGAGGCAGCCTTTGATTCCTCCTTCTGGCTGCTGCTTTTGACTGGGCCAAGGAATGAGTGTGAACACCTTTCGTTTCTCCCTTTTGGCTCCTTCATTTGGACTGTGAAGCAGTAAGGGGGTGAAGCCTGAGGATTCGTTTCACATAAGAAACTCCTTCTTTCATTTTGGGCCTATACTGGTTAGTTCTACCATATATTTGACAAGAAAACAAATGAAAAGGGCAGAAACGGAAAATAAACAAATGGCATGTACATGCTTGAAACGAAAGGAATGACTATTCACATGTTATGTTAGAAACGAAAGGTTCAAGGTTAAGAGACACTTACCTGGTATGAAGCTAGAACCTGTGTGTTGGACCTCGAGTGGCTACCCTGAATGTCCCTGGATTTGATGGAAAGAAACAAGGCTAATGTTTCTAGTGTTGGATTCGAAAGAAGAAACCAAGTGTTGAGTTGGTGTCAGATTCGAAAGAGAGAAAGAAACAAGTATTGTGTTTATTTAGATTCGAAGTGCCAAGAAAACAAGTGTTGTGTTTCTCTTGGATTCGAAGGGCCAAGGAAACTGGTGTGGTGTTTCTTTTGGATTCTGGGTTTGAATATGTGTTGAAGTGTTTGAGAGTGTTTGAGTTTTTGAGAGTTTTTGAGAGTTTGATGATTTCTTGAAGATTCGTTCCACCACCCAAAGTCCTCCTTTAGCTTGAAAATGTTTCTCTATTTATAGAGAAAAGGTTGAAGGTGTTTGAAGTAACCAGATTTTGTAGGATAACAAACCATGGTTTGGTTGAAAATGAAACAAGTTTAGTCCCTTTTCGTTGTTCCCACATTTCCCGTACAAGTGGGGGCCTGATTTCTGTTGGGAACAGGAGATTGGACGTATGCCTTTGGCACTGCTTTCATTCAGACACAAATCATATTGGGAGCTGATTTTGTGATTAAAGTACTCTTTATGAAAAAAGGGTACGTAGCCTTTTGCTATTTTATCCAAGAATGGTATTATCCAGTAGACAAAGTGTGATCGGTGGGAATAGAACTGACTGTTTTTTAATGCTGGTTCGCGTTTGCGTTTCGCAAAATGTCGCGGTAAGCAAGAGTCACCACCGTCTTTTATTTAATCCAACAAGGAAAGGACAAAAGCACAGCAAAATTCCTTTTCGAGATGTTTCTCGGGTTCGGGAGGTAGATTATAGAAAGGGAAGGTGTTAGCACCCTTTCTATCTGTGGTTATCCATGGGCTCTTAGGTAATTGCTCATTGTGTTTTCAAAAGTTTGCTTTTCTTGTGTTCGTGGGTTTTGAAAAGAGTTTTGTTTGAAAACTTCGATTTAACTCTTGTTTCTGTCCTCAAGAGTGTATGAAGTGTTTGTTGAAAACTTTGTTCAAAAAAGTGTGAGTGTGAAAAATTTGTTTTGTTTTTGAAAGAGCAAGTACCTGAGAACCTCTACCTACTCAAAAGGAATTAAGCTGTGTAAATGTCCCTTTATACAACGCTATCCCACTATTGAGGAGTAGGTAGCACCGTCGTTGGAGTTTTCAGGTCAATTCGATTAAGGGACATGTGGTCACTAAAGCAACGTTAGGACGCCTTAGCGGTAACCCTAATGTCTTAGATCATTTTATCCGAGGAAACCGTTTCGAGGCAACTTACGATCTTTAGACAGGAGGGCGACCTCTAAAACTTCCTATACTTAATGACCACGTTCGAGGCAACCAAGTGAGGCGTACCCTAGGAGTGGCATGTGAAAATGTGTCAATTTTCAGTTGTGTTATCTTTACATGTCATGGTGAGCTACGGTTGATTTTAATTTAAGATAGATCTTGTCATGCATAGCCTAGTTAGCATCCATCTAGCATTTAGTAGTTGCGGAAAATAAACTGCGGAAAATAAATCTAAACTATTACAAGGCATCGGGTATTTACATCGCCAAAAACAAACCCTTGAAAAGTAAATTGCGGAAAAGTAAATAAAAGCGATAAATAATCCTAATTAAAACTATTACATCCTCGGAGCAAATACACTTATATGGATCAAAAAGTAATACGCGCGAGAAAAATTGAATCGGAGAGTTTTTAGGGTTTTGACCCTTTTTTAGGAAAGAAAGAGATTTTTTTTGTTATTTCTTGCATTTAATTAAATTAAACCTAAACTAATTAATTAATTAAATAAAAAGAGAAATATTTTTGGGGTTTTTGAATGTTTTAAGGAAATTAAAAAAATAAAATGATTAAATATATTAAAAACCTAATTCTACACCAATTTTCATTTATTGCAAAAAATATTATTATTATGCCTAATTAAAACTAAACAAATTATATTAATATTTATTTATAAAAATAGTGAAATTAATAAAAATAATATATTTTTTTATGTTTTTTCTGATTTTTATTAGGAAAAATAAATTATTTGGTTAATTAAATAATAATAATAATAATAATAATAATAAACAATTAAATAAAAATATAAAAGAGAAGAAGAAATAAACCCAGGGGGTGCTGGGCCTGATTTGGGAGTGAAAAGAGCAATTTCCCAGGCCCATTTACGTCCAGGCCTTGTTGACTTCTCCACTTCCATGCGTGTGCGTTGATTGGGGAGTATGGTGGATACTCAGCTTTGGCCATTAGATTTGATTTGCTGGCCACCTGGAGCGAGATCAAGCAATGATGTATGGTGTACCACGCGTGGGGTGCTGCACATGAACATATGAAGAAAAATTGTAACAAATATTTGGGGACCTGGGATTCGAACCCAGGTCCCAATGGCTTTTTCATCCACCTGCTTGCCAACTCAACTAGCGCGTGTCTTTGTTGTTAGGATAAGTAATGGATAATATATGTGAAAACAACTAATATGCTGTAAAAAAAAATAAAGCGCACGTTTTTCAAACCCACGAACCAGATGACCACACGTCATCATCTTCAACCTTTGTCCTGCATAATTATAATCAGATAGCGGGGGTTTTTAACCTCCACTACCTCCCTGCACGAAAAATAGCGAATAGACACACAGCAAAAAGAAATATTTCGCGAGGTGTGTGTTCCAATCGTCTTGGTCTCACGAATTCAACCATGTATCCCATTGGTTCCAATTTTTCCTGGTTTGGAAAGCCCTATTTGAAAGCTTGAAAACCCTAGAAATTCAATCATGGCATCTCTCGATTTAGGGCACTATCGTTCAATTCAGTCATTCCATTAGCTTTGTATAATCTCTAGCAATGCAAATCAATCACAAAAACATGTCAAATGCGTATGAATTAAGAAATACAGTTTTGAATTATAAGTGAAAACTGTGAGATGGTATCTCGTGATTCCTTGAGCTTTAGTGCTTGAATTTGATTGCAAATCACTCCTGGTACTTCCTGCAATGTGTTTGGATGGACAAGGCACCTTGAATTGGCCTAAATTGCAAGAACAAGTTTTTGTTTTTCTTGAAAATTCTTGAAATTGGTATGGCCGTTCTGCAGTCTTTCAGTTGTGTATTAGGTTATGCTTGGCTTGCTTGCATATAAGGGAATCAGTCTAGGTTAAAATTTGGACCCATACCCATGTGCATTAAAGATTGAATCCTTGATTGATAAATCAAATATTCTTGATTTTCCATGATTGAACAAGTTGCCAAAATTGGATATTTTTGTATCTTTTAGCTTGTGCACGAATTGGTCAGCATATTTGGATCATATTTGGTTCACAAATAGATTTAAGAATCAAATCTTCTATTTTCTTATAATTTAAATTAATTAAATGAATTAATATGTATTAAAAATCCATTTAATCAATAAATTTAAGAAAATAAATCCCATTTAACTTGGTGGGTCGTGCACAGGTCATGGGTGAAGTTTCAAAAAGAGATTTGAGGCCCATTAGAAAAAAGAAGGTGTTTTGAGCAAAGTTGACTTTTGGTCCCATGTCATTTGGATTTACCAATCTCAAGTTATGGCCTTTGACTCAAAGTGTACTTTTGTTGACTTTTGAAATTGACCTATAATGTAAAAATTTGTAACTTTTTGTGAGAGCATTTCTTGGTCTTGGGGTGTGAAGATGGATTATAGGAAATTGCATCCTCTTCAAAATGAGCTTTGGATGGAATTTTTCTGATAAAACATGAAAGAGTTATGCCCTTGTCAAAGTACAATTGACTTTTCTGTTGTCCAAAAATAGTAACTTTTGCATCTTGATGATTTTTGAGCTATTCTTGTGGGATCATGATCAAGACTTGATCAAATGATGATTGTGAACTCAAAATAAGATGTTGACCAAGAATTCTGACTTTTGACTGCAAAATGACCATTTTGCCCTTGTAGTTGACTGTAGATCAAATGGAGCTTTTGACTGTGCAAATTGGCACTGTGAGTCTTGAAACATGGCATGTAGGTTCTTGAGAATGTATATAGGCCTATGAGACTTGATTGAACCATTAAGAACCCCAAATTCCTTGAAAGAACCAAAACCCTAATTTTGAATTGACTGCTTTAGGAGGTGATTTGACTGTACAACCCTTGAGCTATTTTGAGCAATTTGAAGATCATTCTTGACAAATCTTGAGGAATATGGGAGGGAAATTTTTGGGGTACAACAGTTGCCCCTGTTCAATCTTCTTAGACCTGAGGATATAGATTGGCTTGCGTGCCTTTCGTGATCCAAAGTTGGAAGATGATTGAACACTAAAGTGCCCAGAAATTTGCACTCGCATGGTATAGTATCAGCATGGTGATGTCGGGAATGGGCTTACAGATGCCATTTGAAGATTGTTGGTAGGAGGATAGGATTATAGATGCCATCTGGAGATTGTTTGTTGAAGTTCAACCTTGTAAGTTGAAAGACGGAACCTGTGTAGGGTTGCCTGATGATGAGTCCATATGAAACTTCATCTGAAAGAGAGAAGGAACCGGTGTAGGGTTGCTTCATGATGGTCAAGTAGATAACTGTCCTGTCTGGTTTCAGGTATTACTCTCTGACCTGAGAAAGAAAGTCTTCCTGGCTTGTTACAGGTATTAATTTTCAATCTCTTCGTGTAGGTGGTTTTCCTGGTTGGTTTCAGGTATTAACCCACAATCAGTCGTCCACAGATGTTTTCCTGGCTTGTTACAGGTATTCAAATGGGACTTGAAAAGGTTGGTCGAGGAGATAGTTGTCCTGGCTGGTTACAGGTATTGATCTCTGACCTGAGAAAGAAAAATAGTTTTCCTGGCTTGTTACAGGTATTAACTTTCAATCTCTTCGTGTAGGTGGTTTTCCTGGCTGGTTTCAGGTATTAACCTACAATCAGTCGTCCACAAATATTTTCCTGGCTTGTTACAGGTATTAATCTGGAACTTAAAGAGGTTGGCTGATGAGATAGTTGTCCTGTCTGGTTTCAAGTATTAATCTCTGACCTGAGAAGGAAAGATGGTCTTCCTGGCTTGTTACAGGTATTGATCTACAATCTCTTCATGTAGATAACTTTCCTGGCTTGTTACAGGTATTAATCTACAATCAGTCGTCCACAGATAGTTTTCCTGGCTGGTTTCAGGTATTAATCTCTGATCTCTTCATGTAGATAACTTTCCTGGCTTGTTACAGGTATTAATCTACAATCAGTCGTCCACAAATAGTTTTCCTGGCTTGTTACAGGTATTAATCTGGAACTTAAAAAGATTGATGGTAGCCATCTTTGGATTGGCCTTTTCCTGAAAAGGGCAAAACGTTAGCTGTATGAATGTCATGATGTATGAAATGCATGATGTCATGATATTCTCAAAATAAATGAGATTTGTGTTGTATGATGCGTATGCATGTCATAATGTATGAAGATGTGATGTTTTTAGTTGGGGAAAATAAATCCCGGAGCTGCTGGGGAATAGTGTTGAGTTCTTCATTTCCGCTGGGGATGATGAATGAAGATGATTGTGAGAATAAACCTGTAGGAGAAGATGACTCCGTTGGGGAATAAACCTGGTGAAGAGATTACTCTGCAGGGAATTACTCTTTGGGAAGAGATGCTTTGCTGAGATTTTAACGATAACTCCGCTGGGGGATTCTGTTGATTAGCTCTGTTGGGGATTTTGATTATGAACTCCGCTGGGGATAGAAAGAACTTCGCTGGGGATGATCTTTCAGTCGCAAATTGCTGAGGATAACCCAGTTAGACTTCTGTGGGGATGACCTCTGAATTTAGCTGAGGAGATGCATTTGTACTCTACAGGGGACAAGCTTCCAGAATCTACTGGGGAAGATGATTCAACTCTGGCGGGGAAGCTTTTTTAGATTGTGCTGCGGAATATCTTTATACTCCGTTGGTGAATATTAAGACCTTCTGGGAATACCGAGCCTTTTCGGGACTGACGATAGACTAACTCTGCTTGGGGGAGAGTATTGTTGATTCGTCCATGATTGCAGGTCTCAGTGGGGAGAGCTACCATTATTGTCTTACTCTGCAGGGAGTGAAGGTATCCTAGTCACATTCTTCAGCCGAACCTACCTTGGTACCTTGGTGGACAGAGCAACTAGACCTCTCAGAAAATTCTTATTGCCCCTACTTCTGATATCACCCGTAATTAGTCCTTTGTTTCGTATGCAAGTATTTATGAGCAGCAATTAATGTCAAATGCATATATCAAAAATGAACATTGGACGTTCTTTGCAAAACAAAACAGATAAAAAACAATTTGCAATTTTTCTGAAAAATGAACTTGTATTGATTTTGAAGTTTGCCTGAAAATAGGCGTTTTTGTACAAGAGGCTGACGTCCTAGTAAGAGAACGCCGCCGAACAAATAGGATTTATACAATTTGTAAAAATAAAACAAAACAGCTATGTGAATAATCCCACTGGGTTCCAGCTCTGCTATCGCCTTTATATCTTCAAGCATCCCATCACTTTGCTGCTTAGTTGAAGATGAATCTGATTGACCGGTGTCGTCTGAGCCTGATAGTCGATGCCAAAGTCTGGATGCAGGGTGATCCAATGAGACATAGTATTACACTTATCCCTAACTTTTTCCTGGACCGCCCTTTTGGGTTTTCAGTCCACCGAGATACCCATTCTTGCCCAAGCCGCCTTTTCAGGTTTTCGACTTGCCGGGTGTACAGATTTTTTTATTTTCATCCCTTATTTTTGCCCGAACCCTTTTGGTTCGCCGGGAAGCCCTTATTTTTGCCTAGGCCAGTCAACCTAGCGGGTCTTTAATTATGCGTAGTATCTTTTTACTATGTCTGCATTGACGGGGTGAGGAAGGTCGTCACCATCCATGGTGGTTAGAATCATCGCTCCTCTTGAGAAGATGTTCTTAACCACAAATGGCCCTTCGTACGTAGGGGTCCATTTGCCCCTGGGATCACCTTGAGGTAGAATAATGCGCTTGATTACCAGGTCCCCTACTTGATACTCTTGTCGTCTGACTTTCTTGTTAAATGCCTTGATCATCCGTTTTTGGTATGTCTGACCATGACAAATAACAGTGAGTCTCTTTTCGTCGATTAGGTTTAGTTGATCAAGACGGGTCTGGATCCAGTCGTCTTCGCTTAAGCCCGCATCCTTCAGGATCCGGAGAGAGGGTATCTGAACTTCAATGGGCAGGACTTCCTCCATGCCGTATACCAAGGAGTAGGGTGTTGCCCCTGTTGACGTACGTGCTGAGGTAAGGTACCCATGAAGAGCAAATGGTAACATCTCGTGCCAATCTTTGTAGGTCACTGTCATCTTCTGCACAATCTTCTTAATGTTCTTATTAGCTGCTTCTATAGCCTCATTCATCTTCGGCCGGTAGGGAGAAGAGTTGTGGTGCTGTATCTTGAACTGCTCGCAGAGCTCAGTGATCATCTTGTTGTTAAGATTGGTACCGTTATCCGTAATGATCCTCTCTGGTACACCGTATCGACAGATCAGGTTGTGCCGAATGAATCGTGCCACGACGTTTTTGGTTACGGTGGCAAAGGAAGCTGCTTCAACCCACTTCATAAAGTAATCGATCGCTACCAGGATGAAACGATGCATGTTGGATGCCGTAGGTCTGATCTCGCCGATCATATCAATGCCCCACATTGCAAAAGGCCAAGGTGTTGTCAAGACATTCAGAGGAACTGGAGGAATGTGCACCTTATCAGCATAGATCTGGCACTTGTGACATGTCCGAGAATGCTGAGAACAGTCGGCTTCCATCGTGGACCAGTAATATCCTGCCCGAAGGATTTTCTTTGCCATGGTATGTCCACTGGAATGAGTTCCGAAGGTACCTTCATGCAGCTCTGCCATGATCCTTTCTGCTTCAATCTTATCCACACAACGCAGTAAGGTTGAATCATGGTTACGTTTGTAAAGGATGTCATTGCTGATGAAGAACTTTGCTGCGAACCTTCTCAGAAACTTCTTGTCATTAACAGACGCGCCCTCGGGGTATTCTTGAGCTTCAAGGTACCTCTTTACTTCATGATACCAAGGTTTTTCTGTTACCTCTTCGATCTCAAGATCACAACAATATGCAGGTTCATCCAATTTCCAAATAATGATCCGGGGAGCCTCGTTGTCCCATTTGACTTTGAACATAGAAGACATCGTAGCTAGCGCGTCCGTTAACTGATTCTCCTCTCTTGGGAAATGTTCAAAGGTTATCTCCTCAAAATGGGGAAGCAACGTCAATACATACTCCTTGTAAGGAATAAGATTTGGGTGTTTCGTATCCCACTCGCCTTTGATCTGACTGATCACGAGAGCGGAATCTCCGAAGACGCTCAGAAACTTGATCCTTAGGTCAATTGCAGCTCGGAGACCCATAATGCAGGCTTCATACTCTGCCATGTTGTTGGTACAGTTGAAACATAGTCAGGCGGTGAGTGGAGTATGAGAGCCTTTAGGAGATATGATCATAGCGCTGATGCCGTTACCTAAAGCGTTTGAAGCTCCATCAAAGTGCATAGACCATCGGGATCCTTCCTCGGGTCCTTCATCCGGTCCAGGTATCTCGCAATCAGTTACTACCATGATATTCTCGTCTGGAAATTCGAAGTTCATAGACTGGTAATCATCCACTGCCTGATGTGCCAAATGGTCTGCCAACACACTTCCCTTGATTGCTTTTTGAGTCGTGTACTGGATGTCATATTCAGTCAAGATCATCTGCCATCTTGCTATTCTTCCGGACAAGGCAGGCTTTTCGAAGATATACTTGATTGGATCCATCTTTGAAATCAACAGAGTAGTGTGAGTCAACATATACTGTCTTAGCCAGCGAGCAGCCCATGCCAAAGCGCAACAAGTTTTCTCGAGCAATGAGTATCGGGACTCACAGTCGGTAAACTTTTTGCTAAGGTAATAAATAGCATGCTCTTTTTGGCCAGACTCGTCATGCTGACCCAGCACACACCCCATTGAATTGTCAACTATTGTCAAGTATAAGATTAAAGGTCTCCCTTCAACCGGTGGCATAAGAATGGGTGGCTCTTGGAGATACTCTTTGATTCTTTCGAAAGCGGCCTGACATTCATCATTCCAACGTACTACTTGATCTTTCTTCAGTAGCTTGAAGATTGGTTCACAAGTAGCAGTTAGGTGCGAGATGAATCGGGCAATGTAGTTCAGCCATCCTAGAAAGCCTCTGACTTCTTTCTCTATCTTGGGAGCTGGCATCTCTTGTATGGCTTTCACTTTGGCAGGGTCCACTTGAATACCTTTGTCGCTTACGACGAAACCTAGTAGTTTTCCAGATCTCACCCCGAAGGTGCACTTGGTCGGGTTTAATCTCAGCTTGTACAACTTCAATCGGTCAAACAACTTCTGTAGATGGTCAAGGTGTTCCTCCTCAGTTTGGGACCTTGCAATCATATTGTCGACGTATACTTCGATATCATGATGGATCATATCATGAAATAGAGCAACCATGGCACGCTGATACGTTGCCCCATCATTTTTCAACCCAAAAGGCATGACCTTGTAGCAAAAGGTACCCCACTGAGTAACAAAAGTGGTCTTCTCCATGTCCTCAGGAGCCATCTTTATTTGATTATAACCGGAGAAACCGTCCATGAAGGAGAAAACCTTACGCTGAGCAGTGTTGTCAACCAGAACGTCGATGTGAGGCAGAGGGAAGTCATCCTTAGGGCTTGCCCTGTTCAAATATCTGTAGTCAACACACATTCGGACCTTACCATCTTTCTTCGATACTGGAACCACATTGGCGACCCACTGAGGGTAAGAAGTTACTGCTAGAAAGCCGGCGTCAAATTGTTTCATGACCTCGGCCTTGATTTTCTCGGACATCTCTGGGTGCATACGGCGAACCTTATGTTTTACGGGAGGGAAGTCTTCCTTGGTAGGCAGGCGATGAACCACAATGTCAATATCCAACCCAGGCATATCTTTGTAAGACCAGGCAAAGATTTCCACGTAGTCATGCAGCATCTGAATCAACCGTTGTTTCACACTAAGCTCCAGATTTGCACCGATCTTGACTTCCTTTTTGTATGTCTCAGTACCCAGATTCATTGTTTCCACTGGCTCTTCATGTTGCTGAATGTCCCTCTCTTCCTGGAGTAGCAGTCTTGCAAGCTCACCAGGCACTTCTCAATCATCTTCACCTTCGTCTTCGGCTAAGTTGATCGGATTTTCGAAGTCATAACTGGCAGTAGTAGAGTCGTTACCAGTGAGATCCAGAGTGGATTGAGACCTGTATATGTGAGTGTGTGTAAATAGCTGTTTTGCAATATATAATAAAGAAAGACAAGGAGCTCAAGATTTGAAATTCAAAAACGTCCAATGCTTTTATTAATGATATATGAAAATGGCACACAAAAGCCCTCACAAATGAAGCCACGGTGCCCCGGGTAAGACACCGGGCCATAAAGTTTCACAATATTGTCTGTTACAAATTCAAAACAAAGAGTTCATTACTGGGTAACAAAAGTAATATGGATGAAGTCTTTCGCTGTCCAGTTGTTTGGTCCACCGTTGGTCGTAGGGTAGATCCAGCTGTCGAATTCAGATTCCTCCACATCATCTTCGATGGCATTTACTCCCGAGTTGCTGATGAACACAGGAGGTCTTCCAATCCTTGCACTACGAACAACCCTTTGAGCTTCTGCAGTGAAACCCAAACCAAACTTGTTAGTCTTCTGAGTGAAATTAGGAAGTCGGCCCCAGTTTGCATACTCACCCTTCTCAATAACAGTCCGGGCATCCTTTAAGGAAGCCATCTTCAAAGGAGAATCTTCAACCACAGTCTCAACTGATGCCAGTGTCTGAGGAACCTCTTCAAAATGTTGAAATGGGGTCTCAATGAACTCCCCATCCATCTCTATGTACCGGAACGAGTTGAGGTGGCTGACCATGTACTCTTCCTCCCCCTGTACTGTCACAATCTTCCCTCTGACCGGGTACTTCAGCTTCTGATGGAGTGTGGAGGTCACAACTCCAGCTTTATGGATCCATGGACGACCCAGCAAACAAGAATAGGACGGTCGAATGTCCATCACGTAGAATGTAGAATTGAAGACCTGAGAGCCAACTCTAATTGGAATATTGACTTCACCATGCACCATCCTTTTAGACCCATCAAAGGCCCGGACAACAATGTTACTTGGCTTTAGCTCCAACCCTTCGCAATCCAACCTGTCTAGAGCTTTCTTGGGCAAGACATTCAATGAGGAACCAGTGTAAACCAACACATGTGCAAGAGTAGTGCCCCTGCATTCAATGGAGACATGCAGGGCATCGTTATGGTTCTTCCCTTTAGCAGTCAGATCAGCATCGGAGAAACCCAAACCATTATCAGCAGTTAAATTAGCCACACAATCGGTAAACTGATCAGCTGACATTTCTTGTGGCATGTGGGCCGTCTTCAGGAAGGTAATTAGAACCTTGGCATGGGCCTCTGAACACAACAACAGTGATAACATAGAAATCTTGGATGGGGTTTTCCCCAGCTGCTCAACTACATTATAATCACTCTTCTTGATAATCTTCAGAATCTCTTCCATCTCCTGTTTGGAAGCTTCAACAGTGGTTGTCTTTGGCGCCTTTGTCTGGGCAGGCATATCAGTGGCGATCCCTTTACCCCGAGCGTCAGATGACTCGGTGATAGGGGTAGAACTAAGAACTTGATCAGGGATGGCATTAGGCACACTTGTAGGTGTGATGACAATAGGTCTTTGGATGGTTGGTGGCGCAATATCAGGTGAGAAAAGTCTACCACTGCGGGTGACTTTAGCAGGCCCGGTAATATTGCTGATGCCGGTATTAGTATCAAACTCTTGCTTAACTCCAAGCACATAAACATCTTCCCCATAGTGCCAAGGGACAGCTTTGTCAGAGGTGTAGGGAATAGGCCCCGGAACAGTGATGATTATGGGTGCAACCTTCTGAACAGGCATAATTTTGACAGGCTTCCTCGAGGGAGCCTTGGGAGAATTGTTGAAAATGGTAACAATGGAAACTTCTTCAGTAGGGGTGGCAGGAACAGCAATCTTCTCGAACAGGATTTCCTTATTATCCATCAGGTTTTGTATGCCTGACTTCAAAGATGGGCAACCAGTAGGTGAAACAGAACACAGATGGCAACCTTCACTACATCCCGGAAATAAACCGGCTAGCAACAGGTTCCTCTTGACGGTCATCAGCGGGGTGACAATATCATCCACAGAGGCTAAAAACAAGTCTTCCTCTACAGCATTTACTCCATGTTTGGGCATGGGAGCAGTCACAACATTAGGCCTCTCGGGCGCCTCGAACTCAATTTCCTTTGCATCGATTAGGTCCTGAACCTTATTCTTCAAAGCCCAACAATCATCCGTATTATGCCCCGGGATGTCAGAGTGATAAGCACAGTGGGCGTTAGGATTGTACTTTGGGGATGTTGTGTTTGAAATCTTCGGAGCTTCTTTTAGAGTCACCAGATTGGTTGTCAATAACTGCGGCAATATTTGAGACAAGGTCATGCTGAGGCGAGTGAATTGCCTTCGAGGTCTCTCGCCCCTTTGTTGGTTGTGATGCTGAGGAGCACCAGCGGGTTTTGAAATAACAACCGCGTTGACAGCTTGGCGGTGTTCCGGTCTATTCTGTCTTCTTGAACCGTAGACAACACTGGACTCCTTCTTGAATGGTTTCTTCTCGGTGCTCGATGAGGCACCCTTCTGTATCTTCCCAGCCTTAATACCTGCTTCAATCCTCTCACCAGTCAAGATAAGGTCTGTAAACCCGGCTGAAGAGTTTCCAATCAAATGGTTGAAGAATGGACCAGACAGGGTCCCCAAAAACATATCAACAAGCTCACGATTAATTAAAGGTGGCTGCACCCTTCCGGCAAGTTCTCTCCATTTTTGAGCATATTCTTTAAATCCTTCACCCGTCCCTATTGACATACCCTGGAGTTGGGTATGCGTGGGAGCGAGGTTAGAATTATATTGATACTGCTTATAGAATGCAGTAGCCAAATCTTCCCAGTTACGGATACTGGCTCCATCCAGCTGATAGAACCACTCCATCTGAGTCCCTGAAAGACTGTCCTGAAAGAAATGGATCCACAAATTCTTATCAGTTGTGTAAGGCTGGATATTCCTTACATATGACCGGAGGTGAAGCTTTGGGCAGGAAGCTCTGTCATATTTGGCAAAGGCAGGTGCCTTGAATTTATGGGGAATCACCACCCCAGAGGATAGACCTAGGTCTCCGAAGTCCAGCCCGGGCACGTTCTGTATCTCCATGGCGCTCAAGCGGTCCTCCAACTGTTTGTACCTATCCTCGGCAGGAGGGTACTGTTCTTCATCATAATCCGTCTCGTTGTCGGAGACTACGGGGCTAGGAACCCTTCTCTCTTGTGGGTTGTCTTTCCCTACATATGAGGTGGTCAGATCAACCTCATTCTGCAGTCAATTTCCAAACCTGCGTCCAGTGTTGAACAGGACGGTCCTCTTCTTCTTCTTCTTCTTCTTCCTCTCTTTCAGAATCAGGGTCTTCAAGTCCTGTTGACCATTGGCTAGGCTCATAACCAACTCTTGGAACTGGGCATTCTGGGCCTGGAGGGCCTTGATAGCTTGCTCAGTGGAAGGTTCAGTAGACATGATGATTGCTGAAATAAACAGCGAAGAAGATAAGTGACCTGTAAAAGGGTACCTGTTTATGCAGTGCATGCGATGAAATGCGTATGATTTATGTTTTCAAAGACAATTGGGATTCAAATTTGTAGACAAAAAAGGAAACACACTTTATTAGATTTAACCTAGGAATTTAAATTGTTCAACAGATTTCCCTTAGGCGTTACAAGAATGGAAATACGGAAAAGTAAATAAAACTGTAAAAGAAATCATCAATAGGTCCATCAATGTTCCCATGGCCTCTTCTTCTCAGTGCGGATATAATCATTCAGGATCCGTTCGTTCTCCAATTGCTTAGTCAGCTTCTGGATCTTCTGTTCTTGTTCATTGAACCTTTCCCGATAAGAATCCCGTTCTTCCTGCAGTTGCGCCCAAGACCTCTTTAGTGTGCCAACATCAGTGGGCGTATGAGGATGGAGAATAGTTGGAGGAACTCCGTCTTTATCAGCAACTTCAAGAGTAATAGGCCTGACAGCTTCGTATGGCATACCTAACTTCTGGGCACGGATGCGGACCCATCTAAAATATGACTCCATTGGCAGAGAAGTTTTTGGTCCCAACTCATGTGGGTCAGATTTGTGAACTCTATCCCAAGCCCTGATGAATCTACGACGCAGCTCGTTTCTATCTACCTGAAAATCAAAGACGATATGAGGTATCAACATCTCATGAGGCCCTTCTCTTCTGGCTCTTCCAAACTGACGGAGAACTAAACATGGGTTATAAGAGATTCCTCCACGGGTTCCGATCAATGGAACATTAGGATACTCTCCACAATGATCAATGACGGCCACCTCATCTAAGCCTCTGAGAGTCCAAATAATGTCATTATTAGTAAGAGACATTATCATATGAGCCTAGCCCCTTCCTTCTTTGTTCTTCAGTACGAACTTAGGGAGGTGTGAAATAAACCACCTCGACAATAAAGGAGCACAGCACATCAAAGTTCCCCGCTTTCGGGTGGTACGAGCATAGAGCTGATGAAGGATATCACCCAAGAGAGTGGGTACAGGGTTCCGAGAGATGAAGATCTGAATGGAATTAACATCAACAAAGGTGTCAGGATTTGGAAACAATACCAGACCATAGATTAAGAGAGCCAGAATGTCCTCGTATGCTTTGAATTCTAAGTCATTCCAGAAACAATTGGCTTTGCCAACCAGAAACTTAGCCAAAAAGCCCTTAACTCCACTTCTAGTCTCCCAGTTAGCCATTACCTCCTCTTTGGTCAAGTGAAGGGCTGCAGCAATCTCTTCAGGCCTGAGAGTCTCTTCCCAACCAGTAAATGGAGTCTGCTCCAAAACTGAGATACCAAGCAACTCAGAGAATTCTTCCAGGGTAGGGACCAGCTGGAAGTCTTGAAAGATAAAGCAATGGTATAGCGGATCATAAAACTGGACCAGGACACTCATCATATGTTGGTCCCACTTTGAGGTGACTAAACTGAGAAGAGAACCATGCCTCCTGATGAAGGAAGTATTGTCTGGGATCCTGTCAACCAATTCTTTAAGCAAAGTAGGTGGTTGAACAAAGTTGAGCCGGATAGTATTCCTACGCATGGGCATCATGATGTCCTACAAAACAGAGCAAAGATGAAACCTTCTCGTCTTTGAAATGGGTTAGTCCTTATGCAGGATGTATGCAATGTTATGATGTTGTGATGTCATGGTAAAGGCACATCACAAGTATTCACAAAAGGCAAACATGGTAAAGGCACATAAGTCACACAAAAGAGCCCTTAGATTTCAGGCTGGCATGAAGTTTAGGTACTACCCTCTTTCAGTTTCAGTTGGTTAAGACCTGTCCTAAAAATAGTAACCGGGTTCTAGAGGATCTCAATAGCACTGACTACCCTCAATCGGTCATAATTCCAGTTTGGCAACCTTTTCTTGCGGCCAGAACCATCGCGAGAGTTTAGTCTCAATGAGTGTAGCATACTGCTACTGTTCTATGGACAAGTTGGTCAATTTAAGGTTCTAAGTTCAGTTGGTGCTTAATGACTCCTCAGAAGACCCATATTCTCCTCGTTCCAACACAAGGGATATCGGTAAACACCAAGGTGTCACACCAACGTAGCTACTGCTTCATCCGTGTCGGTCTATGCCGGACAGATCCCTCACAGTTTATTGTTACTTACCTAAAAAGGGTACCCCCAGATCCGAGTTAGGATCTATAAAACTCTGATACAAACCCACAAGATTTAAAGCATACAAATCATACAATTGAAAACACAGGTGATCTAATCCTAAGGTACACCTCGCTTATAAGTATCCCCAGCAGAGTCGCCAGTTCTGTGATCGGTGGGAATAGAACTGACTGTTTTTTAATGCTGGTTCGCGTTTGCGTTTCGCAAAATGTCGCGGTAAGCAAGAGTCACCATCGTCTTTTATTTAATCCAATAAGGAAAGGACAAAAGCACAACAAAATTCCTTTTCGAGATGTTTCTCGGGTTCGGGAGGTAGATTATAGAAAGGGAAGGTGTTAGCACCCTTTCTATCCGTGGTTATCCACGGGCTCTTAGGTACTTTCTCATTGTGTTTTCAAAAGTTTGCTTTTCTTGTGTTCGTGGGTTTTGAAAAGAGTTTTGTTTGAAAACTTCGATTTAACTCTTGTTTCTGTCCTCAAGAGTGTATGAAGTGTTTGTTGAAAACTTTGTTCAAAAAAGTGTGAGTGTGAAAAATTTGTTTTGTTTTTGAAAGAGCAAGTACCTGAGAACCTCTACCTACTCAAAAGGAATTAAGCTGTGTAAATGTCCCTTTAGACAATGCTATCCGACTATTGAGGAGTAGGTATCACCGTCGTTGGAGTTTTCGGGTCAATTCGATTAAGGGACATATGGTCACTAAAGCAACGTTAGTACTCCTTAGCGGTAACCCTAATGTCTTAGATCATTTTATCCGAGGCAACCGTTTCGAGGCAACTTACGATCTTTAGACAGGAGGGCAGCCTCTAAAACTTCCTATACTTAATGACCACGTTCGAGGCAACCAAGTGAGGCGTACCCTAGGAGTGGCATGTACAAATGTGTCAATTTTCAGTTGTGTTATCTTTACATGTCATGGTGAGCTACGGTTGATTTTAATTTAAGATAGATCTTGTCATGCATAGCCTAGTTAGCATCCATCTAGCATTTAGTAGTTGTGGAAAATAAATTGCGGAAAATAAATCTAAACTATTACAAGGCGTCAGGTATTTACATCGCCAAAAACAAACCCTTGAAAAGTAAATTGCGGAAAAGTAAATAAAAGCGATAAATAATCCTAATTAAAACTATTACATCCTCGGAGCAAATACACTTATATGGATCAAAAAGTAATACGCGCGAGAAAAATTGAATCGGAGAGTTTTTAGGGTTTTGACCCTTTTTTAGGAAAGAAAGAGATTTTTTTTGTTATTTCTTGCATTTAATTAAATTAAACCTAAACTAATTAATTATAAAAAGAGAAATATTTTTGGGGTTTTTGAATGTTTTAAGGAAATTAAAAAAATAAAATGATTAAATATATTAAAAACCTAATTCTACACCAATTTTTATTTATTGCAAAAAATATTATTATTATGCCTAATTAAAACTAAACAAATTATATTAATATTTATTTACAAAAATAGTGAAATTAATAAAAATAATATATTTTTTATGTTTTTTCTGATTTTTATTAGGAAAAATAAATTATTTGGTTAATTAAATAATAATAATAATAATAAAAAAAAACAATTAAATAAAAATATAAAAGAGAAGAAGAAATAAACCCAGGGGGTGCTGAGCCTGATTTGGGAGTGAAAAGAGCAATTTCCCAGGCCCATTTACGTCCAGGCCTTGTTGACTTCTACACTTCCATGTGTGTGCGTTGACTGGGGAGTATGGTGGATACTCAGCTTTGGCCATTAGATTTGATTTGCTGGCCACCTGGAGCGAGATCAAGCAATGATGTATGGTGTACCACGCGTGGGGTGCTGCACATGAACATATGAAGAAAAATTGTAACAAATATTTGGGGGACCTGGGATTCGAACCCAGGTCCCAATGGCTTTTTCATCCACCTGCTTGCCAACTCAACTAGCGCGTGTCTTTGTTGTTAGGATAAGTAATGGATAATATATGTGAAAACAACTAATATGTTGTAAAAAAAAATAAAGCGCGCGTTTTTCAAACCCACGAACCAGATGACCACACGTCATCATCTTCAACCTTTGTCCTGTATAATTAGAATCAGATAGCGGGGGTTTTTAACCTCCACTACCTCCCTGCACAAAAAATAGCGAATAGACACACAGCAAAAAGAAATATTTCGCGAGGTGTGTGTTCCAATCATCTTGGTCTCACGAATTCAACCATGTATCCCATTGGTTCCAATTTTTCCTGGTTTGGAAAGCCCTATTTGAAAGCTTGAAAACCCTAGAAATTCAATCATGGCATCTCTCGATTTAGGGCACTATCGTTCAATTCAGTCATTCCATTAGCTTTGTATAATCTCTAGCAATGCAAATCAATCACAAAAACATGTCAAATGCGTATGAATTAAGAAATACAATTTTGAATTATAAGTGCAAACCGTGAGATGGTATCTCGTGATTCCTTGAGCTTTAGTGCTTGAATTTGATTGCAAATCACTCATGGTACTTCCTGCAATGTGTTTGGATGGACAAGGCACCTTGAATTAGCCTAAATTGCAAGAACAAGTTTTTGTTTTTCTTGAAAATTCTTGAAATTGGTATGGCTGTTCTGCAGTCTTTCAGTCGTGTATTAGGTTATGCTTGGCTTGCTTGCATATAAGGGAATCAGTCTAGGTTAAAATTTGGACCCATACCCATGTGCATTGAAGATTGAATCCTTGATTGATAAATAAAATATTCTTGATTTTCCATGATTGAACAAGTTGCCAAAATTGGATATTTTTGTATCTTTTAGCTTGTGCACGAATTGGTCAGCATATTTGGATCATATTTGGTTCACAAATATATTTAAGAATCAAATCTTCTATTTTCTTATAATTTAAATTAATTAAATGAATTAATATGTATTAAAAATCCATTTAATCAATCAATTTAAGAAAATAAATCCCATTTAACTTGGTGGGTCGTGCACAGGTCATGGGTGAAGTTTCAAAAAGAGATTTGAGGCCCATTAGCAAAAAGAAGGTGTTTTGAGCAAAGTTGACTTTTACAAATTCATGAAAATTACCCAACTTCTCCAATGCATAACTTGCTCAATTTGGATCATATGAACATGTTCTTGGACATTTTGGAAAGCCCTTGAAGTCCTATAACCAATGCTTTTGATCCCATGTCATTTGGATTTACCAATCTCAAGTTATGGCCTTTGACTCAAAGTGTACTTTTGTTGACTTTTGAAATTGACCTATAATGTAAAAATTTGTAACTTTTTGTGAGAGCATTTCTTGGTCTTAGGGTGTGAAGATGGATTGTATGAAATTGCATCCTCTTCAAAATGAGCTTTGGATGGAATTTTTCTGATAAACTATGAAAAAGTTATGCCCTTGTCAAAGTACAGTTGACTTTTCTGTTGTCCAAAAATAGTAACTTTTGCATCTTGATCATTTTTGAGCTATTCTTGTGGGATCATGATCAAGACTTGATAAAATGATGATTGTGAACTCAAAATAAGATGTTGACCAAGAATTCTGACTTTTGACTGCAAAATGACCATTTTGCCCTTGCAGTTGACTGTAGATCGAATGGAGCTTTTGACTGTGCAAATTGGCATTGTGAGTCTTGAAACTTGGCATGTAGGTGCTTGAGAATGTATATAGGCCTATGATACTTGATTGAACCATTGAGAACCCCAAATTCCTTGAAAGAACCAAAACTCTAATTTTGAATTGACTGCCTTAGGAGGTGATTTGACTATACAACCCTTGAGCCATTTTGAGCAATTTGAAGATCATTCTTGATAAATCTTGAGGAATATGGGAGGGAAAATTTTGGGGTACAACACAAAGCTTTAAACCTTTGTGTAAGCCTCTAATTATGTAAATATTTGGAAGCAACATAGCCTGACAAGTAGGATTTGGAGGATAAGGCTATGAGATTTGCTCAAAGTTCTTCAAATAAACTTGCTTTGAAGGGTCCAGAGTTGGGTTTGAAATATGCTGATTTGAAGGGAATCAAAACTCCAATCGAAGATTTGTGTGAAGGTGGCTCTTGTCAAATCGAAGGCTTACCTTCCAGAGGTCACATGGCCAAACGCAGGCCTGGTGGGCGCCTCTTGCATGCAAGAAGGAAGATATGGCTCAATTGAAAGCTGATGTAGCTAGCCATCACTTTGTGAATCAAAGCAAGCATGGAGGGAATTATTTGTCTAATAAACATAGGCATACATGCATCAAATTTCCAATCGAAGCAGGCATGCAGGCCACCATTACATTGTGAGTCATGTGAGGCCAATGATGCAAATGAAGGTTGCATGCAGCAAGCTCCTGCTTTGTGAATCAAAGCCAGCGTATCAGAGGCCAACGCCCAATCGAAGGATGAAAACCAAGCTTGCATCGAAGAAGGCCAAAAGTCCAATCGAAGGATGTGAATCGAAGAAGACCTGCTTTTTCTCCAATTTTGTCAAAAAGATTATTTTTATCTGTTTTCCCGTTTTTTAACAGTTTCCTCTTTAACTTGATGCTGAAAAGTCCAATTGTACTTGTGCAAGCTTGAATTTTAAGAATCCTTGTGAGAAATTCCTTGAGAAATGATAGGGAAAATTTTGGGGTACAACAACATGTATATGCATATGCAATGTTTTTAAGGATCTCGCGGAATAAATGAAAATTGAAATGTTAGAAATTGAGTCTGGATGCAGCTTTGTCTGAAGAACTTTGCGTCTCTATTTTTGAATTTACTTCTATAAGAATAAAACTCACCATGTCCAGTGGGTCCTAGCCTCCGACTCAAGAGAATGTACTTTGATCTTTGACGGCATCTGGTTAGAGGAAAATAAATCCTCTTGCCCCTTGCTAGAAATATGGCTCATGATAAACCTGCACCAAAGGTCCCTAAGATCCTTGAAATGGTTAGCAAAAATGCCATGTCATGATGATATGATGTTGTGATGTCATGTTTAAATAAATAGCAAACACAAACAAATCACCCAAGAGCCTTAGGTTTAAAGGCTTGCATGAGGTCCAAAGGTAAGTACCCTTCTCTAGTGAAGTTAAGTTGGCTCAACATGTCCTAAAATAGTAATCGGGTTATAGAAATCTTATGTCACCGATCTTTCTTGCAGGTTTTTTTTAGCACGACAACTGACTTGCTACCAAAATATCCCAAAATTCGAATCTCAATGAGTGTAGTTTCGAGTATCAACCAACCTTGGACTGCACCAAAGCCATCTATCTCACTACCTTCTAATGGCCAAGATGGGTCAATTAAGGTTCTAAAAGTGAGTTAGTGCTTATGACACCACGCGACAGCCCAATGTTATCCCCGACTGACTCAAGGAACATCAATACAAACCAAAGTGTCACACTAACGTAGCCATCACTTCAACCATATCGGTCTATGCCATACAATTTCTATGATCTATTGCTACTTACCTAAGGCATCCCTAGATCCGGGTGTAGGATCTTACAAGAAAATAAACCCAAGCAAACACTTAAATTTAAAAGCAAACAAAGAAGACAAATAAAGCAAGTAAAAGTGATCTAAAACTCTAAGGTAACCCCTCTTTTTTAAGTATTCCCCAACAGAATCACCAGTTCTGTAATACGGTGGGAGAACTAACTTATTTTGTGTTTTATGACAAATATTGCGGATCACAAGAGTCGCCATCGACTTTTATTTTATCCAATAAGGAAAGGGTGAAAATAATAGGAAAGACCTTGATAAATTTTTAGTTCCGGGGTAAGTTATGAAAAGGGAAGGTGTTAGCACCCTTTTCATCCGTAGTTACCTATGGGCTCTTAATCGCTTAGCTCACTTTTGAAAAATTGTTTTTTGTGTGTGATTTGAAAATATTTTTGAAATTCCAATGTAAGTCAGACTTTGTAGTAACTCTTGTATCGGTCCCCAAGAATGTATACAAAGTGTTTGTTTGGAAATATTTATTTTGAAAGTGTGATGTGTGAAAATGTTTTGTTTTGTGAGAAAGCATTTAAGAGTTCTTACCCTTTAAGGTCATTCTTATTATTTTCCTTCTCCTTTAGAGATAGTGTTATTTGTACCATTAGTTAGTAGGTAGCCCTATCTATTGGATGTGAAGGGACAAGCGAAGGGTCATTAAATGGTCATCGAAGGCAACTTATAAGGATACCTTATCAATTTCGTAAGGGACTGTCATCATATCATTCATAGGGAACTCGAGGGACTAGATCATTTTTCCGTAGGCAACATCGAAAGGTCATCGAGGGACTATGATCTTTTGTATGATGATGATTTGGTCGAGGGTCTTTTGCTAAAATATCCCTACTTTCGAGGGACGTGACCGGTATTTTGAAAGGCAACGAAGAGAGGTTACCCTAGAGGCGCAAGTGTGAAAGTGTGTTTGATTCAGTTATGTTTAACTTGAAATTAGGGTTTTGCTATCGGTTAATTTTAATCTTGCCGTACAAACCCTAGTTACTAGTAGTTTCATAAAAATATAATAGCAGAAGATAAAATGCGGAATATAAACCTAAAACTATTACAAGACTTTGGGGCAGTTGCATAAGTATAGATGCAGGAAAATAAACCATAAGTTATTACATACTCGAAGAAGATACATAATAAGAAAAACACGAGAAAAATAAACCTAAACTATTTACATTCGCGGAAGCATCCTATACAATTTATCTAGGAAATTAAAAAGGAAAGATGAAAATAGAAAATAAAAATGTTTTTGTTGATTTTTTATGAAAAATAGTTTATGAGAATACTTAATTTAAAAACCTAAATATCTAATTAATTTTAAAATTGAAAAAAAGGTTAATTAATTAGTTAATTAAAGGGTTAATTAAAAACCTATACCTAATTTCTTGCCATAGCAAGGGATGCCCTGGATAAAGCCTAGACTAAGTTGGCCACGGATATAATGAATAAACAGTTTATTAATGAGATCCATAGATACACTGCTGAAGTGATTAAGTGGAATGATATTGATGAAGACATCCTTAGACAAAGAGTTAAGCTGGAGTGGCTTAAACTGGGAGATGGCAACAACTCTTTTTTCCATGCTTCAGTTAAAGCCATAAATAATGCTAATAATCTGATGGCCTTGTGTAGAGAGGATAGAACACGCTCTAACACTTTTGAGGAGGTTGAGGAGGAAGTTTTGCAGTACTACAACAATCTCATGGGGAATAAGGAAAACAATTTAAAGCATATTGACATAGATGCAATGCGGAAAGGTCCTCAAATTGGCAGGGAGCAAAGAGATAATCTTGTCAGTCCTGTTAGTGAGGATGAAATCTGCAATGCTCTAAAGGGCATTAATGATTTGAAGGCTCCATGACTGGATGGATATGGGGCCTGGTTCTTCAAATACAGTTGGGACATTATCAAGGATGATGTGATAACTACTGTTCAGGATTTCTTTGAACAAGGTAGATTATTTAAAGCCTTTAATTGTACAATAGTCTCCCTTATCCCCAAACTTGATACATCAAAGCATATCAAGGACTTTAGGCCTATTTCTGTCTGCTCAACCTTTTACAAGATCATCTCCAGAATTCCGGCATCTAGGCTCAGTACTGTTATGGGTAACATCATTAGTTCTAGCCAAGCTTCCTTCATCCTTGGGCGTAATATTCATCATCACATTATTTTGACTTATGAAATAATTAAGGGTTACACTAGGAAGGGGGGTACTCCTAGATTCTTGGCTAAGATAGATCTTCAAAAAGCTTATGACATGGTTGATTGGAATGCTTTAGAATGTATCTTGCTGGAAGTTGGTATGCCTAACAAGTTTGTGAACTGGATTATGTCTACTGTCTCTTCATTATCCTACAAGTTTAATATTAATGATGATCTTTCTAAAGCCCTCGTAGCTAAGAGAGGAATTAGACAGGGAGACCCAATGTCCCCCTTTTTATTTGTCTTAGTGATGGAATATCTTCATAGGTGCTTACACAAAATGCAGGAAAATCCTGGTTTTAACCACCATGCGCAATGTGAAAAGCTGGAGATTACTCATTTGGCTTTTGTAGACGACATCCTGTTGTTCTCTAGAGGGGATGTTAAATCTATGGAGCTTATGATGGAAGCGTTTCAAGTGTTCACATCCTCAACTAGCATGAGTATAAATCCTAACAAGTGCATCATGTTTTTTGGTGCAGTGGAGACAACAATTAAGGATCAAATTCTGAGATTGACAGATTTTAAAGAGGGTTCCCTGTCGTTTCTCTATCTTGGAGTACTCCTGAATTTCAAGAGATTGTCTATTAATCATTACATAATTTTGGTTGAAAAAATTACCGGTTGGATGAAGCATTGGAGTTCTGCTCTGTTGAGTTATGCAGGGAGACTGCAATTGATAAACAGCATCTCCTTTGCTATGACGAATATTGGCTGATGTGCTTCCCGTTCCCGAAGTTTGTCATAAAGAAAATTGAGGCAATTTGCAGATCTTTTTTATGGACAAAAAAGGAGATTATCAGCAGGAAGAGCCCAGTTTTGTGGCAAAAAGTTTGCAGCCCCAAAAGTTGTGGTGGTTTGGGTGTTATTGACCTCTCCATTTGGAACAAAGTGGCACTGCTAAAGCTGCTATGGAATATCAGTAATGAATCTGATAGCTTATGGGTTAAATGGGTGCACGCCTACTACATGAAGAACCATGATATTAAGGATGTAAAGATCAAATCCAATAGTACATGGTTAATGTCTCAGATTTTGCAACACAAGGAGTATGTTAGCAGTTTCCAGGGGATGTGGAATTTGATGGTTCAGAATAGCAAATTCCAAATGAAAAGAGTATTCCTGAGCATGAGAAAGGATGATCAACATGTAGATTGGAAGGCTCTTATGTTCAATAACACAGCTAAGCCGAGAGCCATGTTCACTTTTTGGCTAGCATGCCATAGGAGGCTAGCCACAAAAGATAGATTGAAAAAATTTGGTTTGCTTGTTGAAGGTAGTTGCATCTTTTGTAAGGAAAAAGAATCTATTGATTATTTATTGTTTGCGTGTAAAGAGACTCAAGCCATATAGAGCTCAGTGTTAAATTGGTTGCAGGTGGTGCACATGCCAACAAGTTGGAATGCTAAAATGAAGAGTATTGTGTCCACCCAAAGGGAAGGGTTGGCGTGCTTCGTTGTTCAAGCTAGCTATCACGGAAACTGTTTATGGGATTTGGCTTTATAGAAAAAATTTGTGTTTTGGCAAGAAGGATGATAGTATTAATGTAGCTAACAATGTTATAGATAAATTAGACTATAGGGCCTGGTTTTGTAAGAGGCTCAGGCCTCACATAGTGCACTTGATGTTGAACTAGTCAGTTTTGTCGCTTCTTGGGCTGGATCCTAGCGATCGCCTTGTAATCCTGGTTTTTTGTTTAATCAATATTTGAATTATTAAAAAAAACCTAAACCTAATTAATTTTAGGGTTAAATAATAAAAGGTTTTGTTAATGGTTAAATTTAAAATAAATTAGGTTAGCTAAAAAAATAGGATTATGGGAAGACAAATCGAGGAAAAACAAGGTTAGAAACCAAAATAAATAAAAATGCCAGGGGTGGGTGTTGAATCCACGCCTTTTGCCTTCTGCCTTGCACCGTTTGCCACTGAGTCATGCATTGATTGGTGTTATGAGAATAAGCGCTGCATATAATATATGAAAATCCTGCAGAAATTAGAAAACATGAAAAAAATAGCAAAAGCCAAGGATCGAACCCCTGCCCTCATAGTTCAATGCCTTAACGCACGCGCTCCTGCCACTGGGGTGGCTGTTTCATCCAGTATCTCAATGGAATCAAATAAATATAAAATAAACCCAAATGACTGGGCCGGAGAGGAATCAGAGCCCTAGCTCTGGCCGTCTTCTCCGGCGAGCACGTTTTGTCAACCTGCAAAATAAGCACGCGTCAGTGACCAAAGGGACCCTACCCCCCTAATTTGACCCTTGTGAGTTCAATGGTGGACTTGGTTTTCACTAATTCTTCTTGAATGATGAGATACGAAGAGGATAACATAAAACGGTTCAAACATGGCAACCCCTCATTCGGGCATCATGGGACTCATCTGATGGTTCTATCCTGCATAGTTTCACCTCAAAAGCGCACTAGTATTATTAGTATGCATCAAAACATAATAAAAATGAAAATATGAATTTGAATAATATATGAGACTTGCGATGCATGAATGAATGTTTCAGGCCCTTTTGATCATCAAGCACGATCAAGACTTACTCTGTTATGAATTTTTTGAGAGAGAGAGAGAGAGAGAGAGAGAGAGAGAGAGAGAGAGAGAGAGAGAGGAGATGATAGAGAGAGATAGAGAGAGAGAGAGAGAGAGAACTAGATCTAACATGAGACCGAAATTGGGATCTTACATGCGACTAAGACTAAGATCTGATATGAGTTTGTTGTGGTGGAGACTGCTATTGTACCCCAAAATTTACCCTCCATTTTCACACAAGACATACTCCTAAAGGTCCTCAATTTCTCAAGGTTGACCAAGAATTGATCAGACATATTCTCCTCCTAAGCATTGGCCTTCCAACTAGGATTTCATTTTTTCACCAGATGTGTGATCTCCAAGGTCTCAAATGTCTTCCATGGTCCTAATATGTCTTCAAGATTATCCATGACAAATTTCATACCTTGCACTACAAGTTTTCTCAGTCAATTACTCAAATGCTTGAAAATCAACTATACTAGGTCAAAAGTCAACTATGGTCTATATACAATCAAACTTCTAGATTTTTGGTTAACATCAACATTTTTAAGTGATATCCATCATTTAATCAAGGGTTGATCATGATCCCTCAAGAAATGCTCCTAATTCATCAAAAGTCAGGAATGCTAATTAGGGTTTCTATAAGAAAAGTCAACCAAACTTTGACCAGACATATCTTTCTCATACTTAATCCATTTTCCCCCAACCAAAGCTCATTTTGAAGATAATCCAATTCCCTACAACTTCTCTTCATCCCTCAAGTCTAAGAAATGCACATTTGAAAGATACAAGCTTATACACTACAGGTCATTTTCAGAGAGTCAACAAAGGCACTTTTTGTCAAGACCATTTACATCAAGATAAATATTTCAAATGCAAAATTTATCAAAATAGGGATTGAACTAGACATATTGGGATTCCAAAAAGTCTAAGATCATCATCATGAGATAAAAAATGAGCAATTTATGGCTTTCCCAAGTTGGGAAATTTTGGGAATTTTCAAGAATTATGCATTGAGCAAACTTGAAGTTTTAGGTCAATGGGTTAATTTCTTGGACTTCAAACATCTTCCTAAGGCATTTCTAAATATTTCAAACGCACAAAGCACAAAGGTATTTCAAAATGAGCAAACCTCTAAGAGCCCGTAGATAACTACAGATGGAAAAGGTGCTAACACCTTCCCCTTTCCATAATCTACCCCCCTTACTAAGAAAATCTCGAAAAAGTCTTTTTCTGTTCTTTTCACTCTTTCCTTAACTTGGATAAAAGAAAAGTCGGTGGCGACTCTTGTTTACCGCAACATTTGCGAACACAAAACGCAAAACCAATATATTAACAGTCGATTCTGCCATCATATCACAACTGCATATAAACTTGTGCTATGATACGACTGTCTTGGATGATACTTAGACAAATAAAATAATGTCTTCCTTGGATCATTCTATGACGCTTGAGATTTTTATGCGAACATATACCATGATGAGCATTCTTATTGTTTCGTATATATTTTTGTCTATATTCTTATTTTACTATAAATTTGAATGAAATATCATAAATCTTTAACCAAATTCAAATATAACAAATCTAAGTTGCTTACATTCATTTCGGAAAGTTTCTTCTGGATGATACTATCAAAGTTTCGAAAGTGTCCTTCTAGTTGTATAAAATCTATTATTGTAATCATGATAATCAAAACCAAACCATATTGACTGCTTCAATCGATTAAATCGGGAACTAGAATCCTAACTAGTTAGTTTGGAATTGAAAATTGGCGTGCATAATAACTAAAATTTAAACTGAAAAACTATTGAAAACCGAAAAACTAGGAGCTTAGCCAACTTTTAAGATTGGACCAAAATTTTCTTTTGATTTATAAAAAACATGATAAAAAATTTCGTTTTAAAATCAAAATGTATTTTGATTTCTCTAATCACTTTTGTACACAATAACATAAAGAAAACAAATAGTAAAATCTATTTTCAATTTATTTGTTGCTCTTTACTCATTTGATGAATAAAATAAGTTTTATATAATAATACAAAATACATATTAAGTTATTAATTTATTATTATTATTATTATTATTATTATTATTATTATTATTATTATTATTATTATTATAATATTATTATTATTATATTATTATTATTATAATTATTATTATTATTATTATTATTATTATTAGTATTATTATTATAATTATAATTATTATTATTATAATAATAATAATAATAATAATAATAATAATAATAATAATAATAATAATAATAATAATAATAATAATAATAATAATAATAATAATAATAATAATAATAATAATATTATTATTATTATTATTAATTATATATTATT